>CM038670.1:397323925-397923925 GCA_021605145.1 Aegilops bicornis | reverse complement strand
ATTCGAACCACTTTGTGTGAGGAGCACTCGGAGTCCCTGATTCGTCATAGACTTAAACTTCCAAAACTTCTTTATGCGTTTTGGTCTGACCGATTCTTCCATTTCGGTCATACCGAGATCACTAAGTCGATCTAAGTTTTCAATCTCGGTGCAACCGATTTAAACTTTTCGGTCACACCGAGTTGTCATGAATCACAGCAGTTATGCATCTCGGTGCCACTGAGTTGTTCCACTCGGTCACACTGACAGGGTCAGGCTATATATACTCACAGGCAAAAATTTGGAAATTTTCTCCGAAGCTCTTCGCCCGCGCATAGCTCGCTCTGCCTCCAGGGTCTCCGGATCGTCCTCCTCGTCGCTGGTCTCCACCGCCGTCAACGGAATTCATCCCTGCCATTTCCGCCGTAGCGAGTTCATCGCCGATCTAGGATATGGACTCGATCACAGTTCTATCCCCGTCCGATTCCTAGCACATTGTGTTCATCATGATTCTTGCCATGATTGATACGACTCTATCCAGTCAAAACACTCCGTAGATTAGAGTTGAATTGAAAATTTAGGGTCAGGTTTCCGCCGAAACCATCTCGGACCCACCGAGTTGCAGAACTTGGTTCCACCGATTCGGCCAAGGCCATTGCACATGTGGTTCTCGGTCTGACCGAGAATTGCAAATCGGTGTGACCGAGTTCAGGGCTTTGTGAAACCCTAGTAGTCTCGGTGCCACCGAACTGTGACTCGGTTTGACCGAGTTCACTAGTTTAGGTTCCAAAAGCTGCTTCGGTATCACCGAGTTTGCAAATCGGTTGATCCAAAATGCTTTCTGTGGAAAACTAAAACTAAGTTTTTGACTCATTCTTTTGCTAAAATCTCTGCATTTCGTGATGCTCATCCACCCTATCCCATCTATATCTATTCACAGGGTCTGCAGTTAGTGTTTGCAACATGTCTGACCAGAGTGACAGCCAGAACAGGTCAGAGGAGCAGATTCAGATGAGTGAGGGCACTAGTCCCTCTAGCAGTTCAGATGAGGGAAGCAGAAGCACCCCAAGCAACCTGCCCAAAGCTGCCACCGGGGCAAGGAAGAAGAAAACCTCAGAATCTGAGGATGAAGATTATGTGGCAGTAGAGGATGAGGCTATTTCAAAGAAAAAGGAGCTCAAGAAGGAGTATAGCTCAGCTGCAGTTAAGCCAGGTCTGAAGATCAAAAGGCCAGCAGGAAGACAACCCATGTCTAAAGCCAGAGCCTCCACTCAAGGATCTTTGGAATCCCAACCCAAAGAGGCTCTGCAGAAGGAAAGAAAAGGAAGGAAAGGGTCAAGAAGACCATGGCGGAGTGATTGGAAAGCCTTCCATGATGGAAGAAGAGGAAGAAGAAGAGGTTCTTGCAGCACCCAAGGCTTAGAAGCTTATGGGTGATGCTATTAAGTCGAGGCTGCATCATCAAAGCCCAAAGAAGCACCCAAAGCTGCCTCCAAACCAAAGAGTGCACCAAAGAGGAATACCGGGAACATATCTGCTTTGAGAAGAACAAGGCCCGAGTGCACGACAACATTCTTGAAGAAGAAGAAGATGAAGAGCAAATCTGAGAAAGTTGAAGCCAAAGATTCCAGACCACAATGATGCTCATCCCGTGGCTGAGAACATGAAGATCGGGAGAGACTTCGGGGTTGAGGCTATGGAGAGAGTCAGATCCATATGCCACGGAAGGAGGACTGCGGTTGATTACAGGTTCCACACAAAGGAACAACATGACTTCTATGAGACAATCTTGTTGGACAAGAAGCCTATAGTTTGTGATATGAGGTGGGTCGACTGGACCTACATAAAGGAGAATGAGGAACACTATCTTGGTGTGTACAATAGTTTCAGTGCTTGTCCAGTTGCAGACTTTGTTGGGCAGAAGCTCACAAAGTGGAATGAGGAGCTCATAATGCAATTGTACTCCACAACCCACTTCTATCCAGATGGCCGGATAGTATGGATGTCTGAAGGTACAATGTACCAATCAACTATTGAGGAATGGGCCAATCTGATCAATGCACCAAAGGAGGAAGAGGATGACTTGGATATCTATGCCAAGAAAAAGATGGATCATAACACAATGGCACGTATGTACAAAGAGATTCCTGAAGCTGATCTTGAGACTCACCAGTTTGGATCAATGAAACACTTGCTGTCAGGACTGCCTACTATCAATTGGATCCTTAGGCACACTCTCTTGCCCAAGTCTGGTGATCACAGGATGATCAGAGGCCATGCAATAAACTTGCTACATATATTTGATGCGCCACAGAAGTTCAAGGTCATGAGCCTTATAGTTGAGACTATCAAAAGGACAGCTGCTGACCAGAAAAGAAGTTGTGGATATGCCCCACAGATCCAGGAGCTGATAAACTCCAAGATGGGCACAGGCACATACCTGTTGGATAAGGAGCATATGCCTATTTATCCAGATTTCGAGGACAACCAAGTGGTTATGGATGAAGATGAACCATCCTTAGTGCAAGCACATGCTAAAAAGGAGAAGGCAAGGGCAAAGAAGGCTGCCAAGATGCCAACATTGGAAGAGGCATCCCATTACCTTCTGAAGAGCAAACAAGATCAACTCGGCTACTTGATTGCATCCACTCTAAGGGTTGAGAAGGGGTTGGCCACCTTAACTCGAAACCAGGAGAGCTTGGAGAGGATCATGGAGCATAAGTTCTATGACATGGATATAAAGGCCACTGAGATCCAGTCTGTTGTTGAGCAGCTACAGGATGACATGCAGGAGAGGAAGGGCAAGTCAACCACAGATGCATTTGCCAGAGTGCCTAGAGCTCACAGATCAGGCTGCGGTGCATGTGAGATACGAGCCACTTCATGTGCACCAGCTATAGCTTCAGTGCCACCAGCTCCAGCACCTACTCCACCAGCTCCATCTACATCGACAGATGCTTTCGTCCTTGGCGTCCTGTCTACTCCACCACCAGAAGATCAAGCCTGAGAGTCGATTTAGTACTATGCATTTTCTATGAACTTTTTGGTAACTTGTTGCCAAAGGGGGAGAAAAATGTATAGATCATAGGCTTCGAGAGAGAGTGTTGTTGTTTTTTGTTCTCTCTTGATTTGGTGGTTAAACTTTTTTTGCTTGTTTGAGATACATTATGTCTGTGTGATACCTGGATGATCATGTGTTTGATCATATGCTACAATTATGCTTGTTGGATGACATTATCCTTTTTATCCCTATATGATCATTCATCTTGCTTGGTGATGAGTGCATGTATTTAATCATTATCATTTAGAGCGCTCCACCAAGATGTATGTGACATGGAAGAGTTACCCATGAGCCTAACTCCTTGTGCATTTGCAGTCCAAAGCAAATCTTAAACTATGCACAAATTTAGGGGAGCTCTTGCTTATCACATACTTCTCAAAGCGACAATGTTTTACACTCTTATTATCATTTGTCGAAGCTTTGATCTATATGTTGTCATCCATTATCCAAAAGGGGGAGATTGAAAGTGCAACTATCCCTAGGTGGTTTTGGTAATTCCTAACAACATATAGCTCATTGAGCTAACATTATTCCAAGATGAATATTTCAGGAAAAGCTCAATGGATGGCATGGCATGGATGAGAAAAGTGGATCCCTCAAATTGCTAAGGATAAAAGGATTGGCTCAAGCTCAAAAGCTCAAGACTCTACATTTTATATTTTAGTGATCCAAGATCACATTGAGTCTATAGGAAAAGCCAATACTATCAAGGAGGGATGATGTGTTGCTTAATGAGTTTCTTGCTCCACAGTGCTTAGTGATATGCTCCAAAACCCTCAGCTACTTTCTCATATCCACATATGACCTAAACCCAAAGTCAAACTCGGCCCTATCGAATTTTTCTACCCGGCGCCACCGAGTTCAGATGTCATAGCCACTGCCACAAACCCTAGGCAAATCGGTCTCACCGATAAGGTCTCGGTCTCACCAAGATGGGATTGTAATCTCTCTGTTTCCCTTCGTAACGTTTCGGTCCTACCTAGATGAGCGACCGGTCCCATCGAGATTGCAATGTAAACTTTCTGTTTCCCTTTGTAACATTTCGGTCTCACCGAAAAGAGAGAATCGGTCCCACCGAGTTTACCTGACCAACTCTCTGGTTAGCTTATTACCAAAATCGGTCTCACCGAGTTTGTATGTCGGTCTCCTTGAGATTACGTTATGCCCTAACCCTAACCATATCGGTCCTACCGAGTTGCATGTCGGTCCCACCGAAAATCCTAACGGTCACTAGATTTGCTAAATCGGTCCGACGAGTTTATCAATTCGGTCCCACCGAGTTTGGCAAGTTGTGTGTAACGGTTGGATTTTGTGTGGAGGCTATATATACCCCTCCACCTCCTCTTCATTCAAGGTGAGAGACATTAGAACAAACCTACACTTCCAACATGCTGTTTCTGAGAAGGAACCACCTACTCATGTGTTGAGGCCAAGATATTCCATTCCTACCATATGAATCTTGATCTCCAGCCTTCCCCAAGTTGCTTTCCACTCAAGGAGTTTGTAAGGGCAAGGAGATTGCCTACTTCGTGAAGATCTACCGCTAGTGAGGCAAGTCCTTCGTGGGCGACGACCATGGTGGGATAGACAAGGTTGCTTCTTCGTGGACCCTTCGTGGGTGGAGCCCTGCGTGGACTCGCGCAACCGTTACCCTTCGTGGGTTGAAGCAACATGGATGTACGATAGCACCACCTATCATAACCACGACTGAGGGAGTCCTGGATTAGGGGGTGTCCGGATAGCCGGACTATGACCTTTGGCCGGACTCCTGGACTATGAAGATACAAGATTGAAGACTTCGTCCCGTGTCCGGATGGGACTTTCCTTGGCGTGGAAGGCAAGATTGGCGATCTGGATATGTAGATCTCCTACCATTGTAACCGACTGTAACCCTAACCCTATTCGGTGCCTATATAAACCCGAGAGGGTTTTAGTCCGTGGGACGAACAACAATCATACCATAGGCTAGCTTCTAGGGTTTAGCCTCTCTGATCTCGTGGTAGATCTACTCTTGTGCTACCCATATCATCAATATTAATCAAGCAGGAGTAGGGTTTTACCTCCATCGAGAGGGCCCGAACCTGGGTAAAAACATCGTGTCCCTTGTCTCCTGTTACCATCCGCCTAGACGCAGAGTTTGGGACCCCCTACCCGAGATCCGCCGGTTTTGACACCGACTTTGGTGCTTTCATTGAGAGTTCCTGCGTATGCCGTCGTCTTTAGGCCCGATGGCTCCTCCGATCATCAACAACGATGCGCTCGTGGTGAGACCTTTCTCCTCGGACAGATCTTTGTATTCGGCGGCTTTGCCTTTGCGGGCCAATTAAGCAGCCATCTGGAGCAGATTGAAAGCTACGCCCGCCATCAGGTCAGATTTGGAAGTTTGAACTACACGGTGACATCCGCGGAGACTTGATCTTCGACGGGTTCGAGCCACAGCCAAGCGCGCCGCACTGTCCCGAAGGGCATGATCTATCTCTGCCGCCGGACAGTGTCCTGGAGGCCGCACCAGAGTCCGCTCCGACCTTTAGCTCGGAGCCGACCGCGCCGATCGAGGATGGGTGGCTAGATACCGCCTCGGGGGCTGCGATCTCCATGGCGATTGAGCCATAGGCCTACCCCGTCCCTTGCGAAGCTCGTGACTCCAAGGCGCCGAACTCCTCTCCGGACTCCGAGCCTTCCGCGCCCCTGCCAATCGAATCCGATTGGGCGCCGATCATGGGATTCACTACCGCGGACATCTTTCAGCACTAGCCCTTTGGCGACATCCTGAATTCACTAAAGTCTCTCTCTTTATCAGGAGAGCCCTGGCCGGATTATGGTCAGGAAGGTTGGGATGCGGACGATGAAGAAAATCAAAGCCCACCCACCACCCACTTCGTAGCCACTGTCGATGATTTAACCGACATGCTCGACTTTGACTCTGAAGACATCGACGGTATGGACGACGATGCAGGAGACGACTAAGAACCAAATACCACAGAATCGGAAGGCCACCTTGTCATATGACATATACATGGTGGACATCCCAAAAGATGGGAATGGCGATGGAACATCGGAGGATGACCCCTCCTAGAAACAGCCTAAGCGCCGGCGTCAGCGGCGCCGCTCTAAATCCCACCACAGCAAAAATGGTGATTCCGGCATGGGAGATAATAACACACCGGACAGTGCCGAAGACAACCCCTCCGCAAGATTCAGCGCGGGAGGATGGAGAAGCCATCCCTCATGAGAGAGCGGCGAGAAAAAGAGGTAGAGGACGATAATTACATACCTCCCTCCGGAGATGAGGCAAGCCTCGACGACGGCATTTAATTTGTCGTGCCCGAGGATCTGTCGAACAAGAGCGTTTCAAACACGGGCTCATGGCCACGACAAGTAGCCTCAAGAAAAGCAGCAACAACTTAGAGCTGACCAAGATTTGCTAGGTGACGGATGGGTGAAGTCCTTGCGGTGAAGAGTATGAACTCGAGCGCCCCTCAAGAGCTACCAAAGACGCAGGCTGCTACCCGATTAGAGGAGAAAGCACCTAAACCTACATCACGGTGCATGATATGGCTGACCGCCACCTCGTAGCCACGACGGAGAGGCCTCTCGGCCCTCAATTCAAGCCGCACACCGTCGCCGCTCAAAAAATACAAAGGCACGGGAAATGCGCCGGACCCATAAGATATATTGGAGGACAAGGCAAGGCGGACAAGATCGATCTATGGATCGGCGTGGGCGCCCACAACACGTGGCGATAACCGTCACGCCGGATATAACAACTCGGCTGGGCCAAACCACGATGAGACAAAGCTCATTCGAGCTGCTCGTGATATAGCCCAATACAGAGGCGCCGCACACCCGCTATGCTTCACAGATGAAGTGATTGATCATCAAATCCCTGAGGGTTTCAAACCCGTAAAAATTGAATCATACGATGGCACAACAGATCCTGCGGTTTGGATCGAGGACTATCTCCTTCACATCCACATGGCCCACGGTGATGATCTACACGCCATCAAATACCTCCCACTCAAGCTTAAAGGACCAGCCCGGCATTGGCTTAACAGCTTGCCAGCAGAGTCAATCGGTTATTGGGAAGACCTGGAAGCCGCATTCCTTGACAATTTCGGGGCACATATATGCGACCTCGAGGCCGATGACCTAAGCCACATAATTCAGCAGCCAAAGGAATCGGCGGAACAATTACGGACACGGTTCCTAACCAAGAAAAATCAAATCGTCGATTTTCCGGATGCCGAGGCCCTTGCAGCCTTCAAACACAACATCCGCGACGAGTGGCTTGCCCGGCACCTAGGACAGGAAAAGCCGAAATCCATGGTAGCCCTCACAACACTCATGACCCGCTTTTGCGCGTGAGAGGACAGCTGGCTAGCTCGTAGTAACAACATGACCAAGAGCCCTTGTAATTCGGATACCAAGGACAGCAGTGGCAGGTTGCAGCGCAACAAGCACAAGCGCCGCATTAACAGCGATAATGCTGAGGATACGGCAGTCAATGCCGGATTCAGAGGCTCTAAACCGGTCGTGAAAAACCATTTAAAATAAATACTCCGGGCCGTCCAATTTGGACCGAATACTCGATCGCTTCGTGCGGATACATGGCACCCAAAACCAGCCAATCACACCAACAGGATTGTTGGGTGTTCAAGCAGCGAGCAAGTTAAATGCGAAAACAATTACAAGGGGCTGCATAGCGATGACGAGGAGGAGCCCGCCACGAACAATAGAGGACAAAGGATTCCCCATAGCGGCAGACGGTGAACATGATATACGCAACCCACATACCCAAAAGGAGCGGAAGCGTGCACTAAAGGGACGATATCTGGCGATGGAGCGATCGCCCCAAAGTTCAACCCGTGGTCTTCCCGCCCGATCACTTTTGATGGAAGGACCACCCCACTAGCATCCGCCATGACGGATTCACCGCATTGGTTCTAGACCCAATCATTGTGGATTTCACATCACTAGAGTCCTAATGGACGGCGGCCGGCTGAACTCGCTTTATCGGGATACGGTCGCAAAATGGGCATAGACCCATCAAGGATTAAACCCACAAAGACGACCTTCAAAGGCGTCTTACCAGGTGTTGGGGATACAACTACTGAGCGTGAACCGCCCCGAAGGGGCCGGTTTACCTAAATCCATGATTGAGCCCACGGAGGAGGCACGGAGCCCGAAGGCGAATTAAGGTCCATTTATGTAAACCGCCTTAGTATTGTAACTTGTGTTGTAAGTTAAGAAAGAAGAGACCGAGCGGACGCTTGTATGAGCCGGATCGGGACTTCAGAGAACCGGCCAAGGCGTCAACCCGTGTATATAAGGGGACGACCCGTGGCGAGTTGGGGTGAGGATTCGAGGCTAAGGCAAAGCTATTGCTCCCTAGTCGCGAAATCATATCAATCACATCACAACTGGGCGTAGGCTTTTACCTTCATCGAAGGGGCGAACGATATAATTCCGTGTCTTGTGTAAGCTTTAACCCCTCTAGGTTAACCCTTACGATGGCCCTGAGACTAAGTCCTTTCATGAGGACATCTTCCGAGACGATTCCACATTGTTGGCGCCCACCGTGGGGCTATCGCACGATGGTTTGATGATCTTTGAGGGCAAGTTAGAAGGACTCGAAGGTTATGCAGTGGGCCGGATGACTAAGAGTCGTCGTGGCAAGCTCTACATCGACGATGCGGACTGGGGCCCCGAGGCCGGCGCGATTGAGTCTGGTACCGGGTCCCCTTCGCGGCATACACATGTTCATCGGCAAGATCGTGAGCCAGGGGCTGGGCGGACGTCTACCGACCGCGTCGAGACGGCTCGGCCGGGCGAAGAAGAGTCCTGCCACAGCTAAACCGGGCGGTCGAGCATGTTTTCGTGGGAGTCGTCCACGGAGGCTGCGAGGACGGATCAGCATCTGGTAATGGCTGTTGTCTACTCTGGCGGCGAATCGTCGGCCGGAGAAACCAGTCTCTATACCGGTACCAAGATGGCGGATCGAGGCTGTTCCGACGGTGAGAGTATTCCGGACCTTCGATCTACCCAACCGGGTTGGGATCTTCATGGCCGGTCTGTGCAGCGGCGCTTCACTCTTCGACCATGGCGCCCTGGTCGCCCGGTTCAACAGCGGTGATGGCAGCGGGGAAGGAGGCCTGTCGCCGCCGGCTCAAGTTTTGTCAAAGCTTTTTAGCGTTGGCTGTGCTCATGGCGAAGGCTGATCCGCTGGATCAGGACCTGCACTATGGAGATTGCAAAGGTGAGAGAACAGATCACTAAAGCTAAAGCGGACTGGCAGCCGCGGACGTGAGGATGGCGTGAGCGGGCCGCTTTGGATGCGTGAGCTTATAGGCTCATCTTTGGATCGAGCGCGTCACGGAAGTCATGAAAAGGAAGTACAGGTCCCGTTTACCTTCGGTTTTCGAGGAAGAGAGCTTTTCAATACCCGAGGCGAGGACGATAACCCGCCGCGGTGGTAAACCGGCCGGAAGCACTGGACGGCCGCACCGGTTCAGCCCGTGTGATGGATCTACCTCGCCATCACACGGTGTGCCCAGAACCGTCTGAGCGCCTTGGTCACTACTCCAACCCGATGGATAACCTCGTGGCGGCTGCGGCACGGTTGGAGGCGATTCAATTGAAGGCGATTCACCACGGCGGTAGAGACACGCCGGGTTAAGGAGCTCCTCGGGGCGGCCTGGCTCGGAAGAAGCGTATTCATACGGTCGGGATCGGATCCACTCCACCCCCGCCCAAGCCGGAGCTATAGCCGGCGAAGCGTGTCGAACCGGCCGTGTCAAGCAATGCGGTGTGGTCCGCCTCGCGGCAACAATCCGACGGCGGCTTTGAGGATGCTCAAGTGGTAGTGGACGCGCCCGAGAACGCGTGGGGAGGCCGAGTTAGCGGCACAAGCAGAGGATCATCCGTCGCGCGGTTCGTCCGACCATCTTGAACCAGGGTCACGTCTGGTTCTTTGGGGTGCTGCCTCGTCCCGCTTTACGTAACATGCGCTTGCCCAAGGACTTCAAGGGGCGCGCAAGGTGCCCAATTATCTTGCCGATTTGGCTCGAAGCATGGATAGAAAGCTATGAGATGGCCATGGAGATGCTAGATGTGGATGAAGCCGCGTATGCGAAATACTTCACAATGATGTTGGAAGGAGCGGCCCGGACTTGGTTGAAAAATTTGCCGCCCAACTCTATCGGTTCGTGGACCCGATTGCGAACCCGATTCATTCAAAATTTCAAAGACACCTATAAGCAGCCCATATGCGTGGTGGATTTAGCAGCTTGTGTCGGCGGAGGGAGAATCCACAACCCATTGGGTGCGCAGCGTTTCGGAAGTTTTACATTCTTGGACGGATCAACCACGATTCCATGATCTTGACCTTGGAAGCCAATTGCGGTTCGAGCCATTGAAATTGAATTTGGGCGCATGAAGCGTTTTGCCATGACATGGGCACTCTAATGGGCGTTTTGGTAAAAGCGCTGATTACGATAGTACCAAGGGTCCCGAATCTGAGAATGATGAAGTGGGGAAGGGAAAGCGAGCGGCAACTCGAGGGCGGCAGCATCATTCGGCGGGCAATGGAGGGAACAAAGCGTAAAAGCGACGGCAACATGGGCTTTGTGGCTAACACCAACGCCACAGGACAAGGGTCGTGGCGCAGGGTAGGCAATCAAACCGGGCGGTCACAATCCGGATCGTTTGAATTTCATATTGAATCAACCTTGTCCAAGCATGGGGCCGAAGGAGGCACGGCGAACCACCTTTGGAAGGATTGTTACATTATGCGAGGAGTTCAAAACTCCAACTCTTTCCGGTATGATCAAGGGCCGGCGGCGGTTGAGGTCCGCCCGAATTCTGATGGAGGAAATTCCGGCCCGAGATACGGTGGTAATCTGGGCGGGCAAGGCAATCGAGAATAATCAAAGTAATCGAGCAGTCGAACAATCGGAACCAAGGGGCTACTGATCAACAACAGCAGCGATCGGGTTATCAAAGTAACCCAAAGCGGTTGAGCGGTGGGCGATACCACGTCTTTACCACCAGCTTGGACAGACGAGACCGAAAACTTGAAGCGGGCGGTCGGCGTTGTTGAACCGGCTGCGCCGCATTACCTCTGTTGGTCCGAGCAACCCGATCGTGTGGAGCGAGAGGACCATCCTCCCGGGTTTACAATCCGGGTCAGCTAGCCCTGGTGGTGGCACCCGGTAGGAGGGTACAAGTTTACCAAGGTTCTTATGGATGGAGGAAGCGGCATCAACATCACGTACTACGAGACCTTCCGGCGTATGGGGTTGTGGATAGGCATCTTAGGCCATCCAAAGACAAGGTGTTTCATGGAGTGGTGCACGGCAAGTCGGCGTGCCGGTCGGTAAGATAGCTCTGGAGGTGACCTTTGGGGACGAACATGACTCGGATCGTAAACATTGACATTTGAGGTGGTGAAAATTCAAAGCCCTTACCACGCCCTCTTTGGGCGGCGGCTTATGCTAAATTTATGGCACGGCCCTGTTATGTTTACTTACAGCTGAAAATGCCGGGTCACAAAGGAACGATAACGGTTCATGGGAGCCGCGGATCGCTTTGGAGTGCGAGGAAGGTGGTGCGGCTTCTGTGAGTCGGTTTGTGCCAGCGAGGAGCTAAAATATTATAAAGACAATGTTGATCCGGCAGATATGACCCCTTTGAAGAAGCCAACTACGGAGCATGATCCGGACTTGAAGTTCAAATCGGGTGAGGCGAAGCTTGTTGATTTTGTGCCCGGCGATTCGTCCAAGCAGTTCACCATCGGTGCCAACTTGGATCCTAAATAGGAAAGCGGCGCTCATCGAGTTCATCCGTGAGAATCGGGACATTTTTGCATGGAAGCCTTGACATGCCAGGTGTACCGAGGGAACTCATGAGCACTCTTAATGTTGACCCAAAATACAAACCGGTAAGCGGTTTCTTCGCCCGGTTTAATGAGGAAAGGCGCAAGGCCATCGGAGAAGAAGTTGCTAGGCTCTTGGCGGCAGGTTTATCGTCGAAGTCTTTCATCTAGAGTGGCTTGCCAATCCGGTGTTGGTTCTTAAGAAGAATGGCACTTGGCGCATGTGTGTGGATTACACAGATCTCAACAAGGCCTGTCCAGCAGATCCTTTCGCCCTCCCCCGCATTGACCAGATTATTGATGCTACGGCGGGTTGTGAGCGTTTGAGCTTTTTGGATGCATACTCCGGTTATCATCAGATTAAGATGGCGATTAAGGACCAGGAGAAGACGGCGTTTATCACCCCTTTGGAGCCTTACGCTATGTATTTATGCCTTTTGGACTCAAGAGCGTAGCGACTTATCGGCGTTGCGTTCGAGTTGCTTGCGAGCAGATCGGCCGTAACGTGCATGCTTATGTGGATGATATCGTGGTTAAGTCAAGGAAGAAGGAAACCTTGATTGAGGATCTAAAGGAAACCTTTGACAACTTGCGGGTGTACAAGATGATGCTCAACCCGCCAAGTGCGTCTTTGGTGTTCCGCGAGCAAGTTATTGGGTTTTCTCGTGTCCAACAGGGGATCGAAGCTAATCCGGAAAAAATTACGGCTATCACCTCCTTGGCTAAGCCAAAGTGCATCAATAGCGTCTAGCGTTTGGCGGGCGGATTGCCGCGCTAAGCGGTTTATCGGCCGTCTGGCGAAAGCCATTCCTTTGTACGGATGTTGAAGAAAGCGGATCGGTTTATGCAGGAGTTCACCACGATGAAGCATTGGAGGACTTGAAGCGGCGGTTGGCCAACCCGCGGTTCTAGCCGCCCCATTGACAAAGAGCCGCTTTGTTATATGTTCTGCTAATGCGGGGCAGTTAGCATGGCCATAGTGGTGGAAGCGGAAGGAGGCGGGGAAGGAGTATCCGGTTCAACGGCGGTTTATTACATCGGCGAGGTCCTCATTGAGTCTAGCGAAGATATCCGCATTGGCGTAAGCTGGTATCACGGGGTTTTTATGGCAAGTCGGAAGCTAAAGCAATATTTCCAAGGGCACCCCATCACGGTGGTCGATTCGGCTCCCTTGGGCGATATCATCTGTAACCGGAAGCGGCGGCGGATTGCTAAGTGGGCTATAGAACTTGGGCATACGGTTTAAGGTATGTGCCTCGGACGGCCGTAAAATCTCGAGCACTTGTGGATTTCATTAATGATTGGGCGGAGTTGCAAGCGCTGAAGAGAAGCCGGATCATACCTATTGGACCATCCACTTTGATGGGTCCGAGCAATTGGAGGGCTCGGGGCTGGAGTCGTATTAACTTCCCGCGAGGTGACAAGTTACATTACGTTCTCCGCCTAATGTTCCCTTGTACTAACAATGCAGCTGAGTATGAAGCTTTGCTCCATGGTCTCCGGATGGCTAAAGAAATGAATCTCGGCCGGGTTAAATGCTTTGGTGACTCGGACTTGGTGGCTCGGCAAGTATCGTGTACTTAGGATTCCAAAGATCCACTCATGGCTGCATATCGTCCGGGAGGTGGATGTTGTTGCGGGACATTTTAAAGGATATCAGGTGGACCATGTGGATCGTCGGAAGAACGAAGCTGCTTGATGCTTTAAGCTTTGGGCTCTCAACGTAAACCGGTCCCGCCTAACGTCTTCCTTGATGTCTTGCACAATCCGTCGATTAAGCTTCTGATGAAATTGATTTGGCTATCCACGATCCGGAGGCTCAATTGGTGGCGGCCCTGCATGTCATTCCGGATTGGGCGCTCCTTATTTGGCATACATGAACCGGGCGAGTTACGGAAGATGAGGCGTTGGCTGACAGATAGTTCGGCGGTCTAAGTCTATGACCATTGTTAATGGCGAGTTGCACCATTGCGGTGTGTAAAGGCGTTTAGCGTTGTGTGTCCCTGAAGAGGGCTGTGAGATATTGCGAGAGATCCATGAAGGGGATTGTGGTCACCACGCCGGTTCAAAGTCCTTGGTGGCCAAAGCGTTCCGCCATGGTTTCTATTGGTTGTTGCCCATCTTGATGCGGAGGATGCAGTCGAGACGATGTGATGGTTGCCAAAAGTTCTCGAGCGTGCTCATGTGCCAGCCCAAGAATTGAGGATGATTCCAATTACTTGGCCGTTTGCGACTTGGGGGCTGGATATGGTTGGACCTTTCAAAAAGTCCAAGGACAAAAAGACCCACTGTTGGTGGCGGTTGATAAATTTACCAAGTGGGTTGAGGCGAGCCTGTTAGCAAGTGTGATGCGGCCACGGCGGTTCAGTTCATCAAAAGGTGATTTTCGGTTTGGGTTTCCACGGTATCATCACGGACAATGGCACCAATTTGTCCAAAGGAGCTATGAAGGAATTTTGTGAGCGAGAGCACATCCGCTTGATGTTTCTTCCGTAGCCCACCCGCAATCCAATGGTCAAGCGAACGAGCTAATCAGGAGATCTTGAAAGGTATCAAACCCGACTTATGGTCCCTTTAGAGGGCGCCCGGGTTGTTGGGTGGAAGAGCTACCATCGGTGATATGGAGTATAAATACTACCCCAACCGATCCACTTGATACACTCAGTTCTTTATGGTCTTTGGAGCGGAGGCGGTCCTTCCCAGAGATATCCGTCACGACTCTCCTCGAGTGGAAGCTTATGATGAGTCAGATAGCGAGGCATCACGGCAAGACGATTTGGTCATTTGGATGAAGAAGCGCGATATGGCAGCTGCTCGTTCGGCGGTTTACGGCAGGATCTTCGTCGGTATCACTGGCCGTGGTTAAAACCAGAACCTTTCGGAAGGAGACTTAGTCTTGCGGCTCATTCAAGACCAGAAAGATATGCACAAGCTATCCCCACCTTGGGAGGGGCCTTTTGTGGTCAGCAAGAATCTATACAACGGGTCCTACTATCGATTGATGTTCGAGAGCGAAAGGACTCACGCATGCGTCGAGGAGGAGACCAACAGGCCGTGGAACATAGCTCATCTTGGCCTTATTATACCGAGCCATTGGCTCCACTTATGTACATATTAAGACAATGTATATATTATGAATAAAGGCAATAAACCGGATCCTCGGCTAAAAGCGGGGTATACATTACGTATCAAAGTCCGGTTTGGGTACATGGAGATCTTTGTCGTGAAGCGGCCTCCGGTTTAACCCTTGGCCTTGCTTTTGTGAAATTTTTGTCACTTGGGGGCTTGGTCGTGTCCGAACCAATGCAACACCTCTTGGCGGTAAAGCCACCAGTTCATTTGGGGGCTTGGTGGTGTCCGAACCAATGCAACACCTCTTGACAGCGAAAGCCACCAGATCACCAGGGACATGGTCACGTCTGAACGATCACGCCTCTTGGTCGGCCTAAGGCCATAGAATCACTTGGGGCTTGGTGAACCAGAACCAATGCAATGCCACTTGATCGGCGTAATGCCACGATGTCGATTGGGGACTGGCTGACTTGAACCATAGATACACCTTATAGGGAGCTTGGTCCTGTCCGACCATTGGAACGCCATCTGATTAGAGTAAATAAAGCCTCTTCTTTCAAACAGTCTTTGTTATTGTTTTTGCTTCCATGTGTTTTTTATACATATTATTTGGCTTTTGTTTGTTGTCTTAAACCGACAAACCTTCTTTCAACCGGATTCAAGTTTTCAAATTGGGTCCATTTTTCCGGCGATTGATTGTTCCGGTTTGATTTTCTTGTTAACATCCCATTATGGAGTAACAGGGCTTATCATACCGACCACGATTTACACGGTAAATCGGTATTATACCTACGAGGATTGTTCTCCTTTGGCGGTGATGGTTTATAAAGCCTCCGCTTGAGGATTGGCTAAAGCCAAGCTGTGTGCCCGACCTTTGGCGGTATGTTTGTATCACAAAATTTTGATCGTATACCTCGATATTTTCTTATATAAATATATTGGTATCACAATCCGGCTAGAGGCGCAAGCCGCCATGGCGGTTTAAGAATTTGTGATTGCAGGCAGAATATGTTGCAGGATTCATTACTTCAAAACCAAAGTATCGACACCGCCATGCAAAAGTTTACTGACCGAGGTTGTAACGGCATTGTTCAAAACAAAATCGACTATCCTATTACAAAGCCTTTTGAGGCCCGGCGTTTCATGTGGGGTTATGCCTTGAAGCTTGGAGGCGTCACCCGGCTTGATTTAATTACGCTGCTTCGCCGGGTTGGCGTGAGGTAGAGGCGCTCGACGTCGGTTCAACTTCTTCTTCTTCCTCACCCAAAGCCCGGAAGTCATTGGTAGACCCGGTCAATCCGGGTTAAGGCACGAAGACAGCTTCTTCACTTATCAGCTCAGCCGGATCAACGTCAAGGCGTAAGTGTGCTTACGGATTGGGGAACAAGGCTCGCACTTCGAGGATGACAAAATCCACCCGCTTGTTGTTGGCGTCATAAAGGAAGGCGGTGAACCGTCGGGTTAACCGTCTGCCAGTTGATTTCGCCCGGTGAACGCATTTCCTTTGTGATCCGTTTGAGGCGTCGTTATCAAAGGCTTCACCATTCTCTTGAGCACTGGGAAACCTTTGGCTATGTCGATCGGATCAAGATCATTATCCACGCCTTGGCGGCGTCGAAACCCGATAAGGTGCCGGCCGAGCAGCGGATCGCTTCAACTCTTCAAGCTGCCCGGAACCATGGACAACCGGTCCAGGGGTTTCTCGATCGAGGACGGCGCCCGTGTTGTCGTATGATGTAGCACATATGACTCATTTGGGCGCCCGGTATACTGCTCAACCAGCGTATAAGCGGCCTTGAGCTTCTTAGAACATCGAGAACCCATATGTGCAATACGCTTGCCTGCACGGTTTAAGACAACTCGGGATAAACGGCGGAAATATCAAAATTAAGATAGTCGATTGCATAGTTTCTTACCAAAGGCGGCAGAGGTCATGGCATGCACTTGGCGCTTGAGTCGTAAGCTCTTTAGTCACCGGTTTAAGGGCTGCTTGGCTTCTTCCGCCCGTTTTTCAAACCGGCCTTCTCGGTGTCCCAGTTGGCCCGTTCGGTTTATACCACTCCTTCACTGTTCCATAGTGGCCAAGGCCGTTCTCAATTCATCCTTGGCCTTAGTGGTTTACGCTTGAGTCTCCAGATTGGCTCGCAGGTCTTTGAGTTGCACGCTTGTTGCTCTATTTCATTACGGTAACAAAGGAAGCATGTTAGGTGTCTCATTATCAAGTCCCAAGCTCAATATACATATTCACCTTGGCACTTGGGGGCTAATGGCTAATTGATCTCAGTTTGCCATTTGGGTGCAGAAATTAAGTCCCGGTTTAACTATGCTAAGTTGAACCGACCCTTGGGGGCTACTATACAGCTAAAAATGCAGGAAAGGCATAATTCATTACCTCATAGCGGTCCTTCATCCGGTTTACCAGACCATCTTCAAGGTCACGGCTGGTATAGAGCCGGTTCAGAAACCCAGAGTGCAGTTCTTGGGCAGAGAAGTTGTAAATGGTCGACAGGTCTGTTTTTCTTTATCTTTACTCACGGCGGCCGACTTCGCCCTTGGCAATATGTTTTGTTAAAAGCGACCGGTTGGCTAGGAGCAGCGTAGCGATGCACTGTCACAATAACATCGTCATTTTCGGCGGTCTTCTTTGGGCTTGATGTTTGCTTACTCGCTCGGCGGTTCAAGCTATTACGACTTCGCTCTATCGGCGGGTTTGGTGGAAGCAGTTGTGAAGTTTCCATTTGGACCTCGGTTCAGCTTGGCGGATCAGCGATGTCGTCTTTGTACAACTCGGAGCTATCTTTGGCGACTTGAGGATTTTCGTGGGTTTGTTCGGGGTCTTTTACGGATCAACATCCATGATGAGGGTCAAGGGTTTTCGCTTTCTTACTCAAGCGAGCCTTGGTGCTGCAATGTTGAGAATTGGATTAAGGCAAATCAACCAAGGCAGTTGTAAATCGAATCGATGGACAGCGATTACATACCCCGCAGCAACTTTAAGCGGAGGCGATTGCGTGGTTGATGAACCGCCAGAGGAGTTAGAAGAGGCACGATAATTGGTCGGACGGATTGAGAGGACATCGGAAGAAACCTTTAAGGGATAACATTTTTCAGAGAACAAGTCACCTCACGGGCGCTTCCGGGTTGGTGTATCTGGTAAACCGGAGGAGAGAATCTGTTGACCAGCATCTTGCGGGTTGTACGGGCGCTCTTTAACTTCTTTGTGTCTTGAGATAAGCATAGGAATGAGATTTTTTCACTTTCGAACGGTATGACGAATTCTTTTAACCGCACGAGGTCGGGGTCGGAAGAAAGAAGGATTACCTCAAAATGGTCGGCATGGCTGGCTTGGCGTCATCACGGGAATTAAATTTGTCGGTGAAGGGAAGAATAAAGAGGATAAATCATAAGAAGAAACACAAGGAGGAGAGCCGGTTCTGGCGGCTCCCTCGTAAGGATATCAAGTTTTACCTCAGCTTGATTCTCCATCTTCCGGCGGATCGGAAGACCGGCGGTTTTCTTGCCAGCCTTTTGGTAGCCTTGGACTTTATACGCGAGCTCGGGCGGTTTGGTCCGTCTCGGAATGAGCTGTCGACTGCGAGGTAGCAAGGATTAATGAATATCAACAAAGTGTTAAAAGCCCGAAAAGCGGTGAGCAAAGTCTTACCGCAGGTGGCGGGTTGGCAACACAGAATGGAGCCAACCCGGTTAGGCTCTGACGGAGATTGGTTCATCAAGCATCTTTTTCTGACCTCGGTAACCTCAAATTCAGTTATTGGTAATTCGTGATGTCTTTGAGGGTCTTTGAGGTTGCCAGTATACTCGTGCATCAATCCGGGCCGGCGGCTTAAGGGCAAGATGCCCCAAGAAACCCAGCATCGCACAAGGTCCACACCAGTTAGTCCATTGGCCATTAGAGCCCGGAGTTTTATGATCTGAGGTGCAAAGTTCTTCCGTTCAGCGGCGGTTAAGCGTAAAGGCAGCGTATGGTTGTTCTTGAGCCGGTGAGGACGGTAACCCGGCAAAGGGATTCTCGTTAGCGAGGAGCGGTGTTCCGCAATAGAACCAGGTTTGGTTCCAATCCTTTGGATGGCTGTGGTGTTTGGCGTGAGGAAAGTCCGCTTCCTTCCTTTTACGGATTGAAACGCCGCCTAGTTACGTGTTGGGACCATCGAGAAAACTCATGTCGGCGGTTCAAGTGAAAGAAATCCGGAATAGCTCCACAGAGGGCTCTTCACGAAGATAGACTTCACGAAGACTTGAAAGTTGCATATGTTTGACACGAGTTCGGGCGATATCCTGCGGATGGAGTTGCAAGCTTGCAAGGGCGTCCGGAAAATTTTTGAACCGGGCGGGCAGAACCCCGGTCTAAATGCTGCATAAACACAATTACTTCCCCTCTTGTGGCTCGGAGAAACTTCGCCATCCGGAACACGCCCGATGGAGGGCATTTTTGGAGCCAAACCGCCCGATGGCGACATAGCCGTTGAGTTGCGTTTGATGATTTTTGACGGACCCAATTGCAAGCTGAGAATTGAGGAGCCATTCCGGAAGACTAAGCTGTGGAATAAAGGGAGAAAGCGGTTCACCATTAAACGGTTCAGGCATATTATGCATTGTTAAACGGCGATTCAGCGGCCGCCTCCCATTCCGGTTTAAGCGAGGGCTAATGGAGTAGCGGATTAGCTATCAAAAGTTAAACCGCGAATAAGGCAGAATTGAAAAATCCGCTAAGTATGGGCAGAAACAGTTTTCACATGCGAAGGGAAGTAATCAAGATCTACGAAGTTCGATGAAGAAAAAACCTTCACGACCTATGCAAACCTCGGAAAGAACAGGAGGGTTCGGGTATTCTAAAGTCGAGGATCTACGGAAAAAAGCCGATGCGTGAAAGGATAGATGGACGGCGGCAGTCCACAATACAGGATATACGATCTGTTGGATCACATGGCCATGGAGGAGCAGGTGTGAAGAAACCGAGATGAACTACGGGATGAACAGGGTCTCTGAGATGCGATCTAGGGGTTGAAAAAGGACCTTACGATGAGCGAAGCCGAGGAGGCCGGAAGCCTCTCGACACGGTCGAGGTTGATGCGGCGTTCGGCGTTGACGCTGCGTCGTTCGAAGGTCGGAGGCGACGGCGGAGCTTCAAAGGCTGAGCGCGCGAGGAAGGAGAAGAAGAAGAGACAGGAGGCGGCGGTCTATTTATAAGGAACCGGAGCAATCAACGGGCGCGAGATTCGAGGAGTCAAAAGCGGCGGACGGTGCAGACGCCCTCGATTTCCGGGATGGCATTAAATGCAGGGAATCTTCTTGTTTGGATTTCTTTATTAAAAATGACGTCAAGACACCACGACACGCGGATCGGAAGATGACATCACGGCGGTTCAAGCGGTGGCGGTTTACAAAATGTGAAAAGAGATCAAGAGTTTCTGAAGGTGTTGAAGATTAACATGAACCGGTTCAAGTCAATCTGGGGCCTAATGTTGGGGATACAACTCTTGGCGTGAACCGCCCGAAGAACCGGTTTACCCTAAATCCATGATTCAGGCCCACGGAGGAGGCCCGGAGCCCAGAGGCTAATTAAGGTCCATTTATGTAAACCGCCTTAGTATTGTAACTTGTGTTATAAGTTAAGAAAGAAGAGACCGGGCAGACGCTTGTATGAGCCGGATCGGGACTTCAGAGACCGGCCAGGCGTCAACCCGTGTATATAAGGGGACGACCCGGCGGCGAGTTGGGGGAGAGGATTCGAGGCTAAGGCAAAGCTATTGCTCCCTAGTCGTCGAAATCATATCAATCACATCACAACTGGACGTAGGCTTTTACCTTCATCGAAGGGGCCGAACCGATATAATTCCGTGTCTTGTGTCCGCTTTAACCCCTCTAGGTTAACCCGCACGATGGCCCTACGACTAAGTCCTTTCATGAGGACATCTGCCGTAGCGATTCCACGACACCGTGGGTAGAGGCCAATCAGATAGGCTCGATTACACTTGAAGTGGTCTTGGATCCCGGATAACTTCCAAGCGAGGAGTTAATCTTCGACATAGTCCCGTTCATGGCGGCTATCATGCACTGCTTTCGGACGAACCGCATTTGCAAAGTTCAATGCGGTGCCGCTTTTCATATCTCAAGCTCAAGATGCCAGGTCCTCGAGGAGTCATTACGGTCAATGGAAACACCGAACGCTCTCTCCGGACGGAGGAGCATACGGCGGCCCTCGCGGCGGAAGTGCAAAGCAGCCTCTTAAGGCAATTCTCGAGTCCGGCTATTAAATGCCCGGACACCGTCAAGCGCGCCCGGAGTAACCTACAACAAGACCGCCTGGCACGTTCCGAGCACGCATAGCAATGCGGCCCAAGCCCCAGCCCTCGCGAAATCACGAAACCAGTATTACGCGTACATAATTACGCTCTGGAAATACAATGGGCATAGGGGAAGGAGCACGACCACGGCATGCCCAGAATGTGGCTCAACCACACCAGGGGCTCCCGATTGTGTCATTCTTTTTTTCTCTTTCTTTTTTACTTTCAGGACTCCGTTCTCACGAAGCCCTGTCCGGCATTAGAATCACCGAACACACGATGCAACAGCCAGGGAAGCAGAAAGCTACGTCGAGTGTCTAGGTGGTCTCTATTATGAGCAATATATCTTTTTTACACAACATCCCGCGGCTTACCCCTGGAGGGAGACATGTTAAAAGTCCCGTCCGTTGCTTATCGCACTATTTGTATCGTTCTGCTCTTACAACAGCCCTTTTGAACAAACAATATATAGCTTCTGCCTATTATTGATTTCCCTTTATATATATATATATATATGTTCATTTATGACATTGTGCAACCGTACACTTTGGTACGGGCAATACACTAGGGGCTTAAGTACCCCATAACATGGTGTGATAAGTCCGAACACTTTCACAAGTGCGGCACCCTGAACTTATAGCATTATATGCATCGGCTCGAATCATGTCTTGGGTCAATAGTTGGGTTTGCCGGCTCCCATGTTTTGGTACCTTACGTTACATTATATCGGCTAAGGTAGTATTTGGGAGAACCACTGCGATTGTGCCCCGGTTGAGCTGGGTTAAGCACCTCAGTGGAGAAAGCTAAAACTGACCGTCATGATAGGGTGAGAGCCGGTCACTGTTCGAGAGGTTTTCGAGTCCCTAAAGACTTATGCCGCTTAGAGCGAGGAGTCGGCATTGTCCGGCCTAGGCGTGGACAGCGCCCCGAACTCGGTCTTCCGAATACCAGGGGCTTCATGAAATTTAAAATTATAGAATTCTATGGCTAAGTGAGAGTGTTCAAGCATTATAGTCCGGTTGCCTTGTTCGTTGCGTTGAGCGCCTCCCTCGAAGGACCCAATAATGGGAACAAGAGCGCTCAAGTTCATCCCGAACACCCCAGCACTCGTGGCATGGGGGCTGAAGCCAACAACTAGCCATCTCTCAAATTTAATACACGACCGCACAGAAGGTAATATTTTAAATTAAAAAAGTGTTGCTTAGCGCATATGAACAAGTTTTCAGCGTACAGACAAATGCGAGTCTACTAAAAAATTATATCTTTGGAGCATTCATCCGCTATAAGGCAGGCACCCTTCAGGACGCCCTCATAATACATTTCAGGCTTGCGATGCTCCTTCTTTGGTGGTGGTCCGTCCTTCACAAGCTTCTCAGCGTCCATCTTGCCCAGTGCACCTTAGCAAGGGCAAGGGCCCTCTGAGCACCTTCGATGCAGAGCCAGGCGTTTGATGATTTCAACCCATGGACAAAGGCGTCCACCGGCCGCCTCACCCGGCCAGTAGCTCCTGTGCATGGCTTCCTTTGGCCACAGCCGAACTATGAGGCCCCTCATGGCATGTTCGGCCACCTTATGGAGCTCGATCAGTTGCTTCAACTGGTCGCTTAAGGGCACCGGATGTCCGGCCTCAGCATATTGAGACCAGAACACCTTCTCCGTCGAGCTCCCCTCCTCGGCTCGGTAGAATGCGGCATCAGCCACCTTGCAGGCAGATCTGCGAATGCTCTGGAGAGCTCAGATTCGGGTAAGCAACAGATAATTCACTTTCACATGTTTGCTTTGCATATAGAATGCCTTACCCGCCGCTATCTTCTTCATCGCCTCAATCTCCTGGAGGGCTTTTTGGGCTTCGGCCTTAGCGGCCTTGGCGCTCTCAAAGGCCGTGGCGAGCTCGGACTCCCGAGTCTTCAAGTCACGCTCCAAACTCTCGTGCTTTTCCACGAGAGCCTGGAGCTCTTGCCGCACCTCCGCCACCAGCGCCTCCTGCTTTCCTTGCTCGGTGCGCTCCGCGGCCGCATTGCTTTCGGCCCGGGACACCACCTCCTTCAGGGTCGCCACCTCGTTCGTGGCCCCTGCAATATTCATGTTATTCCTGTCATTTTTTGCAAACACATCTTTTAAATACTCCCATAAGGTATTACTTACCTTCCTTGTCCTCGAGCTGCTTTTTGGCAAGTCCGAGCTCGTTGCTCGAGGCTCTGCTTCAATGCACCAACCTCCGCAGTCAGTGCGGCAGAGGTCAGTAGCGCAACCTGCATTCCCATATTGACATACTTATGTTAGACTCCTGCGTATATCTTTTAGATCCTCGGTTCGGCTTTTTCTTTCCGAACACCAAAGCTGAGCATCGAGGGCTACCGTCTATGCGGTAATATTTTTATACATACCTCAAAGCCTGTTAGATGGCTAGCGCAGGCTTCAGTCAGCCCGCTCTTGGCGGACTGAACCTTCTGGATCACCACACTCATAACAGTGCGGTGCTCCTCGTCGATGGAAGCGCCGTTAAGCGCCTCCATCAAATCATCCGGTGCCTCTGGTTGGACGGAGGTCACCGGTGTCGCAGTCTTGCCCTTCTTACGAAGGGGTGCTTTGTCGGACTCGGAACCTTGAAGGTTTGATGCGGAGTCGGCGCAGGGCCAGACTTGAAGCCCTTCAGGGTTTTATCCCCTTTGAGCCTGGATTCCGGGAGGTCGCCTTGCGGCGCCTCCATATCCACCTCCTCCTGGCTGGGCCCCTTTTGGGACTCCACCCCAGCGTCATCCGCGGCGGGAGGAGACGAGGTGGTCGGAAGTGAGGTGCTATTCACCTCCGACGAATCCAGGGAGCCGCTCGACGAATCGTCGAGCCCATCCTTGGGCGGGCTGCATGGTTATATCCGGCGTTATAGGATGCTGTGCGACAAATAAAACGCCACGAGTTATTCTGGTGTCCAGACACTTACGATCTCACCAGGGGCTTGGCCCTTGGAGTCCACCCCTCTTCGCCGTCTTCGGCATTGGCGGTGTAGTCCGGAGGAAGGGTCCTTACCTTCTTGGACCCTCCGGCCTCCCCGGTGGGGCGGCCTTCCTTTTCTTCTCTCCCCCCGCTGGGGGAGAGGCCTCTTTTTCCTCCTCCTCGTCTTCGCGGTAGGAGTCCGCCTCAGCGTCATCGGACGATGAGTCCGATAACACTGGCGCGGGAACTCCTTGAGTTCCCGTGGCCTTCTTCTTAGCTTTCTTTTAGGCACCACGTGAGGTGCTGGAAATAGCAGCCCCGTCAATTGGGCGTCTGCTGGGTCTTCTGGCAAGGGAGACGGACAGTCGATCTGTCCGGACGTCTTCAACCAGTCCTGTCAAAGGTGAGGGAGTGTTAGATCCCGCATAGAGTCAAACTATGAAAAAAGAGTCCCGTAAAGGGTAAAATAACTTACCTCGCTGGCTTGATGCTGCGAGCTGAATCTGCGATCTTCCGTCGCGGATGCGGGAGCTTCGGCGTCCTTGAACAGCACCTTCCAGGCGTCTTCGTACGTAGTGTCGAAGAGCCGGTTCAAGGTTCGGTGCTGTGCCGGATCAAACTCCCACAAATTGAAGTCCCATTGCTGGCATGGGAGAATCCGGTGGATGAGCATCACCTGGATTACGTTGACAAGCTTGAGATTCTTGTCCACCAGGTTTGGACGCAGTTTGGAGTCCGCCAGCTCTTCAAATTACCCCACGTCGGGCCCGTCTCTTTCCATGAGTTGAGCCGTGTGGGGAAGCGAATCGAATTCAGGGGCCGCCGCCCATTGAGAGTCGCGCGGCTCGGTGATATAGAACCACCCCGATTGCCACCCCTTTATGGTCTCCACAAAGGAGCCCTCGAGCCATAGTACGTCGGCCATCCTGCCCACCATGACACCTCCGACTCCGGCAGCGGCCGCCCACTACCTTCGGCTTGACATTGAAGGTCTTCACCATAAGTCGAAGTGGGGCTGGATGCAGAAGGAAGGCCTCGCACCTGACGATAAACGCCGAGATGTTGAGGATGAAATTCGGGGCCAGATCGTGAAAATCTAGGCCATAGTAGAACATGAGCCCCCGGACGAATGGGTGAAGTGGAAACCCTAGTCCGTGGAGGAAGTGGGGGAGGAACACCACCCTCTCATGGGGCCTGGGGGTGGGGATGAGATGCCCCTCGTTGGGGAGCCTATGCGCGATGTCACTGGACAAGTATCCGGCCTTCTGCAGCTTTTTGATGTGCCCCTCTGTGATGGAGGAGGCCATCCACTTGCCTCCCGCTCCGGACATAGTTGGAGCAGGTTGAGGAGGGATGTGCGGACTTGGGCGCTGGAGCTCGAGTGCGCGGAAATGGATAAGCAAAGGAGGAAGAAGGCGTGTGTGAAAAAGCGGATCCTTATCCCCTTATATGGACGGACAAAGCTATGCGTCCCCACCGGCTGATAAAACTCGCTTATCTCCCAAGCGCCATAATCAATGGCGCGGTTGGGTTACCCACGCCCGTATTGATGAGAATCCCGGAATAAGGGGACACGATCTCTGCTTTGACAAGACGTGCCAAGGAAACCGCCTCACTAAACACGCTGAGGTTGGGCAGTAAAAACGATTCGACTAAAGGCTTGGCCGTGGTGTGATGTCACGCTGCGGAGTACGTCAGCAGATTGAACTTGTGTAAATGTTATTCTCTCTATGGTGGTATGTGGAACTTATTTTGCAGAGCCGGACACTATCCTTGTGTTCAAAATCTTCTATGAAGTATTCAGATGAGGAACCCGCCTTGCAATGCCGAAGACAACATGCGCGCCGGTCCCGTCGTCATTGAAGCCTGGTTCGTGGGCTCTTTGAGGAGTCTGGATTAGGGGTGTCCGGATAGCGGACTATGACCTTTGGCGGACTCTGGACTATGAAGATACAAGATTGAAGACTTCGTCCGTGTCCGGATGGGACTTTCCTTGGCGTGGAAGGCAAGCTTGGCGATCTGGATATGTATATCTCATAACATTGTAACCTACTCTGTGTAACCCTAACCCTATTCGGTGCCTATATAAACCAGAGGGTTTTAGTCCATAGGACGAACAACAATCGTACCATAGGCTAGCTTCTAGGGTTTAGCCTCTCTGATCTCGTGGTAGATCTACTCTTGTACTACCCATATCATCAATATTAATCAAGTAGGAGTAGGGTTTTACCTCCATCGAGAGGGCCCGAACCTGGGTTAAAACATCGTGTCCCTTATCTCCTGTTACCATCCGCCTAGACGCACAGTTCGGGACCCCCTACCCGAGATCCGCCGGTTTTGACACCGATAACGACAAAAACATCCGTGTCTCCAATCGCGTTTGAATTCTCCAAACCCTTCCCTTTACATTCTTGCAAGTTGCATGCTTTACTTTCCGCTGCTCATATACTCTTTGCATGCTTGCTTGAATTGTGTTAAGATTGCTTGACTTGTGCTAAGATAGCTAAAATCTGCCAAAGTCTAAAATTGGGAAAAGGATAAGCTTTTATTTGGTCAAGTAGTCTAATCACCCCCTCTAGACATACTTTCGATCCTACATATGCGTTTGGTTGAAGGTGTGGTATGAATGGGTTTGGACCGTTACAGTGTCTGAATCACATCTAACAAATGATTTGTAACAACGAAAGAGGGTCTAACCTTCTCTGCACATGCCAGAAACTTCCTCCCACTGTCCACATATTCAAACGCAACTAGCTTCATGCATGGAGATTGATGGTGACAACGAGCAGATAGATCTTCAGCCACCCCGCTCCATTCGTTGCCACTGATGGTCCTAGGGAGCTACAAGAGATAGAAATGACTCAAATCGACCGCCGGGTAAATATCCTTCATTCCAAGACATAGCCCGAGAGAGAGAAGAGAGGCATACCCGGGTGGTGAAGGAGTCGTCGCCGAAGGAGGAACCGTTGGAGAGGTCTTTGAAGAATACCATGGCGACCTCAGCGGTAGGATGCGAGACGGCGAGAGCAAGGAGGCGGCTATAACTTAGGAAGGAAGGAAGGGAAGACGAAACATGCGAAATGTGACTTGTGGTCGGGGAGAAAAGGGGGTGGGGAAGGGGGTGGGGGTAGATATTTTGGCGGTAGGCCAAAATTTTGGAAATGTGGAGGGAAACTTTGCACGCGGTGCCGCCGGACCATTCACTTTGAACGATTGTGTGAATCGCAAATGATTCTTCTGCTTTACGCGCATGGGATGAGTTTGATAATTCAAAATTTGGTGGAAATTTCCCCAGGTACATCATTGCACAATTTAACATCGCTTGCTAATTTGGGCACACAAAAGAGCGTACAGCAGACATACCACATTTACTAAATCGAGCAATTTTAGTAATTAAATAGTGCCAGTTGACCTAAACATCGCTCTAACAAAATACCAGCTTTAAAAACAAAGCCTAAGTACGCATAATTTTAACAAATCCGCCGCCGCGCTGGCCTATGCATCGCCGGTGTGAGATGAGACATCGATGACTTGTCCTGGCGACATGCCACTGTTGGTGGACTCCGTGTCCCCCTGCTGAAGTCGACCACGTCCTCGTCCTCGTCCTCGGCGCTGCCCTCAAGGTTGTAGTACTCGTAGTAGTGGCTGCTCCAGAGCTCGCGTTGGTACTCCACCACCAATTCCTCGATGAACAGACTCTTCTCTACCTCGACCTCGGCCACACGCAACTCCTCCTCCCGGCGCTCCTCGATCTCCGCTGCCTCCTGCATCTCCAGCTCCCGCTCGGCGACCTCATGAGGAAGCAGGTGCTCCATGGCCACCGTCGCCTTTTCAGACGTGGGTTGCATGCTGGAGTCCGAGGTGGCCTGGAATATCTTGGCGTGTGCATCCTTGATCTTGGAGTGGATGGCCTCGACCTGGCCAGGGCGACACCGGCGGCACGGACGGCAACTCGAGCGCTCTCGGCATTTGCAGCCGTCATCGCAGCAACAGCTGCAGCTGTCTCGGCTGCTGCAGCTGTCCCGTCGGTTGCCGCTGACGCCCTCTCGGCGGAAGCGGCTGCGCTCAATGCGGATGCGGCGGCACTCTCGGCGTAGGTGGCCGCGCTCTCGGTGCAGGCGGTGTCGCTCGGGGGGACGCAACCATCGTACGGGCCTTCACGAAGCGTTTCCACGGTGTCATCTTTGCAAGAAGGGTGTGCGGGAATGGGGATTGGGATTCTTGGATTCGGGGGTTGCCGACACTGGAGCAGACGAGCCGACGAAGCTTAAGGAGGGAGACTTAAATAGACCCAGATATTTTCATCGCAAACGGTTCCTAGAAAACAACTGTGTGTGATGCTGTAGATATTTTTTATTAGCTGTGAAAGACGAATTTGGAGTACAGTGGCAACGAATGGTGTTTTAAATGAACGAGAAATTCTATAGTACTAATACAACTATCATGTCAAATTTTGGAAAATTTCAGGGGTCATTTAACCTTTTAAGACATTTAAGTGATTTTTTAGCATATTAATGACCGTGATTGAAATTTGAACTACATGTACATGCAACAACTAACCATAACGGTTTGAAAACTCATATTTTGTGTACTTGTGTGCGATTTAATTCCACATGCAATAAATTGGAAGGAATTTTCAAACATATTGGTCTAATGGCTATGACACAATTAAGCATGGAGTGACATGGCATTTTAATTCCAAAAAATAAAAAAAACCAGAAACACATGAAACCTTGGTCGATGTAATGTCAAGCCACCAAGATGATGTGGTAAAGAAATTGGCATGTTTGAGGACACACACCCCTCACAAACCGGAGCAACTCACTAGAAGGCTCTTGGTTCTGAGAGGGAACAATGCATGTTTGATGACGAACGGGAGATAGCTTCCTCTTACGGCCTTAAATGTATCTCTACATCTAACATGCACTACTACAACTTTAATGTGAAATTTTGGAAAATTCTAGGGGTCATTTGACCTTTTAAAGACATTTAAGTGATTTTATAGCCATTTAATGACCGTAATTCAAATTTGAACTACATCTACATGCAATGCCTAACCAAAACGGTTTGAAAAATCATATTTGTGTACTTGTGTGCGGGTTAATTCCATGTGCAGTAAATTAGAATGAATTTTCAAACATATTTGTCTCACGACATGGACACATGCATACGTATGCATGGAGTGACATGCCATTTTAATTCCAAAAAATAAAAGAATATCAGAAACACAAGAAACCTTGGTTAATGTAATGTCATGCCACCAAGATGATGTGGTAAAGAAATTGGCATGTTTGACGAAAGTTTGGACACACATCCCTCACACACTGGAGCAACTCACTAAAAGGCCCGTGGTTCCAAGAGGGAACAATGCATGTTTGATAACGAACGGGAGATAGCTTCCTCTTACGGCCTTCAATTTATCTCTATGTCTAACATGTACTACTACAACTATAATGTGAAAATTTGGAAAATTCTAGGGGTCATTTGACCTTTTAAAGAAATTTAAGTGATTTTCTAGTCATTTAATGAATGAAATTAAAATTTGAACTACATCTACATGCAAATCCTAACCAAAACGGTTTGAAAAATCATACTTGTGTACTTGTGTGCGAGTTAATTCCATGTGCAGTAAACTAGAAGGAATTTTCAAACATATTGGTCTCACGACATGGACCCATGCATACATGTGCATGGAGTGACATGACATTTTAATCACAAAAAATATAAAAAAATCAGAAACACATGAAAGCTTGGTTAATGTAATGTCATGCCACCAAAATGATGTGGTAAAGAATTTGGCATGTTTGACGAAAGTTTGGACACACACCCCTCACAAACCGGAGCAACTCACTAGAAGGCTCGTGGTTCCGATTGGGAACAATGCATGTTTGATGACGAACGGGAGATAGCTTCCTCTTACATCCTTCAATTTATCCTACGTCTAACGTGCACTACTACAACTGTAATATGAAATATTGGAAAATTCTAGGGGTCATTTGACATTTTAAAGACATTTAAGTGATTTCTAGCCATTTAATGACCATAATTCAAATTTGAACTACATCTACATGCAACGCCTAACCAAAACGGTTTGAAAAATCATATTTGTGTACTTGTGTACGAGTTAATTCCATGTGCTGTAAATTAGAAGGAATTTTCAAACATATTGGTCTCACGACATGGACATATGCATACGTGTGCATGGAGTGACATGGCATTTTAATCCCAAAAAATAAAATAAAAATAAAAAACACATGAAACCTTGGTTGATGTAATTTCATGCCACCAAAATGATGTGGTAAAGAATTTGGCATGTTTGATGAAAGTTTGGACACACACCCCTCACAAACCGAATCAACTCACTAGAAGGCTCGTGGTTCCGAGAGGGAACAATGCATGTTTGATGACGAACGGGAGATAGCTTCCTCTTATGGCCTTCAATTTATCTCTACGTCTAACGTGCACTACTACGATTGAAATGTGAAATTTTGAAAAATTCTAGGGGTCATTTGACCTTTTAAAGACATTTAAGTGATTTTCTAGCCATTTAATGATCGAAATTCAAATTTGAACTACATCTACATGCAACGCCGAACCAAAACGGTTTGAAAAATCATATTTGTGTACTTGTGTGCGAGTTAATTCCATGTGCAATTAATTATAAGAAATTTTCAAACATATTGGTCTCATGACATGGACACATGCATGCATGTGCATGGAGTGACATGGCATTTTAACACAAAAAAAATCAGAAACACATGAAACCTTGGTTGATGTAATGTCATGCCACCAAAATGATGTGGTAAAGAATTTGGCATGTTTGACGAAAGTTTGGACACACACCCCTCACAAACCGGAGCACTCACTAGAAGGCTCGTGGTTCCGATTGGGAACAATGCATGTTTGATCACGAATGGGAGATAGCTTCCTCTTACGGCCTTCAATTTATCTCTACGTCTAACGTGCACTCCTACAACTGTAATATGAAATTTTGGAAAATTCTAGGGGTCATTTGACCTTTTAAAGACACTTAAGTGAATTTCTAGCCATTTAATGACCGTAATTCAAATTTGAACTACATGTACATGCAACGCCTAACCAAAACGGTTTGAAAACACATATTTGTGTACTTATGTGCGAGTTAATTCCATGTGTAGTAAATTAGAATGAATTTTCAAACATATTTGTCTCACGACATGGACACATGCATACGTATGTATGGAGTGACATGCCATTTTAATTCCAAAAAATAAAAATATATCAGAAACACATGAAACCTTGGTTAATGTAATGTCATGCCTCCAAGATGATGTGGTAAAGAAATTGGCATGTTTGACGAAAGTTTGGACACACACCCCTCACAAAATGGAGCAACTCACTAGAAGGCTCGTGGTTCCGAGAGGGAACAATGCATGTTTGATGAGGAATCGGAGACAACTTCCTCTTACGGCCTTCAATTTATCTCTACGTCTAACATGCACTACTACAACTGTAATATGAAATTTTGGAAAATTCTAGGGGTCATTTGACCTTTTAAAGACATTTAAGTGATTTTCTAGCCATTTAATGAACGAAATTCAAATTTGAACTACATCTACGTGCAATGCCTAACCAAAACGGTTTGAAAAATCATATTTGTGTACTTATGTGCGAGTTCATTCCATGTGCAGTAAATTAGAAGGAATTTTCAAACATATTGTCTCACGACATGGACCCATGCATACGTATGGATGGAGTGACATGCCATTTTAATTCCAAAAAATAAAAATATATCAGAAACACATGAAACCTTGGTTAATGTAATGTCATGCCACCAAGATGATGTGGTAAAGAAATTGGCATGTTTGACGAAAGTTTGGACACACACCCCTCACAAACTGGAGCAACTCACTAGAAGGCTCGTGGTTCCAAGAGGGAACAATGCATGTTTGATGATGAAACGGAGATAACTTGCTCTTACGGCCTTCAATTTATCTCTACGTCTAACATGCACTACTACAACTGTAATATGAAATTTTGGAAAATTCTAGGGGTCATTTGACCTTTTAAAGATATTTAAGTGATTTTCTAGCCATTTAATGAACCAAATTCAAATTTGAACTACATCTACGTGCAACGTCTAACCAAAACGGTTTGAAAAATCATATTTGTGTACTTGTGTGCGAGTTAATTCCATGTGCAGTAAATTAGAAGGAATTTTCAAACATATTGGTCTCACGACATGGACACATGCATACATGTGCATGGAGTGACATAGCATTTTAATCCCAAAAAATAAAAAAAAATTAGAAACACATGAAACCTTGGTTGATGTGATGTCATGCCACCAAAATGATGTGGTAAAGAATTTGGCATGTTTGACGAAAGTTTGGACACACACCCCTCACAAACCGGAGCAACTCACTAGAAGGCTCGTGGTTCCGATTGGGAACAATGCATGTTTGATGACGAACGGGAAATAGCTTCCTCATACGGCCTTCAATTTATCTCTACGTCTAACGTGCACTACTACAACTATAATATGAAATTTTGGAAAATTCTAGGGGTCATTTGACCTTTTAAAGACATTTAAGTGATTTTCTAGCCATTTAATGACCGTAATTCAAATTTGAACTACATCTACATGCAACGCCAAACCAAAATGGTTTGAAAAATCATATTAGTGTACTTGGGTGCGAGTTAATTCCATGTGCAGTAAATTAGAAGGAATTTTCAAACTTATTGGTCTCACGACATGGACACATGCATACATGTGCATGGAGTGACATGGCATTTTAATCCCAAAAAAAATCAGAAACACATGAAACCTTGGTTGATGTAATGTCATGCCACCAAAGTGATGTGGTAAAGAATTTGGCATGTTTGACGAAAGTTTGGACACACACCCCTCACAAACCGGAGCAACTGAATAGAAGGCTCGTGGTTCCGATTGGGAACAATGCATGTTTGATGACGAACGGGAGATACCTTCCTCTTACAGCCTTCAATTTATCTCTACGTCTAACGTGCACTACTACAACTGTAATATGAAATTGTGGAAAATTCTAGGGGTCATTTGACCTTTTAAAGACATTTAAGTGATTTTCTAGCCATTTAATGACCGTATTTCAAATTTAAACTACATCTACATGCAACGCCTAACCAAAACGGTTTGAAAAATCATATTTGTGTACTTGTGTGCGAGTTAATTCCATGTGCAATAAATTAGAAGGAATTTTCAAACATATTGGTCTCACGACATGGACACATGCATACATATGCATGGAGTGACATGGCATTTTAATTCCAAAAAAAATCAGAAACACATGAAACCTTGGTTGATGTAATGTCATGCCACCAAGATGATGTGGTAAAGAAATTGGCATGTTTGATGATAGTTTGGACACACACCCCTCACAAACCGGAGCAACTCACTAGAAGGCTCATGGTTCCGGGAGGGAACAATGCATATTTGATGACGAATGGGAGATATCTTCCTCTTACGGCCTTCAATTTTTTTCTACATCTAACATGCACTACTACAACTGTAATGTGAAATTTTGGAAAATTCTAGGGGTCATTTGACCTTTTAAACACATTTAAGTGATTTTCTAGACATTTAATGACCGTAATTCAAATTTGAACTACATGTACATGCAACGCCTAACCAAAACGGTTTAAAAAAATCATATTTGTGTACTTGTGTGCGAGTTAATTCCATGTGCAATAAATTAGAAGGAATTGTCAAACATATTGGTCTCACGACATGGACACATGCATACATATGCATGGAGTGACATGGCATTTTAATTCCAAAATAAAAAAAAATCAGAAACACATGAAACCTTGGTTGATGTAATGTGATGCCACCAAGATGATGTGGTAAATAAATTGGCATGTTTGACGAAAGTTTGGACACACACCCCTCACAAACCGGAGCAACTCACTAGAAGGCTCGTGGTTCCGAGAGGGAACACTACATGTTTGATGACGAACGGGAGATAGCTTCCTCTTACGGCCTTCAATTTTTTCTACGTCTAATGTGCACTACTACAACTGTAATGTGAAAGTTTGGAAAATTGTAGGGGTCATTTGACCTTTTAAAGACATTTAAGTGATTTTCTAGTCATTTAATGACCGTAATTCAAATTTGAACTACATCTACATGCAACGCCTAACGAAAACGGTTTGAAAAATCATATATGTGTACTTGTGTGCATATTAATTCCATGTGAAGTAAATTAGAAGGAATTTTCGAACATATTGTTCTCAAGGCATGGACACGTGCATATGTATGCATGTAGTGCCATGGCAATTTAATGCCAAAAAATTAAGAAATTATCAGACAAACATGAAACCTTGGTTGATGTAATGTCATGCCACCAAGATGATGTGGTAAAGAAATTTGCGTGTTTGGAAAAATTTGGACACACACCCCTCACAAAATGGAGCAGCTCACTAGAAGGTTCGTGGTTCCGAGCGGGAACAATGCATGTTTGATGACGAACGGGAGATAGCTTCCTCTTACAGCCTTCAAATTTTTTTCTTCATTTAATGTGCACTAATACAACTGTCATGTGAAAATTTGGAAAATTTCAGGGGTCATTCGACCTTTTAAAGACATTTAAGTGATTTTCTAACCATTTAATGGCCATAATTCAAATTTGAACTACATCTACATACAACGCCTAACCAAAACGGTTTGAAAAATTATATTTTTGTGTACTTGTGTGCGAGTTAATTCCATGTGCAGTATATTAGAAGGAATTTTCAAACATATTGGTCTCAAGGCATGGGCATGCATTGAGTACCATGGCATTTTAATTCCCAAAAATTCAAAAATTATCAGAAAAACATGAAACCTTGCTTGATTTAATGTCATGCCACGAAGATGATGTGGTAAAAAAATTGGCTTGTTTGACAAAATTTTGGACACACACCTTCACAAACCGGAGCAACTCACTAGAAGGTTCATGGTTCCGAGAGGGAACAATGCATGCTTGATGACAAAAGGGAGAGAGCTTCCTCTTATGGCCTTCAATTTTTTTCTATGTTTAACATGCACTAATACAACTGTCATGTGAAAATTTGGAAAATTTTAGGGGTCATTTGACCTGTTAAAGACATTTAAGTGATTTTCTAACCATTTAATGATCGTAATTCAAATTTGAACTACATCTACATTCAGTGCCTAACCATAACAGTTTGAAAAATCATATTTATTTGTACTTGTGTGCGAGTTAAAAAATCATCAGACGATGTAAATATTTGGTGTTCAAAAAAGCAAATGTAAAGATCTGGCAAGACAACCGGCCCCCACACGATTGACACTCTATCTCGCGGCTCGATGTTTGGTAGGTGAGTGGCGGCGATCATTAATCAGACACGGTTCTGTATTGGAAACCGTCATCTATTATGTTCACAAAGGGATTTTGCTGCGGGAATCGTGTGTAATTCAAACTACAGTACTCGTAAATTTCGACGACCGACATGTGTACTGTCCCCGTCGATCTAGATTCCATCCACCAATAAATACTCCCTTGCTCACGTCGTCCCGCCTGCATTCTCATCCACATCCTCCCCTCGCTCGCCCTCTCTCTCTCTCTCTCTCTCTCTCTCACAAATCTCTGCCATGGCGCCGCCGGTCTGCCCACGGCCGACGAGGAATCGCTGCCCCCCGAGGACGTTCACTCGAATAGCAGCGACGAGGACCCCTACGCGCCGCCTGACGAGGTTGAGCCGGCCCCCCCAACTTTGGATTGGTTTTGGGTCCAGTACGATCTTTGTCTGTGGAAGTCGCTGCCGCCGGCTGAGAAAGCCAGGCAAGTGGCGTTCAAGAAGGAGATGGCGGAGGAGGAAGCCAGGTACCAGGCGGCCTGTGAAGCCCGTGATGCCGCCTGGAAAAAGGAGGCGGCGGAGCTTTGGGGGTGGGCGGGTCGTCGTGCCGAGGAGGTGTACAAAGACGGGTACTTCACGAGGAAGGTCATAGGCGCTGGGCGCCTCGTCGCTGCATCGAGGTGGGCCGATAAGCTCCAGCGTGCCACCGACGAGGAGCTCCGGTGGCCGCCCAATGAAATGGCAAGATCGTTCGCGCGTGTCCGCCAGCAAGAGGCAGATCGGTCAAAGCTGCCTGAGCGGAGGAGGCGAAATCTTGCCTCAAGCCTTTCGGGAAGACGCCACAGCGAGGAGTGTTGGCAGGGGCTGCCGGAATACTGGCCCCAGGAGGGATAATTAGTTTTAGTATTGTTCGTTTTCAGTTTTATGCATTGTACCTAGTAGTTAAGTATCATCACGTATATGTGATGATATTTTATTTATATATATATATATATTCTGTGATGAACTAATGAACAATTTATATATATATATATATATATATATATATATATATTATGAATTCCATTTTCTATCTGTTTTTTTATACTAATTTGAATCTACCTATTATCATCCACATATACAGAATGGAAAGCGTATATACACACATTGAAACAGAACATATAAGAACGGAAAACAGAGTACACACATTGAAACAGAGGAATAAACAGAGCAATACTATGATGGCTGTGAATACATAGCTAGCCACGTCGAAATGACTCAACAAAATAAAACGCGTCCATGAGATCATGACCAGCAGCCCTTGCCTACGGTAGCTCTTGGCTCTGCCTGAACTCATACAGGCGTTCGTCCAAGCGGTCGACACGCTCGCGGTACATCTGGAGCAAGATCTCGAGCTCCAAGTTGGCTATTTCATCGGAGATCACCAGCTCGAGGATGCGACGACCATGTTCCTCTACTGCGCCCAGGTGGACACCTGGGCCAAGGAGGCGGTCGAGCCTACGGACCAGCGCGTTGGCATCCCGCGGGCCGAGGACAAGGCGAACGGCGACACCCATGGGAATGGCGCGGCGGGCGTCCGGTGCAAGTACGGCGCGGCCGGCCTCTGGTGCAAGTACGGCGCCGAGGGCCTCTGCCCACTGATGACCCAAAAGTATGGGGGATCTATCGTAGTCCTTTCGATAAGTAAGAGTGTCGAACCCAACGAGGAGCAGAAGGAAATGATAAGCGGTTTTCAGCAAGGTATTCTCTGCAAAATCTTGAAATAAGTGGTAACAGATAGTTTTGTGATAGGATAATTTGTAACGAGCAACAAGTAACAAAAGAAAATAAAGTGCAGCAAGGTGGCCCAATCCTTTTTGTAGCAAAGGACAAGCCTGGACAAACTCTTATAATAGGAAAAGCGCTCCCGAGGACACATGGGAATATCGTCAAGCTAGTTTTCATCACGTTCATATGATTCGCGTTCGGTACTTTGATAATTTGATATGTGGGTGGACCGGTGCTTGGGTGCTGTTCTTACTTGAACAAGCATCCCACTTATGATTAACCTCTATTGAAAGCATCCGCTACTAAGTATTAAGGTAAACCTAACCATATCATGAAACATATGGATCCAAATCAGCCCCTTACGAAGCAACGCATAAACTAGGGTTTAAGCTTCTGTCACTCTAGCAACCCATCATCTACTTATTACTTCCCAATGCCTTCCTTCTTATGTAAACCTTGTAAAATAAGAGAGAATAGGCATAAGTATTGTTACATAACGTGTAATAACAGCCCATAATGCAATAAATATCGATATAAAAGCATGATGCAAAATGGACGTATCAACTCCCCCAAGCTTAGACCTCGCTTGTCGTCAAGCGAAAGCTGATAACGGTAAATATGTCCCCATGTTTAGAGGTAGAGGCGTCGATAAAAATAAAATACAGACATGAAGGCATCATGATTATTCTCATAACAGCAACATATATAGGAAATGTCATATGATTACTTATGTTCAAGTAATAATCCATTCACAATGCAGAATACGAATCATAAACTTTATTGAAAACCAACAAACTATAATCTCAGTCATTGAAGCAATTGCAATTTATCATAACATCAGAAAGAGTCTATGTCAGAGCTTAATAGCAAGTCCACATGCTCAACTATCATTTAGTCTTTCATAACTGCTAACACTCACGGGATACTTGTGTTTACGGAGTTTTAATCGAACACAGAGAAAGATAGGGGCTTATAGTTTTGCCTCCCAACCTTTTACCTCAAGGGTAATGTCAAGAATAATAACTCATGTTCCCCTACATCCAATTAGATATATCAATCATGATCTTTCCAACACACTGTGCTTGCCAAAGGATAAAATGTAAAAAGGAAAGGTGAAGATCACCATGACTCTTGCATAAGGTAGAGGATAATAATAAAAGATAGGCCCTTCACAGAGGGAAGCAGAGGTTGCCATGCGCTTTTATGGTTGGATGCACAAAATCTTTAATGCGAAAGAACGATGCCGAGGACTCTTGCTTGAATACAACTAGAGAATTATCAAAAGAATACGACTAGCTCTTTACCGCGGGGATGCGTTGAGAGGAATCAATTGTTTAACCCGGTGACCGGAGGAACGAAGAACTAAGTTTGCCTGACGCCCGAAAACAACTTGTTTGTTTTTGTGGAAGAGGAAGAAATAGAGAAAGATCGCCGCTTTTTCATACGCTAATTCGTGATTCAAAGTAGAGCGAGTGAGGGAGTAATTTGGCTTAGAATAAGAAACCTATCTCTTCCCCCTAATGGCTTTTCACTACCCCTTGCGGGATCTGTCGTCTTGTTCTCGATAGGAACTTGCTGCTGTCTTGGTTGGTTTGAGAGCAGGCACTGTCTATATATCCAAAACCGGAAATGTCGACTGATTCGTAGGCGTGGATGAATTAGAGTCATTTGCTCTAATCCGAAGCATAAACAAAGACAGGGGTAATCTTTTGAAAAAGAACTTTACTATCTAAAAAGTAAAAAAAAGTACCCGCACCACTTTATATTGCCCCTTGTGATATGAACCTTCATTATGCAGTCCATTGCTTTTATTTCTTCCACATCACAAGATCATATAAAGCTTATTTCCCCCACACCAATCAATCATACATATTTAGAGAGCAATTTTTATTGCTTTGCACCGATGACAACTTACTTGAAGGATCTTACTCAATCCATAGGTAGATATGGCGGACTCTTATGGCAAAACTGGTTTAAGGGTTTTGGAAGCACAAGTAGTATCTCTACTTGGTGCTGAGAATTTGGCTAGCACGAGGGGGAAAGGCAAGCTCAACATGTTGGATGATCCATGACAATATACTTGAACATCAACTCTTTAGCATTTCATATTTTAATGAGTGCTCACAATCATAAAAGATGTCAATAATAGTATATCTATATGTGAAACCTCTCTTTCCTTATTACTTCCTATTAATTGCAACGATCACCAAAACTATGTTTGCCAACTCCCAACAACTTTCAATCATCATACCCTTTCTATGTGAAGTCATCATTCTCAATAAGATCAGTATGAACTCTTTGTTTTTTTTCTTTTATTCACTCAAGATCATGGCAAAATAATCAAGCCCTTGACTCAACATTAATCTTTATTATATAGCTCACGGACTCGATTACATAGAGAGATCATAAAGCAAAAAACTTAAAACTAGATCATGCCATAAACTTTATTCTACTAGATCAAGATACTACTAATAGGGTCGAACTAAGAAAATGGTAAAGATAGGAGATGTGGTTGTGATACGATACCGGGGCACCTCCCCAAGCTTGGCAGTTGCCAAGGGGAGTGCCCATACCCATGTGATTATGTCTCCTTTGCTGGTGAAGAAGGTGGTGGTGATGTTGACTTAGTTGATGGCATAGACTTCTCCCTTAATTTGCGCTTGAGGACGGAATTTTGGTCCCTCAAATCATCAATCTCCCACTCCAGGGTTAATATCTTTTTGCATAAGTCCTGCTTATTTTCCTGCAAGAGACGAAAAGGGATAAACTCGATCTTTGGTTTCTTTACCCTATCAGGGAGACTTGACTTTTTGAACTCCACATGCATGTCCCCAGGTTGAGGTAATGGGGCTTCATCTTCATCTGAGCTCGTCTCCTCCTTCCCCTTGGGTTCATAGTCTTCTTCTTCCTCCGTGGTCCAACCATCGTGCTCCACATCTCCATAGACCTTAGGATTTGCTAGGTAATCATCCACATAGCTTTATCCTTCCGAATCCTGGGATGACATGTTGATCTAATCTGCAGTAGGACAACTCGAAACAAGAACAGAGAATATTTGCGTGGTACAGGAGTCAAAACCTCCGGGAGAATATATAATGAATTTTTACCGACCAAAATATGTATCGTGCAAGAAAACGGAGTCCGGAAGGCACACGAGGTGCCCACGAGGTAGGGGAGCGCGCCCAGGGGGTAGGGCGCGCCCTCCACCCTCGTGGGGCCCTCGTGTCCTTCCCGAGCTGCTACTTATTTTTCTATTTTTCTAAATATTCCAAAACGGAGAAATATTGCCTTAAAAACTGTTTTGGAGTCGGTTTACTTAACGTACCACATACCTATTCCTTTTCGGAGTCTGAAACGTTCCGGAAAGTGTCCCTTATGTATTCCTCCGGGGTTACGGTTTCAATAACATTTGTTTCAACATTTATAGGATTACCTGAGATATAATGTTTGATTCTTTGACCGTTTACCACCTTCGGATTTGTGCCTTCGAAATTGTTGATTTTTATGGCACCGGAACGATAGACCTCCTCGATAACGTAAGGGCCTTCCCATTTAGAGAGAAGTTTTCCTGCAATACATCTTAAACGAGAGTTGTATAGCAATACATAATCACCTACATTAAACTCACACTTTTGTATCCCTTTGTCACGCCATCTTTTGACTTTTTCTTTAAACAACTTGGCATTTTCATAGACTTGGGTTCTCCATTCATCAAGTGAGCTAATATCAAATAACCTCTTCTCACCGGCAAGTTTGAAATCATAACTGAGCTCTTTAATAGCCCAATAAGCCTTATGCTCTAGTTTGAGAGGTAAGTGACATGCTTTTCCATAAACCATTTTATACGGAGACATACCCATAGGATTTTTATATGCAGTTCTATAAGCCCATAATGCATCATCAAGTTTCTTGGACCAATTCTTTCTAGACCTATTGACAGTCTTTTGAAAAATTAATTTGAGTTCTCTATTACTCAATTCTACTTGACCACTAGACTGCGGGTGATATGGAGATGCAATTATTTGATTAACATCATATTTAGCAAGCATTTTATGGAAAGCACCATGAATAAAATGTGAACCACCATCAGTCGTTAAATATCTAGGGACTCCAAACCTCGTAAAAATAACTTCTTTAAGCATTTTAATAGAAGTGTTATGATCAGCACTACTAGTTGGAATAGCTTCTACCCACTTAGTAACGTAATCAACAGCAACTAAAATATGTGTATATCCATTAGAGGCAGGAAAAGGTCCCATATAATCAAAGCCCCAAACATCAAATGGTTCAATAACAAGTGGATAATTCATAGGCATTTCTTGATGTCTACTAATATTACCAATTCTTTGACATTCATCACAAGATAAGACAAACTTACGGGCATCCTTGAAGAGAGTAGGCCAATAAAAACCAGATTGCAATACCTTATGTGCAGTTCTATCTCCAGCGTGGTGCCCTCCATAAGCTTCGGAGTGACACTTGCGTAGGATTTGTTCCTGTTCATGCTCAGGTACACAACGTCTAATAACACCATCTACTCCTTTATAAAGATGTGGGTCATCCCAAAAGTAATGTCTCAAATCATAGAAAAACTTTTTCTTTTGCTGATATGTGAAACTAGGTGGTATAAATTTAGCAACAATGTAATTGGCATAATCAGCATACCAAGGAGTACTACGAGAAGTATTTATGACATTTAATTGCTCATCAGGAAAGCTATCATCAATAGGTAGTGGGTCATCAAGAACATTTTCTAACCTAGACAAGTTATGCAGAACGGGTTCTCAGCTCCTTTCTATCAACAATATGTAAATCAAATTCTTGTAGCAAGAGAACCCATCTAATAAGTCTAGGTTTAGCATCTTTCTTTTCCATCGGTATTTAATAGCAGCATGATCGGTGTGAATAGTTACTTTAGAATCAACAATATAAGGTCTGAACTTATCACATGCAAATACAACTGCTAAGAATTCTTTTTCAGTGGTAGCATAGTTTCTTTGAGCATTGTCTAGAGTTTTACTAGCATAATGGATAACATTTAATTTCTTATCAACTCTTTGCCCTAGAACATCACCTACAACATAATCACTATCATCACACATAATTTCAAAGGGTAAATTCCAATCAGGTGGCTGGACAATAGGTGCAGAGATCAATGCTTTCTTAAGTATTTCAAATGCTTCTACACAATCATCATCAAAGACAAATGGTATATCTTTTGTAATAAATTAGTCAGAGGCCGAGAAATTTTTGAGAAGTCCTTAATGAACCTCCTATAAAATCCGGCGTGACCAAGGAAACTTCTTATACCTTTGATGTCCTTGGGACATGGCATCTTTTCAATAGCATCAACCTTGGCTTTATCAACTTCAATACCTCTTTCGGAAACTTTATGCCCCAAGACAATACCTTCATTAACCATAAAGTGGCACTTTTCCCAATTCAAGACAAGATTAGTTTCTTCACATCTACTGCAAAACTTCGACGAAGATTGGCGCAAGCAATCATCAAAAGAGGATCCATAGACGGAAAAGTCATCCATGAAAACCTCACAAATCTTTTCACAAAAGTCAGAGAATATAGCCATCATGCATCTTTGAAAGGTAGCAGGTGCATTACATAAACCAAAAGGCATACGTCTATAAGAAAAAGTACCAAAAGGGCATGTAAAATTAGTCTTTGATTGATCCTTAGCCGACACAGGTATTTGAGAGAAACCAGAATAACCATCTAGGAAGCAATAATGTGTATGTTTGCATAATCTTTATCGCATTTGATCAATAAAAGGTAAAGGGTAATGATCTTTCTTAGTAGCTTTATTTAATTTGCGGAAATCAATAACCATCCTATAACCTGTAATAATTCTTTGCGGAATAAATTAATCTTTATCATTAGGAACAACAGTAGCACCTCCCTTCTTAGGGACACAATGAACAGGACTTACCCACTGACTATCAGCAACGGGATAAATTATACCTGCCTCCAAAAGCTTTAGTATTTCTTTTCTTACCACTTCTTTCATCTTAGGATTCAACCTTCGTTGATGATCACGAACCGGTTTGGCATCTTCTTCCAAATTTATTTTGTGTTGACATAGAGTGGAACTAATGCCCTTAAGATCATCGAGAGTATATCCAATAGCATCACGGTGCTTCTTCAGAGTTTTCAATAATCTCTCTTCTTCATGCTCTGAAAGGTTAGCACTAATAATAACATGATATATTTTCTTTTCATCAAGAAAAGCATATTTAAGATTATCAGGCAACAGTTTAAGCTCAAACACGGGATCACCCTTGGGTGGAGGAGGATCCCCTAGGATTTCAACAGGCAAATTACGTTTCAGAATAGGTTCCTTTTTAAAGAATACTTCATCTATTTCCCTTCTTTCATTAATAAAGATATCATTTTCATGGTCTAGCAAATAATGTTCTAGAGGATCACTAGGAGGCACGGCAATAGAAGCAAGACCAATAATTTCATCCTTACTAGGTAATTCTTCTTCACGGTGTTGTTTACTAAATTTAGAGAAATTAAACTCATGAATCATATCATCCAAGCCAACAGTAACAACATTCTTTTTGCAATCAATCTTAGCATTGACAGATTCAAGAAGGGTCTACCAAATATAATGGGACAAAAGCTATCTTGTGGGGAACTAAGAACAAGAAAATCAGCAGGATATTTAGTTTTCCCACACAAGACTTCAACATCTCTAACAATTCCCACAGCTGATATAGTATCTCTATTGGCAAGTTTAATTGTAACATCAATACCTTCTATCTCAAAGGTGCAATTTCATGCTTAATTTCTTCATACAAAGTATAAGGTATAACACTAGCACTAGCACCCATATCACATAATCCATGATAACAATGATCTCCTAGTTTAACAGAAATAACAGGCACGCCTACCACATGCCTATGTTTATCTTTAGCGCCAGGTTTAGCAATTCTAGCAGTCTCACCACAGAACTGAATAACATGCCCATCAATATTATCAGCCAAGAGATCTTTAACAATAGCAATATTAGGTTCTACTTTAACTTGCTTAGGAGGTGTATAAGTTCTAATATTACTTTTACGAACAACAGTTGAAGCTTTAGCATGATCCTTTATTGTAACATGGAAGGGTGGTTTCTCAACATAAGAAGTAGGAACAATAGGATCACTATAAGTGACAATCTTTTCTTCAACTTTAATAGGTGCAGCTACTTTTACTTATATGGGAGGATGATATTTAAACCACTTCTCCTTAGGGAGATCAACATAAGTAGCAAAAGATTCACAAAAGAAGCTACTATCTCAGAGTCAAGTCCATATTTAGTGCTAAACTTACGGAAAATATCGGTATCCATAAAAGATTTAACACAATCAAACTTAGGTGTCGTACCTGACTCCTTACCTTCATCGAGATCCCAATCTTCAGAGTTGCGTTTAATTCTATCCAATAAATCCCATTTAAATTCAATAGTCTTCATCATAAAAGAGCCAAAGACAAGAAGTATCGAGCATGGTGCGATTGTTTTCGTAAAGCCGAGCATAAAGATTTTGAATAATTGTTTCCCTAGGGAGCTCATGAATGGGGCATGAAAACAACAATGATTTAAGCCTCCCCCAAGCTTGAGCGATGTTTTCTCCTACGCGAGGCCAAAAATTAAATATATAATTGCGATCACGATGAACAAGATGCAGAGGATAATACTTTTGATGAAATTCCAATTTCAATCTTCTATAGTTCCATGATCTTGTATCATCACATAGCCTATACCATGTCAATGAATCTCCCTTCAAAGATAAAGGGAAGACCTTCTTCTTAACAACATCATCGGGTATACCTGCAAGCTTAAATAGTCCACAAACTTCATCCACATATATCAGGTTCTCATCAGGATGCTTTGTTCCATCTCCTACAAAATGATTAGCTAGCAGTTTTTCCATCATACCCGAACGAAATTCAAAGGGAACATTTTCATATTCATTTTTAGTAGGTTCATTAGGTTGAGGAGCAACTCTTTGTTTCTCCGGTCGGGGTGAAGATACCGAACAAGCCCCTCAGAGGATTACTTTCCATAGTAACAAGTGACGATGAAATTTCAGCACACTATATAAATTTTTCCTTACCAAATTCCACCTACCAAAGGCGCTTCACTCCCCGGCAACGGCGCCAGAAAAGAGTCTTGATGACCCACAAGTATAGGGGTCTATCGTAGTCCTTTCGATAAGTAAGAGTGTCGAACCCAACGAGGAGAAGAAGGAAATGATAAGCGGTTTTCAGCAAGGTATTCTCTGCAAGTACTGAAATAAGTGGTAACAGATAGTTTTGTGATAAGATAATTTGTAACGAGCAAAAATTAACAAAAGTAAATAAAGTGCAGCAAGGTGGCCCAATCCTTTTTGTAGCAAAGGACAAGCCTGGACAAACTCTTATAATAGGAAAAGCGCTCCCGAGGACACATGGGAATATCGTCAAGCTAGTTTTCATCACGTTCATATGATTCGCGTTCGGTACTTTGATAATTTGATGTCACACCCTGATTTCCATGCCTCAACCCTTAAGCTAATAAATCATGATAAAATGTGGTTTGACAAAAACTTTTGAGTGTTTTGGTCCTTGCTTGACTTGATTTTTGTCTGTTGTTTGCTAGTGCTCTAAAAATCAAATAAATCCTCCAACTCTTATACTCCTTCTCCTTGACCCAAAAACCTTTCCCAATGATCATGCCATGTGTATAGGACATAAAAATAATTTCTTACAAAAATTATTTGGCCAAATAGTATTTTCAAAAATTAGTTTTCCAAAAACCCCTGAATTGAGATTTGCACTGCAAGTACTTAATTAAGGGCAGTAAGAATCTTTCCAAAAATATATTTGACTCCTATTAGATATAGGACACCTATAAACCCCAAAAATATAATTTTAAAACTTATTTTCTTATTTTATTTAAAGGCTTTTTCTCAAGGCCAGAAATGGTCTTTAATAGGTTAAAATTATTTTAAAGCTTCAAAAATATTTGAGAAAATCAGGGAAACTCAGTGGACATATATTGTCCATATATAAGAGTATCAACACATGGTCATGTTCAAAATATTGGTCAAATTCCTCAAAACCCTTTCTGGACATTTCAAGCTTTTGAAATATTTACAAAGGATATATTCTCCAAAAATTACAAGAAAATTCTAGCATGTCACGTATGACATGTTTGATGATCTTGCCAAGTATCATGCCATGGAGAATAATATAACATCATCAAATCCCCTCAAAACCATTTCTGTCCATTTTGAAGTTTGAGCAACTTTACATTGCCAAACATGTCCAAATGTTCTCAAACCTTGTGAAAATTCTCAAATGGTCTAATCATTCATCTATACCAAATGGCACAAGTTGGAGAAATTTTTATATTGCTCAAAGTGCCCCAAAACCCTTCCTGTCCAGAACCAAATTTGAACAACTCTACATTGGCAACTTTCTCCTTTTGATCTCAACTTTTGTGGACATGTTCAGAACCTTAAATGATGACACTAAACTAAGTGGTGCATCAAGGAGAATAGAGTTGCATGGCTAAATCCTGGAAAGTCCATTTCTGTTGATTTCTAGGGTTTACAAAAGTTGCATTGGCAACTTTGCCAAAATGGACTCAATCATGGTGGAACCACTTGATTTCTCATGCCATTTGGCCCTGTCAAACCTTATGACAAGAGGAGTTCATCTTCTTTCCCAAATCAACAACAAACACCTTCTGCCATTTTTCTAAAAACACCAATTTGACCACTTCCACTAATCTCCATGAGTTCTCCTTTTTACCACCACCCCTCCTAGTTCCCCTCTACCTATGGTATGCTTCCCTACCCGAGAGGCAATGATTAAGGGGGGCAGAGACCCATTTTTCCTCTCTGGACATCCACTTCCCCCTCCCTTGCTCATCTCACTCTCACTCCTGGCAAGTTCCAGAGCATCCAAGGCCTCCACCCATCTTGTTTATTCCTCCTTCAGACGCCAGACACAAGTGGGCGCGCGAGTGCGCGCGGAAAAGCCACAGATGCCGGCCAAAGACGCGCTCTGGAGCACGTCATCGCGCTCCCGACCGTTGACGCCGCGTCCCCCGACCACCTCGAGCCTCCCCCTTGCGCCAGTCGAGGTGCCTCGACGTCCGCAACACGCCACTGCGCTGGCCCCCTCCTTTCCCCCTCTGTCTTGCCCATGCCGCGCCCAGAGCCGCCTGAGCTCGCTTAACACGCTGCAGGCGAGCTCGTGGCTCCACCCGGAGCTCGCCCCGCTCCCTCTCTCTCTTCCTGGTGCCCTACTCCACCCCCACAAACGCCATAGACAACCCCACTCCCTCCCTCCTGGCCGCTCGAGCCGTTGTCGCGGCCACGCGTAGGCCACGTCCACGGTGAGCCACAACCTCGCTATATAAGGCCGCCCGAGGCCTCTCTCTGGAGCCCTTTCGCCCTCTCTCCCTCCCGTACGTCACCCAGACCCAGCCAACCCTCTCGCCGAGCCCTCCGTCGCTCCCCATGGCCGGAGCCGAGCCGTCGGACTCCACCTAAATTCGCGCCCACCACTCCTCCTCCTCCCCTCTAGACCACTCCAGCGCCCCCTCACCACCACCGCCGACTCAGCCCGCACTTCATCCCCTCCTCCCCCGCACCTGCCATGCAGTCCCAAACCTCGCCGACGGCCTCCTCCGCGGCCACCCAAGCCATCGCTGCTGCAGCCCTCCACGGCATGCGTGCAGCACATGGATGGGTGCGGCGTGGCCTCCTGAGCACGCCGGTGGGCGGAGCGTCGCTGGAGACGCTCTGTAGCCCCGGCAATCGCCGGCGGCAGCCGCTCCTCCCCGCGGCCGGAGCATACGCGGGAGGTTGAAGGCAACCTGCAGCTGGGCCCCGCGCGTCAGCGACCCAGTGGGCGGGCCCTGCCGTTTAAGTGGAGACGGCTTCGGCAGTGACGCCTTCGACGTCGCCCTGTCGCCCGCGTGGCCGAGCCGCTGGGCTGGCTCAGTGCGCTACCCCACTATGTCTCGCCCAGTGCACGCTGTCGCCGCCCAGATCCAGCCCGTTTGGGTAAAAACCTTTTCCTTTTTATTTTTTGTACAGTTTGTAAAATCCATAGCCAATCCAAATTAACTCCAAATTGGGTGGTTCAAATTTCTAGTAGTTCCTAAAATCATTCCCTATCACATGGTGCTATTTGCACATTTTTCCAGAATCATTTCCTTCACAAATATTTATCAAATCCCTGTTTGTAATTTCTGTAATGAACTTTAGAAAATCACATAGAGCCCATTTTTTATCCAAATTCCATGATTCAAATTCCTAGATGTTTATAAATTCAAAACTTAGTTTTTGAACATTTTTACTAATAGTTTCTGTACAACCTTAAATAATGGTCTATTTCTTCATGTATAGCCAACTTTGCAAATTCATAGGAAAATCATTTGAACTCCAAATCCAGTGAGACCAACTCCTAGATGCTTCTAAAATCATGATTTGTTAAATGGGTGCCTTTGCTCATTTTTCAAAAATATATTTCTGCCTTGTTGTGTTGCTTATTATGATTGTTTCGATGTTAGTTGACGAAGTAGACGGAGTACTTGGAGAAGGACCAGAAGATTTCAAGACTCTGATGAACCAGGCAAGCAGCCCTTTGACCATGATGAACCTTTTTTACATCATAATAGCATTTTCGTTGCTTCACTGCATGGTATACTTTGAATGGCAACCTTGCTAGGCTTGCCTCCGTTGCATACCCCGTTGATTCTTGCATTGTTCATGACTCTATCCTTGTTTAGAGTTGTGTTGGTGGGTTGTAGAAATATGCTATAGTAAATGGCTATGCAAAGTGGGTCAGGGTTATGCATGGAAATAAACAAGTGTGGTTTGACATACTTGCAAACAGCCCCAGTGGGTGCCACTAATGCCCCTGGGAGATGATGATGAATTAGGTCACTACTTGATGGAGAGGTAGTGTACCGAGGCTTGATGAAAGTGTTGTTTACAGAGACGGATTAGATTTAAGATTTGTCGACTATCCCAACCTTACATGTGCAACCACTCTACCCTTATATGGGAAAGGGCATTATTGATTACCTAGGCCGATACTAGCTTGGAGCCCGCATTACTAGTGACGGGGGAGAGTTGGTGCTCTCTCTCGGGACGGGGTCGTGCCAGGTAGGGCGGCCAAGAACATTCTTATGGGGCACCGGACACACCGTTGGTACCCCGTGCTCGTGATGTGAGATGATTTAGGAGCGTGGCTCCACGAAAATGTTATGCGATAATGTTGGGCACGGGGGTTACTACCAATCGAGTGGACTCCATGTTAGTGTCGTCTAGGGAAAGATAGTGATCGGGTGCTTACCCCGGGTACTTGAGGTACCGCGGGCCATGGATGACACGGAAGTTCCCCGGATCTTGTGGGTAAAGTGTGCAACCTCTGCAGAGTGTAAAACTATTCGAATAGCCGTGTCCACGGTCAAGGACAGTTGGGCGGTGCTGCTTAGACTATGTCCATATGTTTATGAGAAACAACACGGTTTGGCAATATTGTCGAGATGATTCGTGAGGAAGTCAAGATGAGCGGAGCATGAGTTGTTCATAACTCTTTTTCGATGTTGGTGTCTGTAACCTCCTGATACTTGTTGCAGGCACATCCATGTCCTTGATAAATGTTGATCATACTTGCATGAGAAAAACTAGCTTTCATAAAATGCCAAATTAGCGATGAGAGCCTTGCATAATTACTCTGTTATCACTCTTGGGTTGCTTGCGAGTACATTCAAAGTACTCATTGGCTTGCCACTGGTTATTTTATTGGCCAGGCATGAAAGAACATGATATGATGAAGAATACTTCGATGACGAACATGCGAGCTAGGACGCTTCCAAATGTAATGCCCGTAGGGTTAAGGCGGATGGCATGGGTCCAAGTTATCGATGAACATTTCCGCCAAGGGTTATACTCAAGACTTGACCATAATGGTCCTACTTGTGTAATACCGTATGTATGGATGTAAGACTCTTGTTATTCAGCTTCTGTGTGTTCAGTGAGCATTGATCTGTGGGATCACTGTACACGTGCATTTAGTGATCGCGACTTATGAGTCGGGGTCCCCACAGAGCTGGTATCAGAGCCAGGTTGACTGTAGGAAGCCTTAGTTAGCATGGTCGTTAGTTAGGGTAAAATATTTCCAAAACTACTACTAGTTTTCAAAACTATCTATACTTCTCTTCCCTTCTCAGTTTTTCGAAAACTAAGGTATACTTTCCTTGTTGATCTCTTCCCCTTCAAAACCTTTGGTCGCTAGAACCCTTATGCCCCTAACCACTGGATTCCTTGTAATCCTCGAGGATAATCTAGAAGGAAGATGCATTGCCAGACATTTACCCACATCTCTCGAACACAAGATTGGCGACACCACAACAAGACGATACCAACAGAAGATACATCCTCGAGGAATGAGGACATGAAGACCCAGGAGATGGTGACACCCTTGACACTGCCCCAAGATGATACAACCCTAGCCTATGATGATCAGGGCATAGGATATGCAAGATCATGATATACATCGCTAATATAGTAACCATGTCACTACCGTTGCTGTATCGGCAACCACCGGTGGATGAGAACCTAACCATTTGGTCCGCCTCACTATAGTGAGCAGGAAAACGGTTCTCTTCATCCCCTGCTCTTGGTATTGATGTTGTCATCAACATAACAGATAGGTTGGACCTCTATTATGCCTTGTTAATGTCATTGAAAAAATGATTGCTTACCCGAAACCCTTGACGCCTTAAAAGGCAAAAGGGATCGTCATGATTAAGAAGACAAAATAAGACAGAGTCAATGACAGCTACGAGTAGCAACATTCACCCCATCACTTCAGCAAGTAGAAGTTGTTGAAGAATCTTGAGCTCAACCCGGATCGTTTCATCGAACAACTACAAGAGACGTAGCAACACCGAGGAAAACTTCGAGAAGGCGCACGAGGCACAAGGCACGACTACTGAGTCCGAGAACCCCTAGGGTAGGATGAGTCGTGTACCCCCTATGCGCAGTCGAGTCCATATGATGGTTCAAATAGAACCATGATTGTGTGTTTCTTGTTTTTTTATTTGGTTGTGTTTTGATATAGGTCGCACTTTTGCCCTAGGCAACAAGTACGTGACTATATCACCTTCCTTACCTTGTTTCTTTTGTTTGGCCCTTTTTGCACCTGTTTGATTACACTTGCACTATAGAACCCCATTTAGGCATCCCCCTCCTCTATGCTACTTTTCCCCCTCATCTCTCTCCTCAATTGAAGACCGGCAAGACAATCTACACTAAGGATTCTGCCTCGGCAACCGACTAGCAAAGAAGACTTCTGCCACAACCTCCACGATCAACTGCAACCCCGTAGAATTATGATTTAACCCTTCAGACTAGAAACCCATTCCTAGACCCTTCGAGACTTCACAAGATACCCCAGCTCGAATCCTTAACCATGTGCTTAACCCACAGAATTGCAAGAGAACCAGTTATGCCCCCGTAACCTTGCTTATCACTGGGTTCAATATGGAACTAGTGGACATAGTAAACCAGCACATTACGATCCTAATATAGCACGAGAACTGACGATGCCATAGGGAAGACCAATTTGAGGATGTAGGAACAGAGGACAAATGACTTGATGAGTTTATATCAGTGACCTTGAGGAATTATCTGAGACTCTTGGGTGGATTGCAAGGCTTTCATATTGGAAGAAGAACTTGGTGGGATCAGTTAATAGAGTAGCATGACTCTCATTCCGCCTGGGTAAATTGGATTTAGTAGGGCAATTATGATCGCAAGCTAAAAATTCTTGGAAGTATTAAGGATTTGACTTAGCCAGGGGATATTGATAGGAGAAAGTTGTTATGAAAATGACTTGGGGTAAACATATAGGAAATCTCGTCGGACATGAGATTTAGATTTAAGTAGGTGATCCTAGTTGAGTATAGATGCTGAGTAAGTCTACATGGTTCAGAGTAAATTGGATTTAGCATGGAACAATCAAAAATTATAGATACATTGGAGACGTATCACTAACCTATTAATTTAGTGCCCAGTCCCAGTTGCTGTTTTTTGCTTGTTCTTACTTTGCAGAATATCGATACCAAACAAAGTCCAAATGCCACAAAACTTTTTGGAGTTTTTTTTCTGGTGATAAGAGACCCTAGAAGCTTCTGGAGGCCACGAGAAGAGGCTAGTGGGGCCCACTAGGCACCAGGGCGTGCTAGGGGCCTCTAGCGCGCCCTGATGGGTAGTGGGGCCCATGGGCACCGTCTTGACCTACCTCCGCCTCTATAAATACTATAAAATCCAAAAAACCCTAGGGGAGTCGACGAAATACTTTTTCACCATCGCAAGTTCGAGAACCACGAGATCCAATCTAGAGGCCTTTTTCGGCACTCTACCTAAGGGGCAACGATCATAGAGGGGTTCTTCATCAACCTTACTGCCCCTCCGATGATGCGTGAGTAGTTTAGCACAGACCTACGGGTCCGTAGCTAGTAGCTAGATGGCTTCTTGTCTCTTTTTGATCTTCAATACAATGTTCTCCTTGATGCGCTTGGAGATCTATTTCATGTAATGACTTTTTGCGGTGTGTTTGTTGGGATCCGATGAATTGTGAGTTTATGATCAGATCTATCCATGAATATTGTTTGAGTTTTCTCTGAACTCTTTTATGCATGACTGTTATAGCCTCGTATTTCTTCTCCGATTTACTGGTTTGGTTTGTCCAACTAGATTGATTTATCTTACCATGGGAAGAGGTGCTTTGTGATGGGTTTGATCTTGTAGTGCTCAATCTTAGTGACAGAAAGATACATGACACACATGTATCATTGCTATTAAGGGTAACAAGATGGGGTTTATTCATACGTGGGTTTATCTTGTCTACATTATATCATCTTGCCTAATACATTACCCCGTTTTTTCCATGAACTTAATACACTAGATGCATGATGGATAGCGGTCGATGCGTGGAATAATAATTAGATGTAGAATTGTTTCGGTCTACTAATCTTGGACATGATTCCTATATACATGATCATTTCCTTGGATATTGTCATAATTATTTCCTTTTCTATCAATTGACCAACAGTAATTTGTTTACCCACCGTATGCTATTTATTCGAGAGAAGTCTCTAGTGAAAACTATGGCCCCTGGTCTATCTTTTATCATATAAAAATCCTAAAAATACCTTGCTGCAATTTTCCTTTTTTGTGTGTTTTAGTTAGATCTATTTGTCAAATGCTATACAATTTAATCTATCTCAATACCATTGAGGAATTGACAACCCCTCTACGCGTTGGGTTGCAAGTATTTGTTGTTTGTGTGTAGGTGTTATTTGCATAGTGTTGTTTGGTTCTCCTACTTGATTGATAACCTTGGTTTCATAACTGAGGGAAATACTTATCTCTACTATACTGCATCATCCCCTCCTCTTTGGGGAAATCCCAACGTATTGTTGAATTTGAAAGCTTTTATGCATGTGGATCGTGAAGATAAAATTTTATATGATAGCTATATTGTTGAATTTGATTATGATCCTACATGCAATTATTATGAGAGAGGAAAATTTGGTTATAGAAATTTTCATGTTACTAAATTACCTCTCGTTATGTTGAGATTGTCAATATTTTATTCCTCTCCTTTGCATATGCTAGATATTTCTTGTCTTGATATTTCGTGTATATAAGCATCACGTTCGAGAGAAGTAGACCGCAACGATTTTGCATCTACTACTATTACTCCACACATCGACCGCTATCCAACATGCATCTAGTGTATTAAGTTTATGAAACAACGGAGTAATGCTTAAGCAAGATGACAGGTTGTAGACAAGATAAACTCACGTATGAAATAAATCCCATCTTGTTACCCTTAATAGCAACGATACATGCTTCTCATGTCCCTTTCTGTCACTGGGATTGAGCACCGCATGATCAAACCCATCACAAAGCACCTCTTCCCATGGCAAGATAAATTAGTCTAGTTGGCGAAACCAAACCAATAAATTGGAGTAGAAATATGAGGTTATAATAATCATGCATAAAAGAGTTCAGAGAAAACTCTAATAATATTCATGGATAGATCTGATAATAAACTCACAATTCATCGGATCCCAACAAACACACCGTAAAAAATCATTACATCAAATAGATCTCCAAGAACACCGAGGAGAATGTTGTATTGAAGACCAAAAAGAGAGAAGAAGCCATCTAGCTACTAATTATGGACCCATAGGTCCGTGGTAAACTACTAACGCATCATCAGAGGGCAACAAGGATGATGAAGAGCCCCCTGCATGATCGAATCCCCTCTAGCAGAGTGCCGGAAAAGGCCTCTAGATGGGATCTCGTGGTTCTGGAACTTGTGTTAGCAGAAAAAGTATTTCGTGGATCTCCTGGTAGGTTTTCTAATTTTAGAGTATTTATAGAGGCGGAGTTAGGTCAAACAGAGGCCTGTGGGTCCCACTATGTACCAGGGCGCACCCTGGTGCCTAGTGGGCCACTCCTTCATCTTCTCGCTTCCTCCCGAAGCTTCCAGGGTCTCTTATTGACAGAAAAAAAAATCTCAAAAAAGGTTCGTGGCATTTGGACTTCATTTGGTACGGATATTCTGCAAAGTCAAAAACAAGCAAAAAACAACTGGCACTGGGCACTAAGTTAGTAGGTTAGTCCCAAAAATGATATAAAGTTGATTGTAAATGTATATAAAACACCCAAGATTGATAATATAATAGCATGGAACTATCAAAACTTATAGATACGTTGGAGACGTATGAAGCATCCCAAGCTTAATTCCTGCTCGTCCTTGAGTAGGTAAATGATAAAAACAGAATTTTTGATGTGGAATGCTACTGAACATATCCATCATATATTTGTTTCTTTTTTGCATGGACATTTGGACTTGAATGATTCGAAGCAATAGTCTATAATTTGACATGAAAACATCAATACTCAAGCATATCAACAATCAACCAAGTCTTTCCAAATATCGACGCTAAAGAAATTTATCCCTAGCCCATTATACTCAATCATTGATCCATTCATGAAACACAGTCAGATATTAGCTACATCCAATACACAATATGACAATAGTGTTCCCTAGTTGGTGCTTTGTAAGAGAAGATGGAGAGTCAACATAAAAATAAAAATTGCATAAAAGTAAATAGATAGGCCCTTCGCAGAGGGAAGCAGAGATTTGTAGAGGTGCCGAGCTCATAGCTTAAATTGAGAGATGAAATATTTTGAGAGGCATGCTTTTCCAATCAACGAAAACGACCGAGAATTCTCAATATCTTCCATGCTAGACAAATTATGGGCGGTTCCCAAATAGAAAGTAAATTTTATTTCCTTTCCACCATTCTTTCACAATCCATGGCTAGTCGTATCCATGGGTGCCTTCCATCCCAACACTTCATAAGGAATTATTATCATAGTATTTTTTTTTCATTTCGTGACTGGGCATCCCTATTACCTGCCACACTCTCGTGCAATGACAAGTGAATAAACCTCATCGTGAGAATAAAATACCTAGCATGGAAAATATTGGCCACCCCCTGCTGCTTCACAAGCGGTACAGGCACACAAAACAGAAATTCGTGTTGAAAATTAGAGTTGGCACATGCAAATTTACTTGGAACGGCATGGAAATACCGCATATAGGTAGGTATGCACTACAAAAAAAAGACACATCCGTGACATTTTGGGCCGAACGAATTTTTTTCCTGTCATACATATGACACTTCTATGACGATAATTGTGACAAAACCCGGTATCATCATAGATGTGGTGGGCTCCTACTTCTATGACAAAAAATCATGACAGAAAATGGGCTTTTCGTCCTGGGCGGGCCGGAGACGCAGCTGCATGACATTCTTTGGGCCGTCCATGACGGAAAAAACCGTGGTAGAAGCAAGGGCGTGGAAAATATCAGGGAGTCCCCAGTTACGGTGGGTGGTCGGGGGCCGAGCAATGCGCTGCTTTCTCATACATGACGCTGCGTGTGCGTAGGCGTTGGGCTCTAACTGAACCCAAGCGAGGCGGTGGGCTCTAACTGAACCCGAGCGATTGCACTGTAGGCTACACGTTACTGAACCCGAGCGATCGATCGATGGCTGTTAACTATACCCGATCGAGCGATTCCTTCGCTACTGCTGCTAACTAAAGCCGATCGATGCTGCCTCTGGATGAACAGTGAGTGTTGCGGGGGGGGGGGGGGGGTTGGATGTACAGGACCCCGTGGTGTTGCCAATGGATGAACAGTACCCGATCGGTCCGAGCGGTTGGGGCTGGATGAACAGGACCCGTGGAGGGCTGGATGAGCAGGACCACCCGTGGAGGGCAGGATGAAGCTGTAGCCCGTGGAGGGGTGGTTGAACAGAGCCCGTGGAGAGGGCTGGTTGAGCGATGGCCGGTGGAGTAAGCGCGGTGGAGGCTGGATGAACAGGAGCCCGTGGATGAACAGTCGCAGGTGGAGGCTGGAGGAGGTCAACGGTGGATGAATAGTAGCCCGTGGAGGCTGGAGGGGGTCAATGGTGGAGATGAACAATATCCCGTGGAGTCCCGTTTTGCGGTATGCCACACCCCTCCCGATGAACAGGACCTTGTTTCGACCGTAGCGCTCCAACACAAGTCCGTTTCCTCCGTTTTGCGGTACGCCACACCCCTCCCGATCAACAGGACCCCCGTTTCGACCGTAGGAGGTCCGTTTCCTCCGTTTGCTTGATGCGCGGACCCCTCGATGAACATGATCCGTTTTTAACGTGGCGGCCGAACACAAGGCCGTTTCTCTGCTTCTGCGATGCGCCAGCCTCGTTCCATCGCATGTTCCGTCCAAGCCCTCCCGATGAACACGACCACGCATTCCGTTCCGACCCAGCCGGTTGGCTCCCACGCGTTCTGTTGCCTCCTATTGAACACGACGCATTTCGTTGCCTCCCCATGAACACGACGCATTCCGTTGCCTCCCCATGAACACGACGATGACGTTGTTTCTCCGTTCCGACCCAGCCATGTCAACGAGCCCTCATCGTACGTATGCGCGAGTAGGCGTTCGAGACCCCGCCCATATGTACACATACGTGGCCGTATTTTCTTTCTTTCACCCTAGCCGCTGTATGTACGTGTACATGCTATGTGCGCGCCTCTACTACGACACGTGTGCGCCTCTACATCCACCAGTATATATGTACGTACACGTTCGCGACCAGAATGACAACGCTACGTACGCTTCGACCAGGTGGGTCCCGACTGTCAGGCACTTCCTTGCCTGCGAAGATGTAGCTGGTGGGTCTCAGCAGCTAGGGGGGCAAATCGTTTTTTTGCCCGGACGCACTTCCTTGCATGCGAAGATGTAGCTGGTGGGTCCCAGCAGTCAGGGGGAAATGTTTTTTTCGTGAAATACAGTCGCCCGTCCGGTGGGTCCCAGTTGTCAAGTGGAGGAATCATTATTTTCCGCGTAATAAGGAGGCACTTCCTTGCTGCGGCCGTGGACCCAGCTATCAGCCTCTCCACGTACAGTCCACGTCTGATGGAAGTCGTTCCTTGACCACGCTGACCATGCCGCTACCGAGAGCACCGTGGCGGTGGACGACGGCGAGGCCTAGGAAGGGACGACGGGAGCCGGGAAGACGCGGCGGTGGAAGCCTGCGTGGAGAGGAGTACGAGGGTTCACCGGTTCGGCGGTGTGAGGTTGCCGTCGCCGCAGGCCTGGCCAGCGGTGGGAATAGTAGGGGCGGTGAGGCCTCCACCGCAAGACAACCCGGCCACGGGAGGCGGGAGCATGCGCACGACCGGCGCTGCTTTGGGCGGCTGGAGCAAGAAGACCAGAGGTTGAAGAAGCACTACGGCCGTTGGATGGACATCGTACGGTCACTCAAGCTAGAATCGTTCATATTGACTAAAGTTGACAAAGGCCCCCGTCCCAGTCAACTTAGTAGGCCCACAAGTCAGCCTCCCACCATGGTAGGTCCCAGCTAGCAGGGGGAGTATTCATTTTTTTGTGCGTAATAAGGAGGCACTTCCGGTGGGTCCGAGCTGACAATGGGGGAACGTTTTTCGCCAAAAATACTGGCCCGTCCGGTGGGTACCGGCAGTTAGGGGAAACGTTTTTTGCGAAATAAGGTGGCCCGTCCGGTGGGTCCCTCATTGTCGGTGGAGGAATAATTATTTTGCGCGTAATAAGGAGGCACGTCCTTGCGGCCGCCTGGACCCAGCTGTCAGCCTCTCCATGTACAGTACTCTTCCGATGGAAGTCGGTCGTTGACCATGTTGACCACGCTGCGCCGAGAGCACCAGGGCGGTGGTCTGGACGACGGCGAGGCCTAGGAAGGGGATGACGTGGAGCCGGGGAAGATGCAACAGTGGAAGCCCGCGCGGAGAGGAGTACGAGGGTTCACTGGTTCGGCTGCGGTGTGAGGCTGCCGTTGCCGCAGAATAACAGGGGGTGTGGGTGAGTAGAGGGATGGCCTGGCCAGCGGTGGGAGTAGTACGGGGCGGTGAGGCCTCCGCGGCATCACAGCCGGCCACGGGAGGCAGGAGCACGCGACACGACCGGCGCTGCTTTGGGCGGCTGGAGCAAGAAGACCAGAGGTTGAAGAAGCACTACGGCCGTTGGATGGACATCGTACGGTCACTGCATCTAGAATCGTTTATATTGACTAAGTTGACAAAGCCCTTTGTACGCGTCCACTTAGTAGGCCCACAGCTCGGATTCGGCAGAGAACATATAGCCCATTTGCGATTTGTAAGAATGTACAACCCATTTTTTAGTTCTAATGGAATTTACTACAACCCATTTACAGTTTGTTAAAAGTACAGCCCAACTTCTAGCTAGGACAACGATTAATAATTTCAAACAACCGCTCAAAACAGAATTCAAAAAACATTCCCACATTTTGATGGGATCCGAAATATTTTTATCCAAAATTTCTAGTCAGGTTAAATACAATTTCAAAATAAAGTTGTATTACGTTAAAATTTAACAAAATATTGCGCGCGCAACAAGTAATGAAATTAAAATTTTCAAATTCCAAAAATAATAAAATTTTCAAACTAATACCGTGTTTGGTGCATACTAACTTTCCAGTTATTATAATTACATCCCATTTATTATTTCTTAAAGTCCATTTTCTTGTTAAGCCTAATGCATACCTCCTAGGAAAGTTTGCAGCCCAGCGGGGCGGAGAATAACAAGTTGACCGGATATTGGGTACAAGCTGTCGGCCCGATTGCATTCTTGATGTTGAAAAAAAGGCACGTGTAGTAACATAACATGGTTAGTCGGCCCACATTCAGCGGCCTTGGAAAGGCCCAAACAAGGCTTCAGACAACTTTTGAAGTCGCTAAGCTCAATTAATAACTTAAGAAAAAAGTTAGATTACAGTGGAACCTAATTAAAAGTTGTCACGAGCAAATAAATAATTCAACGGGTCCCACTTGTGCGTGTGCGCGTGTGTGTGTGCGTGTGTGTGTGTGTGTGTGTGTGTGAGAGAGAGAGAGAGAGAGAGAGAGAGAGAGAGAGAGAGAGATAGAGAGAGACCCATCGGTCGATGCTCGTAAATACATCATTAAGCCATATGCATTGCTGATGCTCAGTAAAAACTTATATAGTTGACACAATCATATAGAACATCATAGCACACTGAACTTGCATACAAAACTTTCACGCAGGCGGCACAATCAGGATGGAAGCAGTGGATCGCTACAGGAAGGGCTATGTTGAAACCAACGAAGTCGTACATAATGGTTCATCGTCTTTATCAATGACGGTGAAATATCTTTAATGTTGTGCAAGAAAACAGACAGACAACACAATAAGTTCTGCTAGCACATTAACTTGACGTACAACCCTTTCTAAAAAAAGTTCAGGTACAAAATTAGAATAGGTCACAATCAAATGTATTGGCATATCAGTGCTTCACACCCATAGCTCGGATTTAACTAGTATCTGACAAGATTCAGTTGTTACCTCAAATTAGAGCACATCCAGGCAGCAAGTCCTGCCTCTTCTCCCAAAGAAGCTGTTGGAAATATGCCCTAGAGGCAATAATAAAAGTATTATTATTATATTTCCTTGTTCATGATAATTGTCTTTTATTCATGCTATATTTGTATTATCCGGAAATCGTAATACACGTGTGAATACATAGACCACAGTATGTCCCTAGTGAGCCTCTAGTTGACTAGCTCGTTGATCAACTGAAAGTCATGGTTACATGACTATGGACATTGGATGTCGTTGATAACGGGATCACATCATTAGGAGAATGATGTGATGGACAAGACCCAATCCTAAGCATAGCACAAGATCGTGTAGTTCGTTTTGCTAGAGCTTTTCCAATGTCAAGTATCTCTTCCTTAGACCATGAGATCGTGTAACTCCCGGATACCGTAGGAGTGCTTTGGGTGTACCAAACGTCACAACGAATCGGGTGACTATAAAGGTGCACTACAGGTATCTCCAAAAGTGTCTGTTGGGTTGACACGGATCGAGACTGGGATTTGTCACTCCGTATGACGGAGAGGTATCACTGGGCCCTCTCGGTAGTGCATCATCATAATGAGCTCAAAGTGACCAAGTGTGTGGTCACGGGATCATGCATTATCAGTCGAGTAAAGTGACTTGCCGGTAACGAGATTGAATGAGGTATTGGGATACCGATGATCGAATCTCGGGCAAGTAAAATACCGATTGACAAAGGGAATTGTATACGGGGTTGTTTGAATCCTCGACATCATGGTTCATCCGATGAAATCATCGAGGAGCATGTGGGAGCCAACATGGGTATCCAGATCCCGCTGTTGGTTATTGCCCGAGAGCCGTCTCGGTCATGTCTGCATGTCTCCCGAACCCGTAGGGTCTACACTCTTAAGGTTCGGTGACACTAGGGTTGTATGAATATGAGTACGCAGCAAACCGAATGTTGTTCGAGTCCGGATGAGATCCGGACATCACGAGGAGTTCCGGAATGGTCCGGAGGTAAAGCTTTATATATCGGAAGTCTTATTTTGGTCGCCAAAAAGTGTCGGGCATTATCGGTATTGTACCGGGAGTGCCGAAAGGGGTCCGGGGGTCCACCGGGGGGGTCCACCTGCCACGGGGGGCCACATGGGCTGTAGGGGGTGCGCCTTGGCCTATATGGGCCAAGGGCACCAGCCCCAAGAGGCCCATGCGCCTGGAGATAAGAGAGAGGGGAGTCCTAAAGGGGAAGGCACCTCCGAGGTGCCTTGGGGAGGGATGACTCCTCCCCCCCTCTTGGCCGCACCCCTTCCTTGGAGGAAGGGGCAAGGATGCGCCCTCCCCCCCTCTTTTGCACCTATATAAAGGGAGGGGAGGGAGGGGTGGCCGCACCCTGAAGCCCTTGGCACCTACCCTCTCTGCTACACCTCCTCCTCCTCCCGTAGTTGCTTAGCGAAGCCCTGCCTGAGTTCTGCTGCATCCACCACCACGCCGTCGTGCTGCTGGATCATCATCAACCTCTCCTTCCCCCTTGCTGGATCAAGAAGGAGGAGACATCATCCGCTCCGTACGTGTGTTAAACGCGGAGGTGCTGTCCGTTCCGCACTAGGTCATCGGTGATCTGAATCACGGCGAGTACGACTCCATCAACCCCGTTCCATTGAACGCTTCCGCACGCGGTCTACAAGTGGTATGTAGATGCAATCACTCTTCCATGACTCGTTGCTAGATGAACTCATAGATGGATCTTGGTGAAACCGTAGAAATTTTTTAATTTTACGCAACGTTCCCCAACAAAGGGTATCGAGCTGTGTTTATGCGTAGTTTTCTATTGCACGAGTAGAACACAATTTTGTTGTGGGCGTAGATCTTGTCAACTTGCTTGCCGCTACTAGTCTTATCTTGCTTCAGCGGTATTGTGGGATGAAGCGGCCCGGACCAACCTTACACGTACGCTTACGTGAGACCGGTTCCACCGTCTAACATGCACTAGTTGCATAAGGTGGCTGGTGGGTGTCTGTCTCTCCCACTTTAGTTGGAGCGGATTCGATGAAAAGGGTCCTTATGAAGGGTAAATAGAAGTTGAAAAAATCACGTTGTGGTTATTCAGAGGTAAGAAAAGCGTTCTTGCTAGAACCCAATTGCAGCCACGTAAAAGATGCAACAACAATTAGAGGACGTCTAACTTGTTTTTGCAGCAATTATCATGTGATGTGATATGGCGGAAGTTGTGATGAATGATGAATGATATATTGTGATGTATGAGATCATGTTCTTGTAATAGGAATCACGACTTGCATGTCGATGAGTATGACAACGGCAGGAGCCATAGGAGTTGTCTTTATTTTTGTATGACCTGCGTGTCATTGAAGAACGCCATGTAAATTACTTTACTTTATTGCTAAACGCGTTAGCCATAGAAGTAGAAGTAGTCGTTGGCGTGAGAACTTCATGAAGACACGATGATGGAGATCATGATGATGGAGATCATGGTGTCATGCCGGTGACAAGATGATCATGGAGCCCGAAGATGGAGATCAATGGAGCTATATGATATTGGCCATATCATGTCACTACTATATAATTGCATGTGATGTTTATTATGTTTATGCATCTTGTTTACTTAGAACGACGGTAGTAAATAAGATGATCCCTTACAACAATTTCAAGAAGTGTTCTCCCTAAGCGTGCACCGTTGCTAAAGCTAAATCGTTTCGAAGCACCACGTGATGATCGGGTGTGATAGATCCTTACGTTCACATACAACGGGTGTAAGACAGTTTTACACATGCAAAACACTTAGGGTTAACTTGACGAGCCTAGCATGTACAGACATGGCCTCGGAACACGGAGACCGAAAGGTCGAACACGAGTCGTATGGAAGATACGATCAACATGAGAATGTTCACCGACGATGACTAGTCCGTCTCACGTGATGATCGGACACGGCCTAGTCGACTCGGATCGTGTAACACTTAGATGACTAGAGGGATGTCTAGTCTGAGTGGGAGTTCATTAAATAATTTGATTAGATGAACTTTATTATCATGAACAATAGTCTAAAATCTTTGCAAAATGTCTTGTAGATCAAATGGCCAACGCTAATGTCACCATGAACTTCAACGCGTTCCTAGAGAAAACCAAGCTGAAAGATGATGGCAGCAACTATTCGGACTGGGTCCGGAACCTGAGGATCATCCTCATAGCAGCCAAGAAACAATATGTCCTAGAAGCACCGCTAGGTGAAGCACCCATCGAAGAACCAAGACATTATGAATGCTTGGCAGTCTCATCTTGATGATTACTCCCTCGTTCAAGGCGGCATGCTTTACTGACTTAGAACCGGGGCTCCAAAAGCGTTTTGAGCAACACGGAGCATATGAGATGTTCGAGGAGCTGAAAATGGTTTTCCAAGCTCATGCCCGGTCGAGAGATATGAAGTCTCCGACAAGTTCTATAGTTGTAAGATGGAGGAAAATAGTTACATCGGTGAGCACATACTCAAAATGTCTGGTTGCACAACCGTACATCCCATTTGGACATTAACCTCCTGGACGAGGCGGTCATTGACAGAATCCTTGATCGCTCCCACCAAGCTACAAGAGCTTTGTGATGAACTACAATATGCGAGGGATGGTGAAGACCATTCCCGAATTATTTTCAATGCTGAAATCAGCAGAGGTTGAAATCAAGAAAGAACATCAAGTGTTGATGATCAATAAAACCACTAAGTTCAAAAAGGGCAAGGGTAAGAAGAACTTCAAGAAGGACGGCAAGGATATTGCCGCGCCCGGTAAGCAAGTTGCTGGGAAGAAGTCAAAGAATGGACCCAAGCCTGAGACAGAGTGCTTTTATTGCAAAGGGAAGGGCCACTGCAAGCGGAATTGCCCCAAATACTTAGCAGACAAGAAGGCCGGCAACACTAAAGGTATATTTGATATACATGTAACTGATGTGTACCTTACTAGTACTCGTAGTAACTCCTGGGTATTTGATACCGGTGCCGTTACTCATATTTGTAACTCACAGCAGGAGCTGCGGAATAAACGGAGACTGGCGAAGGACGAGGTGACGATGCGCGTCGAGAATGGTTCCAAGGTCGATGTGATCGCCGTCAGCACGCTACCTCTACATTTACCCACGGGATTAGTTATGAACCTCAATAATTGTTATTTAGTGCCAAGTTTGAGCATGAACATTGTATCTGGATCTCGTTTAATGCGAGATGGCTACTCATTTAAATCCGAGAATAATGGTTGTTCTATTTATATGAGAGATATGTTTTATGGTCATGCTCCGATGGTCAATGGTTTATTCTTAATGAATCTCGAACGTAATATTACACATATTCATAGTGTGAATACCAAAAGATGTAAAGTTGATAACGATAGTCCCACATACTTGTGGCTTGCCGCCTTTGGTCACATTGGTGTCAAGCGCATGAAGAAGCTCCATGTTGATGGACTTTTGGAGTCTCTCGATTATGAATCATTTGACACATGCGAACCATGCCTCATGGGCAAGATGACCAAGACTCCGTTCTCCGGGACAATGGAGCGAGCAACCAACTTATTGGAAATCATACATACCGATGTATGCGGTCCAATGAGCGTTGAGGCTCATGGAGGATATCGTTATGTTCTCACTCTCACTGATGACTTGAGTAGATATGGGTATGTCTACTAGATGAAACACAAGTCTGAGACCTTTGAAAAGTTCAAGGAATTTCAGAATGAGGTAGAGAATCAACGTGACCAAAAAATAAAGTTCTTATGATCAGATCGTGGAGGAGAATATTTAAGTCACGAATTTGGTACACACTTAAGGAAATGTGGAATCGTTTCACAACTCACGCCGCTGGAACACCTCAACAGAACGGTGTGTCCGAACGTCGTGTCGCACTCTATTGGATATGGTGCGATCTATGATGTCTCTTACAGATTTACCGCTATCATTTTGGGGATACGCCTAGAGACAGCTACATTCACTTTAAATAGGGCACCGTCTAAATCCGTTGAGACGACACCGTATGAATTATGGTTTGGGAAGAAACCTAAGTCGCTTTCTAAAAGTTTGGGGATGCGATGCTTATGTCAAGAAACTTCAACCTGAAAAGCTCGAACCCAAATCGGAAAATGCGTCTTCATAGGATACCCTAAGGAAACCATTGGGTATACCTTCTACCTTAGATCCGAAGGCAAGATCTTTGTTGCCAAGAACGGATCCTTTCGAAAAGAGTTTCTCTCGAAAGGAGTAAGTGGGAGGAAAGTAGAACTCGATGAAGTACTACCTCTTGAACCGGAAAGTAGTGCAGCTCAGGAAAATGTTCCTGTGGTGCCTACACCAATTGGAGAGGAAATTAATGATGATGATCAAGGTACTTCGGATCAAGTTGCTACTGAACCGTGAGGGTCCACTACGACACGCCCGCACTGCAGTGGTACGGCAACCCTGTCCTGGAAATCATGTTGTTAGACAACGGTGAACCTTCGAACTATGAAGAAGCGATGGCGGGCCCGGATTCCAACAAATGGCTTGAAGCCATGCAATCCGAGATAGGGTCCATGTATGAAAACAAAGTATGGACTTTGACAGACTTGCCTGATGATCGGCGAGCGATAGAAAATAAATGGATCTTTAAGAAGAAGACGGACACGGATGGTAATGCCACCATCTATAAAGCTCGACTTGTCGCTAAGGGTTATCGGCAAGTTCAAGGGATTGACTACGATGAGACTTTCTCTCCCATAGCGAAGCTTAAGTCCGTCCGAATCATGTTAGCAATTGCCGCATAACTATGATTATGAGATATGGCAAATGGACGTCAAAATGGCATTCCTTAACGGTTACCTTAAGGAAGAGCTGTATATGATGCAGCCGGAAGGTTTTGTCGATCCTAAGAATGCTAACAAGGTATGCAAGCTCCAACGATCCATTTATGGGCTGGTGCAAGCATCTCGGAGTTGGAACATTCGCTTTGATGAGATGATCAAAGCGTTTGGGTTTATGCAGACTTGTGGAGAAGCCTGCGTTTACAAGAAAGTGAGTGGGAGCTCTGTAGCATTTCTCATATTATATGTAGATGACATACTTCTGATGGGAAATGATATAGAACTCTTGGACCGCATTAAGGCCTACTTGAATAAGAGTTTTTCAATGAAGGACCTTGGAGAAGCTGCTTACATATTAGGCATCAAAATCTATAGGGATAGATCGAGACGCCTCATAGGTCTTTCACAAAGCACATACCTTGATAAGATTTTGAAGAAGTTCAAAATGGATCAGTCCAAGAAAGGGTTCTTGCCTGTATCAAGGTGTGAGATTGAGCTCGGCTCAATTCCGACCACGGCAAAAGATAAAGAAGAGATGAGCGTCATCCCCTATGCCTCGGCCATAGGATCTATTATGTATGCCATGCTGTGTACGGACCTGATGTAAACCTTGCCGTAAGTTTGGTAGGAAGGTACCAAAGTAATCCCGGCAAGGAACACCGGACAGCGTCAAGAATATCTGAAGTACCGAAAAGGACAAAGGACATGTTTCTCGCTTATGGAGGTGACAAAGAGCTCGTCAGAAGGGTTACGTCGACGCTAGCTTCGACACAGATCTGGATGACTCTAAGTCACAAACCGGATACGTGTATATGTTGAATGGTGGAGCATTAAGCTAGTGCAGCTGCAAGCAGAGCGTCGTGGCGGGATCTACATGTGAAGCGGAGTACATGGCAGCCTCAGAGGCAGCACATGAAGCAATTTGGGTGAAGGAGTTCATCACCGACCTAGGAGTCATACCCAAAGCGTCGGAGCCGATCAAACTCTTCTGTGACAACACTGGAGCTATTGCACTTGCCAAGGAGCCCAGGTTTCACAAGAAGACCAGGCACATCAAGTTGCCGCTTCAACTCCATCCGTGAAAATGTTCAAGATGGAGACATAGAAATTTGCAAAGTGCATACGGATCCGAATGTCGCAGATCCGTTGACTAAACCTCTTCCATGGGCAAAACATGATCAACACCGTAACTCTATGGGTGTTCGATTCATCACAATGTAACTAGATTATTGACTCTAGTGCAAGTGGGAGACTGTTGGAAATATGCCCTAGAGGCAATAATAAAAGTATTATTATTATATTTCCTTGTTCATGATAATTGTCTTTTATTCATGCTATAATTGTCTTATAATGAAATCGTAATACACGTGTGAATACATAGACCACAAGATGTCCCTAGTGAGCCTCTAGTTGACTAGCTCGTTGATCAACCGATAGTCATGGTTTCGACTATGGACATTGGATGTCGTTGATAACGGGATCACATCATTAGGAGAATGATGTGATGGACAAGACCCAATCCTAAGCATAGCACAAGATCGTGTAGTTCGTTTTGCTAGAGCTTTTCCAATGTCAAATATCTCTTCCTTAGACCATGAGATCGTGTAACTCCCGGATACCGTAGGAGTGCTTTGGGTGTACCAAACGTCACAACGTAACTGGGAGACTATAAAGGTGCACTACAGGTATCTCCGAAAGTGTCTGTTGGGTTGACACGGATCGAGACTGGGATTTGTCACTCCGTATGACGGAGAGGTATCACTGGGCCCTCTCGGTAGTGCATCATCATAATGAGCTCAAAGTGACCAAGTGTGTGGTCACGGGATCATGCATTACGGTACGAGTAAAGTGACTTGCCGGTAACGAGATTGAACGAGGTATTGGGATACCGACGATCGAATCTCGGGCAAGTAAAATACCGATTGACAAAGGGAATTGTATACGGGGTTGTTTGAATCCTCGACATCGTGGTTATTCGATGAAATCATCGAGGAGCATGTGGGAGCCAACATAGGTATCCAGATCCCGCTGTTGGTTATTGCCCGAGAGCCGCCTCGGTCATGTTCCAAGATGTCTCCCGAACCCGTAGGGTCTACACACTTAAGGTTCGGTGACACTAGGGTTGTATGAATATGAGTACGCAGCAAACCGAATGTTGTTCGGAGTCCCGGATGAGATCCCGGACGTCACGAGGAGTTCCGGATGGTCCGGAGGTAAAGATTTATATATCGGAAGTCTTATTTTGGTCGCCGAAAAAGTTTCGGGCATTATCGGTATTGTACCGGGAGTGCCGAAAGGGGTCCGGGGGTCCACCGGGGGGGTCCACCTGCCCCGGGGGGCCACATGGGCTATAGGGGGTGCGCCTTGGCCTATATGGGCCAAGGGCACCAGCCCCAAGAGGCCCATGCGCCTGGAGATAAGAGAGCGGGGAGAGTCCTAAAGGGGGAAGGCACCTCAGGGTGCCTTGGGGAGGATGGACTCCTCCCCTCTTGGCCGCACCCCTTCCTTGGAGGAAGGGGCAAGGCTGCCCTCCCCTCTTTGCACCTATATAAAGGGAGGGAGGGAGGGGTGGCCGCACCTGAAGCCCTTGGCACCTCCCTCTCCGCTACACCTCCTCCTCCTCCCGTAGTTGCTTAGCGAAGCCCCGCCGGAGTTCTGCTGCATCCACCACCACGCCCGTCGTGCTGCTGGATCATCATCAACCTCTCCTTCCCCTTGCTGGATCAAGAAGGAGGAGACATCATCCGCCTCCGCACGTGTGTTGAACGTGGAGGTGCTGTCCGCTCGGCACTAGGTCATCGGTGATCTGAATCACGGCGAGTACGACTCCATCAACCCTGCTCCATTGAACGCTTCAAGACGCGATCTACAAGTGGTATGTAGATGCAATCACTCTTCCATGACTCGTTGCTAGATGAACTCATAGATGGATCTTGGTGAAACCGTAGAATTTTTTTTAATTTTCTGCAACGTTCCCCAACAGAAGCAGTGGCCTCTGCCGCGTGATGGAGTAGGCCCTGTGCCGTCCATCATTCCGAGCAACACGGGGAAAGTCTGACGTTGACACCTGTAATGGACGTCGTCGACGGACCCTGGCACCAGCGGCGGCGGCAGGACTTCGATTGATGGATTGACCACTTCTTCGACATGCACGAACACTCGATACAGGTACATCCCTAACGTGGTCCGCAACGGCCTTGTGGCGATGAATAGTACAACCCCGGTTCCTGCACCGGTATCTCAACACCAATCACCTTTGGTATGGTGGACGTCTTCTTCATCCATGCCATAACCGTCAGAGCCCAAATATGCGGAGGAACAAACATACTTACGAGCTCACCTCCAAGGTCGTTGATAAGCTCGTTCATGGACTCGCTGTTCCAAGCACGTCGAGGCATGCCGTGGAAGGTAAGCTTTTGTTAAAAACTCAAGCTCAGAGGGCACCGAGCCCCATCACAGGTGCCACCGATCAAAGCTCACCGGTAGCGTCATCGCAGTAACAAACGCCGGAAGATTCGAAACACGATCAGTAGTCGAAAGTTGTCCGTAACTCCGACAAAGAAATCAACCGGTGGCGGACAGACTTCGACGAGCAAGTCACTTATTTGGATGCCGTGCACAATGCCAAGAGCTTTGACAAGGTCGTCCGGCGAGACGGGAGGCCGGTCGCCGTTGATGGTTACCATTAGCACTTTGCCGGCAAACTGGTCGTCAAGCGCCGCCATGCCACTGTTGAGTGACAGCATGCAGCGACCGAAGGTAGGACGGACCTCAGGATTCCGGCTTGGAGATCCGCATTGACCGGCGACATGATAGTGTGCTTGAGTACAGGGAGTACAGGAGGGGGATTTGGGGGAACTTGAGTAGGAATCGAGATTCCAGAGGTGGGGGAGGGGTGGGAGACTGGGGATGAAAAGGTAGCATGAATTTCGAGCACGCCTAATATGCTCTCGCACGCATAAGCGCATCGAAAACACCGGTGGCGCCCACATGTCGGCCTAAGAGTCCTTATTCTTTCTTTTTTGGAGAGCCCGACCTTTTTTTCAGGATCTTTTGAGAGCCCGGCCCGAGAGTCATAATTGACCTGTTTGGCATTGCATTACTACTCGCCCATATTCAACGACACCTCACCGGCCCAAACAAGTGTACATCATCGAAAAGACACCGAGCTCAAATTATATAACTTGAAAAAGGAGATATACTACGAACAATGGAGAATGGTGATGCCCTCATTTAGCACACCAGAAGTTCAAGACAATAAACAGTTCGAAACAACGATATATACAACATTCAAAAACTGACTAGAGACTACTACTGACATAAACAACAAGACATGATACTACATAAGAAGTCTTGCTACACCACCAAAACGCACCCATCTCAGAAGCGCCAGACTCTCGTGATCAAGACGAGAATGACATTCTAAATGTAAGCAACTATTACATAGTAAGAGTGACATAGACGAGGATGACCAAATGACAAGGAATATGCATAACAAAAGAAAGAACTACCCATCCGTAACCAGCAGCAAAGACAACAAAGTCATTCAAGAGATGATCCAACACCATCATAATTTGCAGCCCCGCTTCAATGACCGCTGATCCGGAGACACCAAGATTCCACCCTTTCGATGCAACAGCCCAATTACCTATCAACTGAAGGCTTGAACCACATCACTGCTCGTCAGAATTGAGACATCCAAGGATCAAAGTTAATCCGGATGCCTTTGTCATTCTCACCTTCTTTTGGCTGCAGGCTGTATCGTTGACAATCAGGGGAGTTTGCTCCCGAACTCCTAGGGCTCGCCGTGCAGACACAGTTTTCCATAGCAAACAGAGCCTCTCTGCCATCAGTGTCGCCAACGGTGATCTCCTGGTTAATCGGATAATTGAGTCCGAGAAACAGAGAGTGTGAACCAAGGCTGTTTACCCGCCTCCAACTAAAAAATCCTAAAGGCCCAAACAAGCTGGTATCCTGCTCATAGATGTAACAGCCACTGTCCGGATACTCACGTATTACACGGTGCTTGTATACAGTGGGTTTTTTGCAATATAACTTTTCCGGCTCATGTGTCCGAATGATCATCAGTCTTTTGTCGTCGTCTGATCGAGCGAGGAACCGGTTGTGCTTCACTGTTTTTGGCAAAGGTGGTGTGATTACAAAGGGGAGTAACTGTAGGGACACTGCATCATATAAAAAACGACAGACATTGTTAATGTAAGATCAACATTGTTCAGAGTATGAGTAGGATAATGCAAGAAACAACATTGATATGTCCCTGTTGGAACTGGGAGGAAAATACAGGGAAATGTATACTGGGTTCGAAAATATAGAAGTGCCATGCATGGTTATACTCATGTTATCTCGCAATCGATTCTTCATAGGAAACTACCATGTCATGCATGTTATGTACTCCCTCCGTTCCCAAATATTTTTCTTTCTAGGCATTTCAAATAGACACAACATATGGATGTATGTAGACATATTTTAGAGTGTAGATTCACTCATTTTGCTCCGTAGGTAGTCACTTGTTAAAATCTCTAGAAAGACAAATATTTGGGAACGGAGGGAGTAATCATGTTCTGTCCTCACAAAAAAATTCTTCAAGGTAACTAACAGACCATGCATTGTTATATACTCGTGTTCCGTGGGAAATTTTTTTGTGAGGATATTATTCTAGCCATTGATTGCTGAAGGGCGATATAGGTATGTACACATGGTAAGCATTGCAGGATTTCACTACTTCCAAATATAGAGTTCTCCATATGCACATTTACTTCCCTAATGTATGGTTAGATGAAACCAACAGTGTGGTGCATGTTTCTACATCATGAAAATGAGGAAACTAACATGGCCATTGATACACACTCATATTTAGTAGTAGTATATAGATTCCTGTAAAATAAGGATAATATCCATATATTCCTAACTGCTTGATTATTCAGGTACAAATTGGCTGTAATGACATGGTCACAATCGCATGAATTAACTCATTCCAAATATAGCTGATTTACGGCGTCTCTAATACATTGCCATAGTTCTACTCAAATTCTGCTCAAACAGGGATATGTCAATCATCACAAAAAGTTCAAACAATGTCATGGCGTCATCATTAACATGAGAGGGAAACAACTTACACGTTGCCCCAAAGAATACGTGGTGCCATCTACTTTGTCGATCGGCGTAGATGATGCCATTGTGTTCAATAGCATCACGTAAGTGTGAATCAGCTTTGACGATGATCCACTGCGAGCCGAAGTTGTCTCGACTAAAGAAGGCACCGACGTAAAGATAGGCGTAGTCCGCGGTCAAACAAGGCAATTAGCTTGAAGTCTGCGTAATTGCATGTCGTGGTGGGCACTTGGCAGATTACAATCTTCCGCAAAACAAGGTCCGTCCAACTGACGTAGTAATCTAGATGACTTGGACCGCGATGGTAATACTCTATATAATCCAACGGAGGAAGGATAATCTCATGGGAGGTCTGGAAGTTCACGAGCACCAACTTTTTACCATCTTCTCTAAAGGCAGCCATCCAGTGGGAGTTCATGCCGACCCAGTACATACCTGCCAAGAAGTTTTGGGCGATGGTGATCGGATCGATGTCGAGGGAAATGATGTACGGCGACTGTCACGCCCAATATGCGACCCTATCCAAAAGGAACTCGCAGGTCCCACCAAGGATAGACCCGCATATTGGAAACGCTTTTGCAAGGTGGATATCATTACATCAACATTACATAATAGATGGGGATACATACATAAGGCCCAAATGCCACAAGAATACATCAACATCATATACAAGAGCAACATCCGACTACGGATGAAACATAAACAGAAACTAAAACGACATCCACCCTGCTAGCCCAGGCTGCCGACCTGGAACCTATCCCCTGAACGAAGAAGAAGCAGAAGAAGAACTCCAAACCAAGCAAACATCGCTCTCACGCCATGATCATCGCAAACCTGTACTGCAATCGGTGGTGTAGTAACTGTGAGCCACGAGGACTCAAAGAATCCCATTACCATGGGTATCAAGACTAGCAAAGCTTAATGGGAAAGGAAGGGGTAAAGTGGTGAGGTTGCAGCAGCGGCTAAGCATGTATGGTGGCTAACATACGCAAATGAGAGCGAGAAGAGAAACAAAGGAACGGTCGTCAACTATGATCAAGAAGTGATCCTGAACTCCTACTTACGTCAGACATAACCCGTAAAACCGTGTTCTCCTCTCGATCGACCCGAAAAGAGACACTCACGATTACGCACACGGTTGGTGTATTTTAATTAAGATCAACTTCGGGTTTTCTACAACCGGACATTAACAAATTCCCATCTGCCACATAACATGGGCACGGCTTTGAAAGTTCAAACCCTGCAGGGTGTCCCAACTTAGCCCATGATAAGCTCTCGCGATCAACGAAGCGAATAGACCTTCTCCCGGGAAGCCCGATCAGTCTCGGAATCCGGCTACAAGACATTTCACAGCAATAAAACAAGACCAGCAAAAGCCGCCCGAATGTGCCGACAAATCTGATAGGAGCTGCACATATCTCGGTCTCAGGCACACTCGGATGAGCAGTCCATACAACTAAAACCAGACCTCAAGTTGCCTTGAGGGGCGCTACAGGGCTCTAGTTCGCCAAGACTCAAGGAGCACTGGTCCGGGGCTAAAATAAAGATGACCCTCGGGCTCCGGAAACCCAAGGGAAAAAGGGCATAGGTGAGGCAAATGGTAAAACCAATGTTGGGCCTTCTTTGGAAAAGTCTTATTCAAAGCAAACTGTCGAGGGGTCCCATAAATCACCCGACCGCGTTAGGGACGCAAAATCCGGAACATAATTCGATATGACGGAAACTAGGGCGGCAAGAGTGGAACAAAACACTGTGCATAAGGCCGAGCCTACCAACCTTTACCAAGTATAAATATGAATTAAAAATATAATATATATTGTTATATCCCAACAAGTAAACATGTTCCAAAGATGGAACAACATCTCCATGTTCCAACAAGGAACAAACTTCATCTTCACCTGCAACTAACAACGCTATAAGAGGGGCTGAGCAAAGCGGTAACATAGCCAAACAATGGTTTGCATAGGAAGGGTGCAAAAGGTTAGAGGTCGACATGGCAAATAGGGGGCTTGAGCAAAGAAGTGATAGGTAGCGCAGCATAGCGAAGAGCGAAGCAACTAGCATAGCAATGATAGTAGTGAGATCCAGGGTAGCGGTCATCTTGCCTGAAATCCCGCAAGGAAGAAGAACGAGTCCATGAAGAAGACGAATGGATGAAGCCGAACCAAGCGTGAGACGAATCGAATCCTCACAATCGCAACATTACCTAACAAGGAAGCAACACCGGAAAGAAACAAACAACATGGTAAACACACCACACATGAACAAGGCATGATGCACAATAAGCATGATGCATGACAAAGCTACATGAAGGCTACTCATGGCAAGAGATGATGCAAACAAGAACAACACATCAAGGCAAGTTTAAATGAGGCCGGAAACAACATATAACAATTTCGGTAAGTCCTCATATGCAAATTTCGAAATTGGTCCAGATCTGATTAAACCTTAAGTTCAAGTTGTTAAACAGCAAGTTAAGATGCACCACGGTGATCTACACGAAATTCTAGTCAAGTTACATATAAAGTTCATTAGATTCGAGACTACGGTCTAGAAGATATGAGCAAAACAAGATAAGCATGGCATTGATGCAAAATGCATACAAATATCAAGCAAACACCTCAAAACAAGGGTGCAACATGATAATATGAAGCTCCATGCAAAATCAAGCAAGTTTCATATAGAGCACACTCAAAACGGAGCAACGGATCAACACATACACCCTATACAAGTTAAGACAACAATCTGTCCATAACAGCAACTAGGCATATTGCAAGCATCAAAACAACATGCTACAGGACCTCAACAAGAAAACAAAAGGCATGGGCATGATCTACAGGTAAAGCATTACAAAACATGAACACTGAACTATCTCCAGAAATCGCTAGAACATGCTCAAAAAGATATGGCAAGATTGCAAATAATAACAGTTTCAGGCATTGGCAGAAATAACATCAGGTTGCAATGTTTAGAGCTATGAAACAACATGTTACAGGAACTTAATATGGCAAACAAAGGCATGGCATGAATCTACTAATAGCATAGAACAAAAAGTCCTTTAATGACCATACGCCAAAAAGGATCAGAAAATATGATGGCACCCATGTAAACATGGAAAATTATATTACAGATTTGAACATGGCAGGAACAACAACAATAAGTAGGCATGTTGGTGAGCTTAAACCACTCACCACAGAGCTATACATGGCATGGAAAGGTAACCAACAAAAGAAGACATGGCATAGAAGCTATACATGGCAAGAACAACATCATAGCATACAAGGATCAACCACAACAACCTTGGCAAAATTGAATAACATGTAAACAATCTGCCAGGAACATTTTATAGCAAAAGTAGATCTCGATTGACTCAAGCTATGACACTCCATAATTGCAAACAAGAGCATGGATGGATAGATCAAGACATGTTTTACAAAACATCCTTACTGAAGTATCTCAAAATATGCATGGAACTCTAGGTATCATCAAGTTAACATGGCATCAAAATATCAGCAAAACAGGGCTGAAATCAGCAACAACAAGACACCTAGTTTGCATGCTTGTGCTAGTCACCACATAGGTCACAAAAATACATAGCAAGCACCACTGGAAAGAAGACATGGCATATTTAGAAACACATGTAGGACTCAAGTCCATAGGATGCACACATCAATCATGGCAAAAATGACAAAAGGGCATGTTCTGTTAAGAAACAGAAACTAACATCACATAGCACTCTTCCAACAGCATTTCGGGCATCAAGATGTGCTCAAATGAAAATGATGCAATGAGATGAAATGATCTACTCTTCGAGACGAACATTTTGACATATTACACGCGCAAAACGGAGCTACATGCATGGAGATACGATGCAATGAAAAATGCACAAAATTACTGCAGATTACGGGACTTAGATGAAATTTAGAGAGGGGGGAAAGTCAACCCTGCGTGCACGGATATCGATGCAGCGCCGGAGAGCTCGCCGGAGGTGCGGGATCCGGCCGGAGATGGAGGGGGCCGGCGAGGGGGCGGCGGATCCGGGCTCCCCACGGCCGGATCCGGCCGGGGCGGCGCGGTGGAGGGAGCCGGCGGACTCGGCAGCGTGAGGCGGAGGCGCGGCCGGGCGCCGAGGATGGCGGCGGGCGAGGCGAAGCCGGACGCCGGGCGGCGCTGGCCGGGCGGAGGCGGCGGCGGGCGCGCGACCCGAGGGAGGCGGCGAGGGCGGAGGGCCTCGAGGCGCGGGAGGCGGAGCCATGGCGCACGGGCTGCCGGGCGCGGTCGCTGGCGGGCGAGGCCGGGCGGCCGGTGGGAGCCGCGCGGGCGGCGGGCGAGACGGGCGGGCGGCGCGGACGGGCCGAAGCGGCGGCGGAGACTGGCTCAAGGGCCCGATCCGGTCCCATGGGCCGGGCGGCGGTGGAGGCGTGGGGAGGCCACGTGGCGGCCAAGGGGTTGGATGAGGCGGCGGCGGAGGCGACGTGGCGACCTCTCATTGGTCGGAGTGAGGTGGCTGCGGGGGCGCGGACATGTCCGTCGGTGGAGAAGAAACGTCCAGCGGCGGCAGGGAAGGTTAGGGTAGATTCATCCGCGAATTTTTGGAGGGGGAGGGCAATATATAGGTAGAGGGAGCTAGGGGAGTCCAAATGAGGTGTGGTTTTCGGCCACGCGATCGTGATCGAACGACCGAGAGCATGGAGGGGAGTTTGGTGGGTCTTGGGCAACTTAGAAATGGGAGTTGGGCTGCAACAAAAGAGGCTTTTGCGGTTACCCGGTTAACCGTTGGAGTACCAAACGACCTCCAATTGGCACGAAACTTGACAGGCGGTCTACCGGTGCTATACCAAGGCCGCTTGACAAACCTCGGTCCATTCCGAGACCGTTTAATACCCGCACATGAAAAGAGGTAAAAGAGGGCGCCGGGAGACATAGGAGTGCCGGATTGCAAAACGGACAACAGGGAAAATGCTCGGATGCATGAGACGAACACGTATGCAAAATGAAATGCACATGATGACATGATAAAAATGCAGATGATGACATGGCAAAGTGCAACACGCAAGCAAATGACATGGCAACGACGGCGAATAACTGACGGACACCTGGCACATCGAATCCGGGGCGTTACAACACTCCTCCACTAACAAGAGATCTCGTCCCGAGATCTTAGGACCGAGACGGAAGGGAAAAGGGATGAGGTGAAACAAGAAACGCAAGAGAGAAGAGGCAAAGGATCGAGAGCACTCGAGAAGAAGAGAGGAACGACGAGGATGATGAGAATCGAAAGCTCACGGAAATTAGATAGACTATGAAACAAATCGTTCTAACCGGAATGGTTAGAATGGAAAAAGAAACGGATAAGACTGAAACGATTTAGGCAGCACTCCGGCTAAAACATGGAGGAATAGAGCATGAACTTGAGAGGATGGAATGATACTTGATGAAGACATGACACAAAACCTCCGGAAAGAATTGAAATAGAATGAAAAGAACTTAGAAGGAAGGATTGAGTGGATTTGTCGAGAAAAATCAACAATGAAAAGAAATAAGCTTGTTGTGGGCTTATATGTAACATCTCAAGATCATAAGATGATAACCGGCCACAAACGGAAATAATTGGATAGCTGAGAAGAACGAAGAAATGCAAAACTCCACTTCACAAGAATACGGAGAATTAATTGCACTTCAAAAACGCGAGAAGAAAAGATACTTGAACTCCTCCAACAAGAAACTTGATGAACACTTGAAGAATGAATTAAATCATGAAGAACCCCATGAAGATCTCCGTTAACAAAAGAATGACGAGATAAAATGAAGGAAGAAAGAATAAGATGAGCCTTGCGATTATTTAGATGGAGGTTTCGACGATATGGTCGAGGAAATTTGAACTCCGGAAAAGAAAAGATTAAAACACTTGGATCTAGAATTTATTCATTACGAACAAACTCCAAAGGAAGGGATTAATCAACTTGAGGAAATAAGAATAAGATTTATTGTATGCTTATCCTTCATCAAATTAAATTGATGACAAACAATGGATATTGCAAACTACTTATTCTTTTGAAAAAGAATTGAGAAGGGATAGCACAAAACTTGAGAAAGTCTTCATGAACCACCGGTAGGATTGAAAAGAACGAATGGATAAAATGATAATCAAAGAAAAAGAATCTTGAACGAACCACCGTAAGAATTCGGAAATGACTGACGAAAGAGAATGAATCACCGGGAAGAATTAGAAAAGCACGGAGATACTTGAGGGAATTTAGAGAAAAGAGATCGAAGAGATCGCGAGCTGATAGAAGAATACTTGAACGAAGCAGCGGAAGAATATTGGGACGAACGAAGGGGCACGGACATAGAATAATTGGAGAACTACTTTGAAAAACTTGGAACGAAGAAATCTTCCGAAAGGATGGCCTCCGGATGAAAAGAAATAGAAATCAACTCCTGAAATACTCCGGATGGATGAAAAAAATTGCACAACTGGAAACAATTAGAAAGGATAACATCGAGCTAGCACCGGGAATCTCCGGGGGAACGGACAAGATTTAGAGGAAAAATCTCTTCAATCTTCAAATGATGAGGAGAAAACACCACCAAAAATTGTTGAGGTACTCGGAAGAAAGAAAAAGCAGTAGAGGTTGAGCCAACAATGAAATGATTTGAAATCGATCTTGGAAAAATACCGACTGATGAAATTTATACTTACGCCGACTCAAAAGAATTAGAGAATAGCTCCGGAAATTAGAAGAGTCGTGTAAGATCACAGGAAAGACACGTGGGTTAGGGCCCATCAAGAGAAAAAACACCGTTGGAAAAGGGATGATGAACAGATAGATGATGCACGGAACAATTGCAATATATGAATGAGGTGACAACCTCGAATTAATTGGAACACGCATTTAATCTCCGATAGGTCTTCCGAACTCCGGAATGATTAAGCTGGCGAGGCAAACGAGCAAAGGGAGATATTTGAGCCGAGGGAACGAATACGATCGACAACGAGAAATTTGAATTGAGTCCACCAGGAAGAAAAAGAGATGATGAATTTCAAACGAGACGAGAATTCACCGGATGAAATAATTGAGGGAAGACTGAAGAGGCTCCACACGAATGAAATAGATGGTCGGAAGAAACTCGAACTCCGGGAATAATAGGGTGGGAGGCGGAAAACACAGCAACTTGGAGGGGAAACCCGATGAATTACTTGACGAAAAAAACACGGTTGAAATCATTGATGAAAGAAAGCAAAGACTTCACACGAGTAGGATGGATACTGATTACGGCCTCCGGTTCTGACAAGAAAAAGGGTGGGCGGGTGGGAAAAACAAAGACAACTTCGGACAGGGAAAAACAACGACGTCGGAGGAAGAATTGAGGTAACTCAAAGATGAAGAGGCTCGAGTCGACTTGACGAGAAATGCACCGGATGAAAAGAGCTGAGAAACCACTACCGGAAAACCAACTGCGTGAACCTAAAGAAAAATTTGAAGGGGAAGAGAAGTAATTCAAAACACCTACGTCAAGATTCCTTACAGGAAGCGAAGAAGGCGGAAGAGTAAAAAGAATTCCTACTCTCAGATATAACTAGACTCCGAAAACAGTTTTACTTCTAGACCCCACAACGGCCAAACTACGCGATCAATCAAGGGGGCTCCTAGGGTCGGTCGAGGCTCTGATTACCAACTTGTCACGCCCAATATGCGACCCTATCCAAAAGGAACTCGAAGGTCCCACCAAGGATAGACCCGCATATTGGAAACGCTTTTGCAAGGTGGATATCATTACATCAACATTACATAATAGATGGGGATACATACATAAGGCCCAAATGCCACAAGAATACATCAACATCATATACAAGAGCAACATCCGACTACGGATGAAACATAAACATAAACTAAAACGACATCCACCCTGCTAGCCCAGTGCCGACCGGAACCTATCCCCGATCGAAGAAGAAGCGGAAGAAGAACTCCAAAGCAAGCAAACATCGCTCTCACGTCATGATCATCGCAAACCTGTACCGCAATCGGTGGTGTAGGAATCTGTGAGCCACGAGGACTCAGCAATCCCCTTACCATGGATATCAAGACTAGCAAAGCTTAATGGGAAAGGAAGGGGTAAAGTGGTGAGGTTGCAGCAGCGACTAAGCATATATGGTCTAACATACGCAAATGAGAGCGAGAAGAGAAACAAAGGAACGGTCGTCAACTATGATCAAGAAGTGATCCTGAACTCCTACTTACGCCGAGACATAACCCGAAACCGTGTTCTCCTCTCGATCGACCCGAAAAGAGACACTCACGATTCACGCACACGGTTGGTGTATTTTAATTAAGATCAACTTCGGTTTTCTACAACCGGACATTAACAAATTCCCATCTCGCCACATAACCGCTGGCACGGCTTTGAAAGTTCAAACCCTGCAGGGGTGTCCCAACTTAGCCCATGATAAGCTCTCGCGATCAACGAAGGAATAGACCTTCTCCCCGGGAAGCCCGATCAGTCTCGGAATCCCGGCTACAAGACATCTCACAGCAATAAAACAAGACCAGCAAAGCCGCCCGAATGTGCCGACAAATCCTGATAGGAGCTGCACATATCTCGGTCTCAGGGCACACTCGGATGAGCAGTCCATACAACTAAAACCAGACCTCAAGTTGCCTTGAGGGGCGCCGCAGGGCTCTAGTTCGGGCCAGCACTCGAAGGAGCACCGGTGGGGGCTAAAATAAAGATGACCCTCGGGCTCCGGAAACCCAAGGGAAAAAGGGCATAGGTGAGGCAAATGGTAAAACCAATGTTGGGCCTTGCCGGAAAAGTCTTATTCAAAGCGAACTGTCAAGGGGTCCCATAAATCTCACAACAGCGTTAGGGTAGCAAAATGAGGAAACATAATTCCGATATGACGGAAACTAGGGCGGCAAGAGTGGAACAAAACACCAGGCATAAGGCCGAGCCTTCCACCCTTTACCAAGTATATATATGCATTAACAATATAAGATATATTGTTATATCCCAACAAGTAAACATGTTCCAGCATGGAACAACATCTCCATGTTCCAACAAGGAACAAACTTCATCTTCACCGCAACTAACAACGCTATAAGAGGGGCTGAGCAAAGCGGTAACATAGCCAAACAATGGTTTGCATAGGAAGGGTGCAAAAGGTTAGAGGTCGACATGGCAAATAGGGGGCTTGAGCAAAGAAGTGATAGGTAGCGCAGCATAGCGAAAGAGCGAAGCAACTAGCATAGCAATGATAGTAGTGAGATCCAGGGTAGCGGTCATCTTGCCTGAAATCCCGCAAGGAAGAAGAACGAGTCCATGAAGAAGACGAATGGATGAAGCCGAACCAAGCGTAGACGAACGAATCCTCACAATCGCAACATTACCGGAACAAGGAAGCAACACCGGAAAGAAACAAACAACATGGTAAACACACCACACATGAACAAGGCATGATGCACAATAAGCATGATGCATGACAAAGCTACATGAAGGCTACTCATGGCAAGAGATGATGCAAACAAGAACAACACATCAAGGCAAGTTTAAATGAGGCCGGAAACAACATATAACAATTTCGGTAAGTCCTCATATGCAAATTTCGAAATTGGTCCAGATCTGATTAAACCTTAAGTTCAAGTTGTTAAACAGCAAGTTAAGATGCACCACGGTGATCTACACGAAATTCTAGTCAAGTTACATATAAAGTTCATTAGATTCGAGACTACGGTCTAGAAGATATGAGCAAAACAAGATAAGCATGGCATTGATGCAAAATGCATACAAATATCAAGCAAACACCTCAAAACAAGGGTGCAACATGATAATATGAAGCTCCATGCAAAATCAAGCAAGTTTCATATAGAGCACACTCAAAACGGAGCAACGGATCAACACATACACCCTATACAAGTTAAGACAACAATCTGTCCATAACAGCAACTAGGCATATTGCAAGCATCAAAACAACATGCTACAGGACCTCAACAAGAAAACAAAAGGCATGGGCATGATCTACAGGTAAAGCATTACAAAACATGAACACTGAACTATCTCCAGAAATCGCTAGAACATGCTCAAAAAGATATGGCAAGATTGCAAATAATAACAGTTTCAGGCATTGGCAGAAATAACATCAGGTTGCAATGTTTAGAGCTATGAAACAACATGTTACAGGAACTTAATATGGCAAACAAAGGCATGGCATGAATCTACCAATAGCATAGAACAAAAGTCCTTTAATGACCATACGCCAAAAAGGATCAGAAAATATGATGGCACCCATGTAAACATGGAAAATTATATTACAGATTTGAACATGGCAGGAACAACAATAAGTAGGCATGTTGGTGAGCTTAAACCACTCACCACAGAGCTATACATGGCATGGAAAGGTAACCAACAAAAGAAGACATGGCATAGAAGCTATACATGGCAAGAACAACATCATAGCATACAAGGATCAACCACAACAACCTTGGCAAAATTGAATAACATGTAAACAATCTGCCAGGAACATTTTATAGCAAAAGTAGATCTCGATTGACTCAAGCTATGGCACTCCATAATTGCAAACAAGAGCATGGATGGATAGATCAAGACATGTTTTACAAAACATCCTTACTGAAGTATCTCAAAATATGCATGGAACTCTAGGTATCATCAAGTTAACATGGCATCAAAATATCAGCAAAACAGGGCTGAAATCAGCAACAACAAGACACCTAGTTTGCATGCTTGTGCTAGTCACCACATAGGTCACAAAAATACATAGCAAGCACCACTGGAAAGAAGACATGGCATATTTAGAAACACATGTAGGACTCAAGTCCATAGGATGCACACATCAATCATGGCAAAATGACAAAAGGGCATGTTCTGTTAAGAAACAGAAACTAACATCACATAGCACTCTTCCAACAGCATTTCGGGCATCAAGATGTGCTCAAATGAAAATGATGCAATGAGATGAAATGATCTACTCTTCGAGACGAACATTTTGACATATTACACGCGCAAAACGGAGCTACATGCATGGAGATACGATGCAATGAAAAATGCACAAAATTACTGCAGATTACGGGACTTGGATGAAATTTAGAGGGGGGAAAGTCAACCCTGCGTGCACGGATATCGATGCAGCGCCGGAGAGCTCGCCGGAGGTGCGGGATCCGGCCGGAGATGGAGGGGGCCGGCGAGGGGGCGGCGGATCCGGGCTCCCCACGGCCGGATCCGCCGGGCGGGCGGTGGAGGGAGCCGGCGACTGGAGGCGGGAGGGCGCTGCCGGGCGCCGGAGGATGGCGGCGGGCGAGGCGAAGCCGGACGCCGGGCGGCGCTGGCCGGGCGGAGGCGGCGGCGGGCGCGCGACCCGAGGGAGGCGGCGAGGGCGGAGGGCCCCGAGGCGCGGAGGCGGAGCCATGGCGGGCCGGGCGTCGGGCGCGGGCCAGGCGGCCGGGCGGCCGGTGGGAGCCGCGGCGGCGGCGGGCGACGGGCGGCGGCGCTGGACGGGCCGAGCGGCGGCGGAGACCGGGCTCGCGCGGGCCCGATCCGGGTCCCGCGGGCCGGCGGCGGTGGAGGCGTGGGGAGGCCACGTGGCGGCTGCGGGTTGGATGAGGGCGGCGGCGGAGGCGACGTGGCGACCTCTCATTGGTCGGAGTGAGGTGGCTGCGGGGGCGCGGACATGTCCGTCGGTGGAGAAGAAACGTCCGTGGCGAGGAAGGTTAGGTAGATTCATCCGCGAATTTTTGGAGGGGGAGGGCAATATATAGGTAGAGGGAGCTAGGGGAGTCCAAATGAGGTGTGGTTTTCGGCCACGCGATCGTGATCGAACGACCGAGAGCATGGAGGGGAGTTTGGTGGGTCTTGGGCAACTTAGAAATGGGAGTTGGGCTGCAACAAAAGAGGCTTTTGCGGTTACCTTGCTAACCGTTGGAGTACCAAACGACCTCCAATTGGCACGAAACTTGACAGGCGGTCTACCGGTGCTATACCAAGGCCGCTTGACAAACCTCGGTCCATTCCGAGACCGTTTAATACCCGCACATGAAAAGAGGTAAAAGAGGGCGCCGGGAGACATAGGAGTGCCGGATTGCAAAACGGACAACGGGGAAAATGCTCGGATGCATGAGACGAACACGTATGCAAAATGAAATGCACATGATGACATGATAAAAATGCAGATGATGACATGGCAAAGTGCAACACGCAAGCAAATGACATGGCAACGACGGCGAATAACTGGCGGACACCTGGCACATCGAATCCGGGGCGTTACAGCGACCCACTACATACCTGCAAAGAAGTTTCGGCTAATGGAGATCGGGTTGAAGTCGAGGGGCATCATGCACGCCTCCGTATCATGGTGAGCCAATCTTGCAAGACCGGATAGCAGCAAGCAGGGTGTCTTGAAAAGCTTAGGCCTCGCTTTGACGATGGCCGTGTGCATGTCCCTCGAGCATGCAGCCAGCCGCAGGGCGCTCAACATATCCATACACGAACAACAGAGGTTGAGGATGTCAATGGGGAGATTGCTCCAATCACGGCTCATATGGATGCTGCGCGGTTCGCGTTCGGCAATGGTTGAGTTTGGAAGGGGGCTTGATTTACGGGGGAGAAGGATGTCAGTGCTGGAGCGGCTAGCGAGGGAATAGTGTTACTGGGGGAGGCGAGTGAAGCAACGGTACACGGGGGCACAGTGAGATGGAGACGGAGACGGAGATGGAGAAGGAGATGGAGATGGAGTGGTGCTATGGGAGCGGAGAGGGAGACGAGGCGAGGCGCCAATGTGTCAGACAGCAGCGGTGACAGATCGCAAAGGCATGTGGTCAGGCTGACTTTGGTAACCCGAATACGCTGCCTGGACTAGTGTCAGGCGCAGGGTGTTGTCACTTCACTGTGAGGACTGGATGAATAGTATTTTGACCATCAAGTGTACCATAGTTGTACTACTACTACTAGTAGGTACATGAGTACTCCAGTATTGTATAGCGGAAATAGGTCTCCCGTGCTAGCATGCCTGTTCACTTCATCGTTCAGGTATCATCCATATTGCGAGCAGAACCAAATTCTCGTGCATGCCCAATCAACGCCCTGCCGCAATGCATGCAGTGGTCATTCTGGAGCATCAAGGACGGCATGCAGATCGTTCCACACTTAAGAAGAGGAAAAATGGAAAGGTAGAACACGGCAGCAGAGGAAGAGAGTGCTGGCTAACGAGGCTGGGAGGGGATCGAGCAGGAAGTTGATGCTCCACGCCTAATTTTTTTGGGAAAACCTGATTTTCATAAGGTGACTTATACTCACCTAAACGGAGGGAGTATTCCTTAACCAGAGAATGTTGTGTCTCCCACTCACGCGCTAAAAAAAACCACGACACATTTTTTTATCCGTTTGCATAGGTCCCACCTATCAAGAAGGATGGGCACGTACACGAACATGTACGACTCATCATTCTACCCGCATAGCCTTTTCGTTTAGTCTACCTAGTCGTCTAATCAACTGCATGCACGCCACTTCTCCCATTTACTTCTCCGTCGGGAACCAATTCTCCTCGGCTTCTTCACCTCCCCTTCGTCTTCATTTGCATCCAAACCTCACTGCATTCACATTGTTTTAACCTCTTTAAATAATCATCTACTACTTCAGTTAGACTAGCCATCTAATCCTAATTCTCCAAACCATAGCCCTCCGTTCCAGCAGTTCCAAATGGCGAAAGAGATCGAGATGCAGGTTTTTAGCGTCCAACATGTCCTCGTTGAAGGATCGATGCGCATAGTTGCCACCGTCACCGTCCACCCAAGGGTTGTTCGGCAGTGGATCAACATTGTATCCAACTCCCTCGAAAAGGTAGAGACAAGGGTCATCGGTCTCGATGCAGAGTACACGGAGCGTTCCCCTGGGAAGATCCAGCGCGCCGCCGTCCTTCAGTTGTGCCTCGAAGATGATGTTTTGGTGTACCACATCATACACTCGCCCTCCATACCAGGTGAGCTTCACGATTTCTTGTCTCGGGAGGTTGTATACTTTTGTGGGGCAGCCATCGAAGGGGACAAGTAAGCTGGAGCCGTACAACCTTGATTTGAAAAGCATCCCTGACCTACAAACCAGAATCAAAATTCCTGTAGAAGATTGTGATAAACAGACACCATCCCTGTTCGACGTAGCAAATTTTGTGCTTGGTACAAATCTTCAGAAGGGTGACAAGACGGTGGCATTAAGGTCGTCTGGATGGGAGAATTATCCCTTGACGTACGAGCGGATAAAATATGCTGCCCTCGATGCCCGTGTGAGTTTTGAGATAGCTGCAAGGTCCAAAGAGCTTGTTGCAAAGCTGTCTCCAATAGAGAATGAGAACAAGAAGAAGAAGAAGAAGAAGAAAAGGCTGCACCAGCAGGAGGGCATTATGGATGGATGAACTATTTCCTCTCTTGTAAAAAAATTATTCCCTCTCGGTGTATATTGATATAGATGGACTATTTCGATGGTGTGCATGTCTTTGGAACAGAGTAGTAGTGTGGGTCCGCTTGACTATAAGGAACTATTTATCTGCATATATAGCTTTCTCTGCTACTCCTTCCAGTGATCGGTATGCAGTGCATGTGTCCGTAGACATGACATCTTGTCCATGGAAGTTCAACTACGGCGACCATCATGTTTCATCTCGCGATTCCCACGACGCCTCTCCAACCCACGGCACCACGCCCCCCGACGTGCGCCTCACCCCTCTCGGTCGCACCGCCCCTCTACCTTTGTGTGCATGACATGTGGGCCACCTAAAATGCGGCAAGCATCAAGTTTCTACCACAGCCACCCGCGATTCCCGCGACGCCGCCCGAACCCATGAAACCACACGTCCCCCGACCTGCGGCTCACCCCTCTTGGCCCCATCGCCTCTGCCTTCGGGAGCATTACATGTGGACCAGTCACCTATCGGGTCCACATGTTATTGACTCAAAGGTAGGTGTAGTAAGGCGTTGAAGCTCTGTCCCGACTGCCCAGAGAGGGAAATGTAACTCCTGCGCCAGGGCTTGTGGTGCTCCCGCAGCACGAACTCATGCCAAACTCGAGATTTGTTTCTTTACTATACATGCACGCAATGATTTAATGGACATTGTAATCTCAACATGTGATGGGGAGCTCTAAATTTGAATTCGAAACTTATAAAACAAAAAGATTCAAAACAAATAAACTAGGAGAGAGGGAGTATATCATAGGATGTGTCCCATACAAAATAAGTCCCCTGGTTTGTCACCGCGAAGATGCGGTTAGAAAGGATCACATCGTCTTCCTACTCGTACGGCAACAAATCGGCCGCAGACATCATGGTTCGCCTTTGACCGCCATGTGCAAGGTTCGTGCTATCTTATTCAATCTCACCGTGGTTCCATCGTACCAATTCATGCGGTGGCCCGTTGCATGGCTGATCCCAATGTTGGACAAAGGTTCTACGAGAATGGTGTCACCGTTGTAAATGTTGTGCAAATTGATGTTGGTACCCTCCCGTACATATGCAAGCCAATCTCCACTCGCACCGAGCCTAACCTATGAAACAGTGGGCAGGGGGAGAATTAGGAAATGGACACAGAAATAGTCTTTAGAATGCATTTACTACGTGATCAAACTCATCTTACCTGCTCATCGGAGGAAATCCGAGTGCCCCTCAACGTCGGCATCTCAAGGGGCGTCAACTTGCAACTACGGCCACGCCGCGCTGGAGAGACCCCAAGGAAAGATCCTCGTGCGTTCCACGGAACATCAAGATGCATTTGTATGAGTAGTTTATCTTGTGAGAGAAAAGGATGAACGAGGGAAGGCCTCTAGAGATAGAGATGGACACTACTACTACCAATGTGCTCGCCCGTGCGTTGCAATGGATCCAAAGTAGTAGAATAATACTTGTTCACGTGCTTGAAATATAAACACTCTAGTTTTGATATACATGTGTCAGCAGACATGACAGCTTGTCCATGGAAGTTGAACCACGACGACCATCACGTTTCTTGTTTCTACCACTGCCACACCCATACGCGATTCCCACGATGCCGCTCCAACCCACGGCACGACGTCCCCCGACATGGACATGGATCCTCTGACGTGGCTATCACTGCCTTGCCCTGCCTTTCCTTCGTTGACAGGTGGGACCCACGTGTACGGTTCCCACATGTCAGTGATAGAATGGTAGGATTGTTCACGTCAGGGGATCCTCATCCCCCCGACGTGCCCCTCATCCCTCTCGGCCCCACCGCTCCTCTGCCTTTGTGTGCATGACATGCGGGCCAGCTGAACTGCGGCGACCATCAACTTTCTACCACAGACACACCCGATTGGACGCGGTTTGCCTGCTCCACTGTTGTGCTCCGATCCGTACTCCCGCACCATCGAATTTTCATCCAGCGGCTGTGACACATTTTGTCCCGGGCATCAATCCTCAGCTGGAGTACTTATGTACTAAGGGTAGTACCCGCCGGTGTGGCCATCTACGTCTCATAACGCCCCGACGCCCAGCTGTGGCACCCTCGCCACGGCCACGCCACCACCGGCCGGTTCATCTCAAATGAGTGAGTCGCGAACCACGCCACCACCATGAGAATGACATGTGGGCCAGCTGCATTTAAGGTCCGCATGTCATTGACTCATAGGCCGGGCACTAAGCCACTGAAGTTCGGTCTCGTGGGCCCCGAGAGGGAAATGTAACTCTCGCGGGCCTTGTGGTGCTCCCAGATCTGAGCTCGTGCCAAAACTGGTATTTGTTTCTTACTACTACTACCAACTAGTACTAGTAAGGTACACGTGCATTGCACGCATGAGATTCAGTGGTTTGTGCATTATGCTTCTACATGTGGAGCTTTACGGATTCTAACATGTGGTAAAATCTGGTGGAATGTAAGGTTAGGCAAGTTTGATTAACTTAGGTGAGTGTTTGGTTCAAGCCACACCTTAGGCAAGCCACACTAAGGCCCCACATGACATACACACAAAAAATGTGGCAAGATTCCCATAGGCTTGCCAACTTGTGGCTCTCATTTTGAAGAACGAATAACTGGGCCTAAGCTTAGTTGTGGCAAAGTTAGTCATGAATTAAGTTCAACCATGGAGTCTTCTAGATTATACATGTGGCAGAATCTGGTGGATGATATCCAACGGCCAGTAGTGCTCGGATTTGCCATCTTTGTACCGTCGGATTGGCTTCATCCAACGACCAACTTTCAAATTTTTTCACACACTATATAGGGGGTATAGATGTAGATGTGTCAGTCCGTTGCAATGGATCCAAAGTATATCTATTTAGTGGAGTGCACTCTAAACACATTATCTATTTATTTTTCTCTAACCTTTCGTAGCTATGCAACCAAGCCACATAAGCTTCATGGGTGCCCCCCACATCATATTATTCATACTACGTTGATTGAAAAAAAGATAAATCACCCAAAACAAGATCTTCCCGTTTTTTCTTCCTACGATGTTGTGCCGGTAACGCATACCTACTAGTTGTGTAGTGGTAGTACTAGTAATATAGTATTAGGAGTACAAACTTGGTACTAGTAGGAGTAGTACTAGTACGGAATGCTCCTACTCTATCAAAGAACCCCGTCTAACACCAAATTTCTTGGCTTCCGTGCTACAGCTAGATCTTCCCCTCGTTTCTGTTTTCCAACCCGGCGGCGGGCGGGGTGTCGGTTTTCTCAACGGCGGTCCCACATGAAAGTGAAAATGCTAGGCAACACGCCTTCCCTAAGCTATGTGTCGTGCCGGACGGGCCATGTTGTACTCCCGATTCCCGGGCGTGTGGGGGTGCGACGCGAACGGGGAAGGTCTTTTCCTTTTACCAGCAATGTGCCCGTGCATTGCGATGGATCCAAAGTAGTAGAATAGTAGTATTTGTTCACAAACTTGAAAGAAATCACTATTGTTTTGATATACTCCTAATATATTACTCCCTCCGTACCTAAATATTTGTCTTTTTGAGATTTCAAATGGACTATCACATACGGATTATATAGACATATTCTAGTGTTTCTAGCAAGATTCCCGCACGCTGTAACGTTGATGGAAAAGGTAAGCACAACTTATAAATTGACGGATGGAGTACTAGTTACAGTGATGCATATAATTAAGCAAAGGGATCGCACATGTCGGTATTGACTGGAACGAGAATGCAACAACACAATAAGAATTAAGGCCACGATGATGCGATCGCAGTGGTGGTTACAGAAGGCAAGAAGAAAGATGGATCCACGAACGTACGACCTCCTCCTCCTCAACTTAGTGCGCCGGACCAATCGGCCAGACGGCCAAGGAGCGGCTGCTTTTGTGGCGAGGTCGAGGTGCTTCTCAAAAGGCATCCAAGGCTTCCAGCCGGTTGAGGAAGGCCAACGTCAGAAGCGTCCTCACCGGCCTTGTAGATACCTATGTACACGATTTTCTCGTACACGTGGATGTGTAGGTCGACAAATTCTTGCGAGGCGAGGCGCCTCATGGCCGCGCGACCTCAGTGGACATTCTTCGTGGCGTCGGGCGGGCGCCGCAGGCCACCAAGTGCTTGAAAGAGGTTCCGCCATGGAGGCCGATTAGGGTGGCAGGCAATGAGGAGCCCAGCGCTGCTGGCTGGAGGAGTACGGCGATGTCGTCCGCGAGCTTCTTGAGGACGGTGAACTTGTTGCTGGTGGCAACGATCATCCGTCCAACTGAGAGTCGTAGTTGGCGTCGACGGCGGCCATCCACCAGCCGGTCTCCAACACCGTCTGGAGATGATCCTCGGCGCCATGCCGCAGGCTGGCGTCGTGGACCATCTGGCTCCGCTGCTGGCCGCTCACGCGCTTCGCCGCCATGGGTCTGAGTGAGCTATTTTGCGCTTAGTGTAGGTGCTTAGGCAAATGCTTAGGTGCGTACGATGTGGTAGATGCATTGGAATGGAGGGGCGCCTTTATATGAGGGCAATGAGGACAAACTGCGTTGCATTCACATCGTGCAACCTCTTTTCCCGGACCTCCTCCCATTACTTCCCTCATGCATTAATTGAAGGAGGATGCATTGGTCGTTCAACATATTGGGAACCACTACTCCCTCCCTCGTCTGCATTAAAGCCATATCTGGAACTGCACCGCCCGCTGTCAAATCGAATACTCCCTCCGTCTAGGTGAGTATTAAGTCATCTTACGAAAACCAAATAGTAAACACATAGGCGTTGTGCATTAACTCTCATGTTGTTTCTTATTTTTTGACATAAATAGAGGAATCAACCAAGAAGAGATGTGGGGCTTGTATGCTTTTATTGACTTGAGACTATCAAACATGACATGTAGTGGTCAGTTCGTTGCACAAGAACAAATTCAACCCACGTCAGCACACACACACCTTATATAGCATCACATCCAATGGCTATAAAAGATGAATGAGACAGAATTATATCTCATCTAGATGAGTTCTAGCAAAACTATATTAATAATACTTAGTACTCCTGCGCCATGTATCATATATTAGTACTCCCTCCGTCTAGGTGTGTAAGTCATCTTACGAAAACCAAATAATCCCAAAACACTTAGGCGCAGTGCATTAACTTCTACCTCGTTTATTGTTTCTTGACATATCAAGCAATAAGGGATGGGGGATGTGCATGCTTTTAATGACTTGAGACTACCAAACACGACATGCAGTGGTTAGTTCATTGCATGCAATCCTATTAATTAGCAAATAAACATTAAGGTCTCTCGTTTTCCCCTCCTCCTTGGTCACGGTGCACAACCTAAGATGACTTACTCACCTAGACGGAGGGAGTATCATGTAGTACTTTATTTATTGCCATGTATGACACATAGTACTCAACTCTCTCTCTTTCTTCGTTTAATTCTATGACACCTCATCAAAATTGCTAAGGCTAGTACCATTACAACCAGCCTTAGAAAATACTAAACATTAAGTTCTCTCGTTTTCCTGTCCACCTTGGTCACCTAGACGGAGGGAGTATACTGCGCGGGCTTTTCCTGCGCGGTAGGCGGGGCAGTTCCGCCTAGTCGGTTCGACAGAGACGCGAGAAGACAAGGGAGTAGGCTGCTGCAAACATAGGGCTGTGTGATTTGACAGCGAGTTACTGCTGGACAAGTGGGGCCCCGTGATTTGACTTGACATTATCATTTTAACTGTGGCGCTACGACCGGCGTGAGTCTCCCGATTCCTGACCACCTCCATACAGGTGCCTCTCCCAGTGCTGCAGCTTGTAGTAGAGGCTGGCTCTTGCATGAGAGCCCACTTCTCCACTTTTTTCCTTGCCTTTCTTTCCTCCACATATGCAAAAATGCCATGTAAAGCGCACTATTGTACTTACTTGCTCCTACAGGTGCTTAAGCTTGCCACATAGGCATAAAGTCTGATGTGGCAAGTTAATCAAGAAGAGAGAGACTAGTTTGGTGACCCAAGGAAGAAACGGTGCTAAGCGCGTGTACCTAGGCGAAAAGACAATTTTGAGTCTATAGATAATTAAATGAAGCAAACTTAGCAACACCATTTCATTGGAAGAGGTCACTCCTTGGCAAATGCAATAAATACTAGTACTCCCTATGTCCCATAATATAAGAACGTTTTTGGCACTACACTAGTGTCAAAAATGTTCTTATATTATGGGACGGAGGGAGTACGAAGAAAGAGATAGAGAGAAGTAAAATAAATAAATACACTTATAGCCAACCTTATAGCCAAAACCTTGTTGTAGTATGAGTGACTAAGTGATGACTATGTATGACATGCCAACATCAGATAGCCTCACGCACCGTGTTAAATCTCCATATGCCGATCAAGACGAGCGACGTGATTTGCCGTGGTAGGCGCGACAACGATACGGGCTACTGGCAGCCCTTGGATCTGAGATCAAACGGTCGCATGCTAAGTTGCTGAAAATTTGTAGAATAACCCTTCAGGATAGGATATTCACCCATAGGTCTAGAATCACGCCATGCAACAGTTCGATCTCAGATCCAAGGGCTCTCGGAAGACCGTATCATGGGAGAATGGAAAGCCACTACCCTGCCGTTCGCACGCTGGCAGTTCGCTCCTACTCGTCCCCGCACGTCCTTCAGTACTACGGCGGTTCGCTCCTAGTCGTCCCGTCCATTCAAATTACGGCAGTTCCACTAATCCTAACCCTCCTCCCAAATCCATGGCGTCCCAAATCTCCATGATCGGTGGTGAGTACAAGGTTAGAACCATCACCGGCGATGAGTTCGACGTCATCTACACCCGTTCTTCCACGACGGTGAAAGGATGCCTTTCTCGCTTCAGACGCATGTTCGAAAACTCAGATGATGAGTGGGTCGCTGGGCTAGATGTTGAGTACACCACAGTCCTGGGACGAGAGAAGGATCTAAAGGACGAAGAGAGGAAGAAGCCCGCCGTGATCCAGGTTTGCGTATATAACATTTGCTTGGTCTACCACATATGCCATGCCGACGTTGAGTGCCAGGATTTTAAGAACTTCCTCAAGGACAAAACAGTGAAATTCGTTACTGTAGACTTTAAGAACGACGAATAAGTCATGGGTCAGATAGGCCTCGTTGTAGGCAACCCCTTCGACCTCCAGAAGAATCGGCTGGTGCCCTTTCGTCAGCCTTCAGTGCTGACCCTGGCAGGAGCCATGGTTCATCCTTCGCATCAGAACCGGAGAAACCTCATTACATGTTTCATCGTCATGCATGGCAGCGGAATGTACTAGATATAGACCACATCCACTACGCTGCAATGGATGGCTACCTTTGCTTCAAATCTACAAGGGTTGGATGAAGAGCAACAGCCAAGTGTGCGGTTCAAGCAAAGAAGTATCGGCCAAGAGGAAGAGGGACAAGGACGAAGTCGAGGACGTGGACGAGGACTCCGAGTAAGGTGGCGATGTCGTTGCTCATGGTGGTTCTAATGCGGTGTCACCGGAATAGTTGCAAAGTTTAATTTCAGGTGTGCTTAATTTAATTTGAGGGGTGTGTTGTCTTTGAGCCCCAATGAGTAACTATGTTATGTTTCTTCTTGTTACTTTAACTCTTCAAAGACGTACATACTAGTATTTCTTACATTTCATCTTTTAGTTGGTATAGTACTACCACTCGTTTCTTCACATTATATCATTACAATATATATGGCCAACATCATATAGCGAGCAGTTTAGTTGTCAAAGAATTTCAGGGTGCTTAGTTTTGTCAAAGAATTCCAGGGTGCTTAGTTTTATTTGAGGGGTGGGTTGTGCACTTGTGCGGGACACCATTATTGTGACAAGCCTTTTTAATAGTACTATATGCATAATTTGACGACGAGCGCTCTCTATATGTACCACCTTTTTGTAGTTTCAAGTTTTGCTCCATGGCGCAATCCATCGATACTACTATTGTACAAAAGTGGAGTATATACATTTTTTAAAAGGCTAGAGGGCGTGGCAGTCTAGCTCGGTCGGTTTCACGAGAGGCGAGTGCCTTTGTGATTTGATGGCTCATTACTGCTCTCAAATTGAATAGTACTGCACCGCCCGCTGCACGCCCGACGCCTCCATTAAACCCCTCCGTTAAACCCGCATGCAAACCGAGAATCCTACTCCGGCCACACGTCCGTTCATGAGCGGGCCGGAATTAAACGCAACACCGGCCGAGCTCCTCCCGTCCACCCTCAGTTTAAACGAGGCCAGACGCGGTCCAAGCTCCTACCGTTCGCCCTCTATTTACACGAGGCCAGACAGACAGCGGGCAAGAATCGCACAGCCGCTCCCCCATCTCCTCCTTCACCATTTTCTCCACTCTTCCGATGGCTTCCAATGAGCCATTCTCCGGCATATTACCCGGCTGGGTGGCCCGCCGAGCCCTCCAGATACGGGCGAGGCCGCTCGGTGCTTCACCAACCTCGCTTGGCCCGACGGAGTCAGTTGCCTCCCCAAGCAGGCGCGTGGTTCAGCAACTCGCCGCTCCAGTTCAACTCGATGAGGAGTGGTGAGTTGCTCCACGCCGCCACGGCGGCGAGCACGCCGGTACGAGCACCGTCGCTGCCACGTCGTACCGCTCCACCAGTGTCTGCGGTGGCCGCGCCTCCCGTGTCTGTGGGCGCGCCTCCTGTGCCTGCGGCAGCGCCATGCAGGTAGAGACAGAAGCTGGGTGTGTGGAGAGCGATGAGTCGGTGGCCAGCTTCTCCATGTCTACCGCCATCATCGAGGAGAAGTAGAACACGGGAGGCCGCCGCCACATGGGACCCATGAAGGCCACCGCCAAGGCGACGACCGCGGATTCAGGTGGTTTCTTTGCTGCTTCATCTCTTCCGAGGACCTTCGTCGACCCCGCAAGTGTCTGACGGACATGAGGAAGACAAAGGGATCCGCGGGCGGCCATTTAGAACTAAAATAAGTCTAGATACATCCATTTCTAGGACAAGTATTTCTGGACGGAGGGAGTATTAATTATACAAGAGAGCCGGATTGGCACCTCTTAGTTCATGTAAATGTAATGAAATCCATCATGTTTATATGAAGATCCGTATTTTTTATACGAAATCCTTCATGCTTATATGAAATCATTCCGTGTTTGCACGAATTTCATCTGGTTGGTCAGAGTTGTAAAAATGTATGTCGCTGGTGTTTGATGTCGTCCTCCGCTTAAGGAAGCGGGAGGAAATTTTCCGGCTGCCGTTGGAGATGCTCTTTATGCTGGAAATAATAGAGTGACATCCAATCAATTTGAGTTAATTTCCTGTATGATTGTCCCTCTATAAAAAGTTAATTGCATGTACAGTGTACACGTGACTTGTAGGGTGGCTACTGACTTCATGTAAAGTAAAAAAGAAACAAGTCCATCCTTAATCTTGTATTCTAAGTACTTTCTGTGGGTTCCACTCACAAGACTGAGCAAAAGAAGTATATATTAAATAAGTAGAGTAATATATAATATAAAAATATAAAGTTAAAAGACATAATTCAAACTCATGTCATCGCGTTGCGAGCATCCGACGCTGACCAGCCCAACACATTTTGTTGTAGACCATCTTTGGAGATATATCTCCATGTCTACTCTTATATATACTCCATTCGTTCCTAAATATTTGTCTTTTTCAGATTTCAAATGGACTACCAAATACGGATGTGTATGTAGACATATTCTAGAGTGTAGATTCACTCATTTTGCTCCGTATGTCTTTTCAGGAAGGGGTCAGATTTGTCCTTGATATATTTAAGAGGTATCCAGATGGCACTGCACCGCCAAGAAAAGAGGGTAACATCAAAATTATGGACTACTTTTTTGAGTATGCTGGTAAGGTCTGGTCGTAGTCACTTGTTGAAATCTCTAAAAAGACAAATACTCTATCCGGAAATACTTGTCATCAAAATGGATAAAAGGAAATGTATCTAGACGTATTTTAGTTTTAGATACATCTCTTTTTATCCATTTTGATGACAAGTATTTTCGGACGGAGGGAGTAGAAAACAGAGTTGGTGATGATGGTGTGCGTGCCATCCTGCAATATAGGCCGCCGGATTTATATCTAACGGATAGGAAAGAAACTATGGAAATTTTGCAAAAATATACCCACACGTCTCTCCACGTTCACAAATAAGGCCTTCCCTCGTTCAACCTTTTGTCTCACAAGATAAAGTACTCATACAAATGCATCTTGATGTTCCGTGCAACGCACGGGCAATTAGCTAATTTCTTTTAAAATAGTTGCTGCGATAATTGGGTTGAAGTGATATATTTTATGTCCGCTTGAATGATTTCAGATTCACTAGTAGTAACAAAGAAAAGGTTGCCTTGTTAATTAACAAAAACAGGGTGAAAACTATCACATGAGGCCGGTAAAAACAAGGCACACTGGGTTCAATCATCGTCACTACAGCTGTCTTGCAAGCGTGAGAAGTCTACATATCAAGGGGGCTAGCGAGCGAGGCACGGAGACACAATGTTTGAGAGAGAAACCAATTGATGATTATGATCGGATCGAGTTGTCATCCTTCCGTGTCATTGTTGGGGGAGGGAGAGAAAGACGTAGCGAGAGTGTGCGCGGTAGGCACAGAGGCACAACTAGCAAGTGTGTGTGTGTGTGTGTGTGTGTGTGTGTGTGTGTGTGTGTGTGTTTGAAAGAGAAGTAGATAGATTATTATCAAGATCGATGTGCCACCCTAATCCTTCGGTGCCGGATAGTGTGTGTGTGTGTGTGTGTGTATGTTTGAGAGAGAAGCCAGTAGATAGATTTGTATCAAGATCGAGGTGTCACCCTACTCCTTCGGTGTTGGGAAGTGTGGGTTTGTGCGTGTGGGGGGGGGGCAGTGACACTCACATATCTCTACTCTCATAAAAAAACAGAGTTGGTGATGATGGTGTTCCTGCCATCTTGCAATATAGGCCATCGGATTTATATCCAACGGACAGGAAGGAAACTATGGCAATTTTGCAAAAAGATACCCACACCCCTCTCCGCATTTGCAAATAAGGCATTCCCTCATTCATCCTTTTCTCCCACGAGATAAACTTCTCATACAAATGCATCTTGATGTTCCATGCAACGCATGGGCATCTTGCTAGTAGGGAGAAGGAGTTTGTGTGACACATATCTAGCTATATTAAGGGATAGGTAGATAGCATATGTGTGAGAGAAATTATTATACTTTGAGACATTAGTGGTTGTGGGTGGGCGGAATTAAAGGGGTGGGCGTGTTAGACATAGAGAGCGTGTGTGTTTACGTGTGAGAGACTTGTAGGACGGGTAGAAAGATGAATTTAACCTCGATGGAGGGAGAGAAATACACGAAGCGCGTGTGTGATTCCAATGCCCACAGGGAAATGAGATATGTATGCGTGTGAGAGAGATTGCACAATTCATTCACGTATCACTATCTAGCGATCGTGGACGTGCGTCGCTCGAACATAAGTCAATATCTACTTCGTATCGTGGCCAAAGGTACAATATCGATTCAACGCTATAAAGATTGGGCACTCACATATCACATTTTTTCTATTTAAATAAACCTTTTTAGTTGTGCATGCCAAAGTTACAGTGATGTTTCTTCAAACAACCAATGTAGCTATCATGTATATGCACTATTGTTACTCTTGCATTCAAATTCATTAGTCTTGAATGATTTAAGTTTCTATTTTGAAGTAATATATGTAATATTAATATATGAATCCAACGGGTACGCAATTTATGAAATGGAGGCTATGTAATCATATGAGGTAACACTTTTAAGTAGCTGACTACAATATCCATTTCTTTTTGTGCGCCTCTACACTAACACGTCAATGCATTATGTTTAAAGTAAATAACCAATGGCACTAAATTATCTATTTACACGAGAAATACATAGACTGAGCGTTTGATCCCTTTTTTTGTGAACACGCCACTACACGTGTACGATTGGCCGCGTCCGTGTGAACGTCCAAGTTATCGGCGCATCATCCCGAGTTATTGTCTTTTTTTCTGGGGTGGACTTCACACCAGTTATTAACTGCTGACACGTGCCCCGTGTACATAGTCTAGCATGACCTTCCCACTAGCACGGTCCAAAATTAGTTGAAACTGGATACGAATGATCCTGCATGCAAAATCTCCCGCCTCCTTCTAAAATTTCCGCCACCTTAGTCTTTAGCATGCGAAATCCCCTTTGTCCTTGGTGCACGGAGACCAACAGTTACAATACCGCCCTCATCTACATGATAGGTCGGGCTGCTTTGGTAACTTCCTGCCCCCCACTACACGGCATCCCCATTTCCTCTCCGCCTCCGCAAAAACGACTAACTCCACAGACCAGGCATCTTACATCATGCCGTCTGCATTTCATCGCCTCTTTCTCCCTCCCTCTCGAAACCCTAGATCGCTCATCCACCGCTGCACCATAGCCCATTCATCGCCAAAGACCGTCCACCTCGCCGGATCTGCTTCTGTGGCCACATCTACCCCTCCCACCCCCTAGAAACAAGTAGACTACTCATCCACCACTGTACCACAGCCCATTCAGTGCCGACCTTGTCCACGGCGCCGGATCTGCTTCGCCAGTACTCTCGTGAACCGCCGCGCATCTGCAGCGGCTCATTCATACTCCCTACCGGAGATGCTTCGTTCACACCTCTGGAGCCGCCCCACCGACGCCCCCATCGATGGCCTCTGATCCTCTTCGCCGACACCTTCCTCAACCCTACCGGAGCCGCTTCGCCTACACATTCATCAACCCTACCGGAGCCGCTTCACCGACACCATCGTCCACCGTACCGGAGTAGCTTCGCCTATACCATTCTCAACCCTACCGGGGCCGCTTTGCCAACTCACAAGTCCACGGCCTCAGATCCGCTTCCTCGCACCCTCATCCAACCAACCAGAGCAGCTTCTGACGCCCCGTCCACGGCCGCAGATCCGCATCATCGACACCACCCTTAACCCAACCACCGGAGCAGCTTCTGACGCCCCGTCCATGGCCGCAGATCCGCATCGTCGACACCATCCTTAACCCAACCACCGGAGCAGCTTCTGACGCCCCGTCCACGGCCGCAGATCTGCATCGTCGACACCATCCTTAACCCAACCACCGGAGCAGCTTCTGACACCCCGTCCATGGCCGCACATCCGCATCGTCGACACCATACTTAACCCAACCACCGGAGAAGCTTCACCTACGCCCTCGTCCACAGCCACAGATCCGCTTTTCCCACACTGTAGTCCACCCCTACCGAAGCCGCTCCACAAACACCCTACTCGACGGTTCTAGATCTCCTTACCTGACCCCGACGTTTCTAACCTGATTCCCACCGTCTAGAAAGATGCCAAGTACCCACCACGGCCTAGGTACTTGTCACCTTTAAACCCGTCCATCATCACCTGCCCGATGTACTTCAAATATACTAACCGGTCGCCGTTACCTGTTATGTAGCTGGCAAAAACAACGAGGACGATGTTTCTTCTGGATCTAACAGCTTGGCCAACCAAGATCCTAGACTAAGGCATTGCTATGATCTTGTAAGCGTGTCTCTCTCTCTTGTATTGTTCTGTGCTTTGCTAGGATTTTCGACCAGTAATCCTTTTGTGCAGACAATGATTTCTACTACTGGCTGCTAAATTAGATATGTAGATGTCATACATGATACTACCTCGTACCTCCGTTCCTAAATATAAGTCTTTCTAGAGATTCCACTATAGGCTACACATGGAGCAAAATGAGTGAATCTACACTCAAATGCATCTATATACATCTGTATGTGGTCCATACTGGAATCTCTACAAAGACATATATTTAGGAACAGGGCAAGACATTACACAAAATCGTAGGGTGGCATGTAGGAATTCTAGTGCACTACATTAGGCTCCCTTAGAGTGCACCGCTAGTCCAAAGATCTGAGTCATGGCTAGTTTATGGTACGCACACAATCGTTAATTGGTGGTTTAAATATGCGCAAGGGATATGCAATGTAGTATCATGTAGAGATGTCTGAAATTAGCCGTGTTAACTTGCAGATAGGGTTACACAATGAAAAAGTACAAGATGTATGTGGCAATTTCATGGAACATCGTAAAAAAAGGAGAGGCAGCGGTGAGCCTATATAGTGTGCTATGGTACGTCACTCCTCCATTGCAATCATCGTGACATGTTATTTGTATGCAGTTCTATTAGCCAAGTTTCTTAGGGACAGTTATTACGAGTTATCCTAAGAAAATAAGCACTGTGAATATAAGCTCCATGTAATAAGCCAACCAGTTCTTTTCATTGCGTTTTCAGCTTATCTTTGGTATGATCAGTGGAAAGTCTAGATTGCATTATATTTTTTCCATTTTGCTGCCCATATGGAAATTAGTTTGACTTGCAAACATCACAAATTGAACCCAGTGTAGTAATTAATATGATAGGAAAACGGACCATCACTATTTGCTCAAAATGCAAATACAAAGATACCATCTACTTGGCACAATCTACTTTGGTCAATGTTTTCCATAGAGATCCCATTGCCTAATTTAAACGAAGAACGCATGACCCGCATTTAAATGAAGAACACTTATTTATTGAAATCCGATGGTCCAAGTGGCTGGTTATTATCGTATAGCAGCACCACCTGAAAGCATCATATAGCAGCAGCAGCAGCTCATAGCAACTCATCATACGATGGCGGCGATGCGCAATTCATCATATACCAGCAGCAGCTCATAGCAATTCATCATATAGCAGCAGCAGGAGCAGCTCATAGAAATTCATCATATAGCACCAGCAGGAGCAACTCATAGCAATTCATCATATAGCAGCAGCAGGAGCAGCTTGTAGCAACTCATCATATAGCAGCAGCAGCTCATAGCAATTCATCATATAGCAGCATCAACAACTCATCATACAGCAGCAACAGCTCATAGCAATTCATCATATAGCAGCAGCAGGAGCAGCTCATAGCAATGCATCATATAGCAGCATTAGAAGCAGCTCATAACAATTCATCGTATAGTGGATCAGAATGAAAATTTGGCAAAAAACAGAGGAGATCCTCACCTTGTTGGATGAGCTCATCCTTCAACAGCACCTCAAGGCCATGGCCTAGGAGGAGGGGAGGGGAATAAGGTGCCTTCACGCAAGGTGGCATCACCAGTAGTTGTGCAAATACCACGGAGTAGTGCGTTGGACGAACCACAATGGAGCAGCTGCTGGAGACCATGATAATGAGGGGCGGCGCCAGAGGGAGGAGCAGCCAGGGAGATTTGCCCCTACCCACCGGTCATGTAGCCTAACTGGACATAGCATCGTCGAGGACCAGGCAAGATGGGACCAGTGGCGACGGCTCATTGGAGGAACCCTAGTGCTGCAGTGGGGGATCGAGGTAGAGGGAAAGGGGAGAGGAGATGCAAGAGGGCAGGGCAATGAATTCTTGCGTGTTTGTTTTAATTGAGGGTCGAGGTGTGACACGAAAGGCGTTAGCTTGCATTTTGAGTGTAATATAGGCGGACAACAAAGTCATTTCACTATTCCCTTCCCTTCAATTTTTAGTGAGGTTCTACCAAGCACCCTCCAAAGCGAAATTAGTTAAGCCCAAGCCCATAACTCAAAAATGACTTCTTTACATCTTTTATGGCTTATTTTGACAATATGCCCTGAAAAGGCGGAATCGCACTGGCCCTTAACCTGCAATTCAGTTGTGCGTGCAATGATGAATCACTCCTACCTGCTGTCTGTACATTTAGGCATCATCATACATGGCATAACCTAATACATGTGCATTCCATTGTAGAATCTGGAATATGCAATGTTTATGTTAGTTCATACGTTGCACATGATGTTTAAATGCCCCTTAAATCTGGTCAATCAAGTGATGGTCTTTAAGCCTCCTTCTTTGCTTCTTTTCTTGATATGTAAGATTTGCTCACACATCTGTTCAATTGCTTGTTTGCATCAGCCAGCCATACTAGGACTGTGTGCTTTGATTACTTGCCGTTCTTGACCTAACACTCTAACTGAGCTTGTCAACGATTTAAACACTAAGGGCTCTTTGTAGTGGGGCCTTGTCTAACTCATAGGTGACATAAAGGTTTGGCTGTACACTACATTATGCTCTCCAAGAGTACCTGGAGATCCAGTTCGAAGGTATGCCTAGTTTTTACATAGTGCAGACATAGTAAATGCTCATTTCATTGTGTGCAAGTGCAAGAGATGCGGCATTTCTTTGTGTTCACAGACTGGAAAGTATGCATATTTATCTTCCCAGGAGACGAGTAACTAGTTTGTGTCACCTTGCAGAGGGGGTGTAATGAAGATAAGATTGAGGATTTCCAAGTACAAGATGTTAGGAAGGAGCCTTGCAAGAGAAGTAGGAGCTGCGCTGAGCCTCTTCAACTTGCTAAGGTAAGTCACTGTATGCAACTCAACAGTTCAATTCCTTGTTTGTTTCTGCATAGTTAATTTTCTCTTTTCAATTGCTTTATTTATCCTCGATTAATGAGATGCCCAAATAATCATACACGATGTTCGGTACTTGTATCACTATTAGTTGACATAATTAAAGGCCTTACCATTTAATTACTCTGCCGAAGTGTGTCTGAAGCTTTGAAGTCTATTAACCAACTATTATTGCATGAGGCTCACAATCTAGTTTGTACTACGCTAATGATTGCGTAGTTTTGCCTGTTGTAGTATGTTTGTATGAAACCCTCTGTTGTTCATTATGCTCCCTAAGACTTTAATTGAGGCACAGAATGGCCAACTGCTTGCTTACTTATACGCAACGTGATGTCTAAATTTGTAACTTGTCTGTGTTTTCGATTGGGCCCCAACATCATGCTCCTCTGGTGAGCTAAGAGGGATTTCATGTCAGGGCTGTCGCATGACTATGTTTTTATAATTTTAAAATATCACCTGCTTATGCTTCATGACGTGTAACATTTTTTTTGAAAGTGATGTGTAACATTATTGTTAGTCCTGTTTTGCCATGTAGTACAAAATAGTGTCATGTTCGCTTCACTGCTGTAACTATATTTTTGCCCTAGTCATGTGTACTTACAGAAACATTTCAGGATGAAGTGACATCAACACAAAGTTCTATTTAGCAAAGGCGGCATGGCCATTACCGAATGATTATGGATTGGAATTGGAATGTGCTTTGATGTTCTCGAGCATCAATTAGAGGTGGCAAGACAACGTGTACATGATTGTCAACGATAATCAACAAGTTGAGACTGGACATGCGTGTATTAGATGCAGGAGTCAAAAATGAAACAAGACCCTGAGGTAACCATGAAGGAATTGGAGATGTTGCAGACTGAAATTTGTGCTATCTGAATCCTGCCAATCCTATTTTCTGAAGAGATTATAATTCAAATGGAGGTAAGTTGATGCGGCGTCCATGATGTATGAGCTGTATTTGCCCAGTGTATGTAATTTCTTTGTTTGTGTATGCTTTATTATCACCTGTGCCGAACCATAATGCCTAGTCGGTATAATCGGCTGTAATTTCTTTTTTGTATGGTGTAGGATTATTCTACCTTTCTATGCCTTGATCTCTTTGTTGTAATAGTTTATGCTTTTTAGAGGTGATAGTATTGAGTAGGATAAATCTATGAATATGCTACATCGTTCAAATGGGGGCCAACTCGCCCGACCATGGGCCTTCATGGGCCGTCGGATCCATGGGCCTTCTACATCTCGTAGGATCCATGGGCCTTCTACGTCTCGTAGGATCCATGGGCCTTCTACGTCTCGTAGGATCCATGGGCCTTCTACATCTCGTAGGATCCATGGGCCTTGTACGTCTCGTAGGATCCATGGGCCGCCGACTCATTTATGGGTCTTGTACGTGCCTTTAATGGGCCATAGAGGGGCCTTTAATGGAAATCGTACGTTTTATGGGCTGACCATAATGGGCCGTTAATAGGACGTATTTGGTGATGCTATGAAAATGGCCCAACAGACTAACGGACCACAAACGGGCCGACTGTAACCACGGGCTGAATTTGGCCCACAAGCAGAAAATGACAGTAACGGGCCATAAGTAAACGAATGCTGGAAAATAGCCCAAGAATAAATGGGCCCTCAGAAGGCCTAAAGTTAACTTGGGCTGGAAACGGCCCAACGGAATAACGGGCCGTTAATGGGTATAAAGTGATACACTGTTCATTACGGGCCGCCACCACCACCGCCGTTAATGGGTGTAAAGTAATATCGTTCATTACGGGCCAGTTTCAAAGACGGCCGCGCTAATGGGCCAAGAGTTACAAAGGGCCTCATATGGACCGAAAGACGTCATGGGCTATACATCGGCCAGAAGTGAAAACGGGCTGGAATCATATTGGATGGCCCAAATGACGCTACTAGGCCTAATTCGGATAGGGGGTAACGGGCCTTGGGTTAGCGGGCTGTAAATGGGCTATATGCGAACGCGCCGTTAACATGCTTTCCATGGGACGGCCCGCCAGATTTTGACCAAGTCAAACGGGCCGGCCTTTTCACATGAATGGGCCTCTGTTGGGCCGTGCCACGTGTCGACATATCATAGGCACCTATCTCGACCCAATCGACGAAGCCGACACGTGTGTTTCGTCCGCCAATAAGAATTTTACACGTGGAAATTTCCCATTGGTCGGGGCTGTTAACGGGTTATCGGATCCAAAACCCGACCCGATAGCTTAATGGCGTTCCGTTACGGTGGATGCCACGTGTCGGTCACCCTTGACGAAAGCACTTCTGTGACGCGCGATTTATCGTCATGGAAGTGGACACTTCCGTGATGATAATTTTGGTAATGTCATGGAACACTTCTACGACAGCACATGTGTAACATCCCAAAATTCTAAATTTTGGAATGTTATACAAATAGATAGATTTGTTTGATTGTTTGATTGTTGGGTGATTGATTGAGTGAAATTCAAAACTTTTTGAAAGTTAAATGAGAGGGAATAAAAGGACTTTCCCAAACTTTCATTTTTCATTCGTGATCTCCGTGAATTCAAATTCTTTTCATCACAAAACCCTGGAGAGAAGATGACATGACTTCTTCCATTTATTTAAATGACAAGGGGTGTTGAAAATATTTGAATTTCATTTGGAAAATATTTTCCAATTCTGAAACTTTATGCAACTCAATGATTTTCACGGCGAAGATAAAATGACTTCTTCAAAACATATGAAATATGAGTTGGGAGTTTCAAAGAATTAAATTCAAAGTTCCTTTGAATTATTTTCAATTTGGAGTTATTTGAGTTTTATTCAAATTATTTTTCTCCAAAAAAATATATGGAAAATAGGGTAACATGATTCCCTACATCAGAAAATTGGAGAGAAATTAATTTGAAGTCATTTTGGTATTTTAAAAATGATTTTTGTTGGATTTTATTGGACCAGAAGCACTCTTTGCTTTATTTAAATTTGTGTGTATTTTATTTAATGCTAGAATAATGTTCATCATGTAGGAAATCTTTTTCTGAAAATTTTGATATATTATATGCCTATATAATATTTTCATTTTATTTTGTTTTATCATTTTGTTTTCCTCTCAGTTTGTTTATTAAAAAAAAATCGCAGCGCCTTGGGCCCAAGCTGCCAGCCACCGGCCGGCCAGGAGGCCAAGGCCATCGCATACGCACCCGAGGAGCCAGGGAGCCGCTCGGTTTCCTATTCTTTACAAATCCTAGTAGGATTTGATCCCGTTCGTTATTCCGTTTTTTACTCCTAGGATTCCTAATCCTAGTCTATTTCTTGTCCCCTACCCCAAGCAAAACCCTCCCTCCCCAATATAAATACCCCAGCACCCCCCTCCAACACATCAACCCAACACCTCTCCTCACCTCTCCTCTCCGCAGCAGCAGCAGCCCCACACCCGCGCCGCCGCCGCCCTACACCCGCGCCGCCGCCGCCGCTTGCCACCGCCGCCGCCAAGTGCCGCCGCCGCCGCCCAACGCCGCCGCAACCGGAGCCTCGCCACCCACCGGCCTCTTCTTCCCTGCCACGCACGTTCTTCTCTGTAAGCGAGCGCTCCTCCTCTTTGTTTTTTTTTCTTTAGATCGAATCGTTGTGTTCGATTAGATCGGTTTAGTAAGTTGGTTTTTTTTATTAGATCAGTTTTTAGTTTATGGTTTTGTTTCGGTTTAGATTTAAATCGGTTCGTCGGTCTTCTGTTAAAAACGTACGCGCACATTTTCTGCTAGTCTTCGGCCTAGCGTAGTATAACTACTAATCGCCCATCGCTTAGCCCAGTAGCAATAGGCCACGTTGTTTGTTTTTCTTATTTTCGTTTCTGTTTTTAACAGAAAAGTTTCAATCTTAGATAATCTATATCTTTTAGGGTTTTAATCCGAATTGAGTGATTCTTTTTTCTGTAGTTTCAGAAAAATCCCATCTATCCAGAGAAACCAACGAAAAATACTTTTGAAATTTTTAAATTTCGATTTCAAACAGATTTATTACAAACACTAGATTGCTAATAACTTCTATTCTAAAATAGCTTTTTGATTGATTCCTTTTGCTACTGTTTTGTTATTGTTTTATCTATCCAGTAGCATATAGTGATTTATTTTTAGTTTATTTTAAATTAGAGTTTTAGTCAAAACAGTACTGTTTTAGTTTTACTTTTGTTTTAACCTTTTCCTTATAGTTTTAATTGTTTTTAAATTATTTCTTTTTGTCTCTTTTGACAAATTTAGTTTTGTTTCTGTTATTTAGCTGTAGACAATTTTATTCCTATTCTAAAATTTATTTTGTTAGTTTCAGTATGAAAACTTGTTTAGGTCATAGTTAGTGTTTTATAAAAGCTTTTTATTTGTTTCTTTCTGCAAATAAAATTTTATGAATAATACTTTTTGTTAACTTAGTTGTTTTACATTTTATTTTCTATTAACTTTTTGCTTTAGTGTTTTAATTGTTGTTAAGTTTTTACTTAGGACAACACTATTTGGTGTTATGTCTTAGAGTTTTCTTTAGTAGTTTTGTTGTGTAGTTTTCCTTTGTTTTTATTTGGTGTCCCTTGATTTGCATTTTTATTTGTTGGTTTTATTATGAGTGTTAGAATTGTTTGCTAGGATGTTTGCTTATATGAATGCTATGACTATATAGATTTTCAACGGAGTGACGAATAGTTCTACCAAGTCATTATTCGAGAGTGTTGTTATCTTCATCAACTTACTGTGCAAGTTCACTTTGACCATGCTTTCATACCTATGTTTTATTGCATTTAGTGACATCTTTGCAACAACCCTCCAAAGAGTGATATTGAATTCTTGTAGTTGATTAGTATGCATGAGGTAGGAACCCATCACCTGTTACCAAGCCGGGACGTTATTTATTTTAATGCTACGCTATAGTAGACGGGGTTTGGTATGAGTGCACGAGTGGTGTGAAGAAGGAGGACTCTCGTCGATGACGACAACTCCATGATGACATCTGCAAGGACTGCATCTTCAAGGCCTCAAGACTTCAAGACTCGAGACAAGAATTCAATACACACTCTTGGGTGAAGGATGGTTGACGGGCACCTGGAGAATCCAGTGGTTGGCGGGATGCATGGAGAAGCGCCATGACATCTTGCGGAAAGCTTCACCCGGACTCAAAGAGACGGAAGAATACTTCATGCCGGAAGCTTACCTGCAACCGCAAGTCACTATGGGCTCTGGCTTGGTTGACCTTAGTTGTGACTCTGGCTGGGACGGTGCTAGCGGATATAGAACTACGGTAGGATTGGATGAGCACCGGACGGTGGTCGAGGAACTCTTCGGAAGACCATGTTTCGGTCATCTTGTTCTCAAACACCACGAAGTGCGAGAACGTAAAGAGAGGGATCGAATCTTGCGGGTAAAGTGTACAAACCTCTGCAGAGGGTTATAACCTAATCGATTAGCCGTGCCCCGATTCACGGACAATTTGAGCCTCTGGACTTGGATCTATCTCGGAACTCTCAACACCGGATTGATAACTTAATTGTGGGCAACTTATGATGATTTTGGGCTATGAGACATCGGTTGGCGGAACCATGTCATGATAGAAAACTCCATAGTACAGACTTCATTTATTCCTTTGATGTAGGGAAAATAAATTAGCTTTTACGCAAACAAAACTCGCATACGAGCCACAAAGCCATATTGCATATAGTATAGTTTTATCATCTGTTTTTCTCATGTTGTGATCTTGCGGTACATTCAATGTCTTGACCTACACGGCTGCAACGTATCATGTTGCAGATATTTACTCCGACGAGTAAGAGTGCAGTGCAGGGTTACGGTCTACACTCAACCTGCCGATGGCGTTGACGGGACTCCACACCCGACTATTTGTTTCATTTGTGACTTATGAGGTATATATCAGTTTTACGTTAATTATACATGTGATTGCACTTTGATATATACATTGATGTACTGTGTGTGCCAAAGATACCGATCCGTGGATGGCACAACAACACGTAGGCTTGACCGTCGAGGTCGGGTCGCCATGTATATGGTATCAGAGCACATGTTGACTGTAGAACGTGACCCTAGAATTCGGAAAGCCACTAGGACAGGAAATTTCTAAAATCTTATTTTCAAAAACACTCTTACTTCTCATATTTTCTTATTTTATCAAATAGATACTCTCACCTCAAATAGTTAGAATATACCCCTTTTCCCTTTTGATCACATGAATAATCAACTGAAGCCGCTCCAAGAAGGACAAGATATCGGATAACTGATGGCCTCTTCAGAGTAAAGAGGATTTGACCATGCATTAGAAGAGTTGAAGCTACAACAGTTGAAGACTCCGATGACTTGAAGGATCTGAAGAATTATTTGACCTTTAGAAGACCAAACCCCTTTTACACACTTACGTTAGATGCGTCGATTTGTGAGCTGTCATTTATTTGATGTTTTCCGACAGCCACAAAGTAAAACCCGTTTCTTCAAAAACTATTGTTTGTGTTGTGTGTATATCCCTCCCCACCTCTCTCATATCTCATCCCAAAACTTTTGGACCCCATAGATGATGAATGAAGTTGGACTGATATTCTCGGACCGAAAACCCAAATGGAGGCAGAGCTATGGATTCGAACATGGAGAATCACTTGGGAGCAATTTGGTTTCAAGGAAGAATGAAGTATCGTACGCTCTTCAGTACTTTGAAGGAAGTGCTGCAACATGGTGGCAGATGCATCAAGCTATACAGGGATGGAATGGAGCAACGACTTGGGAAGAATTCAAGAAGACTCTGTTGAGATCCCGTCTTATCCAGAAGCGCTATGATAACCCGAAGAAGAAACCTTGTGCCTGTAAGATTTGCGGAGAAATAGGACACACCCAGGAGGAGCACAAGGATGGATGCCCTCATTGTGAGGAGAAACACCCAACTGAGGAATGCCCAACTAGTCAGGTGACTTGTTTCTTGTGTGAAGGAACCACCCACTACCCGACTCATGTCACATTTACCCCATGGTGCAACAAACTATTCAGGAGCAGGAAGAAGGAATGAAAGAAGCCCTCCGAGAAGTTATGAAAGAACACATGATGAAGGAATGTGTTGAAGACCACGATGGAGAAGGCCTCAACAGATTTTACTCCAAAGTGCTCGCTATTCATGTGGAGAAGAAGGACATTTTTCACAGTATTGCACAAAGGAAAGCCAAGAGTATCTCAGAGACTTCCCGACAGCAGACGTGAAGTTTGACCCTCAGGAAATAGAAGGTCTGGTCATTACGGAGAAATCCAGGAAGAGGAAACGAAGGAATCCCCAGAACAACCCAATTTCTGTAGAGAAGGACCTGAGTAATATCACTTGTTACAGGTGCAAGGATTTAGGTCATTACGCTGGTAAATGTCCAGAGAAGAAGCCAAGAACCCAAAGAGTAGACACCATCTCCAAGAAGCCCAAAGACTTATCGAAAGTTATGTGTTTTCATTGCAAGGAAGCAGGACATTATGCTACTAAATGTCCCGACAAGATGAAAGCTGGAGTTGAGTAGTTGGAATTTTGATATTGGAAACAAGAGTAATAGAAAGCAATTTCATTTTCATTAGTTCGATGAGTTGAGTTATGTAATGGGTGCTGAGAGATTGTAATGAATGCATGAATCAATAAAGTTAAGGTGTGATGATTTCATATGTTGAATTTTATGGGTTGTTACTCCATGAACAAAGAGTTTTGACCATTTTCGAGGATATGAGAAAAATATGGTCTATGGAAGAATTTGTGCATTTTAAGGGTGGTAGTACCCTGTGAAGAAGACTAGACTAATGGATAAGAAAATATATATTCCACGGACTGTAGTTGAAGGAAAAAAAAATTGGAGTTTTGCTTTTGATATGATGGTATGAAGAAGCAGTACTACTGGATTTAAAGGAGGTGTAATATGGAACAAGAGAGTTACTCCAAGGATGAGTTAAAGCTGCACTAGTGTTGAAGTGGGCCATAACCCACAGGCCCAAGATTTTGAAAAGGAACAGATGTAACCTTGACGAAGGAAGAAATTTGGAAGAATCGGTGATTCAATCAGCATACGTTTCGTAGGAGGTTACGCAAAAACCTGAGAGTGGTGAAGTAACGATAGATGTTTTGTTTGGCTTGCAGAACCAAAGGATTTACCCGATCCCTGTTCAATACAGGAGAAATTCTGCAATGCTTGTGAGTATGCCCAAGTGTTAGAATACGTGATTCACTGTTTACGTATGTGGTAATGATTCAAGTACGGGATGGATTGGCCCCATACCGAGACTTCTATCATGAACTATCATATGTTGATGGAAATCAGAGAGCCTTGAAAACCTTAGAAGAGTGTCGACACGTCAAGCCATAAAACCATAGAATGGTAGGACGATGGAACCCTTTACAGGCAACCGTTGCCAATCGTAGGTTATACGGTAAGATTTAAACTAGGCCCATTTCCTGCAGGAGAAACCATTAATTGTTGACCACCACGAGAATATCGAATAGTTGATTAGGGTTGGCGACAGACCTGTCAGCTCAGAAGACCTAGTCTCGGAAGGAACTCACCATGAATGAAAGGACTCCGAGATTGGAGGAAAGGTTATACCCCTACCGAAAGAGCCTCAGTGAAAGAGTTATCCGGAGCGACACTATCAACCCAAAGGGATGGAGTACCTGAGTTCCGTTGGAACCATAACCCTGCTTTTAAGTGTGGTAGCACACTAGACCATTCCGATCGATGGATTTCTTTGGAAGACCCCAAACCCTAACCTATTTCTTTCTAGCCTCTCCGAATCTCGAGGACGAGATTCATTTAAAGTGGTAGGTTTGTAACATCCCAAAATTCTAAATTTTGGAATGTTATACAAATAGATAGATTTGTTTGATTGTTTGATTGTTGGGTGATTGATTGAGTGAAATTCGAAACTTTTTTGAAAGTTAAATGAGAGGGAATAAAAGGACTTTCCCAAACTTTCATTTTTCATTCGTTATCTCCGTGAATTCAAATTCTTTTCATCACAAAACCCTGGAGAGAAGATGACATGACTTCTTCCATTTATTTAAATGACAAGGGGTGTTGAAAATATTTGAATTTCATTTGGAAAATATTTTCCAATTCTGAAACTTTATGCAACTCAATGATTTTCACGAGCGAAGATAAAATGACTTCTTCAAAACATATGAAATATGAGTTGGGAGTTTCAAAGAATTTAATTCAAAGTTCCTTTGAATTATTTTCAATTTGGAGTTATTTGAGTTTTATTCAAATTATTTTTCTCCAAAAATAAAATATATGGAAAATAGGGTAACATGATTCCCTACATCAGAAAATTGGAGAGGAATTAATTTGAAGTCATTTTGGTATTTTAAAAATGATTTTTGTTGGATTTTATTGGACCAGAAGCACTCTTTGCTTTATTTAAATTTGTGTGTATTTTATTTAATGCTAGAATAATGTTCATCATGTAGGAAATCTTTTTCTGAAAATTTTGATATATTATATGCCTATATAATATTTTCATTTTATTTTGTTTTATCATTTTGTTTTCCTCTCAGTTTGTTTATTAAAAAAAAATTCGCAGCGCCTTGGGCCCAAGCTGCCAGCCACCGGCCGGCCAGGAGGCCAAGGCCATCGCACGCACGCACCCAGGGAGCCAGGGAGCCGCTCGGTTTCCTATTCTTTTACAAATCCTAGTAGGATTTGATCCCGTTTCGTTATTCCGTTTTTTACTCCTAGGATTCCTAATCCTAGTCTATTTCTTGTCCCCTACCCCAAGCAAAACCCTCCCCTCCCCAATGTAAATACCCAAGCATCCCCCTCCAACACATCAAACCAACACCTCTCCTCTCCTCTCCTCTCCGCAGCAAGCAGCCACACCAGCGCCGCCGCCCTACACCAGCGCCGCCGCTTGCCACCGCCGCCGCCAAGTGCCGCCACGCCTAACGCCGCCAAGAACCGAGCCTCGCCACCCACCAGCCTCTTCTTCCCTGCCACGCACGTTATTCTCTGTGTGGCGCTCCTCCTCTTTGTTTTTTTTTCTTCTTTAGATCGAATCGTTGTGTTCGATTAGATCGGTTTAGTAAGTTGGTTTTTTTTATTAGATCAGTTTTTAGTTTATGGTTTTGTTTAGGTTTATATTTATATCTGTTCTTCGGTCTTCTGTTAAAACGTGCGCGCACATTTTCTGCTAGTCTTCGCCTAGCGTAGTATAACTACTAATCGCCCATCGCTAGCCCAGTAGCAATAGGCCACGTTGTTTGTTTTTCTTATTTTCGTTTCTGTTTTTAACAGAAAAGTTTCAATCTTAGATAATCTATATCTTTTAGGGTTTTAATCCGAATTGAGTGATTCTTTTTCTGTAGTTTCAGAAAAATCCCATCTATCCAGAGAAACCAACGAAAATACTTTTGAAATTTTTAAATTTCGATTTCAAACAGATTTATTACAAACACTAGATTGCTAATAACTTCTATTCTAAAATAGCTTTTTGATTGATTCCTTTTGCTACTGTTTTGTTATTGTTTTATCTATCCAGTAGCATATAGTGAATTATTTTTAGTTTATTTTAAATTAGAGTTTTAGTCAAAACAGTACTGTTTTAGTTTTACTTTTGTTTTAACCTTTTCCTTATAGTTTTAATTGTTTTTAAATTATTTCTTTTTGTCTCTTTTGACAAATTTAGTTTTGTTTCTGTTATTTAACTGTAGACAATTTTATTCCTATTCTAAAAATTTATTTTGTTAGTCTCGTATGAAAACTTGTTTAGGTCATAGTTAGTGTTTTATAAAAGCTTTTTATTTGTTTCTTTCTGCAAATAAAATTTTATGAAAAATACTTTTTGTTAACTTAGTTGTTTTACATTTTATTTTCTATTAACCTTTTGCTTTAGTGTTTTAATTGTTGTTAAGTTTTTACTTAGGACAACACTATTTGGTGTTATGTCTTAGAGTTTTCTTTAGTAGTTTTGTTGTGTAGTTTTCCTTTGTTTTTATTTGGTGTCCCTTGATTTGCATTTTTATTTGTTGGTTTTATTATGAGTGTTAGAATTGTTTGCTAGGATGTTTGCTTATATGAATGCTATGACTATATAGATTTTCAACGGAGTGACGAATAGTTCTACCAAGTCATTATTCGAGAGTGTTGTTATCTTCATCAACTTACCGTGCAAGTTCACTTTGACCATGCTTTCATACCTATGTTTTATTGCATTTAGTGACATCTTTGCAACAACCCTCCAAAGAGTGATATTGAATTCTTGTAGTTGATTAGTATGCATGAGGTAGGAACCCATCACCCTGTTGCCAAGCCCGGGACGTTATTTATTTTAATGCTACGCTATAGTAGACGGGGTTTGGTATGAGTGCACGAGAGTGGTGTGAAGAAGGAGGACTCTACGTCGATGACGACAACTCCATGATGACATCTGCAAGGACTGCATCTTCAAGGCCTCAAGACTTCAAGACTCGAGACAAGAATTCAATACACACTACTGGGTGAAGGATGGTTGACGGGCACCCTGGAGAATCCAGTGGTTGGCCGGGATGCATGGAGAAGCGCCATGACATCTTGCGGAAAGCTTCACCCAGACTCAAAGAGACGGAAGAATCCTTCATGCGGAAGCTTACCTGCAACCGCAAGTCACTATGGGCTCTGGCTTGGTTGACCTTAGTTGTGACTCTGGTTGGGACGGTGCTAGCAGATGTAGAACTACGGCGAGATTGGATGAGCACCGGACGGTGGTCGGAGGAACTCTTGAGGAAGACCATGTTTCGGTCATCTTGTTCTCAAACACCACGAAGTGCGAGAACGTAAAGAGAGGGATCGAATCTTGCGGGTAAAGTGTACAAACCTCTCAGAGAGGGTTATAACCTAATCGATTAGCCGTGTCTCCGATTCACGGACAATTTGAGCCTCTGGACTTGGATCTATCTCGGAACTCTCAACACCGGATTGATAACTTAATTGTGGGCAACTTATGATGATTTTGGGCTATGAGACATCGGTTGGCGGAACCATGTCATGATAGAAAACTCCATAGTACAGACTTCATTTATTCCTTTAATGTAGGGAAAATAAATTAGCTTTTACGCAAACAAAACTCGAACCACGAGCCACAAAGCCATATTGCATATAGTATAGTTTTATCATCTGTTTTCTCATGTTGTGATCTTGCGGTACATTCAATGTCTTGACCTACACGGCTGCAACGTATCATGTTGCAGATATTTACTTCCGACGAGTAAGAGTGCAGTGCAGTTACGGTCTACACTCAACTTTGCCGATGGCGTTGATGGGACTCCACACCCGACTATTTGTTTCAGCTGTGACTTATGAGGTATATATCAGTTTTACGTTAATTATACATGTGATTGCACTTTGATATATACATTGATGTACTGTGTGTGCCGGATATCTTGATCCGAGGATGGCACAAAGAACACGTAGGCTTGACCGTCTGAGGTCGGGTCGCTACAACAGGTATGACTATCTTGATTCTGTCATAAATTTGTCATGGATGTACATGCATGACAAAAAACGCGACCTACTGTGACAAACACGTATCATCACGGAAGTGTATTTTTTTTGTAGTGATGGTGGACTGATATGACACAACTTTGGGTTTTAGGAGTTGGATGCACAAGTAGCATTCCCGCTTAGTACAAGTGAAGGCTAGCAAATAGACTGTGACACCCGGATAATTAAGCTACAGTAACCTCTGCTAATGATGCCACGTCACCAAGGTTACTGTTGATTGATACGTCTCCATCGTATCTAGTTTTCCAAACACTTTTGCCCTTGTTTTGGACTCTAACTTGCATGATTTGAATGGAACTAACCCGGACTGACGCTGTTTTCAGCAGAATTGCCATGGTGTTATTTTTGTGCAGAAATAAAAGTTCTCAGAATGACCTGGAACTTCAGGAGAATATTTTTGGAATATATAAAAAATACTGGTGAAAGAATCAAGACCAGGGGTCCCACACCCTGTCCACGAGGGTGGGGGGCGCGCCTACCCCCTGGGCGCGCCCCCTACCTCATGGGCCCCTGGAGCTCCACTGACCTCAACTCCAACTCTATATATTCATGTTCGGGGAGAAAAAAATCGAAGAGAATGATTCATCACGTTTTACGATACAGAGCCGCGGCCAATCCCTAAACTCTCTCGGGAGGGCTGATCTGGAGTCCGTTCGGGGCACCGGAGAGGGGAATCCGTCGCCGTCGTCATCATCAACCTTCCTCCATCACCAATTGCCATGATTTCAGATCTAAACCTATTATGTTTTCATGAATATATGTGAGTTCTTGATCCTATCTTGCAAGTTAATAGTCACCTACTATGTGTTATGATCCGGTAACCCCGAAGTGACAATAATCGGGACCACTCACGGTGATGACCGTAGTTTGAGGAGTTCATATATTCACTAAGTGTTAATGCTTTGGTCCGGTACTCTATTAAAAGGAGGCCTTAATATCCCTTAGTTTTCAATAGGACCCCGCTGCCTCGGGAGGGTAGGACAAAAGATGTCATGCAAGTTCTTTTCCATAAGCACGTATGACTATATTCGGAATACATGCCTATGTTACATTGATGAACTGGAGCTAGTTCCGTGTCACCCTATGTTATAACTGTTGCATGAGGAATCGCGTCCGACATAATTATCCATCACTGATCCAATGCCTACGAGCTTTTCACATATTGATCTTTGCTTAGTTACTTTTCCGTTGCCACTATTACAATCATTACAAAACTGCTACTATTAGTTTTGCCACCGTTACCGTTACTTCCATACTACTTTGCTACTAAATACTTTGCTGCAGATATTAAGTTTTCCAGGTGTGGTTGAATTGACAACTCAACTGTTAATACTTGAGAATATTCTTTTGCTCCCCTTGTGTCGAATCAATAAATTTGGGTTGAATACTCTACCCTCAAAAACTGTTGCGATCCCCTATTCTTGTGGGTCATCAAGAATATTTTCTGGCGCCGTTGCTGGGGAGCATAGCTCTATTCTTTCAGTCACTTGGGATTTATATCTGCTGATCACTATGAGGAACCAAGATTTATCCCTCAACTATGAGGGGAGGTAAGGAACTGCCATCTAGCTCTGCACTTGATTCACCTTCTGTTTTGAGTAAACTTGCGACACCTAAACCTGCTTCTGCTATTAATTCTGATATGTTGCATGTTATTGATGATGCCACTTCTGCTATGCATGATACTTATGATGAAATTACTTCTGTGCTTGATACTACTGTGCCATTAGGTGAATTTCTGGATGAACAACTTGCTAGGGCTAGAGAGATTGAAATTATTGAAACTGATAATATTGATGAAAGTGATGATGAAGATTCTCCCCTAGATATGAATTACTGTTGTGCACGAGGGTTATTTTATGGTTTAAGAAACTTCTAGATATTTTCTTGCTTGCAATGATAGTTATGATCTTAATAAATTATTATCTTAGCTGAAATATAAATCTTTGAATGCTAGAATGAAATATGACCTCGCTTTTGCTACTTCACCTATCTATATTTCTGATAAGGATTATGATTTCTCTGTCGATCCTGAGATAATTACTTTGGTTGAATTTGATCCTTTTTATGGCTATGAATCTGAAATTGTTGTGGCACATCTTACTAAGGTAAATGATATAGCCACCCTATTCACTAATGATGAGAAAACTCGCTACTACTATATCCTTAAGTTATTTCCGTTCTCATTAAAGGGTGATGCTAAAACATGGTTTAATTCTCTTGATCAAGGTTGTGTGCGTAGTCCCCATGATATTATTTATTACTTCTCTGCTAAATATTTTCCCGCTCATAAGAAACAAGCTACCTTAATGGAAATATATAATTTTGTGCAAATTGAAGAAGAGAGTCTCCCACAAGATTGGGGGAGGCTTCTCGGATTACTTAGTGCTTTATCTGATCATCCTCTCAAGAAAAATGAAATACTTGACATCTTTTATAATGGACTAACCGATGCTTCCAGAGACCACCTGGATAGTTGTGCTGGTTGTGTTTTTAGGGAAATAACTGTTGATCAAGCTGAATTGCTATTGAATAATATGTTGAGTAATGAAAATGATTGGACACTTCCTGAACCAACTCCTAAGCCGACTCCGAAGAAAAGGGGTATTCTATTTCTCAGTCCTGAAGATATGCAAGAGGCAAAGAAATCTATGAAAGAAAAGGGTATTAAACCTGAACATGTTAAGAATTTACCACCTATTGAAGAAATACATGGTCTTGATAACCCTACACAGGTAGTAAAGGTAATTTCTCTCTATAGATATGATAAAGCTGAAATCCCGTCTACAAAGTTTGCTAGCCAATGCTTGGATGGGTTGGATGACTTTATTGTTAAACAAGAAAACTTCAATGCTTATGTTGGTAGGCAATTGAAACATAATGCTTATATGATTGAACACTGGAGTGATTATATGTAAGATCATTGCAGTTATATTTACCTTCCTCACAAAATGTTCAATTTGTTATTTATTGTACATGAGTAAGAACTTGTAGCGTTGTTGTAGTTAATTATAGCTTCTGATGTTCCAGAATTTGGTTGTTGTCTCAGTAGCAATTAATTCATTTGCACATTGATCTTTTTGAGAAGATATGTCATAATTAACATGTTTCTTCAGGTTTTCAAAATAAGCATCGGTGATTTTCTATGTTGCTATAAGAAGACCATGGCGACCCCGGTGGTAGGATGCAAGACGACGAGAGCGATGAAGCGACTATAGCTTAGGAAGGAAAGAAGGAAGGAGGAAACAAGGAAAATGTGACTTGTGGTCGGGGAGAAAAGGGGGTGGGGAAGGGGGGAGGGGGCGGGGGTAGATATTTTGTCGGTAGGCCAGAATTTTGGAAATGTGCAGAGAAACTTTGAGCGCGGTGCCGCCTGAGCATTCACTTTGAATGATTGTGTGCATCGCAAATGATTCTTCTACTTTACGTGCATCGGATGAGTTTGATAATTCAAATTTTGGTGGAAATTTCCCCAGGTACGTCATTGTATAATTTAACATCGCTTGCTAATTTGGGCACACAAAAGAGCGTACAGCAGACAGACCACACTTACTGAATCGAGCAATTTTAGTAATTAAACAGAGCCAGTTGACCTAAACATTGGTCCAACAAAAGAACAACATTAAAAACAAAGCCTAATTACGCACAATTTTAACAAATCCGCCGCCGCGCCGGCCTATGCATCACCGGTGTGAGATGAGATGTCGATGACTTGTCCTGGCGACATGCTGCCGTTGGTGGACTCCGCGTCCCCTGCTGAAGTCGACCGCGTCCTCGACCTCGTCCTCGGCGCCGCCCTCAAGGTTGTAGTACTCGTAGTAGTGGCTGCGCCAGAGCTCGCATTGGTACTCCACCGCCGATTCCTCGACGGACAGACTCTTCTCTACCTCGACCTCGGCCACACGCAACTCCTCCTCCCGGCGCTCCTCGATCTCCGCCGCCTCCTGCATCTCCAGCTCCCGCTCGGCGACCTCATGAGGAAGCAGGTGCTCCATGGACACCGCCGCCTTTTGGACGTGGGTTGCATGCTGGAGTCCGAGGTGGCCTAGAATATCTTGGCGTGTGCATCCTTGATTTTGGCGTGGATGGCCTCGAACTGGGCCAGGGCAACATCGGTGGCACGGACGGTAGCTCGAGCGCTCTCGTCATTTGCAGCCGCCGTCGCAGCAGCAGCTGCAGCCGTCTCGGCTGTTGCAGCTGCCCTGTCGGCTACCGCACACGCCCTCTCGGCGGAAGCGGCCGCGCTCAATGCGGATGCGGCGACACTCTCGGTGTAGTCGGTCGCGCTCTTGGCGCAGCGGCGGCACTCGGGGAGGACGCGACCATCGTACGGACCTTCACGAAGCGTTTCCACGGTGTCATCTTCGCAAGAAGGGGGTGCGGGAATGGGGATCGGGATTCGTGGATTCAGGGGTTGCCGGCACTAGAGCAAACGAGCCGGCGAATCTTAAGAAGGGAGACTTAAATAGACCCAAATATTTTCATCGCAAACGGTTCCTAGAAAACAACTGTGTGTGATGTTGTAGATATTATTTATTAACTGTGAAAGATGAATTTGGAGTAAAGTGGCAACGGATGGTGTTTTAAATGAATGAGAAATTTTGTAGCAATAATACAACTGTCATGTCAAAATTTGGAAAATTTCAGGGGTCATTTGAACTTTTAAGATATTTAAGTGATTTTCTAGCCATTTAATGACCGTAATTGAAATTTGAACTACATGTACATGCAACAGCTAACCATAACGGTTTGAAAAGTCATATTTTTTGTACTTGTGTGCTATTTAATTCCATGTGCAGTAAATTGGAAGGATTTTTCAAACATATTGGTCTAACGGCTATGGCACAATTAAGCATGGAATGCCATGGCATTTAAATTCCAAAAAATTAAAAATATATCAGAAACACATGAAACCTTGGTTGATGTAATGTCATGCCACCAAGATGATGTGGTAAAAAATTTGGCATGTGTGACGAAAGTTTGGACACACACCCCTCACAAACCGGAGCAACTCACTAGAAGGCTCGTGGTTCCGAGAGGGAACAATTCATGTTTGATGATGAACGGGAGATAACTTCCTCTTACAGCCTTCAAATTTTTTCTACGTGTAACGTGCACTAATACAACTGTCATGTGAAAATTTGGAAAATTTCAACGGTCATTTGACCTTTTGAAGACATTTAAGTGATTTTCTAGCCATTTAATGACCGTAATTCAAATTTGAACTACATCTACATGCAAGGCTAACCATAACGGTTTGAAAAATCATATTTGTGTACTTGTGTGCGAGTTAATTCCATGTGCAGTAAATTAGAAGGAATTTTCAAACATATTGGTCTCACGACATGGACACATGCATATGTATGCATGGAGTGCCATGGCATTCTATTTCCAAAAAATTAAAAATGATCAGAAAAACATGAAACCTTGCTTGATGTAATGTCATGCCACCAAGATGATGTGGTAAAAAAATTGGCATTTTGAAGAAAGTTTGGACACACACCCCTGACAAACCGGAGCAACTCACTAGAAGGCTCGTGGTTTCGAGAGGGAACAATGCATGTTTGATGACGAAGAGGAGATAGCTTCCTCTTACGGCCTTCAATTTTTTCTATGTTTAACATGCACTACTAAAACTGTACTGTGAAAATTTGGAAAATTCTAGGGGTCATTTGACCTTTTAAAGACATTTAAGTGATTTTCTAGCCACCTAATGACCGTAATTCAAATTTGAACTACATCTACATGCAACGGCTAACCATAGCGGTTTGAAAAATCATATTTGTGTACTTGTGTGCGAGTTAACTCCATGTGCAGTACATTAGAAGGAATTTTCAAACATATTTGTCTCACGACATGGACACATGCATATGATGCATGGAGTTCTATTGCATTTTAATTCCAAAAAATTAAAAAATGATCAGAGAAACATGAAACCTTGCTTGATGTAATGACATGCCACCAAGATGATGTGGTAAAAAAATGTCCTGTTTGATGAAAGTTTGGACACACGCCCCTCACAAAACGGAGCAACTCTCTAGAAGGTTCATGGTTTCGAGAGGGAACAATGCATGTTTGATGAGAAATGGGAGATAGCTTCCTCTTATGGCCTTTAAATTTTTTTCTACGTTTAACGTGCACTCATACAACTGTCATGTGAAAATTTGGAAAATATCAGGGGTCATTTGACCTTTTAAAGACATTTAAGTGATTTTCTAGCCATTTATTGACCGTAGTTCAAATTTGAACTACATCTACATGCAACGGCTAACCATAACGGTTTGAAAAATCATATTTTTGTGTACTTGTGTGCGAGTTAAAAATCAATAGATGATGTAAATATCTGGTGTTCAAAAAAGAAAATGTAAAGATCTGGCAAGACAACCGGCCCCCACACGATTGGCACTCTATCTTGCGGCTCAAGGTTTGGTAGGTGAGTGGCGGGGATCATTAATCACACACGGTTCTGTATTGGAAACCGTCAGCTATTATGTTCACACATGGATTTTGCTACGTGAATCGTGTGTAATTCAAACTAGAGTACTCGTAAATTCTGGCGACCGACGTGTGTACTGTTCCCGCCGATCTAGATTCCGGCCACCAATAAATACTATCTTTCTCACGTCATCCCGCCTGCATTCTCATCTACATCCCCCTCGCTCTCTCTCTCTCTCTCTCTCAAATCTCTGCCATGGCGCCGCCGGTCTACCCACTTGCCGAGGAGTCGCCGCCCCGCGAGGACGCTCACTCGAATAGCTGCGATGAGGACCCCTACGCGCCGCTGGACAAGGTTGCGCCGGACCCCCCCAACTTTTGATTGGTTTTGGGGCCAGTACAATCTTTGTTTGTGGAAGTCGCTGCCGCCGACTAAGAAAGCCAGGCAAGTGGCGTTCAAGAAGGAGATGGCGGAGGAGGAAGCCAGGTACCAGGCAGCCTATGAAGCCCGTGATGCTGCCTGGAAAAAGGAGGTGGCGTAGCTTTGGGGGAGGGTGCATCGTCGTGCGGAGGAGGTGTACGAAGACGGGTACTTCGCAAGGAAGGTCAAAGGCGCTGGGTGCCTCATCGCTGCATGGAGGTGGGCCGATAAGCTCCAGCATGCCACCGACGAGGAGCTCCGGTGGGCACCCAACAAAATGGCAAGGTCGTTCGCGCTCGTCCGCCAGCAAGAGGCAGATCGGTATGTCAAGTACTGTGAGGCGGAGGAGGCGGAGTACTGCCTCTGCACTGGGAAGACGCCGCGCACCAGGGAGCTGCTGGTGAGGGGCTACCGGAATACTGGCCCCAGGAGGGATTATTAGTTTTAGTATTGTTCGTTTTCAATTTTATGCACTGTACCTAGTAGTTAAGTATCATCATGTATATGTGATTTTATTATATATATATATATATATATTCTATGATGAACTAATGAATAATTTATATATATATATATATATTATGAATTCCATTTTCTATCTGTTTTTTATACTAATTTGAATCTAGCTGTTATCATCCACATATACAGAATGGAAAGCGTATATACACACATTGAAACAGAACATATAAGAACGGAAAACAGAGTACACACATTGAAACATAGGAATAAATAGACCAATACTATGATTGCTGTGAATACATAGCTATCCACATCGAAACAACTCAACAAAATAAAACGCGTCCATGAGACCATGACCAGCAGAACTTGCCTACAGTAGCTCTTGGCTCTTCCTGAAATCGTGCAGGCGTTCGTCCAAGTGGTCAACACGCTCGCGGTACATCTGGAACGCGATCTTGAGCTCCAAGTGGGCTATTTCATCGGAGATCACCAGCTCGAGGATGCGACGGCCATGTTCCTCTACTACGCCTAGGTGGACACCTAGGCCAAGGAGGCGGTCGAGCCTACCAACCAGCGCGTTGGCATCGAGTGGGCCACGGACAAGGCGAACTACGCGACCCATGCAAATGGCACGGCGGGCGTCCGGTGCAAGTATGGTGTGGCCGGGCTCTGGTGCAAGTACGGCGCAGAGGGCATCTGCCCACTCCTGTCAAAGAATGGGGGTACTAACGGGTCGTGTACCTAGCTGCGACGCCGTGTCGACAGCAGGCAAGCACCGATGGATCCGCTCTTGCTGTGCGGCGCGCCGCGCCTCTCGCTCTGCGGCGCTCCAACGGTCTCGCCGTGCGGCGAGCGGCAACCTATCGACGCGGACGCGCCTAGCTAGCTCTGCGACACGCCATCGATCATGTTCTGCAGCGACCTGCAGCCTGTCGGCGCTGACATGCCTATCTTGATCCGCGGCGCTCAAGTGCCATGCACCAAAGGTCTGCTCAACCCTGGCAATGACGCGCATCATGGCGTCGTCCATCGCGTTGCCGGGGAGCGCCTCGGCCTCGATCGGCCGTGGCGCCTGCTCGTTTTCCTCGTCGACAAGGTTGATGGCAGAGGTGGTGCTTTGGTGGGTTGGCATGCTTGTAAAAGGTGAATGTGCTACAGGCTGCGCTTGTCGCCTCCATGCGCCGCGCACCGCCTAGGTTTGTGCACAATATTGCTGGGTGGCGGGAAACAGGTGAGGAAATGGCAGGAAATGGTGGTGTGTTCATAAAACACCATCAATTAATGGAAACTTAGCATAGAAGTAACACTGAGCTAGCACAAGAAGTAGATGATGATCAGATGAACACGGACCACACTAGGGAACCCGTCGGTGATGAATTCATCAATCGCAAACGGTTGAATAATAGCAAGCGTTTACCCACAACACACACGACTTATTCCATCACAAACAGGTCGGATGGATCAACGGTATGCCACGTATCGCACATTGTCAAAAAGTAATGCGGTAGACCTTCTTTAACATGTGTTAAAAAAAAACAAGGACCTCGAGGTTAAATTGACTCACGGGATGGATCATCCAGGTCAAAGGTAATTTAATTTGACCGGGATGACCCATCCCATGAGTTAATTTAACATCAAGACAACTTCCCATCTAGTCACCCATCTGATGGCTGCTCCAGCCTGAGCACACTTAACTTGAGAGTTCTCTTAGATGAGCTACTGGTGGAACAGCTAGTCCTTGCTGATATAGGATGCCTCTTCGCATCATTATGGTCAATAGATGTTGTGTAGACAGAGCATATCACATACGTCTTATTAGAAGCAATCGTCTGTGTTATTATAGGTCTTCGCACACATTTCTGATTACAGAACTGTTTGCCATGTATCACACACATCTTGATATATTGAACCGTTTCTGTTCTCTTGTCTCAACGCAAACAATTCATCCCGGTGAACCGCATGCCGTATATCACACACACCCTTGATCTGGCTGACCGTTTCTTTTGTGTTGCCTAATCACAAACAGTTCATCCAAGTGAATCGTAAGCCGTATATCGCACACGCCTTCATCTGGCTACCGGTTTCTTTTGTTCTGCCACATCGCAAACTAAAATCTGAACCGTGTTTGATGCATCCTCCATCGCAAACGTTTTGCACCTTTTTTATGGGTGTTTACACCACCGTAGCGATTAATGCATCGCACACAGTGTCGTCGAAAGGTCTCTGATCGTAGTGTCACGTTAGCAGCAACCTGCAGTAGTGAAAACTCATGACATGTGCCGAATAAAAATATAGTTTCAAGTAAAATATTGATGGTTGTTAGAAGAAAGAAGGGATGCCACTCGAGGGCATCCCCAAGCTTAGTTGCTTGATACTTCATGAATATTATCTTGGGGTGCCTCGGGCATCCCCAAGCTTAGCCTTTTGCTAATCCTTATTCCTTCATCCATCGCGATCTCACCCAAAACTTGAAAACTTCAATCACACAAAACTCAACAAAACCCCGTGAGATTCGTTAGTATAAGAAAGCAAATTACTACTTTAAGTACTATTGCAAACCCATTCATATTTTATTTTTGCACTATATCTACTGTATTCCAACTTTTCTATGGCAATAACTCTTCAAAGGAAACCATAGAATCATCAAAACAAGCACACAACGCAAAGAAAACATAATCTGTCAAAAAATAGAACAGTCTTTAGCCATCTAAATATTTCGAATACTTCTATAACTCTAAAAATTCTGAAACATTACCACAACATGAGTAATTTGTATATCAATCTTGTGTAAAAATTTCGGAATTTTTCGTCACTTCTGTGATTTTAAAAAATTATTTTTCTGGATGCAAAATTTTCTGTTTTTCAACAAGATCAAAGCAACTATCACCCAACATGATCCCAAAGGCTTTGCTTGGCACAAACACTAATTTAAACCACAAAAAGACATCTAAACAGAGGCATAATTGTGCAAACACTCAAGAACAGAAAGAAAAAGACAAAAATAAATTTTATTCATTGGGTTGCCTCCCAACGAGCGCTATCGTTCTATGCCTCTAGCTAGGCATAATATTTCAATGATGCTCACGAAAGATTGTAATTGAAACACGAAGAGAGCATTATGTAACATGTGAAAAACACATTTAAGTCTAACATACTTCCTATGCGTAGGCATTTTATAAGCAAACAAATTATCAAGACAAGAATTTCTAGCATATGTAAGGTAGAAGAATAAAACATTGGCGATCTCAACATAATAGGAGGTAATTTAGTAACATAAAAATTTCCACCACGATATTTTCCTCTCTTAATAATTACATGTAGTATCATAATCAAATTCAATAATATAGCTATCATATAAAATTTTCTCTTCATGATCCACATTCATAAAAGTTCTATAATCTTCCCAGATAGTGGGATTAACATCAACTAAAGTCATGACCTCTCCAAACCCACTTTTATCAAAAATTCCACAAGATTGAACACTCCAAATATGTGGGATTATTTTTACCTAGAGTTAACACTCTTCTAAACCCACTTTCAATATTATTGCAAATATATTCATCATGAGGCTTAAATAAACTATCAAGATCATAAGAATCATTATCACCCCAATCATGATCATTGCAATAAGTAGTGGACATAGCAATATTAGCATCCCCAAGCTTGGGGTTTTGCATATTATTAGCACAACTGACATTAATAGAATTTATAATAACATCATTGCAATCATGATTTTCATCCAAGGAGCTATCATGAATCACTTTATAAAATCCTTCTTTTAACACTTCATCACAATTTTCAGATTCATGAATCTCAAGCAAAACTTCATAAAGATAATCTAGCGCACTCAACCCACTAGCAATTGCTTCATCATAGTTGGATCTTTTGAAGAGATTAGCAAGTGGATGAGGATCCATATCAACAGATTTTTAGCAAGCGAAGATGCAAGCAAATAGAAGACACATGGTCACACAAGTGATGTCTACTACGCAAGTTTATTCTTGTAGACACGTGTTGGGCCTCAAATCGCAGAGTTTTGTAGGACAGTAGCAATTTTCCCTCAAGTGGATGACCTAAGGTTTATCAATACGTAGGAGGCGTAGGATGAAGACAGTCTCTGTCAAGCGACCCTATAACCAAATACAAGAAATCTCTTGTGTCCCCAACACACCCAATACAATGGAAAATTGTATAGGTGCCCTAGTTCGGCGAGGAGATGGTGATAAAAGTGCAATTTGGATGGTAAAAATATATTTCTATAATCTGAATAAATAAAAACATCAAGGTAGCAAATAGAAAACGGGCACAAAAACGGTATTGCAATGCTTGGAAATGAGGCCTAGGGTCCATACTTTCGCTAGTGCAATCTCTCAACAATGCTAATATAATTGGATCATATAACCATCCCTCAAAGTGCGATGAAGAATCACTCCAAAGTTCCCATCTAGTGGAGAACATAAGAATAAATTGTTTGTAGGGTAAGAAACCACCTCAAAGCTATTCTTTCCATTCGATCTATTCAAGAGTTCGTACTAAAATAACATAAAGCTATTCCTCCCGTTCGATCTATCCTAGAGTTCGTACTAAAATAACACCAAAGCAAATTCATATTCATAATACTCAATCCAACACAAAGAGCTTCAAAGAGTGCCCCAAGATTTCTACCGGAGAAACAAAGACTATGCATAGATTACCCAATGTCACCTGGGAATCCGCGAGTTGAGTGCCAAAACATATATCAAGTGAACCAATATGATACCCCCATTGTCACCACGAGTATTCAATTGCAAGACATATATCAAGTGTTCTCAAGTCCACAAAAGTATTCAATCCGATAACAACGAAATCTCAAAGGGAAAACTCAATTCATCACAACAAGATAGAGGGGAAAACACCATATGATCTGACTATATTAACAAAGCCCGCGATACATCAAGATTGTGACATCTCAAGAACACGAGAGAGAGAGAGAGAGAGAGAGAGAGAGAGAGAGAGATTAAACACATAACTCTCGGTACAAACCCTCGGCCCGAGGGTGGACTACTCCCTCCTCATCATGGTGGCCGGGATGATGAAGATGGCCACGGTGATGATCCCCTTGACAGTGCGGAACAGGGGTCTAGATTGGTTTCGGTGGCTCTGAGGAGGCTGCGGCGTGAACTTCGATCTAGGTTAACCCGAAAGTGTTTTGGAATATTTGGGATTTTATAGGGCAAAGAGGGGGTGCGGGAGGCCACAGAGGTGGGGACAACCCACTTGGGCGCGCCTGGGCCCCCAGGCACGCCCTGGTGGGTTGTCCCCCTCGAGGCACCCCCAAGGTGCTGCTCTGGGCCATCCTGGGTGTTTTGGTCCATAAAAATCTCTGAAAAGTTTCGCGGTGTTTGGAGTCCGTTTGATATTGATTTCCTGCGATGTATAAAACAACCAAAAAACAACAATTGGCACTAGGCACTGGGTCAACAGGTTAGTCCAAAAAAATGATATAAAGTCGCTATAAAATGATTGTAAAATATCCAAGAATGATAAAATAACAGCATGAATACTTCATAAATTATAGATACGTTGGAGACGTATCAGCATCCCCAAGCTTAATTCCTACTCGTCCTCGAGTAGGTAAATGATAAAAGAAATAATTTATGAAGTGTGAATGCTAGCAAAGTGCATAAGTTTGATCAATGATAATTTCAATCACTTTTCCTAGCATCATAACAACAATTCTTTCTCATAAAATTTCTCATGTTATAGTAACAACCAATTCACATGTTAAGGTTTAAACAATGAATTCTCTTGAAACTCAACAACCTATGTTCCCAGTCACCAAGCAATTTTAATTCAACTTATTCAATAGAGTTTAAGTAAGAGCTCCACATACTCAACCATCATATAGTCTTCTATGATTTCTAACACTCACCGCATACACATGAGCAAAACATTTCAATCAGACACATAGAAAGATAGGGGCTTATTGTTTTGCCTCCCAACGTATTCACCTCAAGGGTGATGTCAACAATAATAACTCATGCTACCCATATTCAACTGGATATATGTGCCTAGATATTTCCTCACCACATGATGCTTGCCAAATAGAAAAATAAAAGGGAATAGAGAGAAAAACTTTGACTCTTTGCATAAAAGTAAATACTGAAAAGTAAAAGATAGGCCCTTCTCAGAGGGAAGTAGAGGTTGCCATGCGCTTATTTGTTTGTATGCTCAACCCCTTAGTGCAAAAGAACGTCACGTTATATTGCCCCTTATGATAGCAACCTTTATTATGCGATGCATCGCTTTTATTCTTTGCCATCACAAGTTTGTACAACACTCAATTTTCTCTTACACTAAATGATCTAACACTTTTAGAAGCAATTTTTATTGCCTTATTGCACTGATGACAACTTACTTGAAGGAACTTGATCAATCCTTAGGTAGGTATGGTGGACTCTTGAAAATAAGATTTGGGTTTAAGGGTTTTTCGATGCACAAGTATTATCTCTACTTGGTGCAGAATTTTTTGCTATCAAAGATTGGGGGCAAGCACCACATGTTGAAGGATCTATGACAATATAACTTCTATGTGAATATGAGCAAACATAACATTAAGTTGTCTTCCTTGTCCAACGTCAACAATTTTGGCATATAATATTTTGATGGGGGCTCGCAATCACAAAAGATTTCCATGATAGTGTATTTGCATTAGAAAGTTCTCTTCCTTATACTAATTATCCGTGAATTGCTTGTATTACCAATATTGTGATTGTCAAGCCTCAAAAGATTTCACTTTCTAAACCCAATGTGAAGCTTCCACTAGGCATGATACATTTTCAACTTCATGATATTCAATTCATTCAACAATTTACTAATAGGATATAAGTGAAGCACAAGAGTAAATGACAAATTACTCCAAAAAGATATAAGTGAAGTTCATGAGCATAATATTTCTTTCTCTCAAATTAATTTAAGTGAAGCAAGAGAGAGTTTCTTCAAAAATACTAAAGCACATCGTGCTCAAAAAGATATAAGTGAAGCACTAGAGCAATTCCACAGAAAAGAGCTTCGTTGACGGGATGTGCGTGCGGCTTACCTAGCCTTCTGGAAACTATTTGAGGACTCTATTTTATTTAAAAACTTTCAGATCTAAATATTTTATTAAAACAGCAAGAAAAAATGCAATTCCAAGAATAGCACACATCATGTGAAGAAGCAAAGACTTAGGCTCAACCGATACTAACCGATAATTGTTGAAGAAGAAAGGTGGGATGCCTACCGGGGCATCCCCAAGCTTAGATGCTTGAGACTTCTCGAATATTATCTTGGGATGCCTTGGGCATCCCCAAGCTTGAGCTTTTGTGTCTCCTTAAATCTTCTCATATCACGATTTTCCTAAATTTCAAAAGCTTCATCCACACAAAACTCAACAAGAACTCGTGAGATAAGTTAGTATAAAGCAATGCAAAAACTTTATCATTATCTAATGTAAAAAATCACTAAAATTATTATTCAACATTGCATACTAAATGCCTCTGCATATTTAATACTCATATACTCAAATAGAATCATTAAACAAGAAAACATATGCAAACATAACAGCAATCTGTCAAAACAGTACAGTCTGTAAAGAGTGCAAGAGTATCAATACTTCCCTAACTCCAAAAGTTATGAAAATTCGCCACACTATAGAACATGTATCAGAGATTATTTTGCAAAAAGTTTCAACATTTTAATCATGTTCTGACTTTTCTAGGGAATTTTTGCAACAGCGGTAAACTTTCTGTTTTCAAACAGCAACATGTAGATTTGCAAAATAAGCATGGCAAGGGCTATCAATGCCACTTTTATTGAAATAAAAGATGCAAAACATTATTCTAAATAACAGAAAGCAAATCCTAACAAAATAAATTGATGCTCCAAGCAAAACACATATCATGTGACGAATGGAAACATAGCTCCAAGTGAGGCTACCGATAATGTTGGAGACAAAAGAGGGGATGCCTTCTAGGGCATCCCAAGCTTAGTTTCTTGGATATTCCATAAATATTGCCTTGGGGTGCCTTGGGCATACCCAAGCTTAGGGTCTTGTTACTCCTTGATCTCCTCATATCGACATCTAACCCAAAACTTGAAAACTTCAACCACGCAAAACTTAACGGAACTTCATGAGATAGGTTAGTATGATAAAGAGCAAACCATTTCACTTTGGTACTGTCCAATACAAGATTCATAATGGTTTCCACACAATGCCTACTGTAGCATATCATTTACTGTAACATCCCAAATTTTCAATTTGGAATGTTATACATAGATCATCATTGCATATCATATTTTTGTTGCATTGTTGGCTCGATCCTAGAAATTCTACGCAACTCAAGGACCCACGGAGAGAGTTGGGGATTTCGTTATTTTCATATTTGAGTTTTCTCAATTATTGAAAATAGGATCATTTGATTTTAATTATTTTATCTTCAATTATTTATATTACAAAAATATGAGAGAGGGAATAAAATGACTTTCCCAAAATAAAGAAATAATGAGGATTTAATAATAAAATCAAATAAGATTTTATTTTGGAGTTTTTCGCCATTTTATTTGAATTTGAAAAAATGTGCGTTTTTCAAAATTGCATTTAGGCCCCAAATAAATGTTCATCTTGTAAACTTGATTTTAGAAGCCGGGGAAAATTTATTTCGGGATTTTTGGAGTCCGTTTAATATTTTTTTTGTTTGTTTTTCTGTGCAAAATTAATTATTAAAAAAACGAACCGACCTACGGGCCGTACCCGAGCGGGACTCCGCCTGGGGGAAGCCTTTAAATAGCGCCGCCCGGCCTTGACCCTGACCCGCCCGGCCGCCTTGCTTGACCACCGCCCGAACCCTAACCCTAACCGCCCGACCAGCGCCGCCGCCCGCCGCCGCCCGACCTCGGAACCGCTGACCCTGCCGCCGAGGTGCCTCAAAATCCGTGCCACGGTTTTTAGAAAAACCGTTCGGTTTCAAGCGGTTTCGTCGGTTTTTAGTTTAGTTTTTTCGGAATCGGTTTTTTTTTTTTGGTTCGGTTAAATAGCGAGCGTTCGCTCGTTCGTTCGTTTTTACGAACGTGTTCATCAGATTAGCTCTAGTTAACGAACGTTTGTTCGTTAACCTGTTCGTCGTTTTTCTTTTTTTCGGATTTAATCCGCGATTTTTCTGATCGCGATTTCCGATCCGATTTTCGTTTTAGTATAATTTTTCGCTCGTTTATCGGAATCAGGCGATTTAAGCGCCTGGAGTTTCGTCTCGAAACCCTCTTTCCGAATAACCAACTTAAACAAGTTTTTGCCTCTGTAAAATTTGACTTAGATCCAGATTAGTAAAATGGAGCTGTTTTCTTTCGCCGTTTGACTTCCGTTGCTTCGTTTGATTTGATTCTTTTTGCAAACCGGAGTTATTAAGTTGAACTTTCTGGTTAGATCTTTTGTTTGAGTTTTACCCGGAGTGCGCCGCCTGTTACTTCGAGTCTCTAGGTTTCGCGGATCATCAGCAAGGCAAGTAACACTTTGATCATACCTTTTCTACTACCCAGTTTTATTGCATTAGATCAATCCTCAAACATTGCATGATTAGGATCTAATTAAATTATGAGATGGGAAGTAGATGAGGTCGTACCTATTACCTGTTTATTATCAAACCTTTGGGAGTTACTTCTACTTTGCTTATTATGCCATGCTATGCTAGTAGACGTGGATTGGGTGAGTGTATCCATGACAGATGTGAGATTGTTAATTAATGGTTTACTTAAGGTGGCAACTTAAACACACATCTGGGTGGATTGAGGTACCTGGTTTCCAGATTTGCCTGTTTTCTTGGACCGCCACCCAGGCTCAAAGGGATCATGAGATTATTCATGCTAGAAACTTCCGTGTGCAGCCACATGCTACTATGGGCTCTAGCATAGTTGACTAAGTTGTGCGAACTCTTACGGGTAGACTAGCAGATGTAGGGGTTGTAGGTTGGTACGGTCTACCCATACGTAAGGTGCAAGCGCTTTTGAAAAACTATGTCTCGGTCATCCGTTTCTCAAACACCATGTAGTGCGAGAAATCAAACGGAGGAGATCGAGTCTTGTGGGGAAAAGTGCACAAACCTCTGCAGAGTGTATAAACTAATCATGGTTAGCCGTGTCCCCAGTTATGGACATCTTGAGTATCTAGTACTTGGATATCATGTGAATCTCATCATGTTACTCTAATTAATATTGTTGGGTTGTTAATGATTACTTTAATTGGGATTGAGGATGCTGCCAACCATTCTCAATGTTTAACAACCACCATGATAGTTAAATAAATTTATTCCTCTGAAGTAGGGAAAAATTGGCTTTTCGCAAAACTGTAACCATAGAGCTTTCCACCAGCCATATATGCATGTAGTATAGGCTTACTCTTTCATTACTCTCTATGTGTTACTTTGCGGCATATTCAGTCTTGACCCATTTTCGGCTGCAACGTTTCATGTTGCGAACTTTTAGGATGACGAGTAAGGTGCTTAGGTCGTGGTTCTATACTCGGTGATGCCGTTGGAGTTGATGGACTCGCTTATTCTTCCAAGCCTTCCGCTGTTATCGTTATTAGATGGCCTTAAGCCATATTTATTTTGTTAAGTTCTCTCTTGAGACATTCGATGTAATAAGTGTGTGATTGCTACTCTGTTATAAATCCTTCGAGTACTGTGTGGTGTCAGCATTACTGATCCAGGGATGACACTTGAGCACAGAGGTCAGACTGTTTGAGGTCTGGTCGCTACATTTACACAGTTTATATTGAGCAATATAAGCCATAGAAACTAGAAAACAAGCAAACTATGCATTGAAAACATAATCCGTCAAAAACAGAACAGTCTGTAATGATCTGGATAACTACCATACTTATGCTACTACAAAAATTATGAAAAAAATAAGGACCACGTGAGAAATTTTTATATTAAACTTCTGCAAAAAGAATCAACTCAAAATAACTCTTCTATTAAAAATGAGACTTATTTTCGTGAGCGCAAAAGTTTCTGTTTTTCAGCAAGATCAAATCAATTATCACCCAACATGATCCCAAAGGCTTTACTTGGCACTTTATTGAAAGAAAATCAATAAAACATGATTAATACAGTAGCTTAATCATGTTAACACATAAAAACAGTAGGTAAAAGTGTTGGGTTGTCTCCCAACAAGCGCTTTTCTTTAATCCCTTTTTAGCTAGGCGTGATGATTTCAATGACGCTCACATAAAAGATAAGAATTGAAACATGAAGAGAGCATCATGAAGCATATGACTAGCACATTTAGGTCTAACCCACTTCCTATGCATAGGGATTTTGTGAGCAAACAACTTATGGGAACAAGAATCAACTAGCATAGGAAGGCAAAACAAGTGCAACTTCAAAACAATCAACACATAGAGAAGAAACTTGATATTATTGAGATATGTAAGAGCATAAGTTCCTTCCTCATAATAATTTTCAGAAACATCATGAATGGATTCAACAATATAACTATCACATACAGAACTCTTTTCATGATGCACAAGCATAGAAGATTTATCACTCTTTATGGCATACATGTCATCATAATAATCATCATAGATAGCAACTTTATTGTCATAGTCAATTGAAACCTCTTCCAAAATAGTGGATGTATCACTAAATAAAGTCATGAACTCTCCAAATTCACTTTCTTCAATATTTTAATAAGATTCAACACCCTCCAAAATAGTGGGATCACTACTACCTATAGTTGATAGTCTTCCAAACCCACTTTTATCAATGTAATAATCATAAATAGGAGGCATGCTATCATCATAATAAATTTTCTTATCGAAAGTAGAAGGAATCAAAGGATCATATTCATTAAGCAAAGCATCCCCAAGCTTAGGACAAACATTATTTCCAGCAAATAAATCTTCAAACATATCATACTCATTAAACATACATCCCCAAGCTTGTGGTTTTGCATATCATCACAATCATTCTTATCAATAGCATGAATGGCACCAATAATATAGCAAACATTATTATCATGTTCTTCCAAGCAAGTGCTAAAAAGATTTTCAACATCATAAGGGATATTGTTGTCTTCCCAATAATAATCATTACAGAAAGTAGTAGGTATCACAAAATCATACTCAATATCATCATCCTCCATCAATATATTTGATTCACTTTCATGAGGCACAATGGTGATAGGAGCAACATTATTTGGGAGAAATACCTTTTTACCTTTATTCTTTCTTCTTTTCTTCTTCTTCACCACATCATGTGTGGGTTTAATTAATTTTTTCAAGCTTCTTGTTGAAGAGATTGATTGGGTAGGAAGCTCCTCCCCGTTACCCGATTCATCATAATAAACACCAGGAGGGTATTGGGAAACATTTTCCCTTTCATTAGTAATCTCTTCATATTCCATTTGTTTTCTTGTCTTTAGGTAGTTGGCAATATAAGGATTCTCAATGCAATTTATCGCACAAAACATATAAATTTCCTCTAGATCAAAATCAAGAAATCTCTCGAGATTAAATTTTGGAAAACCCTTAGTTATACGTTTCATTATTTCATACCACAAAAGAAATCTAAGCTCTTTATGATGCTTAAGGGTAATCAAGTTATCACAATTTTTGGACATGACTTGATCATGAAAGAATTTGCATTGGAGATTTAAATGACCATGTTCATTGCAAAGTTCACAGCGATGGCAAAAAAAATTACATCTTTCAGCACAATCATCTAGCCTCTCTTGCAACCTTTTAATTTCTAAATATTTATGCTTCTTACAAAATCTATCTTCCCTTTTTGGTGTGCAAATGCACTCCCAATTCACTCCGCAAAAATTGACATGCTTATAAGAAACATTTTTGTCATGACTTGTGCAATCATCATTAGCATTTTGGATATTCAAAGAATTCGTACTAACAACATTGCAATCATGCTCATCATTCAAATATTTCGTGCTAAACATTTTATTGACTTCTTCTTCTAACAATTGAGCACAATTTTCCGAACCTTCATTTTCAAGAAAGGTATTATAAAGATGATCAATAATATGATGCAACCTCAATTCCATTTTTAGTTTTCTTTTACAAAACCAAACTAGTGATAAAACAAGAAACTAAAAGATATGATTGCAAGATCTAAAGATATACCTTCAAGAACTCACATCCCCGACAACGGCGCCAGAAACAAGCTTGATGTCTACTACGCATCTTTATTCTTGTAGACACATGTTGGGCTTCCAAGCGCAGAGTTTTGTAGGACAGTAGCAATTTTCCCTCAAGTGGATGACCTAAGGTTTATCAATCCGTAGGAGGTGTAGGATGAAGATAGTCTCTCTCAAACGACCCTGCAACCAAATACAAGAAATCTCTTGTGTCCTCAACACACCCAGTACAATGGCAAATTGTATAGATGCACTAGTTCGGCGAAGAGATGGTGATAAAAGTGTAATATGGATGGTAGAAATATATTTTTATAATCTGAATAAATAAAAACAGCAAGGTAGCAAATAGTAAACGGGCACAAAAACGGAATTGCAATGCTTGAAAATGAGGCCTAGGGTCCATACTTTTGCTAGTGCAATCTCTCAACAATGCTAATATAATTGGATCATATAACCATCCCTCAAAGTGCGATGAAGAATCACCCCAAAGTTCCTATCTAGCGGAGAACATAAGAATAAATTGTTTGTAGGGTACGAAACCACCTCAAAGCTATTCTTTCCGTTCGATCTATTCAAGAGTTCGTACTAAAATAACATAAAGCTATTCTTTCCGTTCGATCTATCCTAGAGTTCGTACTAAAATAACACCAAAGCAAATTCATATTCATAATACTCAATCCAACACAAAGAACTACCAAGAGTGCCCCAAGATTTCTACTGGAGAAACAAAGACAAGAATGTGCATCAACCCCTATGCATAGATTACCCCAATGTCACCTCGGGAATCCGCGGGTTGAGTGCCAAAACATATATCAAGTGAATCAATATGATACCCCATTGTCACCACGAGTATTCAATTGCAAGACATATATCAAGTGTTCTCAAATCCAGAAAAGTATTCAATCCAATAACAGTGAAATCTCAAAGGGAAAACTCAATTCATCACAACAAGATAGAGAGGGGAAAACACCATATGATCCGACTATATTAACAAAGCCCGTGATACATCAAGATCGTGACATCTCAAGAACACGAGAGAGAGAGAGATTAAACACATAGCTACTGGTACAAACCCTTAGCCCCGAGGGTGGACTACTCCCTCCTCATCATGGTGGCCGCCGGGATGATGAAGATGGCCACTGGTGATGATTCCCCCCTCCGACAGGGTGCCGGAATGGGGTCTAGATTGGTTTTCGGTGGCTACAGAGGCCTCAAGCGGTGGAACTTCTGATCTAGGTTAACCCCGAAGGGTTTTGGAATATTTGGGATTTTATAGGGAAAAGAGGGGCTGCGGGAGGCCACCGAGGTGGGCACAACTGAGGGAGTCCTAGACTAAGGGGTCCTCGGGTGTTCGGCCTGTTAGTCATGGGCCGGACTGACGGGCTGTGAAGATACGAAGACCGAAGACTGCACCCGTGTCCGTATGGGACTTTCCTTGGCGTGGAAGGCAAGCTTGGCGACCAAATATGTAGATTCCCTTCTTTGTAACCGACCTTGTGTAACCCTAGATCCTCCCGGTGTCTATATAAACCGAAGGACTTAGTATGGAGAGGAGACATACATTACCATAGTCATACAGGCTAGGCTTCTAGGGTTTTAGCCATTACGATCTCGTGGTAGATCAACTCTTGTAATACTCATATTCCTCAATATCAATCAAGCAGGAAGTGGGGTATTACCTCCATAGAGAGGGCCCGAACCTGGGTAAACATCGTGTCCCCTGTCTCCTGTTACCATTGACCTTAGACGCACAGTTCGGGACCCCCTACCCGAGATCCGCCGTCCCCAACAGGTTTGATGTCCCCTTCGATCGTCAACGACAATGCTGTCCAAGGAGAAACCTTCCTCCCCGGACAGCATTTCTTGTTCGGCGGCTTCGCACTGCGGGCCAACTCGCTTGGCCATCTGGAGCAGATCGATAGCTACACCCCTGGCCACCAGGTCAGATTTGGGAGCTTGAACTACGTTGCGGACATCCGTGTGGATTTGATCTTCGCCGAATTCGATACCGCGACAATCACTCCTGGTCACCCCGATGAAAATGACCTAAATCTGTCATCGGATCGCATCTAGGAGAAATCTCCTGTAACCGCTCTGGCCTTAGATCCAGAGTAGACTACGCCATCCAGAGACGGGAGGCTCAACCCCACCACGGAGGCCACAGATTCCCCGGTGTTGGAGCCGCACATGGACTTAACCTCACACGATATCTGTGTCACCAAAACTCTGGACTCGTCTCTGGTTGTAAGTTTCGAACCATGTGAGCCCGCGGACGTCGAACTTGGTCATTTATCGATCTTTGAGTTCAGCGCCGCAGATATCTTCCAACACTCGCCCTTCGGCGATGTCCTAAACTTAGTAAAGAACCTGTCCTTGGCGGAGGACTCACAGCTGAATTGTATCGGGTTTGAACTGGAGGCTGATGATGGAGATTCTTGTTTCCCACCCACCACCCACTTCATAGCCACTGTCGAAGACTTAACCGACACGCTTGACTATGACTCCAAAGACATCGATGATATGGACGACGATGCCGGAGACGAGGAGGCCCAAAACCCGCCGTTCACTGGATGATGGACGGCCACTTCCTCATATGACGTATACATGGTAGATACGCCGAAAAATAATAGCGGTGATGACAAGGAAAACCCAGCGAAGGAGGACCCTCCTAAGACACAACCAAAGCGCCGGCGTCAGCGGCTCCGTTGTAAATTGCACCGCAACAGAGACAGCAACACCGGCACAGGAGACGACAACACTCTGGATGGTGCCGAAGACACAGAAGAACCCGATGAACGATCTGCTGAACAAGACAATCGGGAAGATGGGCAAGTCAGCCCTGACGAAGGCCATAGAAGAAGACTCGAAGGACGGGAGTTATCATCCGCCCTCCGAGGAGGAGGTGAGCCTCGGCAACGAAGACTTCATCATTCCTGAGGAACCTCTCGAGCTGGAGCGCTTTAAGCTTCAGCTAATAGCCACTGCGAGGAGCCTGAAAAAGAAGCAGCAACACCTTCAAGCTGATCAAGACCTGCTCAATGACAGCTGGACCGATGTCCTGGCAGCCGAGGAATACGTCCTTAAACGCCTAGCCAAAAGTTACCCGAAGTGCAAATTGCTACCTCAGTTCGACGATGAGGCGCCAGAGCCTGCACCGGCATCATGCAATGCGTTTGATTGGCCACCACGCAGTCGAGATAAAACGGCAACCCAAGCCGAAAACCAGACTGTCCCACCTCGCCGTAAAGGCAGGGATAAGACAGCTCGGGGCTATACATATGACCTTCTCAGGACTTGGACAGTAGAGCAGGACATACAAGACCGATCTACGGATCGCGAGGACGTGCCTTGACACGCGAGGACGGCTATCTATTCGGACGTAACAAACCCAGTCATGCCCGAGCCGAAAACTGCAGACGGACTCGATCGGAGCTACGTCGCGATGCGGCCCGATATAGAGGTGCTGCACACCCTCTTTGCTGTAATGGATCATGAATTCCCAGAAGGGTTCAAACCCGTAAACATCGAATCATACGATGGAACAACCGACCCTGCGGTATGGATCGAGGATTTCATTCTCCACATCAACATAAACCGCGGGGATGATCTTCACGCCATCAAATACCTCCCAATAAAACTCAAAGGGCCAGCTTGACACTGGTTAAACAGTCTGCCCGAAAATTCCATTGGCAGCTGGGAGGACTTGGAAGAAGCTTTCCTTGGCAACTTCCAAGATACTTATTGATAACCCACAAGTATAGGGGATCAATTGTAGCCTCTTTCGATAAGTAAGAGTGTCGAACCCAACGAGGAGCTAAAGGTAGAACAAATATTACCTCAAGTTCTATCGACCATCGATACAACTCTACGCACGCTTGACGTTCGCTTTACCTAGAACAAGTATGAAACTAGAAGTACTTTGTAGGTGTTTTTGGGTAAGCTAGCAAGAAAGTAAAGAGCACGAAAATAAAACTAGGGGCTGCTAAGGTAAAGACACAACTAAAGTAAATGTAGCGAGTGTGGAATAGTGATGGTAGGTGTGGCGAAATTGTCCCTTAAGCAATTGACTACTTTACTAGACCGATAGCAAGTATTATGTGGGAGAGGTTGATCGCTAGCATGTCATCCCTGACTTGGAATTCCATGCACGTATGATTGGAACTATTAGCAAGCATCCGCAACTACTAACGTTCATTAAGGTAAAACCCAACCATAGCATTAAGATATATTGGCCCCCTTCAATCCGTATGCATCAATTTCTATGCTAGGTTGAAGCTTACATCACTCTTGCCCTCCAATACATAGTCCTATCAACATACAACTAACCCTATGGTGTGATCCACTTGACGCTCATATGATGGGCACCAAAGGACAGCAACATAACCACAAGCAAATTAAATCAATCATAGCAATTCATCAACCACCGATAGGACAACGAAAATCTACTCAGACATCATAGGATGGCAACACATCATTGGATAATAATATGAAGCATAAAGCACCATGTTCAAGTAGAGGGTACAACGGGTTGTGGGAGAGTGGACCGCTGCAGATAGAAAGGGGGAAGGAGATGGAGATGTTGGTGAAGATGACGGCGGTGTTGGTGAAGATCGCGGTGATGATGATGGCCCCCGGCGGCATTCCGGCGCCACCAGAAGTGAGGGGGGGGGAGAGCCCCCCTTCTTCTTCTTCTTCCTTGACCTCCTCTCTAGATGGGAGAAGGGTTTCCCCTCTGGTCCTTGGTTCCCATGGCGTGGGAGGGGGGAGAGCCCCTCCGAGATTGGATCTATCTCTCTATTTCTGCGTTCTGTTCTGGCTCTGTTTCACCGTTTCGTGTATATATGCAGATCCGTAACTCCGATTGGCCTGAAACCTTCGCCGTGATTTTTTTTCCGAATATTAGCTTTCTTGCGGCAAAAGAATAGCGTCAACCGCCTTACGGTGGGCTCATGAGGGTGAGGCGGCATACAGGGCGGCGCCCCCTACCTCGTGCCCACCTCGGACACCGGTTTGCGTTGATTTTCCTTCCAGATTTTCCATATTTTCCAAAAATAAGCTCCGTCCGTTTTTATCCCGTTTGGACTCCGTTTGATATGGATATTCTGCAAAACTAAAAACATGCAACAGACAAGAACTAGCACTGGGCACTGGATCAATATGTTAGTCCCAAAAATAATATAAAAAGTTGCCAAAAAGTATATGAAAGTTGAATAATATTGGCATGGAACAATAAAAAATTATATATGCGACAGAGACGTATCAGCATCTAAGCTTAATTCCTGCTCGTCCTCGAGTAGGTAAATGATAAAAGATAATTTTTATGTGGAATGCTACCTAGCATAATCTTGATCATATGTCTAATCATGGCATGAATATTAAGACACGAGTGATTCAAAGCAATAGTCTATCCTTTGACATAAAAATAATAATACTTCAAGCATACCAACCAAGCAATTATGTCTTATTGAAATAACATTGCCAAAGAAAGCTCATCCCTACAAAATCATATAGTCTAGCTATGCTCCATCTTCACCACACAAAATATTCACATCATGCACAACCCCGATGACAAGCCAAGCAATTGTTTCATACTTTTGACGTTCTCAAACCTTTTGAACTTTCACGCAATACATGAGTGTGAGCCATGCACATAGCACTATATGTGGAATAGAATATGATGGTGGGGGTTATGTGGAGAAGACAAAAGAGGACAAAGTCTCACATCAACTAGGCATATCAACGGGCTATGGAGATGCCCATTAATAGATATCAATGTGAGGAGTAGGGATTGCCATGCAACGGATGCACTAAGAGCTGTAAGTGTATGAAAGCTCAAACTGAAACTAAGTGGGTGTGCATCCAACTTGCTTGCTCATGAAGACCTAGGGCATTTGAGGAAGCCCATTGTTGGAATATACAAGCCAAGTTCTATAATGAAAATTCCCACTAGTATATGAAAGTGATAACTCAAGAGACTCTCTATATGAAGAACATGGGGCTACTTTGAAGCACAGGTGTGGTAAAAGGATAGTAGCATTGCCCCTTCTCTCTTTTTCTCTCATTTTTTTCTTCTTTTTTCTTTTTTCTGGGCCTTCTCTTTTTTTTGGCCTTTCTCTTTTTTTATTTTTTTTATTTTTTCGTCCGGAGTCTCATCCTGACTTGTGGGGGAATCATAGTCTCCATCATCCTTTCCTCACTAGGGAAATGCTCTAATAATGATGATCTTATTTACTTACAACTCAATATTACAACTCGATATCTAGAACAAAGATATGACTCTATATGAATGCCTCCGACGGTGTACCGGGATGTGCAATGATCTAGCATAGCAATGACATCAAAAAACGGACAAGCCATGAAAACATCATGCTAGCTATCTTACGATGATGCAAAGCAATATGACAATGAATGCTCAAGTCATGTATATGATGATGATGGAAGTTGCAAGGCAATATATCTCGGATGGCTATGGAAATGCCATGATAGGTAGGTATGGTGGCTGTTTTGAGGAAGATATAATGAGGCTTATGTGTGACAGAGCGTATCGTATCACGGGGTGTGGATGCACCGGCGAAGTTTGCACCAACTCTCGAGGTGAGAAAGGGCAATGCACGGTACAAGAGGCTAGCAATGATGGAAGGGTGAGAGTGCGTATAATCCATGGACTCAACATTAGTCATAAAGAACTCACATACTTATTGCAAAAATCTATTAGTCATCGAAACAAAGTACTATGCACATGCTCCTAGGGGGATAGATTGGTAGGAAAAGACCATCGCTTGTCCCCGACCGCCACTCATAAGGAAGGCAATCAATAAACACCTCATGCTCCGACTTTGTTACATAACGGTTCACCATACGTGCATGCTACAGGACTTGCAAACCTCAACACAAGTATTTATCAATTTCACAATTACCCAATTAGCATGACTCTAATATCACCATCTTTATATCGCAAAACTATTGCAAGGAATCAAACATATCATATTCAGCGATCTACAAGTTTATGTAGGATTTTATGACTAACCATGTGAATGACCAGTTCCTGTCATCTCTCTAAATAGATATAAGTGAAGCAAGAGAGTTAATTCTTTCTACAAAAGATATGCCCAAGCTCTAACAAATATAAGTGAAGCAAAAGAGCATTCTACAAATGGCGGTTGTCTATGTAAAGAGAAACATGCAATCCAAACTTCAAAAGATATAAGTGAAGCACATGAAGCATTCTATAAAGCCATACTCAAAAGATATAAGTGAAGTGCATAGAGCATTCTATAAATCAACCAAGGACCATCTCATACTAGCATGGTGCATAAAACAAAAATAAAAACCTAATTGCAAAAGATGCTCCAAGACTTGCACATATCGCATGAGCAAACGAATCAAAAACATACCGATATTTGGTGAAGAAAGAGGATGCCTTCCCAGCATCCCCAAGCTTAGACGCTGAGTCTCCTTGAATATTTACTTGGGGTGCCTCGGGCATCCCCAAGCTTGAGCTCTTTCCTCTCTTCCTTCTTCTCACATCGAGACCTTCTCGATCATCGAACACTTCATCCACACAAAACTTCAACTGAAAACTCGGTAAGATCCGTTAGTATAATAAAGCAAATCACTACTCTAAGTACTGTTGCAAACCAATTCATATTTTGTTTTTGCATTGTGTCTAATGTAATATAACTTTTTCATGGCTTAATTACTGATACAAATTGATAGTTTCATCAAAACAAGCAAACTATGCATCAAAAACAGAATCTGTCAAAAAACAGAACAGTCTGTAGCAATCTGAACAACCACCATACTTATGTACCCCTAAAATTCTACCAAAATTAGGAAAAATAAAACATTTGTACATAAATACAGTGCAAAAAGAATCAGAACCATTTGACGTTCCAGTAAAAAATTAAAATTCGCGCACTACAGCCAAAGTTTCTGTCCTGCACCGCACAAACCAACAAGCATTGTAAACATCCTAAAGGAAAACCTTGGCACATTATTTTTATAATACAATGGAATTGTACAAGGGGATAATTACTTTTGTTGAAAAGTTTCTGTAATCAAGATTCACAAAGTTGCCGTGAGCATGAACAAAGTTCAAGGAGCTCTCCCACTTCAACAATGCTTGTCTTTCTCACTTTCGCTTTTCTTTTTGAAAATTTTTGGGTTCCCCTCTTTATTTTTGTTGTTTTTAAACTATATGAAAGCACTCAACAGAAATAAATGACTCTCTAAAACTTCCGGTTGTCTCCCTGGCAGCGCTTTCTTTAAAGCCATTAAGCTAGGCATATAGTGCTCAAGTAGTGAATCCACCCGGATCCCAAGGTATATCAAAGCCAATTTTAATTAGTAATGATTTGTAATTTAGTAGTGAGCACAAAGTAACATATATCATGTAATGACGGAGTCTAACTCTCTTCCTATGCATTGGCATGTCATAAAAGAACAATTCATGCACACATAGTAAAGGCCAATGCATAGTATAAACAGTTTCTTGCAATTTTATTGTATTGGAAACATAGAGAGGTGGAGATATAGTTCCTCTCTCATAATAATTGCAAGTAGGAGCAGCAAGCACATGCATATTATATCTACCAAAATCATCATGTGCAATGGTAAAAGGCAACCCATCAATATAATCCTTAATAAGTGCAAACTTCTCCGATATAGTGTAGTTTGGAGAATTCAAAAAGATAATAGGAGTATCATGCGTGGGTGCAATAGCAACAATTTGATGTTTAATATAAGGAACTATAGCAAGTTCATCTCCATAAGCATAATTCATATAGGCATCTTGGCCATAAGCATAGCAAGCATCATCAAAAAGGGATATTTCAAGAGAATCAACGGGATCATAACAATCATCATAGCAATCATTATAGCAATCATCATAGCAATCATCCTTCAGTAAGTACGAAGGGGAATTAAACAATGTATGAGTTGAAGAGTTACTCTCATTAGAAGGTGGGAACGGGTGATCAATCCTCTCTTCCTCCTTTTGTTCTTCGCTCTCCTCATCATCTTTTTCATCCAATGAGCTCACAATTTCATCAATTTACTCTTCCATAGCTTCCTGCAAAATATTAGTCTCTTCTTGGACAGCGGAGACTTCCTCAATAAATGCATTAATATAGTAATTGTATTCATAATTTTCATAGCAATATCTAAGTATAGCAAGATTTTCAGGCCTATAAGCATCATCATCTAAAGCTTCGTACTTTTCAAACAAAGATTCAATTTCATAAGCAGCCTTAAAAGCAACAAATTCTTCTATTTGTTCCACATCGTAGTAATCATATATACCATTAGCATAAGAAGCTAAGGTTTCATTATCATTAAATTTGCATGAAAAGGGAAGGTGTGGAGCCTCCATCCTAGAGCAACAAGTAATATCATATTTCAAGCATAGATTCCAGCATACCAACGCAACATAATAAATTGATCCCATAATAGTTTCCCTTTTTGCGTCGAGCGATAATCCCTAAAGTATTCATGTTGATCCAACGTGTCTCCCATTATAAAGTTGAATGGGGTTTTCTCAGGATTATCAAAGTAGTACTTAATATCTTTCACATAATGAGAATCGAGGGTTTTAGGAGTTACCCCATCTCCATGAGTAGCAAGCACACCTAATTTTTTTGGTAATTCGTGTTCCATATCCATAACTAAAGATAGAGAACAACTAAGAACAACATATAAAAATTACTTAGTGATAAAGCAAACAAGCACACACGAGAATATTCACCCCACGCTATGACTCAAGAACGGGCGCCGAAAAAGGTCTTGATAACCCACAAGTATAGGGGATCAATTGTAGCCTCGTTCGATAAGTAAGAGTGTCGAATCCAACAAGGAGCTAAAGGTAGAACAAATATTCCATCAAGTTCTATCGACCACCGATACAACTCTACGCACGCTTGACGTTCGCTTTACCTAGAACAAGTATGAAACTAGAAGTACTTTGTAGGTGTTTTTGGGTAAGCTAGCAAGAAAGTAAAGAGCACGAAAATAAAACTAGGGGCTGCTAAGGTAAAGACACAACTAAAGTAAATATAGCGAGTGTGGAAAAGTGATGGTAGGTGTGGCAAAATTGTCCCTTAAGCAATTGACTACTTTACTAGACCGATAGCAAGTATTATGTGGGAGAGGCCACTGCTAGCATGTCATCCCTTACTTGGAATTCCATGCACTGATTGGAACTATTAGCAAGCATCTGCAACTACTAACGTTCATTAAGATAAAACCCAACCATAGCATTAAGATATATTGGTCCCCCTTCAATCCCGTATGCATCAATTTCTATGCTAGGTTGAAGCTTCTGTCATTCTTGCCCTCCAATACATAGTCCTATCAACATACAACTAACCCTATGGTGTGATCCACGCGCGCGCTCATATGATGGGCACCAAAGGATAGCAACATAACCACAAGCAAATTAAATCAATCATAGCAATTCATCAACCACCGATAGGACAACGAAAATCTACTCAGACATCATAGGATGGCAACACATCATTGGATAATAATATGAAGCATAAAGCACCATGTTCAAGTAGAGGGTACAGCGGGTTGCGGGAGAGTGGACCGCTATAGATAGAAAGGGGGAAGGTGATGGAGATGTTGGTGAAGATGACGGCAGAGTTGGTGAAGATCGCGGTGATGATGATGGCCCCCGGCGGCGTTCCGGCGCCACCGGAAGCGAGGGGGGAGAGCCCCCCTTCTTCTTCTTCTTCTTCCTTGACCTCCTCCCTAGATGGGAGAAGGGTTTCCCCTCTGGTCCTTGGTTCCCATGGCGTGGGAGGGGCGAGAGCCCCTTCGAGATTGGATCTGTCTCTCTATTTCTGCGTTCTGTTCTGGCTCTGTTTCACCGTTTCATGTATATATGGAGATCCGTAACTCCGATTGGCCTGAAACCTTCGCCGTGATTTTTTTCCGAATATTAGCTTTCTTGCGGCAAAAGAAGAGCGTCAACCGCCTTACGGTGGGCTCACGAGGGTAGGGGGCGCGCCCCCCTACAGCGTGCCCACCTCGGACACCGGTTTGCGTTGATTTTCCTTCCAGATTTTTCCATATTTTCCAAAAATAAGCTCCGTCCGTTTTTATCCCGTTTGGACTCCGTTTGATATGGATATTCTACGAAACCAAAAACATGCAATAGACAGGAACTGGCATTGGGCACTGGATCAATTTGTTAGTCCCAAAAATAATATAAAAAGTTGCCAAAAAGTATATGAAAGTTGAATAATATTGGCATGGAACAATCAAAAATTACAGATATGACGGAGACGTATCACTTATGTCCGGCCACCAGACGCCGATGACTTAAGCCACCTAATCCAGCAACCTGGGGAGTCAGCCAAGAAATTCTAGACTAGGTTCCTAACTAAAAAGAACCAGATCGTCGACTGTCCGGATGCCGAAGCCCTCACGGCCTTTAAACATAGCATCCGTGATGAATGGCTCGCCCGCCACCTCGGCCAGGAAAAGCCAAAATCCATGGCAGCCCTCACGGCACTTATGACTCGCTTCTATGCTGCAGAGCTTAGTTGGCTGGCCCATAGCAAAAATACAGCAAGTGACACGGGCACCTCCGAGGCCAAAAATAGCAACGGCAAGCTCCGACGCAGCAAACACAAACACCGAAGTAATGGTGCAACACCGATGACACGACAGTCAATGCCGGATTCAGTGGTTCCAAGTCCGGTCAGCGGAATAAGCCATATAAAAGAAACAATCAGGGACCATCAAGCTTGGATCGCATACTCGATCGTCCGTGCCAAATCCATGGCACCTCTGATAAACCAGCCAATCATACCAACAGAGATTGCTGGGTTTTTAAATAGGCCGACAATTTAAATGCCGAGAACAAAGAAAAGGGATCGCAAAGCGAGGATGATGACAAGGAGCCCCGGCAACCGAACACAGGGGGACAAAAGAAGTTCCCCCCCAGGTCAAATCGGTGAACATGATATACGCTACACACATCCCCAAGATGGAGCGCAAGCGCGCGCTCAGGGACATCTATGCGATAGAGCCAGTCGCCCCAAAATTTCATCCATGGTCATCGTGCCCGATCACTTTTGATCGATGGGACCATCCGACCAGTATCCGTCATGGCGGTTCAGCCGCATTGGTCCTTGACCCAATAATTGACGGATTCCACCTAACGCGAGTCCTAATGGACGGCGGCAACAACCTGAACCTGCTCTATCAGGATACAGTGCGCAAAATGGGCATTAACCCATCATGGATCAAGCCCACAAAGACCACCTTTAAAGGAGTCATACCAGGTGTAGAGGCTCGCTGTATGGGCTCAATTGTGCTAGAGGTTGTCTTCTGATCCCTGGACAACTTCAGAAGCGAGGAGTTAATCTTTGACATCGTCCCTTTTCGCAGCGGTTATCACGCACTGCTCGGACGAACCGCATTTGCTCGATTCAATGCGGTGCCTCATTATGCCTACCTCAAGCTCAAGATGCCCGGGCCACGCGGCATCATAACAGTTAATGGAAACACGGAACGCTCCCTCCGTACAGAAGAGCACACCGCTGCCTTAGCAGCAGAAGTACAGAGCGGCCTTCTTAAGCAGAACCTTAATTCAGCGGCCAAGCTCACGGACACTGTCAAGAGAGTCCGGATCATCCTGCAGCATGACAGCTCGGCTCGTCAGGAGCTTCATTAGCAATTCGGCCTCTGTCCCAGTCCCGATCAGGTGGCGGCACTAGTACCGCGCATACATAACTACGCACTCAAAATACCATGGGCATAGACGGAGGCATAACTAGCCGGTGACCCACAATACGGCTCGACCGCTCCCGGACACATATACTTTAATTGTTCCATTTTTTCAGGTTTCTTTTCCACAGACCTTCCCTGATGGCTAGATCACCGGTCCTCTCGAAGGACAAATACGCCAAGATGGCAAGAAGCACAAACGTATTGGGGAATTTCAAGGTGGTTTCGTTAACAATCACTCTACCCGTTTTCAGGACCCACATGCAACTCTTCCTTGGTTTTTGGCATGTTCAATAGCCTGTTGCTTAACGCACTATTTGTATCAATGCGCTATGACGTATTAATAAAATTGCAATGAAAATTGTTCGCGGCCCAAATTCTGCGGCCCTAGCTCATTAGCTTTGCTCCTTTTCTGTTTTCCTTTATTCTTTGTTAATAAACCTTATCAGAAAGCAACCGTACCAGAGTGTACATTTGCCAGGGGCTTTATAGCGCCCCGCAATACGACAACAAAGTCCGAACACTTTTTACAGTATAGTTCGGCACCCCGAATTTAGCATTATATGCATTGGCTCCGAATCATGTCTTTGGTCAATAGTTGGGTTGCCCAGCTCCTGTGCTTACTACCTTACGTTCCGCTATATCGGCTAGGGTAGTAAAGAGAGAACTACTGTGATTGTGCCCTGGTTCATCCAGACGAGCACCTCAGTAGAGAAATCTGAAAACTGACTGTCATGATGCGGGAGAGCCGGTCAACTCTTCGGAGGTTTCAAATCGCTAGAGGTTTTTTTTGCATTACGTGATGAATCGGTTTTTATCCGATCAGGTGTTTACTAAATCCCCCAGTTCGGACTTCCGAATACCAGGGGCTGCCCCTAAAACTTTATTATCGAACTCCTATGACTAAGTGAGGGTGATAAAGCATTATAGTCTGATTGCCTTGTTTGTTGCACTAAACACCTCCTTCAAGGACCAAATAATTGGATCAAGAGTGTTTAGATTCCATCCCGAACACCCCCGTATTTCCTATGTGGGGGCTGAAGCCGACGACTGGCCAACTCTCAGATTTAATAAAAACGGCCGCACAGGAGGTAAAAATCTAACACAAAGCATTATATTACATCAACTGTCTTTGTTTTCATAATGTAGGGCGAGACAAAATATGAATGTATTCATTCAAAAATCACATCTTTCGCACACTGCTCCACAACAATGCGGGACCCCTCCAGGACGTCTCCAAAATATCGCTCGGGTGTGCGGTGCTCCTTGCCCTCGGGCGGCCCTTCGATCGCTAGCTTGACAGCGTCCATCTTTGCCCACCACACCTTGACATAGGATAAGGCCAGGCGCGCGCCCTCGATGCAGACAAACCGCTTGACGGCGTCCAGCCGAGGACAATCATCCACTAGCCGCTTCCCGAGGTTGAAGTAACTGTTGGGTATAGCTTCGGCTGGCCACAACCGGATTATTAAATCCTTCATGGCCAGTTCGGCCACCCTGTGCAGCTCGACCAGCTGCTTTAGCTGATCGCTGAAGGGCACCGGATGTTCTGGCGCAAGATATTGCGACCAGAACAGCTTCTCCGTGGAGCTCCCTTCTTCTGCTCGGAAGAATTCTGCGGCGTCGGACACACTACGCGGCAGATCAGCAAAAGCCCCTAGAGAACTTTGAATCCGGTTTAGTAAAAGATACTTCCTCCTTACATATTTGCTTTGCATACTGAATGCCTTACCCGTCGCGATCTTCCTGGCCTCCTGGATCTCCTGGAGGGCGCCCTGGGCCTCACTCCAGGCCGTCTCCACACTCTGACGAGCCTTGGCGAGTTCGGTGCATCGCGCTCCAAGGTCTCGCACTTCCTCACCGTGTCCTGGAGCTCCTGTTGGACCTCGTTGACCCGGGCCTTGAGCTTCTTACGGGCGGCCTGCTCCTTGACATCCTTCCCCTCGGCTTTTGCCAGGGCCTTTCTCAGGGCCTCGACCTCGGTCGTCGCTTCTATACATATCATGACACTTCTGTCAATGCATATCATTTTACCTTTTTCAAACATATAACAGGTTATTACATACCTTGTTTTTCTTGGAGCTGCCTCCTCACCTAGCTGAGCTCCTCCTCGGCCTGCTCCAGTCTCTGCTTCAGTCCGGAGACTTCGGCAGTACGCAAGGCTGCGGCCAACAGAGACGCCTGCGTATTCATTTTAGACAAATTTAGTTAGTTTCCTGCAATAAGGGGTTGATCCTCTGTCCAGTTTTTTCTTTCCGAACACCGGACAGTGTCTCAGGGGCTACTGTCTATATTGGGATTTTTCTCTTTCCGCGTCGCTTACCTCAAAACCTGTCAGCAGGCTGCTGCAGGCTTCGGTTAGTCCACTCTTGGCGGACTGAACCCTTTCAATTACCGTGCCCATAAGAACACGGTGCTCATCCACAATGGAAGCACCTCGCAGCGCTTCCAGCAGATTATCTGGTGCCCCTTGTTGGAAAGGGGTCACCGGCGGAGTAGGCATACCCCCTTCTTTTGAAGGAGGTTGCGCGCCGGATTCCGGAGCCGTATCAGTGTCCGGAATCGAATCCTACTGAGGGCCGATCTGAATACGGCCCTCATCGCCAGTCTCCATGGGGGTCGGCTCCCCTTGGTGTCCAGCGACGGAGGCTTCGCCTCCCGGCGCCTCCTGAGCCTCTCCCCGGCCTGGGAAAGTCCTTCGGGACAGCACCTCTGCGTCGTCCTTGTCCTTGGGGGAGTGAGCGGTCGGCGGCGACTCGCTGGCCATCGCCTTTGAATCCAACGAACCTCGTGACGAGGATCGCTGGGAGCTGTCATGGGCCTGATTGCAATAGCATAACTAATCATGTTAGTACAATGAAGAGGAGAGGCTAGATTTATGGGCATGTATGAGTCCTAGCACTTACGATGCAGCCCGAGGCTTAGTGCGGGGGTGTCGCTCCGGACTGCTGTCGACGTCCCATGCGGAGTTATCCGCAAGGGAGCCTTTCCCTTTCTTGGACGTCTCCGCCTCCAGGTTCGTGGAGGCCGCCCTCTTCTTCTTTCCCTCATCGGGTGGAGGGTTGTTCTCCTCCTCCTCCTCGACGTCATCGTCCTCGGTGGCGGAGGAAAGGGTCACTTTATCTTCGGACGTCACATCCGAAGCACCCTTGCGACAGGGGCCACCTTTGGCCTCCTTGGCCTTCTCCTTGGCCTTTTTTTTCGGCGGCCTATAGGGCGCCGGAACCAGCATCTTCGCCAGGAGCGGGATGGCTGGCTCTTCGGGTAGCGGAGCTGAACTATGGATCCGCTCCGCTCTCTCCGTCCACGTCTGGAAGAAACATAAAATACAGCAAAGGTTAGGTATCCTCCTTGAACAAATAAGTAGAAGGTTTTCCTTAAAGAACTTACCTCATTGGCGGGATGGGTGTGATCATGCCCACGGTCCGAATCTATGACCGGTGGCTTTTCGTTGCCCTTGAAGACCAACTTCCAGGCATCTTCGTGAGTAGTTCCGAAGAGCCCTCCTAGGGTCTGGTGCTTCTCCAGATCGAATTCCCATAAAGGGAAGCTTCGGCGTTGGCAGGGGAGAATCCGGCGAACCAGTTTTACTTGGATCACGTCGACGAGCTTGATGTTTTTATCCACCTTGCTCTGAATGCGCATTTGCACCGCTATCAGCTTGTCTGACGCAGACCACTGGGGGCCCTTCTCCGTCCAGGAGGTGAGCCGCATTGGAGCTCCGACCTTAAACTCGGGAGCCGCCGCCAAAGTGGCGCCGCGTGGCTCTGTGATGTAGAACCACTGCTTCTGCCACTCCTTGACAGTCTCCACGAAAGTGCCTGTGGGCCAAGTGACGTTGGGCATCTTGCTCACCATGGCGCCTCCGCATTCCGCGTGCTGACCATCCGCCACCTTCGGCTTCACGTTGAAAACCTTGAGCCATAGGCCGAAGTGGGGATGGATGCGGAGGAAGGCCTCGCACACGATAATAAATGCCGAGATGTTGAGGAAGGAGTTCGGGGCTAGATCATGGAAATCTAGCTTGTAATAGTACATCAGTCCACGGACGAAGGGGTGAAGTGGAAACCCCAATCCGTGGACGAAGTGAGGGAGGAAAACTACCCTATCAGTTGGCTTCGGGGTGGGGATGACCTGCACCTTGGCGGGCAGACGGTGGACGATTCCTTTCGCCAGGTACCCCACCGCCCGAAGCTGAGTGATGTCCTTCTCCTTGAAGGAGGAGACCATCCACTTGCCTTGGCCTCCAGATCCAGACATGATTGAGTGCTTCCTAGAGATGGAGAAGATGGGAACTTGGGCGCTGGAGCTTGAGAATGGAAGGATAGAGAGGAAGAGAAGGCGTGGGTGAAGGAGAGGAATCCTTATCTCCTTATAAAGGCTGTGAATATTGAACGCCTCCCCAACCACCTAAAACCTCGCCCAATCCCAAGGACTGTGTAAACGACACGGTTGGGTTACCCACGCCTAATGAAAATCCCGCAATAAGGGGACACAATCTCTGCTTTGAAAAGACGTGCCAATGGCAACCGCGTCTCGAAACGTTGAGCGGCTGATGAAAAACAGTTTGAAATTATGACCGAGCGGACGTGGTGTCATGTTACAAAAAGTTGTCAGCAGATTTGACTCATGGAATATTGTATTCTCTCTGCAGTTGTGTGTGGTGCATGTGTTACAGGTTTGGACACGTTCAATACGTGCAAAGACTATCTTGGAGTTCGGAAGGAGGAACCCGCCTTGCAATGCTGAAGACAGATCTACGCGCCGGATACCTTGTCATTGAAGCCAGGTTCAGGGGCTACTGAGGGAGTCCTAGACTAAGGGGTCCTCGGGCGTCCGACCTGTTAATCATGGGCCGGACTGATGGGCTGTGAAGATACGAAGACCGAAGACTGCACCCATGTCCGGATCGGACTCTCCTTGGCTTGGAAGGCAAGCTTGGCGACCAAATATGTAGATTCCCTTCTTTGTAACCGACCTTGTGTAACCCTAGATCCTCCCGGTGTCTATATTAACCGGAGGACTTAGTCCGGAGAGGAGACATACATTACCATAGTCATACAGGCTAGGCCTCTAGGGTTTTAGCCATTACGATCTCGTGGTAGATCAACTCTTGTAATACTCATATTCATCAAGATCAATCAAGCAGGAAGTAGGGTATTACCTCCATAGAGAGGGCCCATACCTGGGTATACATCGTGTCCCCTGTCTCCTGTTACCATCGACCTTAGATGCACAGTTCGGGACCCCCTACCCGAGATCCGCCAGTTTTGACACCGACAACAACCCACAGGCGCGCTGGGCTAAGCGCCTGGTGGGTTGTGCCTCAGGGCACCCCAGTGCTGCCTCGCCCATCACAGGTGTTCGTCCATTAAAAATCTCCAAAAAGTTTTATGGTGTTTGGACTCCGTTTGATATTGATTTGTTGCGATGTAAAAAACAAGCAAAAACAAAGAATCGGCATTGAGCAATCGGGTCAATAGGTTAGTCCCAAAAAATGATATAAAGTTGCTATAAAATGACTGTAAAACATCCAAGAATGATAAAATAATAGCATGAATACTTCATAAATTATAGATATATTGGAGACATATCAACAAGCAAACAAAAGATCAAACGGGAAAAAGGCAAACGAGAAAGTGGGCGAATAAAACGACAAATTTTTGTGAAGTGGGGGAGATGGGAACGAGAGGCAAGTAGCAAATAATCTATATTGCAAGGAGATGATATTTGTGATTAGGAACCTAGTAGATGTTGGTGATGTCTCCCCACCAACGGCACCAGAAATTAGCTACTTGACGGGAGACTAACTTGACTTGATCCTCCCCGGCAACGGTGCTAGAAATTTCTTTTGATGCGGCTTGAACTATGTCGGTATTTCCCCAAAGAGGAAGGGATGATACAGCACAGATATGGTAGGTATTTTCCTCAGTGATGAGAACAAGGTTATCGAACCAATAGGAGAACAACGCAACACCATGTAAACAGCTCCTCCACACAAATAACAAATACTTGCAACCCGACGTAAGAGAGCGGTTGTCAATCCCTCACGGGTAAAAAAGATAGGTAAAACTGTAGTAGATTGGATAAATAGATTTCGCGGGAACGCGAGATAAAATTAAAAAATTTGTAGCAAGGTATTTTTGTATATTTGGATTAATAGATCCGAAATAAAAGCAAATAAAAACAGATCGCAAAGGTAAATATAATAAAGAAGAGACCCGGGGGCCGTAGATTTCACTAGTGGCTTCTCTCGAGAAAAATAGCATATGGTGGGTAATCAAATTACTGTTGGTCAATTGATTGAACTTCAAATAATCATGACGATATCCAGGCAATGATCATTATATAGGCATCACGTCCAAGATTAGTAGACCGACTCCTGCCTGCATCTACTACTACTACTCCACACATCGACCGCTATCCAGCATGCATCTAGTGTATTAAGTTCATGAAGAAACGGAGTAATGCAATAAGAACGATGACATGATACAAACAAGATATATTAATGTAGAAATAGACCCATCTTATTATGCTTAATAGAAACAATACATACGTGTCAGTTCCCCTTCTGTCACTGGGATCAAGCACCATAAGATCGAACCCATCACAAAGCACCTCTTCCCATGGCAAGAAAAATCGATCTAGTTGGCCTAACTAAACCAAAGATTCGAAGAAGAAATACGAGGCTATAAGTAATCATGCATATAAGAGATCAAAATACTCAAATAACTTTCATGGATAAAAACATAGATCTGATCATAAACTCAAAGTTCATCGGATCCCAACAAACACACACAAAAAGAGTTACATCAAATAGATCTCCAAGAGACCATTGTATTGAGAATCAAAAGAGAGAGGAAGCCATCTAGCTACTAACTACAGACCCGTAGGTCTACAATGAACTACTCAAGCATCAACGGAGAGGCACCATTGAGGATGATGAACCCCTCCGTGATGGTGTCTAGATTGGACCTGGTGGTCCTGGAACTTGCGGCGACTGGAATTGATTTTTGTCGACTCCCCTAGGGTTTCTGGAATATTGCGGTATTTATAGAGAAAAGAGGCGGTGCGGGAGGCCACCAAGGTGGGCACAACCCACCTGGGCGCGCCTGGGGGACCAGGCGCGCCCTAGTGGGTTGTGCTCCCCTCAGGTACTTTCTTGGCCCAACAGGTGTCTTCTGGTCCAGAAAAATTCACCAAAAAGTTTTGCTGCGTTTGGACTACGTTTGGTATTGATTTTCTGCGAAGTAAAAAAACAAGCAAAAACATCAACTGGCACCGGGCACTATGTCAATAGGTTAGTCCCAAAAAATGATATAAAATGATTGTAAAACATCCAAGAATGATAATATAACAACATGGAACAATAAAAAGTTATAAATAGGTTGGAGACGTATCACCCACCGGTCATACCCATAGTATAAAATGCTGGGTACCTAGTCTAGTCTTATCACCATCGCGGAGCTAAGTGCTGCCACTAGGACATGGGAGGGAGCTCCCGAGGCCCGAGGGCGGCACTCCGGAGACTCCGGGGTGTGTACAGCCCCACTCATTATTACGTGAGGGTTTCACAAGTGGAGACCTTCACAGGCACTGGGCCTTGCTTCATGGGTAGATCTTTCGGAGGTGCTGGATGTTCCAGGCGTTCTGGATGGGGATCCTGTCCTGCGTCTCCAGGCGCACGGCGCCAGCCCTCGAGACGCGGGCAATCCTAAACGGGTCGTCGCACATGGGTGAGAGCTTATGCAGCCATTCCCTGGAGAGCACCCGCCTCAGGATGAGATCGCCCACCTCAAGCGTCCTGGAGTGGACGTTGCGGCAGTGGTACCGCTGCAGCGCCTGCTGGTACCTTGCCGCCCGAAGCGAGGCTTGGCGGTGGCGTTCCTCCCCCAGCACGAGGTCCATCCCCCGCATGGCGTCCTGACATGCCTCATCAAATGCCAAGACCCACGCGGAGCGATGCTTGACCTCGTGTGGGAGAACCGCTTCGGCTCCGTAGATGAGGAAGAATGGAGTCTCGCCCGTTGGCTTGGTGGCCGTGGTGAGGATGGACCACAGCACGGACTAGAGCTCGTCGTGCCAGCCCCAGCCGCAGGCCTCGAGTCTCTTCTTGAAGGTCCTTGTCTTGAGGCCTCTCAGGACCTCCGCGTTGGCGCGTTCAGCTTGGTCGTTGCTCCTGGGGTGCGCTACTGAAGCGTAACAGATCTGTGTTCCAAGGTTAGCACAATATGTTTTGAAGATATTGCTAGTGAACTGCTAGCCGTTGTTGGTGATGATACGATTAGGAATTACGAACCGGCTCACGAGGCCCTTGATGAACCTGACTGCCGAGCCGGCAGTGACTGTACGTACTGACTCCACCTCTGCCCACTTGGTGAACTTGTCGATGGCGACGTAGAGGTAGCAGTAGCCCTCGGGTGCTCGAGGGAACGGACCCAGAATGTCTAGCCCCCAGACCGCGAATGGCCATGAGAGTGGGATAGTCTGGAGGCCCTGAGCAGGTTGGTGGATTTGCTTGGCGTGGAACTGGCATGCCTTGCAAGACCTCACCAGCTCGGTTGCGTCGTTGAGCGCCGTGGGCCAGTAGAATCCGCTGCGGAACGCCTTGCCCACCAAGGTGCACGACGACGAATGATGCCCACAGTCCCCACCATGTACGTCAGCTAACAGCTCGCACCCCTGCTCCCTGGAGATACATCGCAAGGAAACATCGTTCGGTCATTTTTGATACAACTCACCATCACGAACGTAGTACGGTGTAGCCTGCCAGGCCACGTGCTCCGCGTCTTCCTCCTTCTCTGGCAGTGTTCCTTGCATCAGGTACACCCTGAATTCTTCGGTCCAGCTCCCCTCCTGGGGCTCGAGCGCTAGGTGCAGGCGTGCTCCCCAGGTCGGACCGCAGGCGGGGGCTCCCGAGGCTGGTGGTGGGGGAAGCCCTTCTTGAGGTGGCACCGGCTCCGCAGCCGGAGGGGCTGCTGAAGGCTTGAAGAGCCGTTCCTCGAAGACGCCGGGCTCCTGGGGCAGGCGTCTGGACGCCCTCTTGGCGATCTCGTCGGCTACCTTGTTCGTGCCACGGGGCACGTGCTGCAGTTCCAGACCCAAGAATTGCTTCTCTATTTTGCGCACCTCCAAAGGTATGCCTCCATATGCTCGTCCTTCGGCTCGTATACCTTGTTGGGGAAGTTGACGAGGAGCTGTGAGTCACCCCTGATGGTGAGGCGTTTCACTCCCAAGGCCAACGCCGCCTTAAGGCCAGCGATCAAGCCTTCGTACTCCGTGATGTTGTTGGAGACCTTCTCACCTTGCTGGAAACAGAGCTGCACGACATAGTAGAGCTTGTCCTGGGTGCGCGAGATGAGCACGGCTCCAGCCCCGCGCCCTGACGGGCGAAGGCACCGTCAAAGTACATGACCCAGCCATCTGGCGCTTCACTTCCTGGTGAGAGTGATCGGTTCTCGCCTGCTTCGGGTTTTGAAGCGTCGGTCCATTCTACCATGAAGTCGGCGAGGGCGACTCCCTTGATGGCCCTGGTTGTGCTGAACTCCAGCTGGAATTCCTGCAGTTTGATGTTCCACTCGGCAACTCTTCCCATAGTGTTGGGCCTCCAGAGCACCCTCTCAAGTGGGTAGGCTGAGATGACCTTGATAGGGTGGCCTTGGAAGTACTGAGGCAACTTGCACGAGGCCACGAGGAGCGTGAGTAGAAGCTTCTGTGGCATGGGATAGCGTGCCCTTCCGTCTCGTAACACCGTGCTGACGAAGTACACCGAGTGCTCGACGAGGGCGGGAGCGTTGATGGAGGCTGAGGCCTCCGGAGGGTGGGACGCCTCCTGAGGCCGGGGGACCTCAGGAGCTTGGTTACCCATCGGGGCAACCGCAGTCTCAGGAGCACCGTCTTGTGGAGCTTGGTCATCTGCTGGCGCCGCTGTGGCTTGAGGGGCGCCGTCTCGGTGCCGCATCGTCCCCACCGAAGGTGCGGCATTGTGCGGCAGGCCCTTGGCCTGGCGCTCCTCCCGGACGACCACCAGTGCTGCGCTGGCGGAATGAGGCGGGGTGGCCAGGTAAAGCACCAGGGGCTCGAGCGGACGAGGCGCTACCATCACCGGTGGGCTGGTCAGGTATATCTTGAGGTCTTGGAACGCCAAGTCGGCCTCGGGGGTCCACTCGAACGGGCCCTTCTTCTTCATCAGTTTGAAGAACAGCAGGGCGCATTCCCCCAGCTTGGAGATAAAGCGCCCCAGCGAGGTCACGCAGCCCACGAGCTTTTGAATTTCCTTGAGAGTTTGCGGCGTGCTCATGTCCTCTATCGCCTTGACCTTCTCCGAATTCGCTTCGATCCCCCTGTGCGACGCGAGAAAACACAGCAGCTTGCCAGCGGGGACGCCGAACACGCACTTCTCCGGGTTGAGCCGCAGGTCCACCTTGCGTAGGCTAGCGAAAGTCTCCTCCAGGTCCTGAATGAGGGTCCTTGCCTCCCGAGACTTGACCACAATATCGTCGACGTAGGCCTCAGCATTCCTCCCGAGCTGCTGGCCCAGAGCGATGTGCATCAGTCGCTGGAAGGTCGCCCCAGCATTGCGCATCCCGAACGGCATGCAGGTGTAGTAGTATACCCCGCACGGAGTCAAGAAGGCCATCTTCTCGACGTCCTGCACCGCCATCTTGATCTGGTGGTAGCCCCAGAAGGTATCTAGGAAGCATAGCAAGTCCCACTCGATGGTGGAGTCAATGATCTGGTCGATGCGCGGAAGAGGGAACGGGTCTTGAGGGCAGGCTTTGTTGAGGTTGGTGAAGTCGACGCACATGCGTTCCTTCCCGCCTTTCTTGGGTACGACGACTGGGTTTGCCATCCACTCTGGGTACCGCACATCATGGATGACACCTGCTTCTTGTAGCTTGCGGGTCTCCTGGACGATGAAGGACTACTTCTTCGTGGACTGTCGTCGTGCCTTCTGCTTCACCGGGCCCACGTTAGGGCGTACCCTCAGGTGATGCTCGATCACCCCCCTTGGGACCCCAACCAGCTGCTTGGGCTCCCAGGCGAATACCTCCTTGTTCGCACGGAGGAAATTCACCAACTCCTTCTCCTGGTCTGGGGCGAGGTCGGCACCTATGGTGAAAGTGGCCCCCGAGGCCCCGTCGTCATCAATCGGCACCTGCTTTGTCTTGGCTCGATCTTGAGTGAACAATTGTTTCTTTTTTGCTGGTGCAGCTCCCTTAGCCCCGGGGGCAGCTCCGTTGGCTGGGCGTGCTGCCGCTGCGGCCCTGAAGGTGAGCTTGAGGGCCGTCAGGGCTTCTTTGGTGTCTTCGGCCATGGTGAGGACGCCGCTGCTTCCCGGAATCTTCATGAGGTTGTAGGCCGGATGGGACGCCGCCATGAATTGAGCCAGGGCAGGATACCCGAGGATGTTGTTCTACGGGAGGCCGATGCGAGCGATGTCGAAGTTGATAAGCTCGGTACGGTAGTTTTTGCGAGTACCGAAGGTGACTGGGAGGCGGATTTGCCCTTGGGCTGGTGGAACCGCTGCCAACTCTAGAGAAGGGCTTGGTGGGACGGAGCCGGCCGGACGGTATGTGAAGAAAGCCAAAAGCTTCCACAGAGAACATGTTGAGGCCGACCCCGCCGTCGATGAGGGTCTTGGTCACCGCTACGTTGAAGGTGGTGGGTGTGCAGAGCATCGAGAGTGCGCCCGAGCCATAGGTGGTGGTCGGGTGGTCCCCTGAGTCAAAGGTGAGGTCGGCCTTGGGTGCCGCCCATCCCGGAGGGGCTCCCTGCTGCACAGAGGCGGCGCCCATTTGGCGGAAAAACTGCTTGATGTGGCAGTCCGAGGGCGGTGCCTGCGAGCCGCCGAGGAGGGCCGCAATGGCGAAGGGTGTCAGTGCCGCGAAGCGCGCGACAAAAAGGCCGCGCAGCTCCTCCCAGGAGGCCACAGAAGATCCCGGCAGGTTGAGCAGCCAGGCGCGTGGCACGCCGGCGAGGGCCATGGGGAACCAGTTGGCCATGACCTTGTCGTCACCTCGGGCTTCCAGAACGGCCTCCTCGTACGCCAGCAGGAAGGCCGATGGATCCGCCGCACCTTCATAGCGAGGCGGCATCTCCAGCCTGAACTTGTGCGGCCACTGCACTTGCCGCAAGGTGGGGGTGAAGGCCCGGAGGCCCATGGCGCTTCTGCGCGCGTCTGTTGATCCAGTCGGAGGAGCAGCGCCGACAATGGGAGCCGGACGAAGAGGTAAAGCAGGTGGAGAGGCGAAGCTTAGGCGCACCCCTACCTGGTGTGCCAAATGTTGGATTCGGGGTTCCGCAGACCCTTGAGAGGTTCGAACTCTGGGGTGCGCGAGAAGGAGTCTTTCTCCCCAGCCTGCCTACCCAACGATTCCACAGCCTAGCTCGACGAACCCAAAGAACACGAGACATAGAGGTTTATACTGGTTCGGGCCACCCTGTGGTGTAATACCCTACTCCAGTGTGGTGGTGGTGGATTGCCTCGAGGGCTGAGGATGAACTAGTACAGCGGGTGAACAACCTCAGGAGGAGAGGTGTTCTGGAGCTCTATGAGCTGGTGAGATGGCCTTGGTGGAATGGATCCCGTCCAAGATCAGATGCCTCCTATGGTGGTGGCTAGTCCTATTTATAGTGGCCTTTGTCCTCTTCCCAAATGTAGGCGGGAAGGGATCCCACAGCGGCCAATTTTGAAGGGAGACAACTAGTACAAGCTATCCTGACAAAAGTAGTCTTCGCCAGCCAAAGGCTCTGGTGGTGATGCTGCTGTGGGCTCCACGATGACCACCATCCTTCCGTCCTGCTGGTCTTGGTCTTGTTGCACCGATATGGAAACCTTTGCCTCATGCCTCGGGACTCCTTGCCTGCGCTTGCCTCTTTAGCACCAAAGAGAAAACTGGTACGTTGTGCCCGTTGGCGCCCGCCTGGCCTTGGTCGTCACAGCTCACGTCATGTGAACCTTGCGAGGTGCCCCCCGCATAGATATCTCCGCTCCCCAGGAGCCAACCTAGCGAGGCCGCCCCAGGGAGGTATTGGTGTCATCTGTCTCACGAGGCTTGGCCCCTCGTGAGGGTCTTGAGCTATTGCTGCCGAAGCTGGGCCATACTGAGTCATTGGTGGAGCCACGTCGCGGGCCGCAGGCAGGCAACTCTGGGCACCCCCATTCCCAGAACGCCGACATTGACCACATCCAAACAGAGGTATCCACATAACCAGAACCTTGTTTATGGAATTTACTTGACTACGAAGAAAGTTGCACACTATTTCCAAGATCACTCGGTTTCAGTCGTCAGCGATGCTCCATTATCTGAAATTATGAACAATCGAGATGCAACTGGTCGAGTGGCAAAGTGGGCAATTGAACTTCTCCCTCTGGATATCATTTTGAGGCAAATAAGGCGATCAAGTCTCAAGCGCTCGCGGATTTCTTGGCCGAGTGGATTGAACATCAACCGACTCAAGTTCACTCGAAACACTGGACTATGTTCTTCAATGGATCTAAGATCTTGAATGGTTCTGGTGCTGGAGTAGTCCTGGTGTCCCCAAGAGGTGATAAACCCAGTTATGTCCTCCAGATTCACTTCGATTCCTCTAATAACGAAGCTGAGTATGAAGCACTTCTCTACAGGTTGCGTATCCCCATCTCACTTGGCGTTCGCCGCCTGATGGTCGACGGCGACTCAGATTTGGTGGTCAATCAGGTGATGAAGGAGTGGGATGTCAGAAACCCTGCCATGACTGGATAATGCAACGCAGTGAGGAAGTTGGAGGAAAAGTTTGAGGGTTTGGAGCTTCACCACATTCCCCGAATCAAGAATCAAGCAGCTGATGATCTGGCGAAAATAGGTTCCACTCGGAAGCCTATCCCCAGCAATGTGTTTCTTGAGCATCTCCATTCCCTGTCAGTGCAAGAGGATCCCTTTACTGAAGAACCTCCCCAAGCAATAAGTCCTACCAATCCGAGTGAAATCAAGGTACCAGCAATTATTGATCTGGTTATGGAGATCCTAGTAATCACCCCCGACTGGACTGTGTCATACATCGCGTATCTGCTCAGGCAGGAGCTTCCGGAAGATAAAGTTGAGGCACGTCAGATCGTCCGTAGGTCCAAGGCCTTCACAGTAATAGGCGGACAGCTCTACAGAGAGAGTGTTACTGGCATAGCTCAAAGATGTATCTCTCCAGAAGAGGATCGACAGATATTGGATGAGATCCACTCGGGGACCTGTGGTCACCATGCGTCCTCTCGGACCATCATGGCCAAAGCATACCGAGCAGGATTCTACTGGCCACGGTCCAATGAAGCTGCAAAATAAATCATTGAGAACTGTGAAGGTTGCCAGTTCTACACAAACATGTCCCACAAGCCCGCATCTGCCTTGAAAACTATTCCACTCGTTTGGCCATTTGTTGTGTGAGGTTTGGATATGGCTGGTCCACTCAGGACCGGTAGAAGTGGTTTCACTCATCTACTTGTAGCAGTTGACAAGTTCACCAAGTGGATTGAAGCCAAGCCTATCAAGAACTTAGACTCGAGCACAACCATCAGTTTCATAAGAGAGCTGATATTCCGATATGGAGTTCTGCATAGCATCATCATAGACAATGGCTCAAACTTTGATCCGGAAGAATTCAGAGCGTTCTGCGCTTCCTAGGGCACTCGGGTGGATTCCGCACTCGGGTGCACCCGCAGTCGAATGGCCAAGCTGAACGAGCAAATGGTCTGATCCTCCAAGGTCTGAAACTGTTGGGGATATTACCACTGGGCGTAAACCGGCCAGGAGAGGCTGGGTTAACTCCATTAGTAGTTCATTATATCTGAAGCCCATGAAGACATACGGTGACGTTTTAAGGAGGCCCAGGGCCCAGAACCGGTTTAAGTCATGTAGACATAAACCGGCATTGACAATGTAATATGCATGATAAGGTAGAAAGAGCGGAGACCGAGCCGGACATGTTTATGAGCCGGCCTCGGGACTCTGTAAACCGACGGGCGTCAACCCATGTATATAAGGGGACGACCAAGGCGGTTCAGACAACAGACAACAACTCGAGACTCAGGTAAAGCGTATTCACTCCCTGGTCATCGAAACCCCATCAATTCCATCACAACTAGGCGTAGGCTTTACCTTCATCGTAAGGGGCCGAACTAGTATAAAAACTCTCTTGCGTCCCTTGTCCGCTTTAACCCCTTTAAGCTAACCCGTAGCGATGGCTCCACAACTAAGTCCTTTCACGAGGACATCTGCCGTGACAAAACCACGACAGTTGGCGCCCACCATGGGGCTATCGCACGATGGTTTCAAGTTCTTGGAGGGCAGCTTCGAAGGACTCAAGGGTTACGCTGTGGGCCGGATGACTAAGTGATGTAGGGTGGAACCTAATTGGAGATCTTTCACGTTTGGAGGGGATCCTACGGGGAAAACACGACGAACGAGCGGAAGAGCACAAGGGAAAACACAAGAGAGAATCACTAAACCGACAAGTAATCGATCACACAAGGGCTAGATCATCGAGCACATAAGGAAGAACAAGATTCAAAATCAACAAAGGAAAGATACAAAGGTAGCCGTTCTTCTCCGTGAGGAGGTCTTGATTGTCTTCCCTTGAAGGGGTCTTGAATCCGCTTGGGGGATCTTCTCCGAAGAGGTAGCGAGCTCCGAGGAGAAGTAACCAAGTGGATGAGCAAGGCTCTCACACAAAATATGAGCTAAAACCAATGCTAACCCTAGAAAGGACGAGGGGAAGGTCTATTTATAGTCTAAGCCTTCAAAGGGGTAAAAGAGGGGCGAAACGAGTACATGGGCCTCGGCCCGGATACGCTGCACACAGGCAGGGCGGTAGTACCGGCCCTCGGGCGGTAGTACCGCTTGCAGAGCTTAAGCGGTAGTACCGCTGTGATGGGCGGTAGTACCGCTCTGGAGCCGTTCGATTACATGAGTTTGTCGGATTCGGTGGTAGGGCGGCGGATGCAGAGCGGTAGTACCGCTTATGGTACTAAGCGGTAATATCGCTTGTCGTGGGCGGTAGTACCGCCCGTTCCAGGCTGGGAAACTTCTCCTCTTGCTCTCGACGTCCATCTTGTACCGTAGCTTCTTCTAGGTTGGTTCCTTGGTACCTAATCACACAAAGCATCTCCACTTGAGGTAGTAGCCATGTCTCAAGTGTAGGAAGAGGGAGTTCGGAGAGGAGCGAGTTCACCTTATCTTCAATAGCCTTAGCTCGAGCTCGAGTCATGGGTCCAAGTGGTGTTGAGGAAGATGTAGGTGCGTCCATGGGGATGAGCGAGGGATGCTCCGCATCACTAAGAGTCGTCGCGGCAAGCTCTACATCGACGATGCAGGCTGGGGCCCCGAGGCCGGTTCAATCGAGTACGGGTGCTGGGTCCCCTTTGGTGTCATACACATTTTCATTGGTAAGATCAGCGAACCGGGCCCTGAGCCGGACATCTGCACCGACCTCGTCGAGACGGCTCAGCGTGCGAGATCTGCCCGGGTCAAGCCTGTCGTGAAGCGTGCCTTCGTGGGAGTCATCCATGGAGGGGAATCTGAGGATAGATCGGAATCTGGTGGTGAGACCGTCGTTTATTCCGGCGACGAGTCATCAACTAGAGAGACCGAGTCGTTATATCAGTTGCAAGATGGCCGGATTGGGGGCTGTTCCGATGGCGACAGTATTCCGGACCCCTCTGATCTGCCAAACCGGGTTGCAATCTTCATGGCCGGTACGCAGCCAGTGCTCCATTCTTCAACCGCGGCAGCGATGATTTCCGGATCGGCGGTGGCAACGGCGGCCGGGGCAGGAGGCCCTGTGCGACCGCCAGCTCAGGTTCTATCTGATTTGTTTGACGCATTGGCAACGCTGATGGCAGAAATTAACCCGGCGGATCAGGATGCACACAATGCGAAAATTGCAAAGGTGAAAGATCAGATCACACAGGCCAAGGCCGATTTGGCAGCTGAGGATACCAGGATGGCCACGGAGCGGGCCGCTTTGGATGCACATGCTTACTGGCTCATGCTGGATCAGAGTGCGTCGAATGAAGTCCTGAAGAGGAGGCACCGATCCCGCCTGCCGCTGGTTTATGACGCTAGAAACCTCTTTAACACCCCAGGAGCAGGGACCAGTAATCAGGCGGTGGTAAACCGGGCGGAGGCACCTGTGGCAGGGGCACCGGTTCAGCCACATTTGGTGGATCCGCCTCGTCAGAACAACATTGTAGCGCCCCATGTCCCAACGCCACCGGGTCATTACTCTAACCCGATGGACAACATTGTCGCTGCCGCTTCTTGGCTAGCAGCCATCCCGATCGAAGGCAATTCTCCAGCGGCGGTCGAGACGCGTCGGGTTAAGGAGCTTCTTCAGACGTCCTTGGTTCAACAAGAGGCTTACTCATATAGTCGTGATCGGATTCATTCCACTCCCCGTCCAAGCCAGAGTTACAGAAGGCGTATGGATGAACCAACAGTGTCAAGCAACGCGCGAAACCATGATCCGCCCCATGGCAATAACCCGGCGGGTGATGCTCAGGAGGTGGTGGACCGGGCTTGAGCACGCAGAGAGGCCGAGTTAGCGGCGCAGCATGAAGCCCATCAGCTTACTCCGGTTCGTCGAACCACATTGGTGGAACCAGGGGTTACTTCTAGTTCCTTAGGAGTGACATGTCTCGCCCCAGCACTACGCAATGTGCGCCTATCAAAGGATTTCAAGGGCCCACGCAAGGTGCCGAATTACACCGCCGATTTATCCCCTGAGACATGGGTCAAAAGCTATGAGATGGCCATGGAGGTGCTAGATGTGGATGATGCGGCGTGTGCGAAATACTTCACCATGATGCTAGAAGGGACTGCCTGTACTTGGCTGAAAAGTTTACCGGCTAACTCTATCAGGTCATGGGCCGAGTTGAGAGCCCGGTTTATCCATAATTTTAAGGATACATGCAAACAGCCCATGTCGATTGTGGACTTAGCTGCCTGTGTCCAGGAGGAAGGAGAGTCAACAACCCGTTGGGTGCGCCGGGTCTCGGAAATTTTGCATTCATCGGACCGCATCAACGCTGATACCGCAGTTCTAACATTGGAAGGCAATTGCCGGTTTGAACCCCTGAAGTTGAAGTTGGGATGGCTCAAACGTCATTGTAATGACATGGGAACCCTCATGGCTGCTCTGGTGAAGTATGACGATTTTGATAGTACCAAGGATCGCGAGTCTGACGATGATAAGACAGGGAAGGGAAAAAGGAGCGGCAACGCCAAGGGGCAGCAACACCACCCGGCGGGTCATGGAAACGGCGGCAAGCGTAAAGCGGACCACAGCTTAGACTTCATGGCTAATACCAGCACGCGGGACAAGGGCCAACGGCGTAAGGGTAAACCGCCCCAGCGCGGTGGAGCACCAAGTCCTAACCCGGACCGCTTGTCGTATCTGTTGAACCAGCCTTGCTCAAAACATGGGACGAAGGAAATTCCGTCCACACACCTCTGGAGGGACTGCTACATCATGCAAGAGTTCAAAAATTCTAATTCTTTCCGGTAAGATCATGGACCGGGTGGCGGTTTGGGCCTCGGATCTCATGGGCCGGGTTATGGTGGAGGCAGCTCCGGTTCAGGTTTTTACGGCAATTAGAGCGGGCATGGCAATCAAGGCAATCAGGGCAACCAAGGTGGTTATAACAATCAGGGGAACCAGCAACAGTAGCAGCAGCAATCGGGTTACCAGAGCAACCCGAAGCAGTTGAATGGCGGGCAGTATCATGTCTTTACCACTAGCCTGGACAAGCGCGATCAAAAGCTTCATAAAAGGGCTGTGAATGCCGTTGAACCGGCGGTGCCCCACTATTTGCGGTGGTCCGAGCAGCCGATCGTGTGGAGCAGAGAAGATCATCCACCCCGGGTTGACAATCCGGGTCATCTGGCACTGGTGGTAGCACCTCAGGTAGGAGGTTATAAGTTCACTAAGGTACTCATGGATGGAGGGAGTAGTATCAATATCCTTTATTATGAAACTTTCCGTCGCATGGGGTTGACAGATAATAATCTTAAACCGTCCAATACAGTGTTTCATGGCGTGGTACCTGGTAAATCAGCGTATCCTGTTGGCAAGATAGCTCTGGAGGTGGCTTTCGGAGATGAGCATGACTCGAGATCAGAAACTTTGACCTTTGAAGTGGTGAAAATCAAAAGTCCATATCATGCCCTGTTTGGACGGCCGGCTTATGCTAAGTTTATGGCACGGCCTTGCTATGTCTATCTGCAGCTCAAGATGCCGGGTCACAACGGAACTATAACCGTACATGGGAGCCACAAGATTGCTCTGGAGTGTGAAGAAGGTGATGCGGCTTATGCTGAGTCGGTTTGTGCAACAGAAGAGTTGAAGTTTTACAAAGACAATGTTGATCGGACCGATATGACTTCGTTGAAAAAACCAACTACAGAGTATGATCAGGCCCTGAAATTTAAATCGGTTGATGAGACTAAGCTTGTTGACTTCGTGCCTGGTGATTCGTCCAAGCAGTTTAGCATTAGCGCTAACTTGGATCCAAAATAGGAAAGCGCGCTCATCGAGTTCATCCATGAGAATCGGGACATCTTTGCGTGGAAGCCTTCTGACATGCTAGGTGTACCGAGAGAACTCGCTGAGAACACTCTCAATGTTGATCCCAAGTATAAACCGGTCAAGCAGTTTCTCCGCCGGTTCAATGAGGAAAGACGCAAGGCTATTGGTGGGAAGTTGCCAGGCTCCTGGCGGCTGGATTTATCGTTGAAGTATTCCATCTTGAGTGGTTGGCTAATCTGGTGCTGGTGCTTAAGAAGAACGACACTTGGCGTATGTGTGTGGACTATACAGATCTCAACAAAGCTTGTCCAGCAGATCCTTTTGCCCTCCCCCGTATTGATCAAATTATTGATGCTACGGCGGGTTGCGAGCGTTTGAGCTTTTGGATGCATATTCTGGTTATCATCAGATCAAAATGGCAGTTAAGGACCAGGAGAAGACGGCCTTCATAACTCCCTTTGGAGCCTTCTGTTATGTGTCCATGCCCTTTGGGCTCAAGAGTGCCCAGGCGACTTATCAACGATGTGTGCAGAATTTTCTTCATAAAAAAATTGGCCGTAATGTTCATGCCTATGTGGATGATATTGTGGTGAAATCAAGGAACAAGGAAACATTGATTGATGACTTAAAGGAGACCTTTGATAACCTGCGGGTTTACAAAATGATGCTCAATCCGGCCAAGTGCATCTTTGGTGTACCTGCAGGCAAGCTCTTGGGTTTTTTGGTGTCTAACAGGGGCATTGAAGCCAATCCGGAAAAGATCAAGGCCATCACCTCCTTGGCTAAACCGAAGTGTATCAATGACGTTCAACGCCTGGCAGGCCGGATTGCCGCGTTGAGCCGGTTTATCAGCTGCCTTGATGAAAAGGCCATTCCTTTGTATCAGATGCTGAAGAAAACTGATGACTTCTTCTGGAGTGACGCCGCAAATGAAGCGTTTGAGGACTTAAAGCGGCAGCTGGCTAACCCGCCGGTTCTTGCTGCTCCGGTTGACAAGGAGCCATTGTTGCTATATGTCGAAGCTAACGCTCGGGCAGTTAGTGTGGCTATTGTGGTGGAGCGCAAAGAGGCAGGAAAGGAATATCCGGTTCAACGTCCGGTTTATTATATCAGTGAGGTACTTATTGAGTCCAAGCAAAGGTACCCACATTGGCAAAAATTGGTGTATGGGGTTTTCATGGCAAGTCGGAAGCTTAAGCAATATTTCCAAGGTCATCCCATCACGGTGGTCAACTCTACTCCTTTGGGAGATATAATCCAGAACAGGGAAGCAACTAGCCGGATTGCTAAGTGGGCCATTGAGCTCGGGCCTCACGGGTTGAAATACATACCCCGAATGGCGATCAAATCTCAGGCACTTGTGGATTTCATCGATGATTGGACGGAACTACAAGCGCCAGAAGAGAAGCCGGATCACACTTATTGGACTATTCATTTTGATTGGTCCAGGCAATTGGAGGGCTCGGGGGCTGGAGTCGTATTAACTTCCCCGCGAGGTGATAAATTTTGTTATGTTCTCCGTTTAATGTTCCCTTGCACTAACAATGTAGCTGAGTATGAGGCCTTACTCCATGGTCTTCGGATGGCTAAGGAGATGAACCTAAGCCAAGTTAAGTGCTTTGGTGACTCAGACCTGGTAGCTCAACAAGTGTCTGGCACTTGGGATTCCAAAGACCCACTCATGGCAGCATATCGTCACGAGGTGGATATTGTTGCAGGTCACTTTAAAGGTTATCAGGTGGATCATGTGGACTGGCGGAAGAATGAAGCGGCGGACGCTTTAAGCCGCCTGGGTTCCCAACGTAAACTGGTTCCGCCTAATGTCTTCTTGGATGTTCTGCATAATCCGTCCATCAAGCTCCCTGGTGAAGAGGATTTGGCTATTCCTGATCCGGAAGCTCAGTTGGTGGCGGCTCTTCATGTTATCCCGTATTGGACGGTTCCCTGTCTGGCGTTTATGAACCGGGGTGAGTTACCAGAGGATGAAACTTTGGCCAGGCAGATAATCCGGCGGTCCAAGTCCATGACTATTATCAATGGAGAGTTGCATCATTGCAGTGTGACATGGGTGTTTCAACACTGTGTGTCCCCTGAAGAAGGCCGTGAAATTTTGCGTGAGATCCACGAAGGAGATTGTGGTCAGCACACCGGTTCAAAATCTTTGGTGGCTAAGGCGTTTCGTCACGGTTTCTATTGGTTGACAGCTCATGCTGATGCCGAGGACTTGGTCAAAAGATGTGATGGCTGTCAGAAATTCTCAAGGCGCGTGCATGTACCGGCTCAAGAATTGAGGATGATTCCAATCACTTGGCCGTTTGCAACTTGGGGGCTGGATATGGTTGGGCCTTTCAAGAGGTCCAAGGACAAGAAGACCCATCTTTTGGTGGCGGTTGACAAGTTCAAAAAGTGGGTGGAGGCAGAGCCAGTTAGTAAGTGTGATACAACCACGGCGGTTCAATTAATCAAAAAGGTGATCTTCCGGTTTGGCTTTCCGCACAACATTATAAAAAACAATGGTACCAATCTGTCAAAAGGTGCAATGAAGGAGTTCTGTCAACGGGAGCACGTCCGGCTTGGCGTGTCATCAGTGCCTCACCCACAGTCCAATGGTCAAGCGGAGAGGGCCAATCAAGAGATCTTGAGAGGTATCAAACCCCGGCTTATGGTTCCTTTGCAACGGACGCCAGGTTGTTGGGTTGAGGAGTTACCTTCTGTGTTATGGAGCATCAATACCACACCCAATAGATCGACAGGATATACACCGTTCTTCATGGTTTACGGAGCGGAAGCGGTTCTTCCTAGTGAAATCCGTCATGACCACCTCGTGTAGCGGCATATGTTGAAGCTGACAACGAGAAGGCACAGCGGGAAGCTCTTGACCTGTTAGATGAGGAGCGTGACATGGCAGCAGCTCGTTCGGCGATTTATCAGCAAGATCTGCGTCGTTATCATAGCCGCCGGATTAGAACCAGAACCTTTCAAGGAGATTTGGTGCTTCGACTCATCCAGGATCAGACGGATATGCACAAGTTATTCCCCCTTGGGAAGGACCCTTTGTGGTCAGCAAGAATCTGCACAACGGGTTGTACTACCTAATCGATGTTCGAGAGCGCAAAGACTCACGTAAATCGGAGGAGGAGACCAACCGGCCGTGGAATATTGCTCATCTTCAACCTTACTATACTTGAGCTATAGGCTCTGCTTATATACATATTATGACAATGCATATACTATGATCAATATAATAAACCGGAATGTAACACCCCGGATGTAACTTTCCATATTTGTAACTCCAACTCTTGCCATTTTCGACATTGTGATATGATATTCCCTCCGTGGTTGGGTTTTGTCTTTCGTTTTTGCATTTTGTCCATGTCATGCATTTCATATCATGTCATCATGTGCATCTCATTTGCATACGTGTTCGTCTCATGATTCTGAGCATTTTCCCCGTTGTCCGTTTTGCAATCCGGCACTCCTATGTTCCCCGGCGTCCCCTTTTACGTTTTTCCGTGAGCGGGGACTAATCTTTCTCGGAATGGACCGAGGTTTGTCAAGTGGCCTTGGTATACCACCGGTAGACCACCTGTCAAGTTCCGGGTCATTTGGAGCTCGTTTGGTACTCCAACGGTTAACCGCACTCTCGCAAAGGCCTCTTTTAAGTTGCAGCCCAACACCCTTTCAAAACAGACCAATAACCCATCTAAGTCACTTCCATGCTCTCCGTCGTTCGATCACGATCGTGTGGGCGAAAACCGCACCTCATTTGGAGCTTCCTAGCTCCTTCTACCTATAAATATGCATCTCCCCCTCCAAATCCGGATCCCAAACCCTAGCCCGCTCCTCACGCACGGACCGTCCAGTCCGCGCAGAGGCTCCGCCGCCGCGCCGCCCGGCCAATCAGGCAGCGCCACGTAGCCCTCCGCGCGCCGCCCGTCGCCCGGCAAGAGCCATGCCAGGCCCTCCGCGCCCGCTCGGCCGCGCGGTGCCCGATCCTCCGCGCCTCCGTTCCCATGACCCGCCGCCCGCCTCGGCCGCCGCGCCGCCGCCTCGCCTTGCGCCGGTGACCCGCCGTCGCCTCGCCGGCCGCCGCCCGGCCCGCGCGCCAGCCGGCCCGCCGCCGCCCGCCTCCTCGTCGCCCGGCACGCCTCGCCACCGCCCGGCCCCGCCTCGGCTTCCCCTCGGCCGCTCCTCTCCCTGCTCGTGAGCCGCCGCCTTGTGGATCCGGCCGGATCTGAGATCCACCTCGAGGGTTGACTTTCTCCTTCCCCCCATTCCCTCTTAAGTCATTTTTCGGTGATATTTTATTGCATTTTCTTCATGCCATAACTCTGTACCCGTAGCTCCGTTTCGTGCGTGTAATATGTCAAAATGTTCGCCTCGGAGAGTAGATCATTTTATATCAGTGCATCATTTTCATTTAAGCTCATCTTGATGCCCGAAATGCTGTTATAAGAGGGATATGTGATGTTAGTTTCTGTTTCTTATCAGAACTTGCACTTTTGTCATTTTTGCCATGATTGATGCGTGCATCCTATGAACTTGAGTCCTACATGTGTTTTGTAACATGCCATGCCATCTTTCCAGTGGTGTATGACATTTATTTTTGTGATCTCTGTGGTGACTAGCACAAGCATGCAAACTAGGCTTCATGATGTTGCTGATTTCAGCCTCGCTTTTCTTGATATTTTTATGCCATGTTAACTTGATGCTACCGAGAGATCCATGCATATTTTGAGATACTTGAATAAGGATGTTTTGAACATATGGTTATGCTCCATCCATCCATGCCCTTGTTTGCAATTATGGAGTGCCATAGCTTGAGTCAATCGAGCTCTACTTTTGCTATAAAATGTTTCCTGCCAGATTGTTTACATGTTATTCAATTTTGCCAAGGTTGTTGTAGTTGATCCATGTATGTTATGATGTTGTTCTTTCCATGTGTATATTCTATGCGATGTCTTCTTGATGGATGTATGCTTAGTTTATCATGAAATGCTCTGTAGTGAGTGCATCGAGCTATTAAACATGCCTATTTGTCATCTGTTTTTGCCATGCCCTGTTGCTGAATCTGTTAACGAAACTTGCTATGTTTACATGGGTGCTATTATATTTTCTGATCCTTTTTGGCTTATGGTCAGTAAGGGACTTTTGTTCTATGCTTTGAGTAGATTCATGCCATGCCTTGTTTTGCTATTATAAGTTCCTATAGCATGCTGTTTCATTGCTCTGAACATTGCTTCCTGATGCTGATTTTGCCATGTTCAGTAATTTCCCCAAGTCTGTGAAGCTGATATATTTTGCACTTTTTCCATGCTTGTTTGGACATATTATGATGTGAATTAGCCGTAGCTCATTGTTCATCTTTTGTCAAGCATCTTGAGTAGATCACTGCCATATGCTTTGTTGATACGTTTGGGTGCAGTAACTTAATTTCTTGTTGCTTGCTAAGTGGCATCATGCTGTTAATGGCAGATTTGTGCCATTCTTGTTTTGCTTGTCATTTGCAAACCGTGCATCCGATTTCGGTGATCATTATATCGATTTCAACCGAAATCATCTCATCTTTCCAGCGGCATACTTGGTTTGCCAAGTTTATGCATGGTTCATCATTTTCCTTCCGAAGCACGCATACGCATTGCATATCACATCCCGCATATCATGCCATTTATTGCATCATGTTGCTTGTGCATTGCACCGTGATTTATTGTGGTTCCTTTGTTTGTGTTCTTGCTTTGGGTAGAGCCGGGAGACGAGTACGTGAACGAGGAACCTGTTGAGAACGCCACGAGGATCAAGCTTTCGACAACTCGAGAACTTTGCGCAAGATGACCATACCCTCGAAATCACTTCTATCTTTGCTATGCTAGATGCTCGCTCTTTTGCTATGCCTATGCTACGATGCCTATCACTTGTTATATCATGCCACCCATATTGCCATGTCAAACCTCTAACCATCCTTTCCTAGCAAACCGTTGTTTGGCTATGTTACCGCATTGCTCAGCCCCTCTTATAGCGTTGCTAGTTGCAGGTGAAGGTGAAGTTTGTTCCTTGTTGGAACATGGAGATGTTGTTCCTTGATGGAACATGTTTACTTGTTGGGGATATCACAATATATCTGCTATAATTAATGCATCTATATATTTGGTAAATGGTGGAAGACTCGGCCTAATGCCATGAGTTTTGTTCCAATCTTGCCGCCTAGTTTCCGGCCATACCGGTGTTATGTTCCTTGATTTCGCGTTCCTTACACGGTTGGGTGATTTATGGGACCCCCTTGACAGTTCGCTTTGAATAAGACTCCTCCAAAGAAGGCCCAACGTTGGTGTTACCATTTGCCACCTAAGCCTTTTTCCCCCGGGTTTTCGCGAGCCCGAGGGTCATCGTTATTTAACCCCCCGGGCCCATTCTCCGCTGAGTGTTGGCCCAAACTAGAGCGCTGTGCAGCGCCCCCTCACGGAAACTTGAGGTCTAGTGTTAGTTGTATGGACTGCTTATCCGGTGTGCCCAGAGAACGAGATATGTGCAGCTCCTATCGATTTGTCGGCACATTCGGGCGGCTTTGCTGGTCTTGTTTTATTGTCGAAATGTCTTGTAGTCCGGGATTCCGAGATCGATCGAGTCTTCGGTAGAAGGAATATCCTTCGTTGACCGTGAGAGCTTATAATGGGCTAAGTTGGGACACCCTGCATGGTATTATCTTTCGAAAGCCGCGTGCGGTTATGAGGCAGATGGGAATTTGTTAATGTCCGGTTGTAGAAAACCCGAAGTTGACCTTAATTAATACACATCAATCAAGTGTGTAACTGCGTGATGGTCTCTTCTCGGAGTCCGGAAGTGAACACAGTGTTGGAGTTATGCTTGACGTAAGTAGTTCAGGATCACTTCTTGATCGCTACTAGCTTCACGACCGTGCCTTGCTTCTCTTCTCGCTCTCTTTACAAGTGTAGCCACCATATATGCTAGTCGCTTGCTGCAGCTCCACCTCACAACTCTGTCCTTCCTATTAGCTTAAATAGTCTTGATCTCGCGGGTGTGAGATTGCTGAGTCCTTGTGACTCACAGATTCTACCAATGATTGCAGGTGCCGACGATGCAGCAGGTGACGCAACCGAGCTCAAGTGGGAGTTCGATGAGGAAAGTGGTCGTTACTATGTGTCTTTTCACGATGATCAGTAGTGGAGCCCAGTTGGGACGATCGGGGATCTGTAGCATTTGGGGTATCTTCTTTATTTTGGTTCCGTAGTGGGACCTTGAGTGTATTCGGATGATGAATGTTTAGTTATGTATTGTGTGAAGTGGCGACTGTAAGCCAACTATGTATCTCTTTCCCATATGTATTACATGGGTTGTGTGAAGATTACCTCACTTGCGACATTGCTTTCAATGCGGTTATGCCTCTAAGTCGTGCTTCGACACGTGGGAGATATAGCCGCATCGAGGGCGTTACACGGAACCTCAGCTAAAGCGGGGTATCTGTTGTTTTCTTACATCATGTGTGGTTACATGGAGCTTCTGTTTCTAAAGCGGCGTCCGGTTTACCCCTTGATTTAGCCTCTCAAAGCTTCATATTATATCACTTGGAGGCTTGGTCGTATCTGAACCATAGCTACACCTCTTGATAGGCGCAATGTCACAACATCACTTGGGGGCTTGGTCGTATCCGAACCATAGTTACACCTCTTGATCGTCTCAAAGCCAAATCAAATCGGGGCCAAAGAGACTGTTGTAAAACAACAACTCAAACATAGGCACCCACTAAGCATAGCTCAAAACATTACTTGGGGATTCTTTGCTATCGCAATGAACTTAGAATCTACACTTGTAATGGGCTATCAAGCCATGGCTTGGAAGCCTGTTGTATACACCTAAAACCCGGGGTTAACCTGCCTCTTTAAGTAAGTCACGCTGCCCAGGTAAACCTGGTATGACCCTTCGAACTTTGACAAGTTACTCTAAAATGCAGACCCTGAACTTGTCAAGTTAAAACGATGATTTGTTAAGGATTGCGGACCATCTTAAAAGGCTTTGCAAAAATGGTTTAACTCAGTGGCCTGGCAGCCCATGAAAAGCCTTGAATTTGGGGCCTGGCAGCCCATGAAAAGCCTCGACTACAACGGTTTTCATTTGCCTTTTGCTAAGTTTTCTTTATTTTTCATAAGATTTGTGATGTTTTTAAACCAGTGTTTATTAGCCCGGTTCGGCTGTCAACTATATGTTGTCAGTACACAAATTATAACCCGGAGACTATCAGTCCGGTCTAGTTTGACGCAAAGTCACCAGTATGGAATAAACCGGTGTTTATCATAACCCAGAACGGTTTTATTGTAAACCGGCATCATATAACAGGAGTTGTTTATCCTCCAGAGCAGGGTTCTGACCGTCACTACAACGTTGGACAGCCAACATTATGCCTAAGGATCATAGGTATTATATATTTCCATACTTGGTTATATATATATATATATATATATATATATATATATATATATATATATATATATATATATATATATTTGGGTATCATAACCTGCCCGGCGGTAAACCGCCAGGGTGCTTTAAGCTTCTTATCTACAAGAACAGATCGAATACATGGCTATGGATTATGCATATCATATCTTAAGCATGTCGGATGAAGCAAGCATCAGTCGCAGATAAATATGCACAAAGGCATACCAGACCAAGTATTTTAACTAGCCTATTATAAGGTGTTTCAAGTGCCCAAAAGCATAATTGTTTTCTAGAATGCATGTCGCAGCAGGTAGAATATTAAACCGGCCTCCGGTTCATGATTGGTCACCAGCTTGGCCTGACGGCTGTGGGTCATCTCACGCCGGTTCACCTCCCTCCTCTCTACCCAGCGGCTGGAAGTCAACTGTCGCCCAGTCGATCCCGGTTAAGGCTTGGAATACAACTTCATCTCTTATAAGCGTGGACGGTTCAATGTCAGGGGCATAAGTATGCTTACGGATTGGCGGGATAAGATTTTGAGCTTCTGGAATTGTTGCAGCAACCCGTTTGTTCTTGTCATCATAGCTTTCCTGATAGTATGAAAGGTCCGCTTCTTCAACCAGTTGACAAGCCAATGGGCGTACTTCCCGATTTATGATTCGGAGATCATCTTCGCCAAATTCTGTTCCGTGTTCCTTCAAACTGGGATAACCTTGGGCCGCTTCAACTGGATCAAAGTCAGGTACCCATGCCTTTGCCCGGGTCAGTGCGGCCAAAGCACCCGTTCTTGCGGCAGACTTTTTTAGCTCGTCTACCCGAGCAGGAATAATAGATAACCTTTCTAAGGTATACTTGATCAAGATGGGAGGCGGATTGTTGTGTGAAGCAGTATATATGATCATTGCTGGCATATCTGTTGCTCTACCAGAGTATAGGCTGCTTTCAGTTTCTTCTGAACATCAGATCCCAAGTGGCCGAGTTCCTGTATTATTACAATGATTAGTAAACCGGCAAATACATGCAAGGACATATGGAAAGCCTAAGTCAAGGATGTTTACCAAAAATAGCAGCAGTCATGGCATGAATTTGCCGCTTTACACCGGTCAGTTTGTCAACTACCGGTTTAAGTGCCGCTTCTGCGTTCTCAGCTCTTTTTATCAAAGTGGATTTTTCAGTCTCCCAGTCCGTCCGCTCTTTGTTGAAGCCTTCTTTCAATTTTTCCATAGCGCCTAGAGCGCTGGTCAATTCTTCTTTCGCTTTTGAAGTTTCTGCCTGTTGGGACTTGAGATTCTCTCGCAGATCAGCGGTTTGGCTTTCGTTCTTGCTCAGTTCAGCCTATAAAGAGACAGATATATAATGAATTGGCAGTGCATATTTGAAGTACCAAGCACATAACAAGTTATGCCCTTAGTACTTGGGGGCTAATGCATATTTGCTCTTCATCAGAATTTTTTTACAAGTCCCAAGCACAATACAAGTATTAAGCTTGGCACTTGGGGGGTAATGTGCATTTGATCATAAATTGCTGAGATGGGTTTTCTTCTACAAAGTCCCGGTTCATCTTTATGAAGTTAAACCGGCCCTTGGGGGCTACTTCAGTGAAGTTAAGATGCATTGCTGCAAACATAGAATTTTTACTAAGTCCAGGTTTAGATTGGTATCTTAAACCGTCACTTGGGGGCTACCGGACTTGATAAGCTGCAATTAAAAATAAGGGGGAAAGACTTATGAAGTTACCTCATATCGTTCCTTCGTCATATTTACCAAGCTGGCTTCATAGTCACGACTGGTGTATAGACGGTTCAGATAGCCAGAATGAAGGTCTTGAGCATTCAGATGGGCATAAGTTGACAAATCGGCATTCCATTTGCCTTTGCATATTGCAGAGAATTCCTCTTTGACAGTATGCTTTGACAAAGCGACAGGATTGCCAGGAGTGGTATGGCCAGTGCCAGTAATCATAACATCATCATCCTTTTCCTCAGCAGCCCTTACTGGAGTTGGCGGTTTGTCAGTATCTTTTACTGGACTGACCGGTTTGTCAGTCCGGATAGGGCTGGTTGGCTGGTCAGCATGGCCCGTGGTGTCAACTTCTACTCGCTCAGCAACAAAGTCATGATCTTGAGGCGGTGGGTCATTCAGCATGTCATCAATGTTGGTCTCTTCAGGATCAGGAGTTTTCTCCGGTTCAATAGCCGCTTCCTCCTCTGTCGGTTTATTCAGACGAGCTTTCTTGCTGGGCCTGGGCTTGGCACTGAGAAAAGTAAACATAAAGATCAGTACAGTATATATTAAGATAACACCTCAAGGATATAAGTAAGTGTATAGCTCACCCAATAACTGTTTTGAGGGGTGGAAGTTTGGTGGCTGACGACTCGCCAGAAGATGAGTGAGAAGTACCCTGATAATTTGAATCAAATGGGTTAAGAGGTTGACAAAAACAACCCGCTTTGGGGAATGAAGTGTCAAGGGGATAAGAGACCTCTGATCGACGTTTCTGAACCGGAGTGTTCGGTAAACTGGCGGAGGTAACTACCTGGCCGCTATGGTGGGTTGTGCGGCGAACCTGGTGCTGTTGTGTCTTCACAAGAAAGTTCGGATCCAAGTAAGCAAGAGGATGAGAAAATTTAACTTTCCGGTTTGCAAAGGATTTGAATCGGAGGAAAGAATGATTACCTCTACAACATTGGCTTGGCTGCCTTCAGCATTGTCCTGACAATACTCATCATCAATAAGGCGTACGAAAAATGAACCAAGTGAGTCAAGTTCTACCTCTAATTCCGGGTTACCCACATAATCATCAGCTGGTGGATCGGAGGATGCAGTGGTCCTTTTCTTGGCAGGTTTTTTAACAACCCTGGTCTTTGGACGAACTGGCTTGACCGATTTGTCTTGCGGCTTCGCCGGTTTGTCTTGTGGGGGTTTCTTGTTCCAGAACGGATCATCACCCTGTCAGAAAATAATCATACTTTCAGAGAATATTTGGACAAAAGCAATTTCAAATAAAAGATTATATGATTCTTACAGCTGGCGGTTTTTTGAAGGTGCAGAAAGGGAGTAGTCCGGTTTGGGCATAGACAGCCTCCGGTTCATTCAACATCTTTTAATAGCCTCAATGACTTCTTCATCTGTAAGCTGAATATCAATGTGCCTCTGAGCATCCTTCAAGCTCCCGGTATACTCACACATCAAACCGGAGCGCCGGCTTAAGGGCAGAATGCTCCAGCTTATCCAGCAACGAGCAAGATCAACTCCTGTTAAACCATTTGCTAGGAAGGCTCTAAGCTTTGATAATTGAGGAGCGTAGTTGGCCCTCTCTTTTGCAGTCAACCTTTGAGGGAAAGGATGTGTGTTACTCAGGCGTTCAGGGCGGTAACTCGGCAGGGGGTTTTCATCAGGTGGAGATGTGTCTTTGCAATAAAACCAAGTGGCGTTCCACTCCTTGGGGTGACTGTGAAGTTTGGGATGAGGAAAATTAACTTCCTTCCTTTTCTGAACCGCCATTCCGCCAAATTCGGTATTGGGTCCATCTGTGAATTCTGTGCGACAGTTCAAGTGAAAGAAATCCCTGAACAATTCTACTGTAGGTTCCTCTTGAAGATAAACCTCGCAAAAAACTTGGAAGTGGCAGATGTTGGTCACAAAATTAGGACCGATGTCTTGAGGGCGCAGTTGAAAGCTGGCCAGTACATCCTGGAAAAATTTCGAACCGGGAGGGCTGAAACCCCGGCCTAAGTGATCAGCAAACACAACTACCTCTCCGTCCTTGGGGTAGGAGGATTTTCCGGGCCAGTGACCCTCCAGTGGATAACATCTTTCTTCGCTAAGGCGCTCGTTTTAACAAGGTTGTTTAGCTGTTCTTCAGTCACTCGAGAAGGAGCCCAGTATCATTCATAGACTTGCTTGGCCATGGCAACGAAAATCTTAAACATTATGTTTGCCGGTTTAAGATTTACAGTGGACAACTATACAGCGATATTAGGGTGTAAGCATGTTATTAAACCAGAGTTGGTTGGTGTTAAACCGGAGGTTACTAATGGAGACATTATAATAGTGAAGTACATTGGCGGTTCAACAAGGGGACTAATGGTATCTACCGGGTCGTCATTTTTTCTAACAAGTTAAACCGCCTAATCAGGCATTGAAGATACATGTCTACAGATGTATACGTGAAGGGAAAACAGATTTCACAAAGTTGGCATTATAATTTTGGATTTGCCGCATGTCAGAACAGGAAAACATATTCAGACATAAGAGTTAGTATCAAAACAGTTGATGAAGGTTCAGATGGGATCTTCTATTTAAACGGGGTGAATGGATGGAAAGAAAGGCTATGGCTGTCACTATGCAGAGTAATATCCAAGTTTGAATCAAAGAGACAATATACAAACGACGAACACTGACAAACACCAAAGAACACCGAAACCCTAGAAACAGATCTATGGTGGAAGAACAGAAAGCTTACCGATGTTGATGGAAGAGCGGAGAAGTGTCGCGGTTCTCTGGTACGCTCAGGGCGATGCAGCGGCCGGGGTTGAGGCAGAGGCGACGGTCGACGGTGGCGGCGGAGCTCCAGATGTTGAGCAGCGCGAGGAAGACGACGACGTGAAGAGGCACGAGGGGGAAAAGTGAAAATGACCCCTCGGCCCTATTTATAAGAGGAGTGGACAAAAGGCAGGCGCGAGCATTGAGGAGCCAGAAAAATGGGGGGTGTGACAACTTTGTTGCCTCGATTGTCGGAGGCCCATTAATGAAGATGAGTATATACAGTTTAAAATAACAGATGATGTCATGGCGGTTTACCATGGTACTGGAAGATGACGTCATGGTGGTTTACAGATTGTGTGAAGATATTGAAGAAGAGATCTTATTAAGTGCTCAGGACTGACATGAACCAGTTCAAATCGATGCGGGGCCTAATGTTGGGGATATTACCATCGATTTAAACCGCCAGGAGAGGCCGGGTTAACTCCATTAGTAGTTCATTATATCTGAAGCCCATGAAGACAGACGGTGACGTTTTAAGGAGGCCCAGGGCCCAGAACCGGTTTAAGGCCTGTAGACATAAACCGACATTGACAATGTAATTTGTATGATAAGGTAGAAAGAGCGGAGACCGAGCCGGACACGTTTATGAGCCGGCCTCGGGACTCTGTAAACTGACGGGCGTCAACCCATGTATATAAGGGGACGACCCGGTGGCGGTTCAGGACAACAGACAACAACTCGAGACTCAGGCAAAGCGTATTCGCTCCCTGGTCATCGAAACCCCATCAATCCAATCACAACTAGACGTAGGCTTTACCTTCATCGTAAGGGGCCGAACTAGTATAAAAACTCTCTTGCGTCCCTTGTCTGCTTTAACCCCTTTAAGCTAACCCGTAGCGATGGCTCCATGACTAAGTCCTTTCACGAGGACATCTGTCGTGACAAAACCACGACAGAAACCTTGACTCATACGCGACCTTAAGCACGCAACTAGAGCTTGGATAACTGAATTGTTGTCTGTTCTGTGGGGATTGAGGACAACTCCCAATCGATCCACTAACCAAACCCCTTTCTTCATGGTGTAAGAGGCTGAACCCGTGCTTCCTAGTGACCCGCTTCATAATGCACCCCGAGTGAAACTTTATTCAAAAGCTGAAGCAGAGCAAGCATGTCAGGATGCAGTAGACCTACTGGAAGAAGAACGAGAGATGGCTTTGATTCGATTGACTATTTATAAGAAAGATCTGCCTCGATTCCATGCAAGGAACGTCAAGGGTCGAGCGTTTCAAGAAGAAGACCTAGTGCTCCGAGTGGATCAGCAACGACCACATAAGCTTGCCCCCGCGTGGGAAGGCCCTTTCCTCATCACCAGGGTGCTTCACAATGGAGTTTATCACCCTTACAACCTAGCTCAAAAGAAAGACGAGCCACGCTCCTGGAATGTAGATCTTCTTTGTCGTTTTATACTTGACAACTAGATTGTGAGGATGTAATAGGATTACTTGTTAGATCGTTTAGCAAGACATTATTCCTGCAGTTCCTTAATGATTGTTCTCGCATAAACATCTGTTCAAATCCCCTAGTGGGTGACTTAGCTACGGAACCCGTTTTCGCCTAAGTTAAAAATCTAATCCGAGTGGAGAGCAATCCTCCCACTCGGGGGCTTAGCTGCGAGCTCGTCCTCGCCTAAGTTAAAAACCTACTCCGAGTGGACAGAAATCCTCCCACTCGGGGGCTTAGCTGCGATCCTGTCCTCGCCTAAGTTAAAAAACCTACTCCGAGTGGAGAGCAATCCTCCCACTCGGATGCTTAGCCGCGAGCCCGTCCTCGCCTAAGTTAAAAACCTACTCCGAGTGGAGAGCAATCCTCCCACTCGGAGGCTTAGCCGCGAGCCCGTCCTCGCCTAAGTTAAAAATCTACTCCGAGTGGAGAGCAATCCTCTCACTTGGGGGCTTAGCCGCGAGCCCGTCCTCGCCTAAGTTTAAAAATCTAATCTGAGTGGAGAGCAATCCTCCCACTCGGAGGATTAGACGGGTGGCCGTCCTAGCCTAAGTTAAAAACCTACTCCGAGTGGACAGCAATCCTCCCACTCAGAGGCTTAGCCGCGAGCCCGTCCTCGCCTAAGTTAAAAATCTACTCCAAGTGGAGAGCAATCCTCCCACTCGGGGGATTAGCCGCGAGCTCGTCCTCCCCTAGGTTAAAAACCTACTCCGGGTGGAGAGCAATCCTCCCACTCGGGGGCTTAGCCGCGAGTCCGTCCTCGCCTAAGTTAAAAATCTACTCCGAGTGGAGAGAAATCCTCCCACTCGGGGGCTTAGTCGCGAGCCCATCCTCACCTAAGTTTAAAAATCTACTCCGAGTGGAGAGAAATCCTCCCACTCGGGGGGCTTAGCCGCGAGCCCGTCCTCGCCTAAGTTAAAGAACCTACTCCGAGTGGAGAGAAATCCTCCCACTCGGAGGCTTAGCCACGAGCCCATCCTCGCCTAAGTTAAAAATCTACTCCGAGTGGAAAGCAATCCTCCCACTCGGGGCCTTAGCCGCGAGCCCATCCTTAAACATTGTTCTCGCATAAACATCTGTTCAAATCCCCTAGTGGGTGACTTAGCTACGGAACCCGTTTTCGCCTAAGTTAAAAATCTATTCCGAGTGGAGAGCGATCCTCCCACTCGGGGGCTTAGCCGCGAGCCCGTCCTCGCCTAAGTTAAAAACCTACTCCGACTGGAGAGAAATCCTCCCGCTCGGGGGCTGAGCCGCGATCCTGTCCTCGCCTAAGTTAAAAAACCTACTCCGAGTGGAGAGCAATCCTCCCACTCGGATGCTTAGCCGCGAGCCGTCCTCTCCTAAGTTAAAAGCCTACTCCGAGTGGAGAGCAATCCTCCCACTCGGAGGCTTAGCCGCGAGCCCGTCCTCGCCTAAGTTAAAATCTACTCCGAGTGGAGAGCAATCCTCTCACTTCGGGGCTTAGCCGCGAGCCCGTCCTCGCCTAAGTTTAAAAATCTAATCCGAGTGGAGAGTAGTCCTCCCACTCAGGGGATTAGCCGGGTGGCCGTCCTAGCCTAAGTTAAAACCCTACTCCGAGTGGAGAGCAATCCTCCCACTCAGAGGCTTAGCCGCGAGCCCGTCCTCGCCTAAGTTAAATATCTACTCCGAGTGGAGAGCAATCCTCCCACACGGGGGCTTAGCCGCGAGCTCGTCCTCGCCTAGGTTAAAAACCTACTCCGGGTGGAGAGCAATCCTCCCACTCGGGGGCTTAGCCGCGAGTCCGTCCTCTCCTAAGTTAAAAATCTACTCCGAGTGGAGAGAAATCCTCCCACTCGAGGGCTTAGTCGCGAGCCCGTCCTCGCCTAAGTTAAAGAACCTACTCCAAGTGGAGAGCAATCGTCCCACTCAGAGGCTTAGCCACGAGCCCATCCTCGCCTAAGTTAAAAATCTACTCCGAGTGGAAAGCAATCCTCCCACTCAGGGGCTTAGCGGCGAGGCCGTCCTTGCCTAAGTTAAAAACCTACTCCGAGTGGAGAGCAATCCTCCCACTCGGGGGCTTAGCCGCGAGCCCATCCTCGCCTAAGTTGAAAACCTACTCCGAGTGGAGAGCAATCCTCCCACTCGAGGGCTTAGCCGCGAGCCCATCCTCGCCTAAGTTAAAAATCTACTCCAAGTGGGGAGAAATCCTCCCACTCGGGGGCTTAGCCGCGAGCCCATCCTCACCTAGGTTAAAAACCTACTCCGAGTGGAGACACTCCTCCCACTCGGGGGCTTAGCGACGAGCCCGTCCTCGCCTAAGTTAAAAATCTACTCCGAGTGGAGAGCAACCCTCCCACTCGGGGGCTTAGCCGCGGGCCGTACTCGCCTAAGTTAAAAATCTACTCGGAGTGGAGAGTAATCCTCCCACTCTGAAGCTTAGACTACTGCAGGATGCTGCTAACGCGACACTACGATCAAAGGCCCTTTGACGAAACTGTGTGCGATGCATTAATCACAAACGGGGATGTAAAAAACCCGTCAAAAAGGTGCAAAACGTTTGCAATGGCGAAGCCATCAAACACGGTTCAGATTTTAGTTGTGTGTGCGATTCAGGGCACACGGTTAACCCGTTCGAAATGTTTGCAATGAGGCAGAACAACAGAAACGGTCAGCCATATCAATGTGTGTGCGATATACGACATACAGTTCACTCCGATGAACTGTTTGCTAGTAGGGAGTGCAACAGATATGGTTAGTCAGATCAAGGTGTGTGTGATATAGGACATACGGTTCACTCGGATGAACTGTTTTTGATTAGCGAACAAAATAGAAACGGTTCAACTTAAACAAGATGTGTGTGATACGTGGAAAACAGCCGACTCAACGGCGAGCAACAACGTGGTCAACCTTCTGCCATCAATAAATTTTGACCTTGTTTCTCGTCACATTGCAGATTACAACGCAATAAGTAATTGCAAATCTGTTCACACCTATCAAACTAATATGTGTTCACACTTAGCACCGGGTTATAAAAACTACCCACTAGAAAATTACTTCACAGTTCCTCTGCTCATCACCCAAAAAACTGGTCTTTCCTGTCAAGTCGTTCTGCCATGACCAGTAGGAGGAGTTTAGGGTGGACATATAACCAAGCAGCAAAGACCAAGGCCGCGAAAGCACTAGAGAGGTCCTGCTGCGAAGCCGCAGCCGTAGCATAGATGTCCCGGTGTGCCGCGGAGCCCTCAAACAAGCTCTCACGGGCACGCAAGGGCTCTCACAAGCGCATTCACGGCGTCAGCCATCACGACAGGCCGGCGTTCCTGAAGTCCTTTGCCAGCAATGACGACATTCTCGCTGGCGTCACTACGCAGCAGGAGCTGGTCGACGGCTCGATGAAGGTGCTCAAGATTAGCGATGCCTCGGTTGACAAGGCGACCGGCCTTGTCAAGCAACTCATGGGTGACAATGCGAAGCTCCTCAAGTTGGTCGCCGAGAAGGAGGAGGAGGCCGCTGGTTGGAAGATGTTGCATGAGCATAGAAGTGCCTCGGAGATGACGCTGAAAGTGGTCGTTGACAAACTGATGGGTGGCTTGAGGAAGCTCGGATAGAGCGCGAGTAGGAGGTGGAGGAATCTGTGGATGCTTTCAAGCAAAGTTGTGAGGAATTGAAGAAGGAGCTGGAGGATTTCGTCGTCGGCGATCCATCGACGAGTAGAGACAGTAGCGACCTAGATCGTTTTCTGCAATTTCCTTCTTCTCTTGCTCCCATGTCTTCCGGGCTTTGCCACATGTGGCATTTTAAATTATCCTGAATATGTAAGAAAATTATTATCTACGCCATTGTAAATTTGTCATCGTATTATCCGGTGCCATTTAATTTGTGGTCGTATTATCCGTAGCCCTATGTCGCAATTTAAATTAGGGAGGAATACGACTTGAAAACACGAACAAAGCAAATGTTGCCATGGGATCCCAAGCAAACACCCTCCATCCAGGTGTTTTAATTAACCCATTAATGGAGAGGTTGTGAGCGAGGCGGGCGGCGGCCGGTGCATGGAGGTCAAAGAGCTCGCTTCCCGGTGAGCATGGGTGGCTTTGCTGCTCGCATGTGTCCCGTTGAGCCTGCGCGGCGGACTGCTCGCACGCGTCCCGTCGAGCCTGCACGACAGACTTCTTGCGCTCGTCCCATCTAATCAAGCAGCTGCACGCACGCCATTGAGTATGGTTAAATTTCGACACGGCTAATACAATACAACCGTTTGCGATATTAACGTGTGAGCTTTTTGTTTCAAAAAGGACTTCGTTGGCTACTAATGTGTGCGCCTCTTCTCAAACTGGACGATTTTTTTACCACGGCATATATGTGCCATGTCTTGAAACCATGCCAAGTTTCATGTTTTTTGGGTGACTTTTTGATTTATGGGATTTAAAACCAAGATTCTCAATGTTTCAGACGATGACAAGTTTGTAATTCATTCCCATTCCTTAAATGAGACCTAAACATGCACCCAAAGTGACACATTTACGATTTCCCACCCATTTTGCTTCAACTTTGGAGCATGTGCTTGTAGTTCAAATTTGAATTATGGACTACATTAAATGCGTACAAAACTTAGTAATTAGTAATATATACAATGGCCAAACGAACCCTGAACAGTTTCAAATTTCAGCCACTCCTGTTATTCTATGTTGCCTGTAGAAAATAAAGTTCAAGGCAAGAAGAGGCAGCGATTATCGTTTCGCCCACAAGAGGGGTATGTTTCCCTACCGGAACCACGAGGGTTGCAACAGGCTCTGGTTTGTAAGAGGCTTGTAATATAGCTTAGCCCAAATTGGACAAATATATGTACCATGTGGTGACACCATGCCAAGTTTCATGATTTCCTGGTGAGTTTTGGATTTAAAGAGATTTGAAACCGAGATTCGCAATGTTTGTGGCCAAGCCAGGACGCGAGACACTTGAATTCTTTCCCATTCGTTCCATGGGACCTAAATATATACCCCAAGGAAACATGTACATTTTTTCTAGCCATTTTGGTGCACTGGAGCATGTATTTGTAGTTCGGATTTGAATTATGGACATTAAATGCCTAGAAAACTCAATTAATGAATAAAAAGGTCAAACATGCCCTGAATAATTTCAAAGTTCACCGCGAATCTCCCGTTGTTCCGTGTTGCGTGTAGAAGAAAATACGAGGCTAGAAGAGGGAGCGATTATCGTTAGGCCCAAATGGGACACATTTCCCTATCGAAACCACGAGGGTTCTTGCGATAGGCTCCGGTTTGTAAGAGGTTTGTAATAAAGCTTGACCCAAATTGGCAATGTTTTTACCACGATATATATGTCCCATGACGTGACACCATGCCACCTTTGATGACTTTCTGGTGAGTTTTAGATTTATGGGGATTTAAAAACCGAGATTCGAAATGTTTGAGGATGAGCCAGGACACCGGTACGCTTGTAATTCGTTCCCATTCTTGGCATGGGACCTAAACATGCACCCAAGGACACATCTATACTTTTTCTAGCCATTTTGGTGAACTGGAGCATGTATTTGTAGTTCAGATTTGAATTATGGACATTAAATGCCTAGGAAACTCAATTAGTGTATAAAAAGTCCAAACGAAACCTGAATAAGTTTAAATTTTAGCACGGATATCATGTCATTCCATGTTGCCTGGGGAAGAAAATACAAGGAGAAAAGGGGCAGTGATTACGTTTCGCCCACAAGGGGAACACGTTTCCCTATCGGAACCACGAGGCTTCTTTGAGAGAAGCTCCGGTTTGTAAGAGGTTTGTAATAAAGCTTGTCCCAAATTGGACACCATTTTTACCGAGACATATATGTGCCATGACGTGACACTGATACGTCTCCAACGTATCTATAATTTATGAAGTATTCATGCTGCTATTTTATCATTCTTGGATGTTTTACAATCATTTTATAGAAACTTTATATCATTTTTTGGGACTAATCTATTGACCCAGTGCCTAGTGCCAGTTGCTGTTTTTTGCTTGTTTTTTACATCACAGAAATCAATATCAAACGGAGTCCAAACACCGCGAAACTTTTTGGAGATTTTTATGGACCAGAACACCCAAGATGGGCTAGAGCAGCACCTGGGGGGTTGCCCAGAGGGGGGCACAACCCACCAGGGCGTGCCTGGGTGCCCAGGCGCGCCTAGGTGGGTTGTGCCCACCACGGTGGCCTCCCGCACCCCCTCTTTACCCTATAAATTCACAAAAATTCCAAAAACCCTCGGGGTTAACCAAGATCAGAAGTTCCGCCACCACAAGGCTCTGTAGCCACCGAAAACCAATCTAGACCCCATTCTAGCACCCTGCTGGAGGGGGAATCAACACCAGTGGCCATCTTCATCATCCCGGCGGCCACCATGATGAGGAGGGAGTAGTCCACCCTCGGGGCTGAGGGTTTGTACCAGTAGCTATGTGTTTAATCTCTCTCTCTCTCTCTCTCTCTCTCTCTCTCTCTCTCTCTCGTGTTCTTGAGATATCACGATCTTGTTGTATCGCGGGCTTTGTTAATATAGTCGGATCATATGGTGTTTTCCCCTCTCTATCTTGTTGTGATGAATTGAGTTTTCCCTTTGAGATTTCGTTGTTATCGGATTGAATACTTTTATGGATTTTTGAACACTTGATATATGTTTTGGCACTCAACCCGCGGATTCTCGAGGTGACATGGCGGTAATCTATGCATAGGGGTTGATGCACGTTCTTGTTTTTGTTTCTCCAGTAGAAATCTTGGGGAACTCTTTGAAGTTCTTTATGTTGCATTGAGTATTATGAATATGAATTTGCTTTGGTGTTATTTTAGTATGAACTCTAGGACAGATCGAACGGAAAGAATAGCTCTATGTTATTTTAGTACGAACTCTTGAATAGATCGAACGGAAAGAATAGCTTTGAGGTGGTTTCATACCCTACAAACAATTTATTCTTATGTTCTCCGCTAGATAGGAACTTTGGAGTGATTCTTCATCTTACTTTGAGGGATGGGTATATGATCCAATTATATTAGCACTGTTGAGAGATTACACTAGCGAAAGTACGGACCCTAGGCCTTGTTTTCAAGCATTGCAATATTGTTTTTGTGCCCGTTTACTATTTGGTACCTTGTTGTTCTTATTTATTCAAATTATAAAAATATATTTCTACCATCCATACTACACTTTTATCACCATCTCTTCGCCGAACTAGTGCACCTATAAAATTTGCCATTGTATTGGGTGTGTTGGGGACACAAGAGATTTCTTGTATTTGGTTGCAGGGTCGTTTGAGAGAGAGACCACATTCATTCTACACCTCTCGCGGATTGATAAATCTTAGGCCATCCACTTGAGGGAAAATTGCTACTATCCTACAAAACTCTGCGCTTGGAGGCCCAACACGTGTCTACAAGAATAAAGTTGCGTAGTAGACATCAAGCTCTTTTCTGGCGCCGGTGCCGGGGAGGTCAGTTCTTGAAGGTATATCTTTAGATCTTGCAATTGAATCTTTTAGTTTCTTGTTTTATCACTAGTTTGGTTCATAAAAGAAAACTACATAAAAAAATGGAATTGAGGTTGCATCATATTATTGATCATCTTTATAATATCTTTCTTGAAAATGATGGTTCGGAAAATTGTGCTCAATTGTTAGAAGAAGAAGTCAATAAAATGCTTGGCAGAAAATATTTGAATGATGAGCATGATTGCAATGTTGTTAGTATGAATTCTTTGAATATCCAAAATGCTAATGATGATTGCACAAATCATGACAAAAATGTTTCTTATAAGCATGTCAATTTTTGCAGAGTGAATTGGGAGTGCAATTGCACAGCAAAAAGGGAAGATATATTTTGTAAGAAGCATAAATATTTACAAACGAAAAAGTTGCAAGAGAGGCTAGATGATTGTGCTGAAAGATGTATTTTTTTCCATCCTTGTGAACTTTGCAATGAACGTAGTCATTTAAATCTCCAATGCAAATTATTTCATGATCAAATCGTGTCCAAAAATTGTGATAACTTGATTACCCTTGAGCATCATAAAGAGGTTAGTCTTCTTTTGGGGTATGAAGAAATGAAACGTATAACTAAGGGTTTTCCAAATCCCGAGGGATTTCTTGATTTTGATCTAGAAGAAATTTATATGTTTTGTGCGGTAAATTGCATTAAGAATCCTTATATTGCCAACTACCTAAAGACAAGAAAACAAATGGAAAATGTTTCCCAATACCCATTACGAGGGCCTTTGAAATCCTTGGGCAAGCGCTCGTTCCATAGAGCCGCCATTAGACATGGCACACCGAAAGCTCTAGAAGTTACACCCGCCTCAATTGAAGTCGTCGGGTAAACCGGCGCGTGCTGATGAGCTGCCAGCTCAACCTCCCGACGTGCTCTGCCCTGGTCCACTAAATCCTGTGCATCGGTACCGTTGTGCGCCGGATCATCACCATGAGGTTGGTGACGACATCGCTCAGTACTCGAAACTGCTGGCGAGTCAATATGCCTACCGTAGCTCCGGCTCAGACGAGGGGTTGAATGAATTCAGTCATGACTATAGGAATAAGCCTGCTCCTGCACCAAAGCCGTTTGAAGAAGTTCCCTGGCCCTTCTAGTTTCAATCGTCGTCGCGGTCTCGCCCTTGATCGCTAGAGCTACCAGTCGCGTAGCTGCAGCAATCATGTTATCTAGAGGGGTGGAGTAATGACCCGGCGGTGTCACTATGCACCGAGGCAGGGTATTATCCATATGCAGAGAACAGGCAACGCGCGGCTGACCTGGTACTCCACCTCCTGGCGCCTCAATCGTCTGGTTTATCGCCGGCGGATTACTAGCCCCTGCTCCGGGTGTGTTGAAGAGGTCCCTCGGCTCATAAACTGAGGGCAGACGACTCCGGTGCTTCCTCCTCAAGACTTCATTTGAAGTGTTCTGATCCACCAAAAGCCGGTATGAATCTGCTTGAATCCGCTATGCTTGGGCGTTCGAAACAGCCCGTTCTGCAGCCATCCTGGAGTTTTCCGCTGCGAAGTCCACCTTAGCTTGCGCGATCTCATCACGCAATTTAGCCACTTCCACCTTATGCTGTTCCTGGTTGTCTGGGGTCACATCAACCTCCATCAGAGTCGCCAGAGCGTCTAGTAGATCTGCCAAAACTTGAGCCGGCGGGCGTGTTGAACCGCCAGCACCCACTTCGGTCACCGCCGCTGCACTAGAAGTCATGGCCGTGGTGGCTGTCGAACCAAGAACCGGCCGGGTCCAGCCATGAAGATTTCCACCCGTTCGGCGGCTCATGGGGGTCCGAAATACTGGCGCCATCGAAATAGCCCCCAAGCCATCCGTCTTGTAACTGATACATTGAGTCGGTTTCGCCTGTGGATGACTCACCATTAGAGTAGATGGCTGTCTCAACACCAGACACAAAGCCTTCCAACTCAGCCCCATGCATACATCCAACAAAGGCATGCTTCACGGCGGGTTTAACCTGGGCGGGTCGTGCGCGCTGAGCCGTCTCGATGATGTCGGTGCAGGTGTCCGGCTCAGGGCCCAACTCGCCGATCTTGCCGATGAAGACGTGAATTCTACCGTAGGGGACTAGATACCCGTACTCAATTGAGCCGGCCTCGGGGCCCCAGCCTGCATCATCGATGTAGAGCTTGCCGTGACGACTCTTGGTCATCCGGCCCACAGCGTATCCCTTAATCCCTTCAAAGCTGCCCTTTAAGAACTCAAAACCATCGTGCGTTGGCCCCATGGTGGGCGCCAACTGTCATGGAAGTGTCACGGCAGATGTCCTCATGGAAGGACTTAGTTGTGGAGCCATTGCGACGAGGTTAGCTTAAAGGGGTTAAATAGGACAAAGGACACGAGGAGTTTATACTGGTTCGGCCCCTTGCGGTGAAGGTAAAAGCCTAATCCAGTTTGAGGTGGTATTGCTAGGGTTTCGATGACCAGGGAGCAAATACGCTTTGCCTGGCTCTCTATCTGTTGTTTCTTGCCCTAAGCCGTTGCTGGGTCGTCCCCTTATATACATGGGTTGACGCCCTACGTCCTACAGAGTCCCGGCCGGCTCATACAATGTGTCCAACTCGGTGACTTATCTTACCTGCCTTACATTACAAGTCTATGCATATATGGCGGTTTATACTTATGGGCCTTAAGCCGCCTTCGGGCTTGGACCTTTAACGAGCCTGTCTATGAACCGCCATCTTTAATATACTCTTGGGCTTCATTTAAATGAACCACCATATGGATGAACCGGCCCCTCCTGGGCGGGTCATATCTGATAGTCATATCCCCAACACAATCTATGACTTACTCACGTCCTAGGAGCAACAATCTTAACCAAGATATGCTTGTGAAGCTCAAGGTTTTGTACACACTTGTTGAACAGCTATACACTTGAGCTCAACGTGAACTGGCCACAATTTCTCCGACTAATCAAGCACCTACTCTCTTGATAGATGTCTTGAAAAAACTTTCTGTGCTGCTTGCTAGGATGGATGAGATGAAGCGGTCGTCTGCAAGAGCCGGTGCCGTGACGGCTTTGAGCCGGGCCAAGGCATGGTTACCAGAGCTAGAATCGTCTGAGGTAGCCACTGGATATCCAAGCTTAAAAGAAGACGACACTTCATTTGATCAAAAGGACTTTGCTGCCTATTTGAAAGAAATACACCCTCTGGCCAGTCTGATTGCAAATGAAACGGATCTGTCAAAATATCACCTGGCTTATAGCATGGAGAATCAGAAGAAGCCCACGCCAGCTTATAAAGTGACGGGTCTAATCCCTCCAATCCGTAAGCATACTTTCGCCCCTAAAGTTGACCCGTCTGAACTTATAGATGATGAGGCTGAATTTCAAGCTTTATGTGGCATCGATTGGTCATCACCAAATCTCCAGACAGCGAAAGAGGAGGAAGATCTGGAAAAGGATGATCCAGAGGCCTCAAGTCAGCAAGTCCAATAAGAGTGAACCGCCGGGCAGTTTATATTTGATCTTTGTGAAAACACTTGATCTTGTTTGGCTCACGGAGTCATGTAGTAGGGTAGTAAAACTTTAATCTGCCGTGCCATCGTGCACGTTTCCGTTTTGCGAAATACTGATGATCCGCCAGTTTGAGAAACTATCACCTTATGCTTATGATAGCATTGATTTATGCAGATCTGATTGACAATTACCCTGCACACAAACAAATCACAAGTGCCCTAGCGGTTTACCGTCGGGCGGGTCATGATACCCAATTGAAACCACTGAGGACGGATAGTCCATAACCAGGCCGGTCTAACCAAAATGTAGACACAATTGTTAAATGAAGAACCGTACCTGCCGGCTTATCAACTCCAGGAAGTTAGAGTTTTTAGAGCTATAACTCTAAACATAAGATTATTATTCTCCGGCGACTTGGAGTCTGCCATCCTGGCGGGTCGCAAAGACCCAAAGATGCTTCAAATATGAGACATAATAGGGCAACTTGGCCCGATTTGTAAAAACCATATGGCAAGAAAAAAGAGATTATATACAAAGAAAAAATAAGAAATAAAAAATTTGAGGCTTTTGCAGGCCGCCAAGCCAAAGTTTCTTCTTCAGTCCTGATTGCCACTGGAAGGTACGCGCTTTCTGTGAGCCGGCACTCACATTACCCAACCGATATTTGAACCCAGATAAGTTTATGTCTTATTGTAAGATAGACTTATCAGGAGTACGCGGGGTCAGAGTAGCATCGTGCATCACAGGCTGATTTATCCAAGTTTCAAGGAAGGCGGCTTATGATCCTGGATCTATCCCGACTATCTGTAAGCCGTGCTATCACATGACAAACCGGCGTTTTAACCTTAACAAGCTCAGGATCTTTGGTGAATACACCGTAAGAGATTGATTGTTAAGAGTTCGGCGGGTCAATCAGGATTACCTGATGAAGAAAACAGCTGGTATACAGGTAGGATGATCCGAAAAGGTTATGTCCCCTTTGGTGAATACACCTATGTTTGAACAAAATAACTTGGTAAAGAGGGTAGTAACGCTATGTTCTCTTTGGTGAATACACCTATGTTTGAACAGGAAGCCCCCAAGCGACATACTTATGAATTGTGCTCGTCGGGGACCTATGTTTGAGCTGTACTGTGCATGCAACTCTCTTTGATCCCTATAATTTGGGTGTTAAGCCTCTTAAGTGAACATGTAAGACGATGATAAAGACTCAGCTTCGAAGAAGTGAAACAACAGAGGCCCTGAATTATCAGGGATGCCGGCTTTATTATATTGTTTATAATATATACATCATCAGACTATGTAGATCATGAGAGCCGGTGGCTCAAGTATAGTTGGGCCGAAGATGAGCAATATTCCACGGGCGACGGATCTCCTCCTCCGATGTGCGTGAGTCCTTGTGGTCTCGAACATCGATAAGATAGTATGACCCATTATGCAGATTCTTGCTGACCACAAAAGGTCCTTCTCAAGGTGGGGATAATTTATGCATATCAGTTTGATCCTGGATAAGCTGGAGCACCAAGTCGCCTTCTTGAAAAGTTCTGGTTTTGACCCGGCGGCTATGATAACGACCTAGGTCTTGTTGATAAATCGCCAAACGAGCCTCCGCGAGGTCACGCTCCTCATCCAACAGGTCATGCATCCTGACATGCCTTTTCATTATCAGCTTCAACATAAGCCACCACGCGGGGTGAATCGTGACGGATGTCACTAGGGAGAACCGCCTCTGCCCCATAAACCATGAAGAAAGGTGTGTAACCCGTAGACCTGTTGGGGGTTGTATTGATACTCCATAACACTGAAGGTAACTCCTCCACCCATCAACTCGACGTTCTTTGCAAAGGAACCATAAGCCGGGGCTTAATGCCTTGTAGAATCTCTTGATTAGCTCGTTCCGCTTGACCATTGGATTGAGGGCAACCCACGGAGGAAACGTCAAGTCAAATATGCTCTCATTGACAAAATTCTTTCATAGCACCTTTAGACAGATTAGTGCCATTATCCGTTATAATGCTGTGGGGAAAGCCAAAACGGAAGATCACCTTCTTGATGAATTGAACCGCCATTGCTGCATCACACTTGCTAACCGGCTCTGCTTCAACCCACTTAGTAAACTTGTCAACTACCACCAAAAGGTGGGTCTTCTTATCCTTGGACCTCTTGAAAGGCCCAACCATATCGAGCCCCCAGGTCGCAAAAGGCCAAGTAATTGGAATCATCCTCAACTCTTGGGCTGGCACATGAGCTCGTCGTGAAAACTTCTGACAACCATCACATTTGCTGACCAAATCCTCAGCATCAGCATGAGCCGTCAACCAATAAAACCCATGACGAAAAGCCTTGGCTACGAGAGATTTAGAGCCGACATGATGAACACAATCTTCTTCGTGAATCTCTCGCAGAATCTCACAGCCTTCTTCAGGAGAAACATAACATTGAAACGTCCCTGTGACACTGCGATGGTGCAACTCCCCATTAACAATCGTCATTAACATAGACCGTCGGGTTATTTTCCTAGCCAAAATCTCATCCTCAGGTAATTCGCCCCGGGTCATGTAAGCCAAATACGGTACTGTCCAATCAGGAATAGCATGAAGAGCCGCCACCAATTGTGCTTCTGGGTCAGGAACAACAAGATCCTCCTCTGTAGGCAATTTGTTAGAAGGGTTAAGAAGAATATCTAGGAAGGTGTTAGGTGGCACAGTCTTATGCTGAGACCCTAACTGGCTTAAAGTGTCAGCCGCCTCATTCTTCCCATGATCAATATGCTCAACTTGGTAACCCTTGAAGTGACCCGCAATAGCATCAACCCCTCGACGATAAGCCACCATGAGTGGATCCTTAGAATCCCGAGTGCCAGAAACTTGCTGAGCTACCAGATCTGAGTCGCCAAAGCATCTCACCCGGCTTAAGTTCATCTCCTTAGCCATCCGAACACCGTGGGGCAAGGCTTCATACTCAGCTGCATTGTCAGTACAGGGGAACATTAACCAGAGAACATAAGAAAATTTATCACCTCGTGGGGAAGTCAAGACAACTCCAGCCCCCGGACCTTCCAACTGCCTGGATCCATCAAAGTGAATAGTCCAATACGTGTTATCCGGCTTTTCCTCCGGCGTCTGCAACTCTGTCCAATCATTGATAAAATCCACGAGTGCTTGAGACTTGATGGCCGTACGAGGCACATACTTCAAACCATGGGGTCCAAGCTCAATGGCCCACTTGGCTACCCGACCTGTGGCTTCTCTATTTTGGATGATATCCCCTGAAGGAGCAGAGCTAACCAGAGTAATGGGATGACCTAGAAAATATTGCTTGAGCTTCCGGCTTGCCATGAAGACCCCATACACAAGCTTATGCCAATGCGGATACCTCTGCTTGGACTCAATAAGTACCTCGCTGATGTAGTAAACCAACCGTTGAACCGGGTACTCCTTGCCTGCCTCTTTCCTTTCCACCACAATGGCCACACTGACAGCCCGGATATTAGTAGCCATAAATAACAACAAAGGCTCCTTATCAATGGGAGCAGCAAGAACAGGCGGCTCGGCCAACTGTCTCGTCAAATCCTCAAATGCTTGATTAGCAGCATCACTCCAAACAAAGTGATATGTCTTCTTCATCATTTGGTAAATAGGGACAGCGTTCTCACCTAACCGGCTTATGAACCGGCTTAAGGCCGCAATGCGACCCGCCCAACGCTGAACATCATTGACGCATGCCGGTTTAGCCAAGGAAGTAATAACCTTGATCTTCTCCGGGTTAGCCTCAATGCCTCTGTTGGAAACCAGAAAACCCAAAATCTTACCCGCCGGTACACCAAAAACACACTTGGCCGAGTTAAGCATCATTTTATAAACCCGGAGATTGTCAAACATCTCCTTCAAATGATCAATCAGGGTCTCCTTCTTCCGTGATTTCACCACCATGTCATCTACGTAACCATGAACATTACGCCCGATTTGAGTGTGAAGGCAATTCTGCACACACCGCTGGTAAGTGATATGTCTCCAACGTATCTATAATTTATGAAGTATTTATGCTATTATATTATCCATCTTGGATGTTTAATGGCTTTACTATGCACTTTTATATTACTTTTGGGACTAACCTATTGACCCAGAGCCTAGTGCCAGTTTCTGTTTTTCCCTTGTTTGATGTTTCGCAGAAAAGGAATATCAAACGGAGTCCAAACGGAATGAAACCTTCAAAAAGTTATTTTGGAAAGAAAGCAATACAGAGACTTGGAGTGCATGTCAGGATCAACGAGGAGAGCACGAGGCAGGGGCGCCACCCCGGGCGCGCCCTCCACCCCCGTGGGCCCCTCGAGGCTCCCCTTACCGACTTCTTTCGCCTATATATGTCCATATAACCTAAAACCATCGGGGAGCAGAGGAGATCGGGAGTTCCACCGCCGCAAGTCTCTGTAGCCACCAAAAACCAATCGGGGCCCTGTTTCGGCACCCTGCCGGAGGGGGGATCCCTCACCGATGGCCATCTTCATCATCCTCAAGGCTCTCCATGACGAGGAGGGAGTAGTTCACCCTCGGGCTGAGAGTATGTACCAAAGTAGCTATGTGTTTGATCTCTCTCTCTCTCTCTCTCTCTCTCGTGTTCTTGAGGTGATCCCATCTTGATGTATCGCGAGCTTTGCTATTATAGTTGGATCTTATGATGTTTCTCCCCCTCTAATCTCTTGTAATGGATTGAGTTTTCCCTTTGAAGTTATCTTATCGGATTGAGTCTTTAAGGATTTGAGAACACTTGATGTATGTCTTGCGTGGGATAACTGTGGTGACAATGGGTTATTCTATTGATTCACTTGATGTATGTTTTGGTGATCAACTTGCGGGTTCCGCCCATCAACCTATGCATAGGGTTTGGCACACGTATTCGTCTTCACTCTCTGGTAGAAACTTTGGGGCACTCTTTGAAGTACTTTGTGTTGGTTGAATAGATGAATCCGAGATTGTGTGATGCATATCATATAATCATACCCACGGATACTTGAGGTGACATTGGAGTATCTAGGTGACATTAGGGTTTTGGTTGATATGTGTCTTAAGGCGTTATTCTAGTACGAACTCTTGAATAGATCGATCCGAAAGAATAACTTTGAGGTGGTTTCGTACCCTACAATAATCTCTTCGTTTGTTCTCCGCTATTAGTGACTTTGGAGTGACTCTCTGTTGCATGTTGAGGGATAGTTATATGATCCAGTTATGTTATTATTGTTGAGAGAACTTGCACTAGTGAAAGTATGAACCCTAGGCCTTGTTTCCTAGCATTGCAATACCGCTTACGCCACTTTTACCACTTGTTACCTTGCTGCTTTTATATTTTCAGATTACAAAAACCTATATCTACCATCCATATTGCACTTGTATCACCATCTCTTCATGAACTAGTGCACCTATACAATTTACCATTGTATTGGGTGTGTTGGGGACACAAGAGACTCTTTGTCCTTTGGTTGCAGGGTTGCTTGAGAGAGACCATCTTCATCCTACGCCTCCCACGGATTGATAAACCTTAGGTCATCCACTTGAGGGAAATTTGCTACTGTCCTACAAACCTCTGCACTTGGAGGCCCAACAACGTCTACAAGAAGAAGGTTGTGTAGTAGAGATCAGTAAGTCGCCTGGGCACTCTTGAGCCCAAAAGGCATAGACACATAGCAGAAGGCTCCAAACGGAGTAATGAAAGTTGTCTTCTCCTGGTCCTTAACTGCCATCTTGATCTGATGATAACCAGAATAAGCATTCAAAAAACTCAGACGCTCACAACCCGCCGTAGCATCAATGATTTGATCAATACGAGGGAGAGAAAAGAGATCAGCCGGACAAGCCTTGTTTAAGTCCGTGTAGTCCACACACATTCGCCAAGTGTCATTCTTCTTAAGCACCAACACCGAGTTAGCCAAGCACTCAGGATGAAAAACTTCAACGATAAACCCGGCTGCCAAGAGCCAGGCCACTTCTTCACCAATGGCCTTCCGCCTCTCCTTGTTAAAACGACGAAGGAATTGCTTGACCGGTTTAAACTTCGGATCAATATTAAGAGTGTGCTCAGTGAGTTCCCTCGGTACACCCGGCATGTCGGAAGGCTTCCATGCAAAGATGTCCCGGTTCTCACGGATGAACTCGATGAGCGCGCTTTCCTACTTCGATCCAGATTAGCACTGATGTTGAACTGCTTAGATGAGTCGCCAGGAACAAAATCAACCATTTTCGTGCCATCTGCTGACTTAAACTTTAGCGAAGGATCATGCTCTATGGTTGGCTTTTTCAAGGACGTCATGTCCGCCGGGTCAACATTATCCTTGTAAAATTTCAGCTCCTCCTTTGCACAAACAGACTCAGCATAAGAAGCATCGCCTTCTTCACACTCGAAGGCCACCTTACGACTCTCATGCACTGTGATGGTGCCCTTGTAACCTGGCATCTTAAGCTATAAGTAAACATAACAAGGCCTCGCCATGAATTTAGCATAAGCCAGCCGCCCAAACAGAGCATGATAAGGGCTCTTGATTTTAACCACTTCGAAGGTTAAGGTCTCAGATCTGGAATCATGCTCATCTAAAAAATAAACCTCCAAAGATATCTTACCCACTGGATAAGCCGACTTACCTGGCACCACACCATGAAAAAGGGTGTTTGACGACATAAGATTTCTGTCAGTCAGTCCCATGCGACAGAAGGTTTCATAGTAAAGTATATTAATGTTGTTGCCTCCATCCATGAGCACCTTAGTAAATTTATAGCCCCCAACTTGAGGCAGCACCACCGGAGCCAGGTGACCCGGATTGTCAACCCGGGGCGGGTGATCCTCACGGCTCCATACTATAGGCTGCTCCAACCACCGCAAATAACGTGGTACTGCCGGCTCAGTAGCATTCACTGCCCTCTTATGAAGCTTATGATCCCGCTTACACAAGCTAGTAGTGAAGACGTGGTACTGCCCACTATTCAATTGCTTCGGGTTGCTCTGATAACCAGACTGTTGTTGCTGCTGATTCCCCTGATTATTCTGCTGGTTGTAACCACCATGATTGCCTTGGCCGTGAAACCCTGAATTTGAGCCGCTGCCTCCATGACTCGGACCATGAGAGCCGGACCATGAACCACCATTCGGACCATGGATGTGTTGGAAAGACTCCCGGAAATGTCTCATAATACTACAATCCTTCCACAGATGGGTGGATGGCTTCTCCTGTGTTCCGTGCTTCAGACATGGCTGATTCATTATCGCTTCAAGGTCAAAATTCGTCCCTTGAGTCGGCCTCCCCTTACGAAGTTGGTTATAATTCCGTGCACCGGTGTTAGCCACAAATCATCAACTTTGCGCTTACCATTGCCGCCCTGATTGGCTGGGTTTTACTGCTACCCCCTCACACCGCTACTCTTCTTTCCCTTTCCCGATCTTTCATCCTCAGAGTCGGGATCCTTGGTACTATCAGAGTCGGCATACTTGACAAGAGCCGCCATGAGCTCCCCCATATCACTGCAATGACGTTTAAGCCGCCCAAGCTTCTGCTTGAGTGGAAGGAAACGACAATTTTTCTCCAACATTAAAATTGCTGAGCCCATGTTGATGTTATCTGAAGAATGTATGATAGTCGAGACCCGGCGCACCCAGCTGGTCGTCGATTCACCCTCGGCCTGAACACAAGAAACCAAATCCACAATTGACATAGGCTGTTTTGCACGTATCTATGAAATTTTGGATAAACCGGGCCTTCAGCTCTGTCCACGACCCAATGGAGTTGGCAGGTAGCCCCTGCAACCAAGTACGAGCCGTCCCTTCCAGCATCATGGTGAAATACCTAGCATACGCAGCCTCACTAACATCCAACATCTCCATAGCCATCTCATAACTCTCCACCCAAGCCTCAGGGGGCTGATCTGCTGTGTAATTAGGCACCTTACGAGGGCCCTTAAAGTCCTTGGGCAAACGCTCATTTCGGAGAGCCGCCGTTAAATGCAGCATACCCCAAGCTCTAGAAGTCACACCTGCCTCCACTGAAGTTGTTGGCTAAACCGGCGCGTGCTGATGAGCCGCCAGGTCAGCCTCCCGGCGCGCTCTGCCATGGTCCACCAAATTCTGTGCTTTGACACCATTGCACGCCGGGTCATGCCCATGAGGTTGGTTACGGCGCCGTTCAGTACTCGAAACTGCTGGTGAGTCAATGTGCCTACTGTAGCTCCAGCTTGGATGAGGGGTCGAATTAATGGTCACGACTATAAGAATAAGCCTGCTGCTGTACCAAAGCTATTTGAAGAAGTTCCCTGGCCCTTCGGGTTTCAACCGCCGTCGGAGTCTTTCCCTCGACTGGCAGAGCCACCAATCGCGTGGCTGCAGCAATCATATTGTCTAAAGGGTTGGAATAATGACCTGGCGGTGTTATCACATGCTGAGGCGGGGTGTTATTCACATGTGGAGAACCTGTCACGCGTGGCTAAACCGGTGCGCCACCCCCTGACGCTTCAGTCACCTGGTTTATCATCGGCGGGTTACTGGCCCCTGCTCCAGGTGTGTTGAAGAGGTTCCTCAACTCATAAACCAAGGGCAGATGATTCCGGTATTTTATCCTCAAGACTTTGTTTGAAGCGTTCTGATCCACCGTGAGCCGGTATGAATCTGCTTAAATCCACTGTGCTTGGGCGTTTAAAACGGCCCGCTCCACGGTCATCCTAGCGTTTTCCACTGCCAGCTCTACCTTGGCTTGTGCTATCTCATCACACATCTTAGCCACTTCCGCCTTATGCTGCTCCTGGTTGTCTGGGGTTACATCCACGTCCATCAGAATCGCCAAAGCTTCCAACAGATGTGTTAAAACTTGAGCCGGCGGGTGGCCGGTCCGCCAAAGACACTGGCCATATCGTTGCCACAGACCGAAGTCATAGCCATGGCGGCTGTCGAACCGAGAACCGGCTGGGTGCCAGCCATGAAGATCGCCACCCTGTTCGGCGGCTCATGGGGGTCTGGAATACTGTCATCATCGGAACAGCCCCCCAGCAGTCCTTCTTGTAGTTGATACATTGAGTTGGTTTCGCCCGTGGACGATTCACCTTCAGAGTATATGGCCGTCTCACCGCCAGACACAGAGCCTTCCAATTCCAGCCGCATGGATGAATCCGACAAAGGCACACTTCACGACGGGTTGAACCCGGGCGGGTCGTGCACGCTGAGCCGTCTCGATGATGTCGGTGCAGATGTCCAGCTCAGGGCCCGGTTTGCCGATCTTGCCGATGAAGACGTGGATTCCGCCGAAGAGGAACTGGTACCCATACTCAATTGAGCCGGCCTCGGGGCCCCAGCCTGCATCATCGATGTAGAGCTTGCCGCAACGACTCTTGGTCATCCGGCCCACAGCGTATCCCTTGATCCCTTTGAAGCTGCCCTTCAAGAACTCAAAACCACCGTGCGCTGGCCCCATGGTGGGCGCCAACTGTCATGGAATTGTCACGTCAGATGTCCTAGTGAAAGGACTTAGATGCGGAGCCATGGCGACGAGGTTAGCTTAAAGGGGTTAAAACGGGACAAAGGACATGAGGAGTTTATACTGGTTCGGCCCCTTGCGGTGAAGGTAAAAGCCTAATCCAGTTTGAGGTGGTATTGCTGGGGTTTCCATTACCAGGGAGCAAATACACTTGGCCTGGCTTTTGATCTGTTGTCTCTTGCCGTTGTCAGGTCATCCCTTATATACATGGGTTGACGCCCCGCGGCTTACAGAGTCCCGGCCGGCTCATACAAACGTGTCCGGCCCGGTGACTTATCTTACATACCTTACAATACAAGTTAGATATACATGGCGGTTTACACTTACGGGCCTTAAGCCGCCTTCGGGTTTGGGCCCTTTAACAAGCATGCTTCATGAAACGCCATCTTCAACATACTCATGGGCTTTGATGAACCGCCATTGGGATAACCCGGCCCCTCCTGGGCGGGTCATATCCAATAGTCATATCCCCAACAAGGCGAAAAGAGGCAATGATTACGTTTCGCCCACAAGGGGGACACATTTCCCAATCAGAACCACGAGGCTTCTTTGAGAGAAGCTCCGGTTTGTAAGAGGCTTGTAATAGAACTTGCGCCAAAATGGACGAAAAAAATTCCTCGACATATATGTGCCATGTCGTGACACCATGCCAGGTTTCACGATTTTCGGGTTAGTTTTGGATTTACGAGGATTTAAAAAACGAGATTCTTCTCACGAAATGTTTTCAAATAGCACATGGTTCACTCATGAAATCCATGTGCCTACCAAACCGTGGCCGATGCCCCCTTCCCCCTGCTGCGCGCGCGATTTGAGTCATGCGTTCTGATTGGCCAGAACCCAAACCCCACGGACCGTACTTGTGCACTGTTGGATGCTCCCAGATCAAACGACAACCCTGAGCCCTTTCGACAGCACATGCAGTACATGGTTAAGCACTGTGCGCATGCGTCGTGCTGCTCACGCTTCCTTCTCTACTAGGTTCTCTAAACAGGCTACTGTTTCTCGCCACTCCTCTCATCGGTTTCCCGCCTCTTCTCCCATCATGTTCCCGCTACCAGTGTTAGTGCTCACTGAAGGCTAGCGGTGACACACCGGCCATGTAAATATCCCACACGGTTTCTAAAAGCACAAATGTGTGTGATAGGAGGGAGTAGGTCCCATAGGGTGACCAACGTGAAACGCCTTAATGGCAAGGAGGCAATTCTTATCAGCAAGGGGTGGCTTCTCATCCGCTAGCCTAGTCGAATAGAACACAGAAGTTAAGCGTGCACGGGCTGGAGTAGTCCAAGGATGGGTGACAAGATGGGAAGTTGCATATCTCAAGCTTCATTTAAATGCCATGACACGATCATTACAGAGATACATTATATCTCTATAGTGACCTATCATGGCAATTATATAAACCATGGGATCCTAGTTTTGCTAATTTGTAGACTATGTTTTTATGGGTTATTTTTTGCTCTAAAAAACTAAAGAATGATTGACTTGATCTGTCATGGCAATTATATAAACCTACTATGTTTTTATGGGTTATTTTTTGCTCTAAAAATTAAAGAATGATTGACTTGACCTGTCATGTCGATTATATAAACCTTTTTCAGGTTGCATGCAGGGTATAGGGGGCAGGGTGTTCTTCTCGAGCATGTCTCCCTTGTGCGGCTTATAGACGCGACACATATCTGTGGGCTCCCCGAGGTATATATACTATCCTTACCGATAATTAGGGGGGCCCACACAATCTATCCCTTTGACCCAACAATGAGAAGGGTTTGACCATGATGGTTTCCTATTGATACTATTAAGGTACACGTGCATTGCACGCATGAGATTTGGTAACCAAATTATGAATAAATACCACACTATAGCATGTAAGCTTTGAGTCATATATACATGATGTAGATGTTCATTTAATTCTTATAGTTCATCTCATCCAAAATCAATTAGTTTTATAAAAAATCTATTTTAAGATTCATGGAATTGTGCATTGTAAAGCATAAAGTAAAAATAAAAAGTGACAATTCATTTAGAAAAAAAGTTTGGGCAATTAAGATATGGAAGATTCTAGAGAACAAAGGAGAAGTGCTTGTGTTTTGAGGTTTGTGCATTATGCTTAAGTTAAACCATGGAGTCTTCTAGATTGTACATGTGGCAGAATCTGGTGGAATGTAGATGATATCCAACGACTAGTAGTGCTCGGATTTGCCATCTCTGTACCGTCGGATTGGCTTCATCCAATAACCAACTTTAAAAGTTATTCACACACTATATAGGGGTATAGATATAGATGTGTCCCATGCTAGACCAAATAAAGTTTGAGTGCATGCGTGGGACGCCCCCCCCCCTGGCGCCACTGCCTCGAAGTTGGGAAACTGACATCGTACGTATTGAACCAGGCTTGGAGTCGGGTACGGTGTTCGGTTTGTAATGTAGTTGGTGGCCCATCGAAGTTGTGCATTTGGGATTTAAACACATCACACACCACCGTACCCATACATATTTTCGGGCCGCATGGAGTGTACACGGGATCTTCTGATCGACCACGTCTCCCTTGTGCGGTTTTTTGTCACGACACACATATATGTGGGCTCTCTGAGTGTATATATATCATCCCTTTGACCAATAATGAGGGGTATGTGTTGGCCATGAATGGATTCCTCCTAGTTTGTGTTAGGGCCGGTCACCGTCACATGTCGCTCAACTAAAGCTCAAGCTCATGCGTTGTCAGGATTCCCTCCCACATGCTCGGATTGCTGGGTTCGACCTACATCATACCCTGCGTATCTCGTCCTTAACTACCTTGCCTTCATGGTTGTTGTATGTATCGAGAGGTAGGCACCACATCTAAATTGTACATTATTCTATACTGAAAACATACCCCTTCCCAACGTACATTATTTTGGGCCGTATGCAAGAGGTGCTGGTTTTGTGGTCCCTCTCGTGCGATTTTTATGATGGTTCAATCTATTGGCCCAAGCCGTTTATCGACAACAACAGTTGTCGTTTGACCAAACGATAGATTCATTGGTCTGTCTTATGGTATGTCATGGCTACATGCATGTATGACCAAAGTATCGATCATTACGTGCATCCGACCCGCTGACACGAAGTAGGAGGTGGTGGGACAAATATATATATCCAAGGGTGCATAACAAATATTCCCTGCTTACGTGCATCCGCCCCGCTAACAAATATATTTATGATGTTTAAAACTTTAAAGTTTTAAACATCCCCCAATATTCCTACATATATTTGGCCACTTCCAGGTGGTTCTTGACTTCTGGCCCCTCTCATTGATCTTCGATGACGCTGTTGGCATCCTGGGAACGGGGGTCCCCAGAATTGCCTGCCTACGGCCCACGGCGTGGCTCCACCAGCGGCCCTGTACGACCCATCTTCATCAACAAACGCTCAAGACCTTCGCGAGGGGCCAAGCCTCGCGAGGCGGACTACGCAAGACCTCCTCGGGGGCGGCATCACCAGGCTGGCTCGAGAGGGGTGGAGAGATCATGGCACGGGGCACCTCGTGAGGTTCCCGTGACGTGAGCCATGACGACCAAGGCCAGGCAGGCGCCAGCAAGCACAGTGTACTCGTTTCCTCTTTGGTGCTAAAGGGGCAGGCGTAGGCGACGAGTCCCAAGGCATCAGGCAAAAGGTTTCCATTTTAGTGCAACAAGACCAAGACCAGCAGGACGGCAGGAGGGAGGTCACCGTGGAGCCCAGGATGGCGTCACCACCAGAGCCTTTGGCAGGCGAAGACCATCTATAGTCAGGATAACTTGTACTGGTTGTCTCCCTTCAAATTTGGCCGTTGTTGGATCCCTTCCCGCCTACATTTGGGAAGAGGACCGGGGCCTCTATAAATAGGAATAGCCACCACATTAGGGGGCAACTGATCTTGGATCATTCAGATAATCTTCAACCACACAAGCTGATTGAGCCCAAGAACACCTCTCCTCAGGAGGCTGTTCTTCCCTTGTACTTGTTCATCCTCAGCCCAAGAGGCAATCCACCACACCACACTAGAGTAGGGTATGACACCACATCGGTGGCCCGAACCAATATAAACCCTGTGTCCTTTGTTCTTCGGGTTTGATGTGTTGAGCCTTGGGATCGTGGGGAGTGGGTGAGCTATGGAAGGGAGAGATCTTCATGCGCACCCCAGTGTTCGAACCTCGAGGGTTTTGTCGGAACCCGAAATCCGACATTTGGCGCGCCAGGTAGGGGTGCGCTGAAGCTTTCCTTTCATCGACCCACGCTCCACCACCTCCGCGCCTGTCCCCATGGCCGGCATTGCTCCTCCGGCTGGGATGACGGATGCCCACGACGGTGTAGGGGGCTCAAAGCCTTCACCCCCGCCTTGCGACGGGTACAATGGCCGCCCAAGTTCAAGCCGGATATGCCGCCGCGTTACGACGACGCGGCGGACCCGTCGGCCTTCCTGCTGGCATATGAAGAGGCCGTCCTGAAGGCTGGGGCGACGACAAGGTCATGGCCAACTGGCCTCCCATGGCCCTCGCTGGTGCACCACGCGCCTGGCTGCTCACCCTCCCAGGATCCTCAGTGGCATCTTGGGAGGAGCTGCGCGGCCTCTTCGTCGCGCGCTTCGTGGCACCGGCGCCCCTCGCCGTCGCAACCCTCCTCGGCGGCTCGCAAGCGCCGCCCTCGGACCGTCACACCAAGCAGTTCTTTTGCCAGATCGGCGCCGCTTCCGTGCAGCATGGATCTCCCCCGGGTTGGGCGGCGCCCAAAGCCGACCTCACCTTCGACTCAGGGGATCACCCCGTCACCACCGTCGGCTTGGGCATGCTCCCAATGCTTTGCACGCCCACCATCTGCAACGTAGCTGTCACCAAGACCGTCATCGACGGCGGCGCCGGCCTCAACGTGCTCTACGTGGAGGCTTTTAGCCTTCTTCATGTACCACTCGAACGGCTCCGCCCCAGCAAGCCCTTCTCCGGGGTCGGCGGCGGCTCCGCCAGCCCCCTGGGGCAGATCCGCCTTCCTGTGACCTTCGGCACTCGCGACAACTACCGCACCGAGCTGATCGACTTCGACATCGCCCGCATTGGCCTCCCATACAACGCCATCCTCGGGTACCTGGCTCTGGCTCAGTTTATGGCGGCGACCCATCTGGCCTACAACCTCATGAAGATGCCCGGGAGCAAGGACGTCCTCACCGTAGTTGGATACACCAAGGAGGCTCTGGCGGTGCTCAAGCTTACCCTTAAAACCATCGTGGCGGCGCGACCGGCCGTCGAGGCCACCCCTGGAGCTAAGGAGGCCGCGCCAGCAAAGAAGAAGCATTTTTTCACTCAAGATCGGGCCGAAACTAAGCAGGTGCCGGTCGAGGAAGATGGGTCCTCAGGAGCCACCTTCACCATAGGCGGCAAACTCGACCCAGATCAAGAGGAGGCATTGGTGAGGTTCCTGCACGCGAACAAGGATGTATTGCCTGGGAACACAAGCACCTAGTACGGGTCCCGAGGGGGGTGATCGAGCATCATTTGAGGGTGTGCCCCAATGTGCGCCCTGTGAAGCAGAAGGTGCGGTGACAGTCCATGGAGAAGCAGTCCTTCATCGTGCAGGAAACCCGCAGCTGGAGGCAGCAGGTGTCATTCCCGAAGTTCGGTACCCTGAGTGGCTGGCGAACCCCGTCATTGTACCGAAGAAAGGCGGGAAGGAGCGCATGTGTGTCGACTTCACCAACCTCAACAAGGCCTGTCCCCAAGACCTGTTCCCACTTCCGCGCATCGACCAGATTGTCGACTCCACCGCCGAGTGCGACCTGCTGTGCTTCCTGGACGCATTCTAAGGCTATCACCAGATCAAGATGGCAGTAGAGACTATGGAGAAGACGGCCTTCCTGACCTCGTTTTGGGTGTACTACTACACTTGCATGCCGTTCGGGCTGCGCAATGCAGGCGCGACCTTCCAACGGCTGATGCACATCGCCCTGGGTCAGCAGCTCGGGAGGAACATTGAAGCCTACATCAACGACATCGTGGTAAAATCTCGGGAGGCGAGAACTTTGATTCAGGACCTGGAGGAGACCTTCGCGAGCCTACGCCAAGTGGACTTGCGGCTCAACCCAGAGAAGTGCGTGTTCGGTGTCCCCTCCGGCAAGCTGCTAGGCTTCCTCGTGTCCCACAGGGGGATCGAGGATAACCCAGAGAAGGTCAAGGCGATAGAAGACATGAGCCCACCACAAACTCTCAAGGAGATGCAGAAGCTTGCGGGCTGCGTGACCTCGCTGGGGCGCTTCATCTCGAAGCTGGGAGAGCGCGCCCTGTCATTCTTCAAGCTGATGAAGAAGAAGGGCCCATTCGAGTGGACCCCGGAGGCCGACCAAGCTTTTCAAGACCTCAAGAGATACTTGACCAGCCCTCCGGTGATGGTGGCGCCTCGCCCTCTCGATCCCCTGGTGCTTTACCTTGCCGCCACTCCCTACTCTGCTAGCGCAACTCTAGTGGCGGCTCGGGAAGAGCGCCAGGCCAAGGGTCCGCCGTGCCATGCCGCACCTCCAGCCGGGGCGATACGGGACCTAGAGGGCACCGCAAAAGCTGTAGCAATGCCAACGAGTGATCAGGCCCAGCAAGGCGGCGTTCGCGTGCCTTGAGAGGCCCTAGTGGGCGACTAGGCTCTTGGGGTCCTGTCACCTCAGGAGACGCCCCAACCTCCGGCAGACGCAGGCTCCGTCGATGCTCCCGCCCTCATCGAGCATCCAGTGTACTTTGTCAGCATGGTACTACGGGATGCAAGGGCATGGTACCCCATGCCTCAAAAGCTCTTGCTCGCGCTCTTGTTGGCCTCACGTAAGCTGCGTCACTACTTCCAAGGTCACCCAATCAAGGTCGTCTTGGCCTACCCACTAGAGAGGGTACTCAGGAGCCCCAATGCTACTGGAAGAGTCACTGAATGAAACATCAAGCTGCAAGCATCCCAACTGGAGTTCAGCACAACCAGGGTCATCAAGGGAGCCGCGCTCGCCGACTTTGTGGCAGAATGGACTGACACCCCAGGGCTTGAAGCAGGCGAGGACCAATCCCTCTCACCAGGAAGGGAAGCACCAGATGGCTGGGTCATGTATTTCGATGGCGTGTTCGCACGCCAGGGCGCTGGAGCTGGAGCAGTGCTCATCTCGCCCACTCAGGACAAGCTCCACTATGCCGTGCAGCTCTGCTTCCAGCAAGGCGAGAAGGTCTCCAACAACATCGCGGAGTATGAAGGCCTCATCGCTGGCCTTAAGGCTGCCGTGGCCCTGGGGGTGAAGCACCTCACCATTAGGGGCGACTCGCAGCTCCTCGTCAACTTCTCCAACAAGGTATATGAGCCGAGGGACGAGTACATGGAGGCATACCTCGCGGAGGTACGCAAAATGGAAAAGAAGTTCTTGGGCTTAGAGTTGCAGCACGTGCCCTGTGGCACCAACAAGGAGGCCGATGTCGGCGTTCTAGGAACGGGGGTACCCAGACTTGCCTGCCCGCGGCCTGCGGCGTGGCTCAAGGGGTGGCCCAGTACGGCCCATCTTCATCAACACAAGCTCAAGACCCTCGCGAGGGGCCAAGCCTCATGGGCGGACGACAGGAAGCTTCCTCAGGAGCGGCCTCGTCAGGCTGGCTCGCGAGGAGGCGGAGAGATCAAGGCGGGGTACCTCACGAGGTGCCCATGACGCAAGCCATGACGACCGAGGGTGCCAGGCGGGCGCCAGCCCGCGTAGTGTCCTCATTTCACCTTTGGTGCAAAGGAGGCAAGCGCAGGCCAAGGCATCAGGCAAAGGCAACCATTTCGGTGCAACAAGACCAAGACCAGCAGAACGACAGGAAGGAGGTCATCGTGGAGCCCAAGCCAAGGCCACCGTCGAGTCTTTGGCAAAGCGAGGACCGACTTTAGTCAGGATAAGTGTACTAGATGTTCCCCTTCAAAATGGCCAATTGTTGGCGCCCTTCCCGCTCAATATTTGGGGAGAGGCCCAGGGCCTCTGCCTATAAATAGGACTAGCCACCCACAGGGTAGGGTATCGATCGGCATCTAGAGAGAGAGAAAGAGAGGCGACTGAACTCCCCTAGCAGTTCATTGCACCAGCCAAGAACAGACCCTCGCGAGGCTGTTCTTCCCTTGTACTATCCATCATCAGCCCCAGAGGCAATCGACCACACCACACACTGGAGTAGGGTATTACACCACAATGGTGGCCTGAACCAGTATAAACCTCGTGTCCCTTGTGTTGTTCTTTGTGTAGTTTAGATCCTTGCGAGGCGACGAGACGTAGGTAGGTTGGAGGTGCGATCTCCGCGTGCACCCCAGAGTTCGAACCTAGAGGGTCTGCCGGAACCCGAAATCCGACATTTGGCGCGCCAGGTAGGGGTTCACCGGAATCCGCCTGCCGCCGCCCTGCTCTTCGCCGCCGCATCCATGTCGACGCTCGTCGAGCCAGCGCTGAAGCGCGGGCCGCTCTCGCTACTCGCGTCGCCCAGACGGCCCACGTCGGCGGCCGCCCCCGCCGTTCCCCGTCGCCTACCGTCAACGCCGCCACCGGCCCGGTGGGGAACGAGCAGTAGGTGCCGTCTCTGCATCCTTCGGTGCGGGCGGAAGGTCAGATCGCCACCCGTCGCCGACTCCAGCCGGTTCTTCCACGCTGCCGCGGCCTCAAGGACGCCAAGACGCCGCATTGCTCTTGGCGTTGAACTCCTGCACTACCGTCCGCCCGGCGACCTCTCTACGACGAGTGGCTCGCCCGCATCACCGAAGCTCGTCGGCGCCGCTGGGCTCCTGCCATCCCTCTCGCTGCACCGCGCCCGCCTTGCCCGGGCGATGAAGCTCGGGCGCCACCGGCCTCCCCTCAAGAAGGCGCCTTGGCCCCAAGGCGCGTGGCCCTGGCGGAACCCGCCTGTCCGGCACCAAAGACAAAGAAGAGAAGAGCTGCCAAGAGGTCCCTCGTCCCCAAGAAGCTGCCCAAGTGCTCCGCACTGCCTGCCACGATCAAGGCCTCGCTTCCAACAAGGCCAAGACCTCAAGGCTGCCCCGGGCGGCACCGCACGGAGACCTCCAAGATCAAGCCCTCCGTCACCAAAGGCCTCCGTGGCCACCGCAGTTGTCGTGCCTTCACCGCCGAAAGGCGCAGCGGCGTGGCTGGCCGGGCAAGATCAAGCCTGACCTGCCCCCACGCTATGATGGCACGGTCGACCCTGCGGAGTTCCTCCAGCTCTATAAGCTGGGCATTGAAGCTGCCAACGGGGACGAGAAGGTCATGGCGAACTGGTTTCTGATGGCGCTCAAGGACGGTGCCCGCACCTGGCTCCTGAACCTGGCTCCTGGCACGATTTCCTCCTGGAACGAGATGCGCACCCGATTCATCGCCAACTTCCAAGGCACCCGCGATCGGCCCCCGGCCATGAGTGACTTGCGCCGCATCAAGCAGCAGTCAGGGGAGACCCTGCAAAAGTTCATCCAACATTTCAACAACGCTCACCTTAAGATCCCTAGGGTGTCGAGGAGGCCATCATCTCAGCCTTCTTCGACGGTGTGCGTGACGTCAAGATGAAGGAAGAGCTCGCGATCCATGAAGACCTGTGCACATACCTGGAGCTGTTCAACTTGGCGACCAAGTGCGCCAGGGCTGAGGAAGGACGCCTTTCCCTTTTCGAGCTGCCGCCGCCGACCTGTAAGAGAAGAAGCCCAAGGTCAAGGACGTGAAGCGCAAGGGGGCTGCCGTGCTTGCAGCAGAGCCGAACACCAAGCGAGGAAGGGATCAGCTGGAGTCATCCAAGGGCAGTCGGTACTGCGTGTACCATGACCTCCACACCCACAACACCAACGAATGCCAAGAGCTCAGGACTGCAAGGGATGGGGCGTGCGTGGCCGACACCCCGAGCGCAGTGACCGGGGCTATGGCCGAGGAGGAGGAAGAGGTGGAGGACGATGGGAAGACCGTGGCCCTCGCCAAGGGTGGCGCGACCGACCTCGCAAGGACCGCTGGCAGGATCAGCCTCGCGAGGGAGGTTTGAGGGACCCGCCTCGTGAGGGAGGCTGGAGGGATCAGCCTCGCGAGGATCGCCCACAAGGCAACGCAGGCCTCCCTCCTCTGCCACCGCAACCAAGGAGTAATGAAGACCATCATCAGGACGAGGGGGCTGGGGGCTTCCAAGAGCCGCGCGCAATCGCTTGCATCCTGGGCGGAGCTCAAGCCCCAGCCTCTCAGCGCATCTTCAAGCAGTTCGCCCGTGAAGTGAATGCAGTCCTCCCGGGCTCGAAGCCACACGCCTCGGGTGGTCAGCGTGCGCCATCACATTCAGCTCAGCGGATCAACTCAAGTGTGCAGCCACAGCTGGAGTCCTCCCGATGCTTTGTTCCCCAATCATCAGCAATGTGCAAGTCATCAGGACCCTCATCGATGGCGGAGCAGGGCTCAATGTCCTGTCCGTCGAGACATTCAACAATCTCCAAGTACCATACAATCAGCTTCAGCCAACCAAGCCTTTCTCCGGAGTCACTGATGGTTCCACAGTTTCGATAGGGCAGGTCCGCCTTCCTGTCACCTTCGAGACGCGCGACAACTACCGCATCAAGCTCATTGACTTCGACGTCGCGCACATTCGCCTGCCGTACAACGCCATCCTCGGGTACCTAGCTCTGGCCAAATTCATGGCCGTGACTCATCACGGCTACAATGTCCTCAAGATGCCCGGGAGCGGTGGAGTCATCACGGTGCCTTGTGAAGAGAGAGACGCAATGTGTTCCCTGGAGCGTGCTTTTCAAGCCGCATCAATTGAAGACCCAGATCACAGGAGCGAGAGGCTTCCCGAGGTGGTCCCTAAGAAGAAGAAGACATCGCCTGGCCCGAGCCCTCGGGAGGCAGGCCCCTCAGTGTCCGCGCCCATTCCAGGGGCGCCTCCTTCTGTCGCATAGGAAGGCGCGCTCGGCACCCTCCTCGAGCAAGGCTCGAGGGCTCTCTCCTGGAGGGCCATCGACTTTGCTAAGATCATGAGGGAGGCGCTCGGGCACCACTTGGAGGCGTGTTTCAAAGCATGTTTCCCTCAGGAGGGAGCAAGGCAAGGAGGGCCAAACCCTCAGGAGTTCGCCAGCAAGATCATTCAGGAGCTGCAGGAGTCAAGAATCATGAGTGGCAGCCGCCGCTTACCCGCCGTAGCTCCCCATCCAGGCGAGGATGGTGGGCTGCGCGTCTGCATCGACATACCAGGGCTCAACCGAGCCGCCTCTCAGGAGCGCCTCTGGCCCTCACGTGTGGGGCACTGTGAAGGTCCACCCCACAACTATGTTCGCATGCCTTACGGCTTGCCGAACACGGCTCCCGCGCGCCAGCACCTCATGAGGAGCATCCTGGAGGCTCAAGTGGCCAGGTGTTCCGCAGTCCTGGCGGAGATGGAGATGGTCCGCGAGGAGCCACCAGCGCCTCTGGAGCCTCCCGAGGCTCCTGGGCCTGGGGGCTCGTGAAGATCGGCTTCCGCAAAGACACCACGTCCGCTACTTCAGCATCCCTACATCTCCAACATCACGGTGACGTCCTTCTAGTTTCATTTTCACCGGGGCGCCCCTAGGGCTGCATCATTCCTGTGCCGCGTGGGTCCGTCCTGCGGCATGTATCCTTTGATTCATGTTTCTAGTTTAATTTATTGGGGCGCCTCGGGCTGCATTATCCCCAAGCCACCCGGGCTGCACTCCGGTGGCATGTATCCCTCTTGTGTTTATTCGGGTCGTGCGTTTGATCCATCATGATCGTTATTTGATGCCTGCCCACGGCACCCTTCTTCCTTCATGTCGGCCCTTGCACGTTAAAGGGGGGTACCTGAGCATCGCGACTCATGGGCTCCACTGGCTCTCCAGCCCTCACCCTCTGGCCTTGTCCACGGCATCGCGACCTGGCATACCAGCGATGACTGAGCCCGCTCGAGGGCCGGGACCCGAGGACGTAGAGTGCCGACATCTAACCAAATTTGCAGGAACACATTACAAGTAAAGGCCCAGAGCTAGGCGCAACCCGCCTTGAGGTAGGGCCCCGTTAGTCCCGCGCTGGCTCACGGGTGCCCAGATACACCTCGTCAGGCCCTACCGTGCCAGCCACATGTCAGGCGGGGCTGTACACGCCCCGGGGGCTCCTCCCGGAGGGGAGCCCCCTCCCACGCACTGGAAGCACCATGCTCGCGCTTAGCTAACGACATCATGGAGGAGCGGCTATGCTCAGACACATACGGAAGCGCTATGCTCCGCGCTGGTGATAAACAACTGAGGGTGGCCCCCGGCCGCATCAACCTCAGGGAGCCCAGAGCTCAATGTCCGGCCTCATCGTAACGCCTCCCCTCAGGAGTGCCGCGTGAGGGGGCTGGGCACGGGGGCTACGCCTGGGTCACGCCCAGATGCACGCCACCCAGCCAGGCTCCTCGGGCCTGGTTCGTCGCACGTATCTCCCCAAGCGGAGCCAAGGTACGAAGGCCGTTTGAACGTCAAGGGGGACTCCTAAGCATCGCGACTCAGGAGCCTAACTGGTCACGTAGCCCCTCACCCCTTAGTCCCGAAAGGCTAACGGCGGTTGAGGTATGCGCGGGGCCGGGCTTTGCCGACGTAGAACGGTAAATTCACCCATACATCTCACCTCCCTACTTGCTGTTCGTGCGTCAAGGGGGACTCCTGAGCATCGCGACTCAGGAGCCTAACTTGTCACGTAGCCCCTCACTCCTTGGTCCCGGCCCCGGTTTCGGTCGGGGCTAACGACTGAGGTATCTTGTGCAGGGCCGGGCTCTGCCGACGTAGAACATAAGCAAGTAGGAAGGAAAAGCGCAAATCTCAAGGAATTCAAAAGCAAATATTACAGTCCATAGAGTGCTTTGACAACGCCAAACACAAGTTTAAACGCCTCCACGAGGCAGGATGCATGTTGCAGGAACTAAAAGCAGGACGGGAGCCACGAAGGGGTCACTTTCTGGCGCATCGCCGTCCCGCCGACGCTGATGGCAGCGTCATCCGTGGCGCTTGGCGTCAACTCCTTCAGGGCCCTCAATGCGGGCGTACAAGGGCAGCGGGAACCCTGGCGGTGGCCGCTCGTACCAGGGCCTCGACACCTCCTGCCGGGCGCCCTCATCTTGGCGGCAGAGGGCTAGCCGTTTCTTCGGCGGAAGCGGATCGGGACCCTCTCGGGGGGCCTTTCCTTTCTCTTCTGCGGAGAACCGGCGGATCGGAGCCATTGTCGCAATGTGGAGCAAGGGCAAGGATGGAGAAGAAGGAGAAGCAAGAAGAGATGGACTGGAAGGGCTCGCGCCGTTCCATACATATAGCCGGGGGAGGCCAACCGTCGACCTCCACAATCACAGGTAATCATGACCCGCTTTGCATGCAGGGACTTGTCAAGTCATGCGGTTGCCGAGGCATTGTGGGGAAGTGGAGACACCCATGTCCAATCAACCGCCACGCGGCGCCCAAGGCCGCAGGCTGTTAGCCCATGGCGCAAGACTTGCCCCTTCGCTTCTCTGCTAAGCCAAGTCCAGGCGCGCCTTGGGCCCGGGGGCTACTGTCGGCGTTTTGGGAACGGGGGTACCCAGACTTGCCTACCTGCGGCCTGCGGCGTGGCTCAAGGGGTAGCCAAGTACGGCCCATCTTCATCAACACAAGCTCAAGACCCTCGCGAGGGGCCAAGCCTCGCAGGGCGGATGACAGGAAGCTTCCTCAGGCGCGGTCTTGTTAGGCTGGCTCGCGAGGAGGCGGAGAGATCAAGGCGGGGTACCTCACGAGGTGCCCATGACGCAAGCCATGACGACCAAGGGCGCCAGACCGCATAGTGTCCTCATTTCCCCTTTGGTGCAAAGGAGGCAAGCGCTGGCCAAGGCATCAGGCAAAAGCAACCATTTCGGTGCAACAAGACCAAGACCAGCAGAACGGCAGGAAGGAGGTCATCGTGGAGCCCAAGCCGGCGTCACTGCCGAGTCTTTGGCGGCGAGGACCGACTTTAGTCAAGATAAGTGTACTAGATGTTCCCCTTCAAAATGGCCAATTGTTGGCGCCCTTCCCGCTCAATATTTGGGGAGAGGCCCAGGGCCTCTACCTATAAATAGGACTAGCCACCCACAGGGTAGGGTATCGATCGACATCTAGAGAGAGAGAAAGAGAGGCGACTGAACTCCCCTAGCAGTTCATCGCACCAGCCAAGAACAGACCCTCGCGAGGCTGTTCTTCCCTTGTACTATCCATCATCAGCCCCAGAGGCAATCCGCCACACCACACACTAGAGTAGGGTATTACACCACAATGGTGGCCTGAACCAGTATAAACCTCATGTCCCTTGTGTTGTTCTTTGTGTAGTTTAGATCCTTGCGAGGCGACAAGACGTAGGTAGGTTGGAGGTGCGATCTCCGCGTGCACCCCAGAGTTTGAACCTAGAGAGTCTGCCGGAACCCGAAATCCGACAGCCGACGACATCGCCAAAAGGGCATCCAAGGGCCAACCCCAAGAGCCTGGCATCTTCGAGGAGCGTCTCTTCAAGCCTTCGGCAGCACCTCCGCTTTCAGGGCCGGCGCCTCCTCGGGAGGAACTCCCCCAACCACCTACCTCGGGAGCCCGGCCTGTGGCACGACCTCGGGAGCGCGCCTACTCCTGGCGCTCGAGCCTCAGGAGGGGTGCTAGAACAAGGAGTTCAAGGAATACCTGACGCAAGGGACGCAGCCGGATAAAGAGGAGGACGCGGAGCGCGTGGCCCGACAGGCTACGGCATACTGCATCTAGGACGGTGAGCTATACAGGAAGCGGCCAAATGACATTTTCTTGCGATGCATCTCCAGGGAACAGGGGAACGAGTTGCTAGCTGACATACATGGCGGAGACTGTGGGCACCACTCGTCGTCATGAACCCTCATCGGCAAGGTGTTCTGCAGCGGGTTCTACTGACCTACGGCACTCAACGATGCGACCGAGCTGGTGAAGTCATGCGAGGCCTGCCAATTCCACGCCAAGCAGATCCATCAGCTAGCTCAGGGCCTCCAGACCATCCCGCTCTCGTGGCCATTCATAGTCTGGGGGCTCGATATCCTAGGCCTGTTCCCTCTAGTGCCTTGGGGCTATCGCTACCTCTATGTCGCCATCGACAAGTTCACCAAATGGGCAGAGGTAGAAGCTTTCCGCACCATCCCGGCTGAATCGGTGGTCAAGTTCATCAAGGGTCTCGTGAGCCGGTTCGAGGTCCCTAACCGCATCATCATCGAGAACGGCTTGCAGTTCACTAGCAATCTCTTCAAGACATATTGTGCTAACCTTGGAATGCAGATCTGCAAAGCTTCGGTGGCACACCCCAGGAGCAATGGTCAAGCCGAACGCGCCAACGCGGAAGTCCTGAGAAGCCTCAAGACCAGGACCTTCAAGAAGAAGCTCAAGGCCTGCGGAGGGGCTAGCACGACGAGCTCCGGTCTATGCCGTGGTCCATCCGCACCACCGCCACCAAGACAACATGCGAGACTGTAGGAGATATGCCCTAGAGGCAATAATAAATGATATTATTTATCTCCGAGTTCATAATTATGTTTATGTTCCATGCTATAACTGCAATGATTCTCGAGTCTACAATATCCACGAGGCTCGGAGGAAGACTCATATGCACGTGAACGGTAAGAAGTATTCCTAGTTTGGCCTCTAAGAATAGCTCAAGTGTTGCATGATGGTTCCGTTTTCCTGATCATGGGCATGTCTATGCGAGCAACTCTGAGGGCACAATGATAAGAGAACATTTGTGTTGAATCGACCCGGTTTGATGTTATGCTATGAGATTCTTTCGTCACAAGTTAATGGTATATAACACAGAGATGGTTAACGTTTGCATGATTCCTTAGACCATGAGAGTATCGAGTTTCTTCATGATTGCTTTATGAACTTGGGGTTTGTTAAACGTCATCCGTAAATAGGTGTCTATTACGGCGGCTTATGGGTTCATGGAAAAGTATGTCAAGTAACTTGATAGCACAAGATTGGGATTTGCTCCTCCGACGATGGACAGATATTCTCGGGCCCTCTCGGTGTTACGGTATCCTTCATCGTCTGGCCAGACACAGTGTGATTTGATCACTGGGATGCCGGAACACGGAAACGAGAAAAGAGAACAAAACCGGTAACGAGGTAACTTGCATGGTGGAAAATTGTTCGTCCACGGGGATGCAACAAATCTCACCTCGGGTGTTTGTGACATATCGCGAAGCAACAGGAATAGCACACGGCAACTGAAGGTTCACTCGAATATTCATTCGTGTGGGTATAGGGGTCAATATGGGTGTCCACGGCTCCGATGTTGATCATTGATCGGAAGGGGTTCCGGGTCATGTCTATACTTCACCAAACCTATCGGGTCACACGCTTAAGGGTCATCTATCTTCTGAATACTAGACAGGGAGTCTGAGAGAAAATCACCGAAAAGGTTTCCAAACCGAATGGTTTCGGACAAATGGAATCGCACTGCAGAGAGGTCATCAGATAAGTTTCGATGATATCGAGAAGTTGTTTCGGGATATACCATTAAGTCAAATTGGTTTCGGCACATGCATGATAATTCTTGGAGGGTGCCAGAATCATTCTGGAAGCTTTTTGGAATCTTTTGGGATAAAAACCGGAAATGTTCCGGAGCTGCCGGTACCGCTTTGGTTGTTTTTCGCAGATGAAATTTACTTATCTAAAATTGTTTCAGAACGAATCCAAAATCATTTTAGTGGGTACTGGAATTATTCTAAGACCCAAGAAATATTTTCGGATTTAATGGACGTGAAAAATTGTCTTCATGAATAGTGAAAATGCATTCTTGTTTGCTTTTCGCAGATGAAAATCACTAAACCGAAATTGTTTCAGAATGCATTGAAAATTGTTTTAGTGGGTACTGGAAATGTTCTGAGCCCACATAAATATTTTTAGTTCGAACGGACGCTGAAAAATGTCGGCATGAATAGTGAAAGTGCTTTTTGCTTGGCTTCTTGGAGAAGCCACCTTGAGGGCCTTTTCGGTATTTCCCCCCTTGGCTTCTTGGAGAAGCCACCCTTGGGCTTGGCCTATAAATAGGGGTAGAGGGGGCTGCCTAAAGTATCATCCCTTGCTCTCATACACATGCCATGCATTATCTGGCTTCTTCTCTCCCTCCCACGAAAAGAGTTTCGTAGAGCCTTAAGGCTGTCTGGGTTCTGGCAGGAACTTGTTCTGGACGGCGAAGCCCTGCCGGATAGATGACACCGTATGTGTGCAACCCCGTAGAGAGGTCATAGTTTCGATCCTTTTGCTCGAGGGGCTGTTTTGAGAGTGCCTCCCGAAGGGCTGTCCAAGTGACAGTCCGAGTTCTGTGAATCCTCCCGAAGGGCTGTCCGAGTGACTATCCGAGTTTTGAGGGTTCCTCCGAAGGGCTGTCCGCGACACCGTCCGAGGGACTGTCTGACCTCCTCCCGGAGGGCTGTCCGTGGGGCGGATGAGGGTATACATCCTCGCGGTTGGGAGGTTGTAAACCCTAGCTGCGGGGATCTGCACCGCCGTTCGTCATGGACTCTACTTCTGCTGCGCTACGAGTCGGTAATGAAAAAGATCAAGCCATGTATGCAGTCTCCATAGTGGTCCTGGGATGGTGCGTAGGTCGGAAAATCTTTTTTTTCTGCTGTGTTGCCCTACATTGGCATCATGAGCCGTGCTATGTGTAGATGCAGGTTGCGATCTAGAATACATGGAGATGTATGGGTGTTGCACGCTATAATTAGGTAGTAGATGAGTTCTATTACTGGAAATTATTTGTGCGGGTAGCAGATGAAATCTGTTACCCGATGTTCTTGTTGCTTCCCTTAAATTTGCATAGTCCTGATCTTGACAGCATTGTGGAATCTGACAAAGTTCTCGCAATCCGCAATCCTTTCATGCTGCTCCTGAGCATGCTGATTGACAGATCAACGAAGTGCTAACAGTTCTTTGGGTTCCACTTTAGTCAAAGAAAGATGGATGTTTCGCAGACTAAAGGGAAATGCAGATATGATCTGCACGGGGGTCATGCGTATGACAAAGTTCAGTGTGGGGCTCGAGATTTTATTATCTCGTGTTTCATACAACCCGATAAGTTAATCTAGCGCTTGAATTATCATACTTGATGATGGACGTTGGTAACTTTGGTTTGTTTCGAAACCTCAGAAGCCACGTAAAACAAGTTTTTGCATGAACCGATTAGAGACGTCTAACTTGGTTTTGCAGGAGGGTTTGCATGTGCATATGATGTGGTATAGCAATGCTCGTAATAATTTGATTGTGTATGAGATGACTATAAAATGTAATTAACATGACCTACGTGTCGTGATTCGGCATGATGGTTGGATCCATATGATTGCAATTTAATGACCTGCATGTCAACCTTAAGTAATGCATTAATTTTATACGCTATAGAGATAGCAATATTATCCGATGCATCGACAAGGTAGTGGCAATCTTAGCGAAGGTGAACACCGACGCGAATGTCGAAGACGAAGAAATGAAAGAATTCTCCGTCAGAAGGGGCTATACCATATCATGCTATTATGAATTGCCTGAGATGTTTATCCCTTATGATGCACCCTTCTTGATTGCGCGGTAGTTGCTTTTTATTAGGGTGATCTCTCACTTCAAAATATCAAAGTTTTTAGTGTTCACCCAAGTGTAGCACCGTCTGTAATTCATATCTTTTCGGGGCACGCCATGTCCACATGGGTACGAACGAATCAAGAGGAATGAGGCGGGTGAGGTCAGACATCGCAGCAAGATCACTTGGTTGTCTTTGACGTTCAGGCAGGATCGTCCTGAGCTCGGAACACACCAAGATGAACAAGAGTCACATGGAGATGTGATCGGCAAGTTTGCCTACCAATTGAAATTCTCGTCATCAGTGATGTCCACATCAATGGCGTGGAATCGAAATGTGGGTCTTGTATCACTCATAATCAATTTTGAGAGATATTGATTTGAGTGGGAGCGCCTTATTAAATTAACATGTTTAATTCTCGGTGCAATTAATTATGAACACTGTCTAAGTGTTTCTTGCAAAATAGTTGTAGAATAATGGCTCGCGTTTCCACCTTCCCTGTTAAAATTGAATAGCTGTTAAATATCTGGTTAAAACTTTATGATTGGTAACGTAATGTGAGGATTGTCCTCAAAAGTGCCGAGAAGGACTTTGTCCTATCGCATCCTTTCCGTATACTCCCGCTAAAAGCAATGGATGATGAGACTCTCATCCTTTGATACAAAAGCTAGAATTCCGTTGTGGTCAAGTGCAATATGTTTGCTTCCATGAAACTCGAACTTCAAAAGTTTGGGATAGTTATGTGATATTCATGGAACTGAAAATTAATTTTCAGATACAAACAAAGGCTGAAAGATATGAAATATCCAACGCAATGTTTGATTGCAAATTATTAGTAAAGTGTTTACTATGCATTAGACTGATAAGAGAGGGATCCAGAAGAACGCCTGTCATATAATGAAAGGTGAATAAAACAACAACTTAAAGAGAAAGGAAGTGTCCAAAGGGTGTTAGTATGACTTACACGCCTAGGAAGTCCGGGGCTAACGCCACTCTTAAGTTGGGTGGTTCTTTTGCGAGTAGGATAAATACTAAAAGTTAAACTGTTAGGAGTATAAAGGAAAAATGACTGGAATATCCAGCTTATGTATGAATGTCATACGAGTTACTGATGTATAGAAGGCTGGTCAAAAGAAATAGTTCTTGGGAATTATGATTAAACTTGTTAATCACTAATTATTGGGTATTGTGAGTTGATCAAAAAGATACCCGCTCGATTGCATTCTGTTGCGAATCCATCCAATAACTACTACCGCCTAAAAAGACTAGCCAGGAATGAGGTTTTAATACGTGTTGGAACATAGTAAAAGTTACTATACCTTCCATCTGTGTATTACCTATGTATTTTCTTTCATAATTCATTTTAGAGTTTCTTACACTCTAGCCCTTTGCATAAGGTATCTTGCAAAAAGGTTATTCATAAGAGAACTTTTGATGTTCAGTATTATGAATAACATGAAGGGCCATGCATCCATCCAAGATGGGATGTATGTTATGAATATTGATGGTAATATGATACATCCATAACATTGACGCTAAATCTCGCAAGACTAAAAGAATACCACACAAGTGTGGCACTACATTTGGTCACATTGGAGAAACCCGCATGAAAAAATTCCATTATGATGGATTTTGAAGTCGTTTGATTTTGAATCATCTGACACTTGCAACTTTTCTCTGAAAAGTGAAGTGACTGAAATACCGTTCACAGGCCATAAGGAACGAGCAACAAACTTATTGGTGATCATACATTTTGATGTGTGTAGTTCAATAAATGTTGTTGCAAGTAGTGGATTTATATATCTTCAGAAATGACTCAAGTAGATATATGGATATTTGCTTGATGAAACATAAGTCTGCATCTTTTGAAATCATTCGAAAGGTTTTCAAAAATGAAGTAGAAGCTATTGTAACAAGGAAATTACGTTTCTACAATTTGATTGCAGAAAGGAATATTTGAGTTACAAGTTTAGCGAATGTCTGATGAGTTGTGAAAAGAGTTTCATAACTTACACCTCCTGGAACACCACTATGAGTGGAATGTCTGTGAAGATGTAATCAAACCATTTATGACATGGTAAGATCAAAGATGACATAAATAAATTTTCCATTATCACTTTTAAAGAGTAATGCTTTAGAGGCTGCGGCTTTTACCTTTGAAAAAGAGCTATATCGGGTCTGTTGAAATGAAGCCATGGTATGGTACGCCCAACCATGTTATATCTTTTTTTAACATTTGGAATATGGGGCTTGTGTAAAAGGTTACAAACCTATTCCAAATCAGGAAAGTGCTACTTTGTAGGTTATACCAAAATGTTGGGTATTCCTTCCTCACCATACCGAGGCAAATAGTTTTGCCGTGAAACGGTGTGCTTTTAAAGAGAATGGTTCTTTCAAAAAGGTGAGTGGGAGAATAGTGCAACTCGACGAGATAAACAGTATCTTCGTCATCAGATCAAAGGAAAGAAACCTTGGAAGTAATTCGGAGTTTCCTCATGCGACCGATACGGAAGTCTCTACAATAAAATGTATGAACTTGGTCGAACTTGCGGTGAACCACGTAGGCAAGGCTCGTGCAAACCTCTCAAAGTGCATAAGCGAGATATTGTTGTTAGACAACATTATACCTACGATACACAAGGAAGCGTTGATGGGCCCTGACTCCGGAATTGGCTAAATGCCAATACAACCCGAGTTAGTTTCCATATAAGTGATTCAAGATTAAAACCTTGATACACCTTTCGGAAGACTTAGAGTCTAATGAATATTTATGGAACTTAAAACTGATACGGATAAAAATATTTTATCCATAAAGCTCGACTTGTTGAAATAACAAGTTCAAGAGTTGACTACGATGAGGTTGTTTTCATCGTAGCGATGCTTAAAGTCGGCTCAGGTTGAACTAGCAATTAATACATATTTCAATCTTGAGATATGAAACATGGATGACAATAGGATTTCCATCTAATGGAAATGAAACCAAGGGCTTGCATGCGTTATAGTCCAAGGCATTTTGTCTATCTAGAGGATGCTAGTAAGGGTGCAAACTTCAGAGTTCCAGCAATGGACAGAAGAGAGCAAAATGGAGTTGGAATCTTCGTGCTTTGATGAAATGGTCAAAGGGGTTTGACTTCATCAATGGGTAACGAAGATGCTTGTAATTCAAGAAAGTAAGTGGGAGCGTAACAATATTTCTAAAAACCTTGTGTGCTTGACACATTGTTAATTGGAAATAAATTTCTTAACACGAATTAGGACTTCATTTGAAAATAGTTTTTTGATGAAGTGCTTAGGCTAAATAGCCTCAATATTAGGCATAATGATCTATGGAGATAGATTTACCTAATAGGGCTATGTAATAAATACATATTGACAAGATGCTAAAACCGTTTAGCACTAAGAACGACAAGGAGTGATTCTTGCCGAAGTCACATGGAAAGAGTTTTTGCAAGAATCAGTGTCCCAAAACACTGATGAGCAAAATACATGATGGAGATTCCACACACTCATGTGTTTGGATTAATCATGTATTCCATGGTATGTAAAACAACCAGATATGTCCAATACTCCCAAGATGTTGCGAGTATGGATACTAAAGTGATCAAAGTACTAATCATGGGACAACAGTGAAAGATGTCATTGATTACTAGAGTAAGTACGGATGATATGTTTTCTCGCAAGCGGAGATCATGAAGAGTTTGTTGTAAAATGTTACATAGATACAGTCTTCATCTTTTCTCCATGCGATTTTCGATTTAAGTTAAGGTTTTGTGTAATACACAATATGGTGGAACGGTAGTTGGAAATTGTTCCCAACAGGATATTGTGGCAAATTCTATAACAAATGACTAAGTATGTTGACGCTTTAGAAGCGACAAACAAGGTGTCGAATCATATAGTTCATTCATGAACTTAGTATGGTTCCAAGATGGCTTTTGTCAATGGGACACTACTGCAGGTAGTTTCTCCATAACTCAGTCTGAGGAATCCAGGTTCAACCTGTGATTCACATTTATACAAAGCCAAGTCCGCACAAAGTATGAATTTTGTGAAAGCGTGAAAACGCGACGATATGCGGAGATAGACACGAAGTTGAAGTTGTCAGATCTGATGGACATGAGGCTATACCACATGCGAAGTATTTTTTACACCGGCATGCCATAGGTGTAAAGTGCATTAGCATTAACTAGATTATTGACTCTAGTGCAAGTGGGAGTTTGTAGGAGATATGCCCTAGAGGAAATAATAAATGATATTATTTATCTCCGAGTTCATAATTATGTTTATGTTCCATGCTATAACTGCAATGATTCTCGAGTCTACAATATCCACGAGGCTCAGAGGAAGACTCATATGCACGTGTGGAATAATTAACGGTAAGAAGTATTCCTAGTTTGGCCTCTAAGACTAGCTCAAGTGTTGCATGATCGTTCTGTTTTCCTGATCATGGGCATGTCTTTGCCAGCAACTTTGAGGGCACAATGTTAGGAGAAGATTTGTGTTGAATCAACCCGGTTTGATGTTATGCTATGAGATTCTTTCGTCACAAGTTAATGGTATATAACACAGAGATGGTTAACGTTTGCATGATTCCTTAGACCATGAGAGTATCGAGTTTCTTCATGCTTGCTTTATGAACTTTGGGGTTTGTTAAACGCCATCCGTAAATGGGCGGCTATTACGGCGGCTTACGGGTTCATGGAAAAGTATGTCAAGTAACTTGATAGCTAAAGATTGGGATTTGCTCCTCCGACGACGGAGAGATATTCTCGGGCCCTCTCGGTGTTACGGTATCCATCATCGTCTGGCCAGACACAGTGTGATTTGATCACTGGGATGCCGGAACATGTAAACAAGAAAAGAGAACAAAACAGGTAACGAGGTAACTTGCATGGTGGACAAATTGTTCGTCCACGGGGATGCAACAAATCTCACCTCGGGTGTTTGTGACATATCGCGAAGCAACAGGAATAGCACATGGCAACAGGAGGTTCACTCGAGTATTCATTCGTGTGTGTAGCGACCCGACCTCAGATGGTCAAGTCTCTGTGTTTCAGTGTCATCCCTGGATCAGTAATGCTGACACACACAGTACTCGAAGGATTTATAACAGAGTAGCAATCACACACTTATTACATCGAATGTCTCAAAAGAGAACTTATTACAATAATATGGCTTAAGGCCATCTAATACGATAACAGCGGAAGACTTGGAAGATAAAGTGAGTCCATCAACTCCAACGGCATAGTTGAGCACTGCAGCAACGACCTATCGAACCTTACTCCTCGTCTGGAAAGTCTGCAACATAATACGTTGCAGCCCGAGAACGGGTCAGCACATGGAATATGCTGGCAAAGTAACACAAAAGAGCAATAACAGAATAATGCTATCAGTACATGCATATTTGGCTGGTGGAAAGCTCTCTGATTCTGATTTTGCAAAAAGCCAATTTTTCCCTACAACAAAGGAATAAATTTTAATTTAACTATCATGTTGGTTGAAACATCATTGAGAAGGTATAACCCCAACTCAATCCCAATTAAGGTAATTAACATCCCAGCAAAATTAGTTAAGAGTGATGAGATACATGTGAATACTAAAGTACTAGATACTCAGAATTGTCCATAACCGGGGACACGGCTAACCATGATTAGATTGTACACTCTGCAGAGGTTTGCGCACTTGTCCCCACAAGACTCGATCGCCTCCGTTGATTTCTCGCACTACATGGTGTTTGAGAAACGGATGACCGAGACACAGTCTTTCAGAAACATTAACTCTCTACTCCGGGTAGATCATACCAAACCTACAAAACCCACTACCTGCTGATCTACCTCTTCAAGAGCTTCACGTAACTTACTCAACTATGCTAGATCCCATAATAGCTTGTGGCTGCACACGGAAGTTTCTAGCATGAATAATCTCAGTTCCCTTTGAGCCTGGGTGGCGGTCCATAGGAAGATCACACGGGTACCCCGGGATTTCCAAAAATAAAAAAGACAACACTTTGGGTTCCCAGGTGCCTCAATCCACCCAGATGTGTATTAAAGTTGCCACCTTAAGTTGAACCTTTAATTAACAAACTCACATCTGTCATGGAAAACACTCAAACCCAATCCACGTCTACGAGCATAGCATAGCAATATATGCAATACGTAGAAGTAACTCCCAAGGGTTTGACAATAACAGGGCAATAGGTTCCTACCTCATCATCTACTTCCCAACCCACAAATTAATGGCATCCTAACCATGCAATGTTTGAGGATTGAAACTAATGCATAAAAACTGGGTATGGAAAGAGATATGATTAAAGTGTTACTTGCCTTGCTAACGATCCGTGAATCCTAGAGACTCGTAGTAACACGCTTCGCACTCCGGGAATTCTATCGCAAGCAAACAATACATACATAAGCAACAAGCAAAGATGCACAAACGAAACTTCAACTGAAAGAGGCCGACCAGAAAGTTCAAATTAAGAACTCCGGTTCGCAAAAAGAATCAAACCAAACGAAGAAACGAAACTCAAACGGCGAAAGAAAAATAATCCGTTTACTAATCTGAACTAGGGTCAAATTTTACATAGACAAAAACTGGTTTAAGTTGGCTATTCGGAAAGAGGATTTCGGGATGAAACTCCAGGTGCTTGAATCGCCTGATTCCGATAAACGAGCGAAAAGTTAAACTAGTACGAACATCGGATCAGAAATCGCGAGCAGGAAAATCGCCGATCAAATCCGATAAAAAGAAAAACGATGAACGGCATAACAAACGAATGTTCGTTAGCAGAAACTAAACTACGAACATGTTCGTTAAAACGAACGAACGAGTGAACGCTCGCTAAGCAAATAAACCGGAGAATAAAACCGATCTATATAAAAAAGAAACTAGGGTTTTTCTAAAAAAACGAAGGGGTTTTTTTCTTAAAAAAAACCGGGCGGCAGGGTGGCTACCTCCGGCGAGGTTGTCCGGCGAGGCGGGCGGCTCAGTGAGGCTCGGCGAGGTGGCGAGGTGCGGCGGCTAGAGGCGGCGGCGGCTCGGGCGACTCCGGGCTCGGTGGTGGTGGTGGCTAGAGGCGAATATAAACGGGCGGGGCGGCGACTTGGAGGAGGCAAGGCGGCGGAGGCGGAGTCCCACTCGGACTCGGTCCGAAAGTCTTGGCGGCGGTGCAGCGTCTTAGGAGGCGGCGGCGGCGGCTAGGCCGGCCTGCTTTCGGTTGGGCCCTACGCCCGGTCGGGCGTGGTCTCTTTTTAAACGCGTTCATGAAACTTAGAAAAATCCTAGAAAAATAAATAAAAACCTAAAAATACCAAAACAAGTTTTCTCCGTCTAAATAAAATATTTAGAACAAGATGAACTTTTCTTGGCCCCTAAAATGCAATTTTTAAAACATGCAAATATTTCTAGGGCAAATAAAATTCCAACAAAAATCAAATAAAAACCAAATAATGATTTTAACATTTTTCTCCGATATTTCAATTATTTTGGAGAAGTCATATCATCTCCTCTCATTTATTATTTCAAAATGAAATATTTTCCGGAGAGAAAATAATTAAAATCAAAATCCTCGTCTTCATTATTTGATAAAATTCAAATATGAAAATCGGAAAATCCCCAACTCTCTCCGAGGGTCCTTGAGTTGCTTAGGATTTCGAGGATTGCAAACGAAAATACAATAAAATATGATATGCATGGATGACCTATGTATAACATTCCGAATTGAAAATTTGGGATGTTACAGTGTGGGTATAGGGGTCAATATGGGTGTCCACGGCTCCGATGTTGATCATTGATCGGAAATGGTTCCGGGTCATGTCTATACTTCATCGAACCTATAGGGTCACACGCTTAAGGGTCATCTATCTGCTGAATACTAGACAGGGAGTCTGATAGAAAATCACCAAAAAAGGTTTCGGACAACGGAATGGTTTCGGACAGCGGAATCGTACCACAGAGAGAGGTCATCGGATAAGTTTCAATGATACCGAAAAGTTGTTTCGGGATATACCATTAAGTCAAATTGGTTTCGCCACATGCCTGATAATTCTTGGAGGGTGCCAGAATCATTGTGGAAGCTTTTTGGAATTTTTTGGGATATAAACCGGAAATGTTCCGGAGCTGCCGGTACCGCTTTGGTTGTTTTTCGCAGATGAAATTTACTTATCTGAAATTGTTTACGAACGAATCCAAAATCATTTTAGTGGGTACTGGAGTTACTCTAAGACCCAAGAAATATTTTCAGATTTAATGGACGCGAAAAATTGTCTTCATGAATAGTGAAAACGCATTCTTGTTTGCCTTTCGCAGATGAAAATCACTAAACCGAAATTGTTTCAAAATGCATTAAAAATTGTTTTAGTGGGTACTGGAAATGTTCTGAGCCCACATAAATATTTTCAGTTCGAACGGACGCTGAAAAATGTCGTCATGAATAGTGAAAGTGCTTTTTGCTTGGCTTCTTAGAGAAGCCACCTTGAGGTCCTTTTTGGTATTTCCCCCCTTGGCTTCTTGGAGAAGCCACCCTTGGGCTTGGCCTATAAATAGGGCTGGATGGGGCTGCCTAAAGGATCATCCCTTGCTCTCATACACATGCCATGCATTATCTGGCTTCTTATCTCCCTCCCACGAAAAGAGTTTCGTAGAGCCGTAAGGCTGTCTGGGTTCCGGCAGGAACTAGTTCGACGGGCAATGACCCTGCCGGATAGATGACACCGTATGTGTGCAACCCGTAGAGAGGTCGTAGTTTCGATCCTTTTGCCCGAGGGCTGTTTTGAGAGTGCCTCGAAGGGCTGTCCAAGTGACGGTCCGAGTTCTGTGAATCCTCCCGAAGGGCTGTCCGAGTGACCGTCCGAGTTTTGAGGGTCCTCCCGAAGTGCTGTCCGCGACACCGTCCGAGGGACTGTCTGACCACTTCCCGGAGGGCTATCCGTGGGGCGGATGAGGGTATACATCCTCGCGGATGGGAGGTTGTAAATCCTAGCTGCGGGGATCTGCACCGCCGTTCGTCATTGACTCTACTTCCGCTGCGCTACGAGTCGGTAACGAAAAAGATCAAGCCATGTATGCAGTCTCCATAGTGGTCCTGGGCTGGTGCGTAGGTCGGAAATTTTTTGTTTTCTGCTGTGTTGCCCTACAGAGACCCCGTTCTTCCTCGTCTACGGAGCAGAAGCGGTTCTCCCTCACGAGGTCAAGCATCGCTCCGCACGGGTCCTGGCGTTTGATGAGACGCAGCAGGACGCCATGTGGGGGATGGACCTTGTGCTGGTGGAGGAACATCGTCGCGAAGCCACGCTTCGAGCGACAAGATGCCAGCAGGCGCTGCGGCGGTATCTCTGCCGTAGCATCCTCTCCAGGACGCTCAAGGTGGGCGACCTCGTCCTAAGGTGGGTGCTCTCCAGGGAAGGGTTGCATAAGCTCTCGCCCATGTGGGAGGGCCCAGTTAGGGTCGCCCACGTCTCCAGGCATGGCGCCATGCGCCTGGAGATGCAGGACAGGGTCCCCATCCAGAACGCCTGGAACATCCAGCACCTCCGGAAGTTCTACCCATGAAGCAAGGCCCAGCGCCTGTGAAGCAAGGCCCCGTGCCTATGAAGGTCTCCTCTCATGACACTCTCACGTAATAATGAGTGGGGCTGTACACGCCCTGCAGTCTAAGGAGTGCCGCCCTCGGGCCTCGGGGGCTCCCTCCCACGTCCTAGTGGCAGCACTTAGCTCCGCATTGGTGAAAAGACTACACTAGGTGCCGGACGCGGCTTTTCATTTGCTTTCCGTAGTTGGCTTGCCCCTCTTTAGAAATTCGCATTCTGGTGTTTCTTGTCGTCTTGGTTGGATCGCCTTTTTCTTCTGTTTCTTCCCTCGGTTCTTTGTTTTGGCCCATACTCTCCCTCGCATGCCTCGCGAGGGGGCTGGACTGGTGCACTCGTGAGCGTTTTTCATAGTCTTCGCGAGGCACCCTCGCTCGAGCTCGCAAGTTGGCGCACCTCCCTCTCTTAAGTTCGTGCCCCTCAGGTACCGTGATGCGGAGCGCTGGGTCATGGCCGCCCATGCTGGGGGCCCTGGGCTTGGAAGAATAAGAGTTTCTTAACAAATTTTTGCAGCTCCTCGACGTCTCCCAAGCCTACGGCAAGGAGGTCTCACAAGGTGCAGGGAGATGCGCCCCTCACGAGGCGGAAACTACTTTAGACACGTCGAGCTAAGTTATATCTACATGCCTACATAAAACACTGATGCTGCAACACGACATAGGAACAATAAACATAACATAGCGACTTGGAAACAACGGTTCGTTGCACGCCCTTGCAGGGCCCCATACTTGTTTCTTTTTCAAATGCAGGAAGAAAGGAAAGAACAAAACAGAAGTGGCGCGTGCACCCGCAGCGGTTCGTGAGGGTAGGCCCTTGGCACCCTCCTGGACTCAGCTAGACCCCTCCTCGCGCTTCACTAGGGCGCGGCGACGAGGCGACCCGCTACCGCCCTCGAAGCGGGCACAGTGGCGTGGCGGCTGGTCATAGCCGCCACTGCTGGAGCTGTCGCCAGAGGAAGAGCCGCCGTAGCTGGACGAGCCACGGCCGGCGCCAAGGGCAAGTCCACCTTCACCCTCGTCATGTCGCCAAGGCCGAGCACCTCGCCGCCGTCATTGTCCTCGGGGCAGCATCCGACATGGCGACCATCTTCCCCGAATACACTCACGTAGAGGGTCGCGTTGCCGTCGTACTTGAAGTGGAGGGTACACTGCCTGCCCAGGCCACGCGCTTGGGCAGATGTGTACCAGCCGTGGGCCAGGGCTGCGTTGCCCGTGACGGAGACCTCCACCGTGACCCATGAAGGCTTGCTGCAGCAGCCGTCCGCCTGCAGCCAGAGACCGCCTGGACCCGTGGCCGGCAGTTCGCCCGCGAAGAAGCACGGGAGCTGAAGCCAAGTGCCGGCCGGGTTCTCCGACCACATGACGAACTCCGCCAGCACCTCCGCCGAGTGGAAGCGCTGCCGGGGAGTCCGCGCAACCATGGCGCGCCTCACCTCATCGACGGGGCTGCCCCAACCTGGGCAGCTCCCACCGCGCGAGGAGGCGCCGCCGCAGCTACAAGGGGCCACTGCGGGGGTCGCAACGTGTTTACGTGGGTGAGCCGGGCCCCTCCTGGCGGGCCTTCCCCTTCTCTGCGGCCGAGAACCTCTTCACCGGCGCAGTGGGTGTCGCTGCTAGCAATGAAGCAAGGAAGAAGAAGCGAGCAGAACAGGAAGAGATGGGCGACGGGGGCTCCGCCCCCCTCCTCATTTATAGCAGGAGAAAGCCAACCGGCGACCCCCATAATCACAGGTAATGATGGTTTTCTCTGCATGCACCAGGGACTCGTCAAATCGGGCGGTTGCCGAGGAAGCATGGGGAAGCAGAGACGCCCACGTCCCATCAATCGCCAAGCGTCAACCGAGGCCGCAAGCTGTTGGGGTCCGCGGTGCTCCGCACTTGCCCCTTGGCTTCGCCTCGAAGCCAAGTCTGAGCGCGCCTTGGGCCCGGGGGTACTGTCGGCGTCCTGGGAACGGGGTTTCCCAGAGTTGCCTGCCTGCGGCCTATGGCGTGGCTCCACCAGCGGCCCTGTACGGCCCATATTCATCAGCAAACGCTCAAGACCCTCGCGATGGGCCAAGCCTCGCAAGGCGGACGATGCAAGACCTCCTCGGGGGCGGCCTCACCAGGCTGGCTCGCGAGGGGCGGAGAGATCAAGGCAAGGGGCACCTCGTGAGGTTCCCGTGATGTGAGCCATGACGACCAAGGCCAAGCGGGCGCCAGCGCAAGCAGTGTACTCGTTTCCTCTTTGGTGCTAAAAGGGCAGGCGCAGGCGAGGAGTCCCAAGGCATCAGGCAAAGGTTTCCATATCAGTGCAACAAGATCAAGACCCGCGGGACGGCAGGACGGAGGTCACCGTGGAGCCCAGGACGGCGTCACCACCAGAGCCTTTGGTAGGCGAAGACCACCTTTAGGCAGGATAACTTGTACTGGTTGTCTCCCTTCAAATTTGGCCGTTGTTGGATCCCTTCCCGCCTACATTTGGGAAGAGGACCAGGGCATCTATAAATAGGACTAGCCACCACAGTAGGGGGTAACTGATCTTGGATCATTCAGATCATCCTCAACCACACAAGCTCATCGAGTCCAAGAACACCTCTCCTCAGGAGCCTATTCTTCCCTTGTACTTGTTCATCCTCAGCCCAAGAGGCAATCCACCACACCACACTAGAGTAGGGTATTACACCACATCGGTGGCCCGAACCAGTATAAACCCTGTGTCCTTTGTTCTTCGAGTTTGATGTGTTGAGCCTTGGGATCGTGGGGAGTAGGTGAGCTAGGGAGGGAGAGATCTTCGTGCGCACCCCAGTGTTCAAATGGTGTGGCTGTCTTCTGACCCTCTCTAACGTTATTTTTTGCTGCAAAGACTCTAATGACGCTCAACGGACACGGGTATAATATCTTAACCGTGTGTGATACAAGTGCGATGTGAATCATGCCTGCGAAGCGCGAGCAAATTAAGGTGGAGGTACTGGCTCAACCGTGTGCGATGCAAGTGCGCTGAAATACAACATAACAGCATAGCGAGCAAAGGTGGAAATCTTGGCTTAACGCAGGTAATGCGATGCAAGTCTTGTAAAACCACCACCTGTGCAAGCTAAAGGCGGGTACGTTTATTTGGAAATTAGGACGAACGATGTGCGATAGACAACATAGCTACAAATATAAAAACAAACTACCCGCCTTGAGCGTTGCAAAAATCGGCGGTTCCGCGCCACTTTTCCTTATTACCATACACGCATACTGTCATTGGACAATGCGCGATCTTGGGCTCTCCCTCCCCGCATCAATTTCTTTACCCAAATTTTAGTAGTCACCGTACTTCAACCATCGCCCACACTCCTCCAACACCGACCTTATAGTAAAATTGTAGTAGCCGAGGCATTTGAACCGTCGCCCTCTCTCGTCCATCACCATCTCCACCCACCATTACTAAAATTTTCAGTAGCCGTGGCGTATCCTCAAACACCCCCCTCCACAGTCCCCCACCCGCCCCCTCCACCCCTCGAACCCTAGGTCACGGCCGCCGCCGACGCTGCCGGCGCGACCGCCAACCCCTGCCGGTCTGCCCGTTCCTCCTAGCTTAGATAATAAAGTTCAGGTTACCCAGCGATTCCAATACCGTCGCCCCACTCCCCTGAGTTTTTAGATGAGGCCTGCGGTGTCCCTCCCTGCCAGATCCACATCCCCTTCTCTAGAATGTCGCAGCCTAAGCTTGACCATGTATCCCGAGGAGCCCAACGAGCGTTCGGCCAAGAAGAGGTTTATCATGGCCTCTCCAGCGGACGTTGGCGAGGTGCCCACCGTTCGCCCCGACCTGTCAATCCCGGAGCAACACGTCACCACGGAAGCCGGCGAATACGTTGACTATGTTGCCTTGCCGAAGGCTTCATGTCAGCGGGCTAGTGTATTACTGTATCTCGGGAAAGCTGGCTAAGACATCAAGCTCGTCCACAGCGATGGCTTCACGTGGGCCATGTCACAGGTTAAGTGGTCCATCCGCAACCCCTCTGGTTCAACCGCCGTCGATCTCTTTGATGGCCCTGCCATTGATCTCCTCCGCCAAGCGGTCAAGGATTTGCGAGCTTTATATGCCATCGCGCCCATTTTGTCATTTCTGAAGGACACATTCTACGGCGGCGGCTTGGGATCCTCAATTGCCAAGTCAGATCTCATCAACCACGACCACGACCACGAGGAGGGCACCCACGAAGGTTCTTCCAAGGTGAAACAACCCATCTGTGACATCAGAGGGCGCACCATGGGTCTATGCTCTTCCAACTGGAAGGATCCCGTCCATGAAATGTGTGGCAACATTCTATCAGCAAATCTTACCTTTTCTAGCTTGCCAACCCGTACCCTTTGTTGTAGTAGCATTTGTCGTGCGGTGCTTTAACTGTGTCGTGTTTAATTATTTCAGTTATGCAAAAATGTATTGTTCAATAGGGCTATGTGATGTTTAAGTATTAATTTTCCACTTCAGTTTGACGAATGGCTATACTTGGTTGTTTATAGTGAGTAGATGCCTTATTTATCTGTATTTGGTTGTTAGGTATGTCGGAGTGAGCATTTTTCAATTATCGAGCAGATACCTTGTTTATATGTATTTTGTTCTTAGTTTGGTTGCAATGAGCATTTGTCCAGTTATCAAGCAAATGCCTTGCTTATCTGTATTTGGTTGTTAGGTTGCTTTTTTTAGCATTTGTCCAGTTATCAAGCAGATGCCTTGTTTATCTCAGACCGCTTGTTAGGTTGGTTGCAATGAGCATTTGTCCAGTTTTCAAGCATATGCCCTGTTTATCTATATTTGCTTGTTAGGTTGGTTGCAGTGAGACTCTGTCCAGTTTTCAATGGCTATATTTGGTTGTTATACTGGTCATTTATGCCTTGTTTATTTCATCCATTCACAATGTGTTGTTCATTATGTGCAAGTCGGAACTGTGCCGCTCAACTACATCAATACCAGTTTGAACGGCTATATTTGGTTCTAGTTATTCCTGGTGTAATTAACACATGCCCTTTATTTTACTTTTAAACATTTATCCAGTGTGATGTTTAAGCATTACCTACGTTCTATTTATTTTCAACAATACCAGTTTGAATTGCGATATTTGATGGCTGTTAAGCCTGCTGTCGGTAACATTGCCTTCCATTTTATATCTGCTTTAACAACATCTTTGAAACCAACACATTCAAGCTATCATTTGGAGATGATGTTGTTTACCTTGGCTATATTTGTTTGATGTTAAGGTTGTTGTACTTATCATGCCTTTCCGCTACTTATGCAGGACAACAACGGGAGTGGCCACCATTTTCTGCCGAGGTTAGCTTCATCCCTCGGCTTGTACTCCCCCCGGCGTTCCATAATGTAGTGCATATAGATCCAGGCCTGGAAACTTGTTAGCTTCTAATATTGACTTGCTGCTTGTAGGTGCATATGCCCTTGGAAAGGATCCACACATCGACCATTTTTGCGTATGGGGCAATAAGATATTCATGAACAAGCATCAAGTGAGGAAACTGATAAGGATTATTAGCAAAAAGATACGAATGGTGGCAAGCAAATTATTTGTTTATGCTCTATCCAACACAACAATGAGCTATAGGATGGTAACTACAAACTCTGCAGCCCATAATGAGTTGTTAGACAACAATGTCTGAATCTTTTTTGTTCGCAGTGGTTCCCGAAGCAGTTCACTCAATATTACCTCTCAAAGTACATGATTGGTGGACACACAATGAAGGTTAAAATATTTCATTCAGACTACAATGAGCATCGAGAAGTCGTAATGAAGACAATGAAGGATGGACGGGCAGCCATCACAAGGGGTTGGCCTAGAGTCGGGCACGCATTACGCATGGAGGAGGGCACAATATGGGCATTCCGCTTAACCTTCTCCAGCAACCAGAATGTATTTCGTCTCTCTCTTTACAGTCTTTAGTACAACTGTGGTTCATCCTTTACTTGGTGCTTCTGTAGTTCTTCAGTATCTGTACCTGTGCATTGGTGGTTGAACCTATATTTGTAATAAACATGGTTGGATATGAAATAAGTGATTGCCTACTTTCAAATTCAAAACATGTGATTTTAAAATTAGGGATTATTTAGGGAATAATTAGGGATTGAACTACACATGGTTTGTGAAAGCGAAACGTCTGCGATAGACATGGAGATCAGAAACGTTTCTAGGATCCATTGCGTGTGCGATCAATCTCCACTGCACACACGACATCCTCTTGAAAACTTTTTGCGTTAGGCCACCTTGCGCAAACGTTTACCACATAAAAACTATGTGCGATGGGCAGCCTTTGCCACATAGTTTCTTCTACGCATCATGTGTGATGCAATCAATAACGCAAACAATAAAATTGTTAATATCATGTGCAATGGCAACGCTATCACAAACGATTTAACGTGGAAAATTTTGTGTGATATACCTGTGAACGGAAACATTTTCCTTGGAGCGACCGTGTGGTATGTACATACGAACGGAAATGTTTAGCGGGGACTGACTGTGTGGGATGTACTTGCGACCGGAAACAATTTTGTCTGTATAATTGTATTTTAGCTCTCTTTATCGTATTTACGTATTTGAGCGCTACTTGATCGCCTACGACCTCATTTTGCCGAGCGTGTGTGCCAGGAGGGCATATCCCTGACGGCTTCTGGGTCATGTGGGAAGGACCCCCCTATCACCGTCACTCACGAGGTGACGGTGCCAAATGCCGTCGCGGAAAGGGGTTAAAACCCGTTTGTATAGCACCGACGTGTACCAGTGTTAGCCGCGAACCAATTTCGCCTAAATCAAAAAACCTGGTCACACAGAACATTCTGAAAGAAAGAAAGGCAGTATTCAGATAAATCCACCAAGTTTGGATAAACCCATCAAGTTTGAGAATCGCAAGCAAAAGTACTCGGGCGCCAGGCCCGAAAGAGTTTAATGGTTACAGGATCACTCGGCATTCCGAGGCAAATAAGTTTGAATCATTAAGGTTTTTTCTTCACTCGGCGGGAGGAGGACTCGCTGGCTAGACGATGGTGTCCAAGTCGATGCTGTCAGCTATGCGAGTGGCTGCTTCAATGAAGGTCTCCATGAAGGATTCAAATTGGAGCTTCTTCGTGTTCGCCACTTGGAAAGCCTTCAGCTTTTCTTCTTTGGCATCCTTGCAATGGACTCTGACGAGTGAAAGAGCTACATCGGCTCCGGAGTGAGCAGCTGATTTCTTCCACGCCTGCACTCGACTAGGAACTTCATTGAGCCGAGCCATCAGTGACTCGAGGTCATTCTGGAGTTTGTCCTCCGGCCACAGCTCTTGGTCTATCTTTGTTAGCGCAACCTTCGGTCGAGCAATGTACCCCAAGACGCTGTTCAGACGAGCTTCAAGTCGCAGTACATTTAGCGCAGCTTCATCCTTGACGAGCGACTTTGTGGGGTCCAGGCCTGGTTCAATCTGGTCGGTTTCCTGCTCAAAATTTTGACGGAACTCTGCATGAGGGAGAAAAGTATGAGTGAGCAGCAAAATTATGTAGAAGTTTTCTGGATTCACTTGGATGAAGAAAGATACCTTCAAGCATGATGTACATCTTCTTGGCAAAGCCTCCCAAGTAAGCTTCCAGCTCGTCCCTCTTCCGAGTGAGCTGGTCGACCTTGTCAGCCAAGAGAACTTTCTCCTCCCGCAGCTGCGCAGCCTCTTTCTTCACCTCATCAACAACAGTCTTCAGATTGGCATTTTCCTCTTCAAGTTTGTAAACTGAAGCTAGCTTTCTCTCAGCTGCTTCAGTCTTCTCATGAGCCACCTTCTGTGCTCCTGCAAGTTCGGTGTCCTTCCTCTCTAACGCCTGCTTCATGGTGTCTAAAGAAGTAACATTCTTCAGTCCTGCTTGGAGTTGACGGTTTTCACTATGCACATCTGTTCGAGTGGAATCACTCGGTTCAAAGGATGGAAAATAAGAAATGACAGAGCATACATTCAGTACACTGTTACCTCCCATGGTCTTCACTTCATCCTGAGCATCCTTCAGATTCTTCTTGGCAAGTTCCAGATCAAGTTGGAGTTGGATCTTCTCCTTCTCAAGGGCAGCATACTGAGTCCCAAGTTCACAAGATTTCTGCGATCAGCAAAAAGACAACTCAGTCGACGAAAAGAAAGACCCTTTACTTTCGAGTGGAGAAGAGCAATTTCAGATTGCCCTTATCAAAGGAGTTCTAAGACCACCGCTGAATCAAACATTCGTCGACGGTCTCGGGGACTACACCCAGTGGATGCACTCAGCGTGCCCCCACTGGATCGATTTCCCACTTGGTACGGCCTACCCGACCCTAGTGGAAAGAAAAAAATACCTTGTTCTTAGACCCCCGCCGAGTGCTCGCAGTCGACAGCGGTCTCGGGGACTACACCCAGTGGGTGCAATCAGCATGCCCCCACTGGATCAGTTACCCACTCGGCACGACACGACCGACCCGAGTGAATAGCTACAAATAGACATATTCTAAAGACCCCCACCAAATCGAACATTCGACAGTGGTCTCGAGGACTACACCCAGTGGGTGCACTCAGCGTTCCCCCACTGGACCAGATACCCACTCGACACGGCCTGACCGACTCGAGTGGAAGAACTACACAACAAAAGAAAACACCCAGTGGATGTACAGATTCAAGTCACAGACCCATGATAGATGCACATTAAAGGTTCCAAAACGCTCATCCACGGACATCTTACGAATAATGAACCAACAGTTTCAGATAGCATATCCTAACGGAGCAAGATTCAAGACGAAGAAAAACTAATCGGAAATCAACTTACAATCGTACTTACTCGGACATTGGTCTGAAGGGCAGAACTGGCGTTATAAGCAGCCTTACTAGACTCGTACACCACCTTCAGTCGCTCCATCATCAGGCTAGCTTGGATCATAGCCTCCTTGGAAGCTCCTGTTTGGTCCTTCGGGACATGATGCAGATGAATTCAGTGGACGCAGGAGTTGGTGATGCAGCTAGATGGTTTAGCGTTTGAGGTTGCCCAGTTGGACCGGTGGCTTGAGAAGTCGGCATCGAAGGCTGAGCAGTCGACAGAGGGTCAGCAAAAGAAACGCCCACTCGAGATGAACCATCGAGTTCTTGAACTACAGGTTCAATCGGCGGATGAGACGTCCGGCTTGAAGGCATTCTCCTGGCGAGGTACTGGGAAGTGGTCGAGGCCCCGCCTCTTCCTCCTGTGCTCCTTGGAGGCTCCTCCTCGTCATCATCTGGAAGTTTAATAATGTCAGCTGGCACTGCAGTAACTTGATAGTGAGATTCTAGTCGACCACCAAGACAGTTGACAAGGTGTGGGAATATCTGCAGTATCATACCTGCTAGAGAAGTGGCCATGTATGCGGTATCGGCATCGGCCTGCTCATCGTCGATCTCCACGTGGGACGTCCCACATGTAGCGGCCCTAGAGGTCCAAAATCCCATTCGGTCAAACAAACAGGTCCACAACAACAATGAAGAAAAAGAAGAAGAAGCACTTACGCCGAGGCAATAGGCACTGCAACCTTGATCCTGGGCAGAGCCTTCCGAGGCTTAGGAGGAATGACATTCGCTTGCTTGGCAACTTTCTCAGTCGGTTCGGGAGTGGACGTCTGAGTGCACTTCTGGCTTCTCACACTCGACGCCGAGGCCTTGCCTTGGTCAGCCGCAAGATCTTGTGATTGCTTGGTGCATCGCTCGGTGCATGGTGGAGACTCGACTTCCTCACTGCCATCAGAATCGTCCCGTCGTCGTCGCTGTCGTCGGCATATTCAATGTCGGTGCTCCCCATGCTCTGCACGCCCAATATCAGCAACGTTGCGGTCACTAGGACCCTATTCGACGGCGGTGCTGGCCTCAACATCCTCTACCTGGAAACCTTCGATCAGCTCCAAGTGCCTAACGACCAGCTCGCCCCCACCAAACCCTTCTCAGGGGTGGTCGACGGCTCCACCGTTCCTCTGGGGCAGATCCGCCTCCCCGTCACCGTTGGCAAGCGCGACAATGTAGGCGGCCATGTCTTGCTATACAACTATCATTTAACATTTTTTGCAGGAAAACTTCTCTCTAAATGGGAAGGTCCTTACATTATCGAGGAGGTTTATTGTTCCGGTGCCATCAAGATCAACAACGCTGAGGGCACCAACCCGAAGGTGGTAAATGGGCAAAGAATCAACACTACAAAAAAAGACACATCCATGACATTTTGGGCCAAACGAAATTTTTTTCTATCATACATATGACACTTCTATGACGAGATGTGGTGGGCTCCTACTTCTATGACAAAAAATCATGACAGAAAATGGGCTTTTTGTCCTGGGCGGGCCGGAGACGCAGCTGCATGACATTCTTTGGGCTGTCCATGATGGAAAAAACCGTGGTAGAAGCGAGGGGGAGGAAAATTTTGGGGAGTTCCCGGTTAAGGTGGGAGGTCGGGGCGGCGATGCGTTTCTCTCATACTGCGTCTGGCGTGTGTGCGGCGTTGGCTCTAATGAACCCGGCGAGGCGTTGGGCTCTAATCGAACCCGGCGATTACCTTTGCAGGCTACGCGTTCTTGAACCCGGCGATCAATCGATGGCTGTTAATCGAACCCGATCGAGTGATTCGCCGCTACTGCTGCTAACTGAAGCCGATCGATTGGATGAACAGTGAGTGTTGCGGGGGGTTGGATGAATAGTGAGCGGTGGCGTTGCCTCTGGATGAACAGGACCCCGTGGTATGGTGGAGGGCTGGATGAACAGGACCCCGTGGTGTGGAGGGCCGGATGAATAGTAGACGGTGGAGGGGTGCCCATGGAGGGGTGGTTGAACAGTACCCCGTGGTGTGGAGGGCTGGATGAGCGATGAAGCGGTGGAGGGGTGGTTGAGCGATGGCGGTGGAGTAGCACGTGGTGGAGGCTGGATGAACAGGAGCCCGTGGAGGCTGGAGGAGGTCAGCGGAGCCCGTGGAGGCTGGAGGAGGTCGACGGTGGAGATGAGCGGTATCCCGTGGAGTCCGTTTTGCGATGCGCCACACCCCTCCCGATGAACAGGACCCCGTTTGACCGTAGGAGGTCCGTTTAAATCCCGTTGGCGATGCGCCACACCCCTCCCGATCAACAGGACCCCCGTTTCGACTGTAGGAGGTTCGTTTTGTCCTTTTTGCGGTACGTCAGACCCCTCCTAATAAACAATATCCCGTTTTGAACGTGGCCGGTCGAACACAAGGCCGTTTCCTCCGTTCTGCGGTACGCCGGGCCTTGTTTCCATCGCCTGTTCCGTCCAAGCCCTCCCGATGAACACGACCACTCATTCCGTTCCGACCCAGCCGGTTGGCTCCCACGCGTTCTGTTGCCTCCCGATGAACACGACGCATTCCGTTGCCTCCCCATGAACATGACACATTCCGCTACCTCCCCATGAACACGACGACGACGCTGTTTCTCTGTTCCGACCCAGCCATGTCAACGAACCCTCGCCGTACGTATGCGCGAGTAGGCGTTCGAGACCCCGCCCGTATGTACACATACATGGCCGTATTTTCTTTCTTGCACCACGGCGGCTATGCGTGCGTGTACATGCTACGTGCGCGCCTCGACTATGACACGTGCGCGCCTCTACATCCACCAGTATATATGTATGCACACGTTCGTGACCATAATGACAATGCTACGTATGCTTCGACCAGGTGGGTCCCGACTGTCAGGCACTACCTTGCCTGTGAAGATGTAGCTGCTGGGTCCCAGCAGTCAGGGGGGCGAATCGCTTTTTTTTTCCGGACGCACTTCCTTGCGTGCGAAGATGTAGCTGGTGGGTTCCAGCAATCAGGAGGAAACGTTTTTTTTGCGAAATACAGCGGCCCGTCTGGTGGGTCCCCGCTGTCAGGTGGAGGAATAATTATTTTGCGCGTAATAAGGAGGCATGTCCTTGCTGCGGCCGTGGACCCAGCTGCCAGCCTCTCCACGTATAGTCCATGTCCGATGGAAGTCGTTCCTTGACCACGTTGACCACGCTACGCCGAGAGCACCAGGGCGGTGGACGACGGCGAGGCCTAGAAAGGGGACGACAGGGAGCCTGGGATGACGCGGCAGTGGAAGCCCGCGCGGATAGGAGTACGAGGATTCACTGGTTCGGCTGCGGTGTGAGGCTGTCGTCGCCGCAAGGCCTGGCCAGCGGTGGGAATAGTAGGGGGTGGTGAGGCCTCGCGACAGCACAGCCGGCCATGAGAGGCAGGAGCATGCGGCACGACCGGCGCTGCTTTTGGGCGGCTGGAGCAAGAAGACCAGAGGTTGAAGAAGCACTACGGCCGTTGGATGGACATCGTACGATCACTAGAGCTAGAATCGTTCATATTGACTAAAGTTGACAAAGGCCCCCGTCCTAGTCAACTTAGTAGGCCCATAAGTCAGCCTCCCACTATGGTGGGTCCCAGCTAGCAGGGGGAGTATTCATTTTTTTGTGCGTAATAAGGAGGCACTTCCGGTGGGTCCAAGCTGACAGCGGGGTGAACATTTTTTCTCGAAATACGCTGGCCCGTCCGGTGGGTCCCAGCAGTTAAGGGGGAAACGTTTTTTCGCGAAATAAGGCGCCCGTCCGGTTGGTCCCTTCTGTCAGGTGGAGGAATAATTATTTTGCGCGTAATAAGGAGGCACTTCCTTGCGGCCGCCTGGACCCAGCTGTCAGCCTCTCCACGTACAGTACTCTTCCGATGGAAGTCGGTCGTTGACCATGTTGACCATGCCGCACCGAGAGCACCAGGGCGGTGGTCTAGACGACGGCGAGGCCTAGAAAGGGGACGACGCGGAGCCGGGGAAGACGCAGCAGTGGAAGCCCGCACGGAGAGGAGTACGAGGGTTCACTGGTTCGGCTGCGGTGTGAGGCCGTCGCCCAGAATAACAGGGGTGTGGGTGAGTGGAGGATGGCACGGCCAGCGGTGGGAGTAGTATGGGGCGGTGAGGCCTCCAGCGGCAGCCTGACCCGCCACGGGAGGGAGGAGCAAGCGGCACGACCGGCCTTTGCTGGGCGGCTGGACCAAGAAGACCAGAGGTTGAAGAAGCACTACGGCCGTTGCATGGACATCGTCACGATCCTTGAAGCTAGAATCGTTTATATTGACTAAGTTGACAAAGCCCTTGGTACGCTCCAACTTAGTAGGCCTGAGCCAGCCTCCGAAACGGTGCGCCACAGATGTCAGGGGGAGGAATCATTTTTTGGGCGGCCGAAGCTAAGAATATCCGAGATTGAAGAAGAAGAACGACATCCGTTGGATAGACATCCAACGGCCACTACTACTAGAACCATGTGTTGACTATAATAAGTTTGCAAAGCCTTGCATACGCGTCAACTTATTTTTTAGGGTACGCGTCACTTAGTAGGCCCACAAGTGTGTGGCAGAGAACTTATAGCCCATTTGCGTTTTGTAAGAATGTACAACCCATTTTTGAATTCTAATGGAATTTACAACAACCCATTTACAGTTTGTTAAAAGTACAGCCCATTTTCTAGCTAGGACAATGATTAATAATTTTAACCAACCATTGAAGATAGAATTCAATAAAATTTCCCACATTTTGATGGGCTCCCAAATATTTTTATCCCGAAATTACTAGTCAGATTAAATATAAATTTGTATTACGTAAAAATCCAACGAAACATTGCGCGCGCAACAATGAAAATTTAAGATTTTCAAAATCCATAAATAATAATTTATGAACTAATTTCGTGTTTGGTGCATTTTTTTAGAGTTACTGCCCAGTTTTTATAATTACATCCCATTTATTATTTTTTAAAGCATGTTTCCCTGTTAAGCCTAATGCATCCCTCCTAGGAAAGATTTGCAGCCCAGCGGGGCGGAGAATAACAAGTTGACCTTGCCTGGGTATTCATCAAAAAGACGTATAGCTGGGCTAGCCATTTTCATCCTGAAAAAATTAGTATCTAGGCTGGATATCGGTTTGGGCTAGGCAGACCACTGACCGCCTAGTTAATACCCTGCTCTCCTCACGAACAACAACGAAATCATCGCCAAGAAAAACTCTGCGGTGCTCACGCCTCAAAAACACAAATACTGCTCGAGCTGCTTGGTCCCGGTATCGGCCGCACCTTGTGCAATTCTCTCATTTATATTGACTACATAGGTTGACAATGGTGTGGGACCGTGATGTCGGGAAACCAGGAAGAAAGCAAAAAATATAGTTATGCGTAATAAGGAGGCACTTGCGTGACGTGCGACTATGGCCCTAGTGGGTCCCTAGTGTCATCCAGTCAAAATAAAGTCATCTCACGAATCCTCTTGTTCGTTGACGATGTTAACAATGCTCGGCGCCACGGCGAGCGCAACAACTCGAAGGACAACGGAGAGGGCCTCGCGGGCCCTACGAATGGTCTGATATAGTGCCCGCTGCTCATTCAGGAAGCCAGGATCATCGGACACCTATGAGCACCTTCGAGAAACTGAGACGGCATGAAACGGTAAGGCCGCGCTTGGGAGCTCTGGTTTATTTCAAACCTGTATTAACATACAAGTGTAATTTACTCATCATCGGAAACAACGCGTAAAATACAGGCGTAATGAAACCGAGGGCCCGAGGTTTGTAAGTAAAAGCGGCGGGTTATGCGTGTAATTTGAGAGACCAGTGTATATTTTACGAGCATTGCTATATGGACGACATTACCAGACGATACATGCACGACGTGCGTATCATGCCATCCATGGGCAAGGCTGAAACAGCAGCTAACGGCTGGATTAGCAATCGTCCTAGTGTCATTCAGCGTTTTTATCGTGTGTGAAGTACTTCCGATATTTTACTAGTCGAAATCGACCAACCAAGCGCCTTCACCCGAGACCATCTGCTTTAATTTACAAGCGTCAGTTTTACAAGCGGTTTTGGTTGGAAAACAACGATCCAATCATGGCCTAATATCATGAGTTGGTCGGAAGATCATATGGTTTCACGTCTAACCTACCCGACTTGTCGTATAGGCTATGAATGAAACATCAGGCGATGAACTTCTTAAGCATGGAAACAACATTAGAGGATGATCTTCTTAACAAGCAAATCACTGGCATTAGATCGACATGCAAAACAATACGAAGCATTATTCTCAGGAGGCACAGTGAATAGCTCATGATGACGCATGCCACAACATTCCAAGCTCAACTTTGCAATCAAACACAAGGCCTAGCTTTACATAGACAATATTCAGAACAAACTCTTAACACAGGAATATCTCAGCAGAGTAACTATTTGCTTCTAAACTGAACACAGGAATAGGAAAAAACACTCGACGCTGCTCACAGCAAGGGCGTCCCACTCAAAAATATCAAATGCATGTCTTCTGGCTAACATCAATGAGCAAATTTTGACAAGTTTTTCCAATTCCAATATACTAAACTAACGTATTCTTGCTAACATCAATGATTAAACTTTGACAAGCTTTTCCCATTCAAAATATGTAATGCCTATGATCATGGAGTCCTGTCGCTTCTTGTACTTGTTTGGGCACTTTTTGCCCAGGGCACTCCACGTGTTGTTAAATTGCCAATGGTCTCTGCAGACTAGTCATGTCACCGGTGTCTAATATTTGTGGCACCGGCTGAAGCAATGGCGGGATTCGTTGCCAAACTAAGAAAAGGTGAAATTGGCACCTCTTTTGGCCTACATATTGGAAGGCCTAATACTCTGTAAGGCTTCTCGGTCATTCCTTCTGTAATGTAGCGCAAACAGTGACTGCTTCTTTCTACAAAGTGGAATGACCAACTGGACCCAGTAATGCAGCAGTTTGCCTTGGACACATTGGCTCCTTTTGTGCAATTCAACTAAAATCGAAGTCGGAATAAAACCGAGCTTTAATTTTGATATCCATGTAAGCAACAATAGGTATAAGGGAAACAATTACTGAGAAATAACAGTTGATGACTTGTACTCCCAGAAGAAAAGCATCTACTGATCTACTTTATCTTAATAGGAAAGAAAGCAGGAGAGTAGCAATTCTCCATCAGTGTGATTCATTCATATTGACTAAGATATTATCTTAACAATGTCTTGTTTCAACATGTATAAAGAATGACAAAGCAGAAATGTACCATTCCTAAAACAATGCAACTGATTCATTTTAACAGACACATTATCTTAACAATACCTTGGTTAAACATGTAGAAAGAACTACAAAGTAGGATAGTACCATTCCTAACAAGTGTTGCAGTTTTGAACTAAGATTCAGTAGTTAATTAATTCTGAGAGTGGCATTGCTTAATTTTACCAGCGGCATTAGATTAACGAAAAGCATAAACAGTTCCACGGGAGAGTGGGCGCAACAACAGTATGTGCTTCCATCTACTTATAAAGGGGGTGATGCAGAGTTTGTTGTAACAAAGCAACAAGCATCATCTCTGGGTTGGTCCCATTTTTGTTCACTACTTAATGGGAAAAGACAGCAATACAATAGCTTCAATTCAACATTTATTTAAAACAGTACCAATACAAGTAGCACAACATCTCAAAGCACATTGCACAATCATGTGGATGAAGGCACATCTTGACCTTTCATGAGACGGACAAGATAAAATATGAATCTGCCAACACGAATAGGAAATCCAATCTCGTTTTGTGCGGTTACCTTTGAAATCAAGAAAAGTGTTTCGTGGCGAAAGCAAAATGTCATAATAGCAACAAGTTGAATAGATATCCCTGTTTAAACAGAGGCAAAAAAGGAATCAATTACTGGCTAATAAAGGAGGATGAAACATGCGGCCACAAAATGGTAATCCCGCCAATCCCTAACAAGTGTTGCAGTTTTGAAATAAGATTCAGTAGTTAATTCTGAGAGTAGCATCAATTACTAGCATATAAAGGGGGTGATGCTGAATTTGTTGTAACAAAGCAACAAGCATCATGTCTGGGTTGGTCGCATTTTTGTTCACTACTTAATGGGAAAAGACAGCAATACAATAGCTTCAATTCAACATTTATTTAAAACAGTACCAAAACAAGTAGCGCAACATCTCAAAGCACACTGCACATCATGTGGTTGAGACCAAGATTTGAAACAACTTTCCACGAAGATTGGAAACAAATCTCGATCTCCTTTTGTGCAGTTCCACCAAAATTAAGCAAAGTCATCAGTGTGACATTCAAGTTGAACTGCACAAAACACTCTTAAAACATAAGTGTTTCGAGTAGCGAAGCAAAATGTCGCAATAGCAACAAGTTGAATCGATACCCCTATTTTGACAGAGGAAAAAAAGGAAACAATTATTTGCCGATAAAGGAGGATGAAACAAACGGTGACAGAAAGAAGCATCTAACTTATCTTGGATGGAGAACAAAGTAGGACAGTAGCATTTATAAACGGTTGCATTGATTCATATTAACAGAGACATTCTCTTGAAACAACATTCATTAAAAAATGTAATTTACTTTTAACAGTGGCATTGCTTCCATTTTCCGGCGGCATTCTTAGATTAAAAACAACAAAATAGTTGTATGGGACATGCCAGCACCATGTGCGTCCACACGTATAAATGGGTGATGCAGAGTATGTAGCCAAGCAGCATATATGCACTGGTCCCATATTTGTTCTCTTTGAACCTTCTTCCTATATGAGGGCAGCAAATCTAGTCCTGCACAAACTACCCGACTCCCCAGTTTCTTTCCCTTTTCAACAAAGAGAACGGTTCCTTACAGATGTGTGTACTGGGTTACCCCCTTTTCCTCTTTTCGACCTACAAAGCGGCTGGATAGCCAGTCTATACTACTTTCCGCCCCTCCTTTCCTCATTGAACCATGTCCTAGATTCTTGCTCCAGCCCACCGCACCCTTCTTTCCTCTTTGAACCAAGACCTAGATTCGACTACAGATCGAAAAAGATCCACATGCAGCTAGAGCAACGACGGTTTCAAAGAAACTTATACCTTAGGGTCGTCGGGATGTGGCAAGGCGTGCGGCAGGAGGCCAGATCTGCCCACACTATGTACGACAGCGAGGAAGAAGGGGTCGGTGGCCCTCCCGCACAGGCGCTGGGTGAAAGAGAACAGCGCAGCCGGCAGTGGATTGCCTCCCTCGCCGAAGGCGATAGAGTGAACGCTGCACCTCCTCCCCTTCCCGGTGCGAACGCCTCCTTCACCAGCTGTGAGGGGGGAGAGAGAGACAAGAGGCCAACGCAGTCTTGTTTAGATCTGGTGAAGAGAGGATGAGAGACTGTGAATATAGCAAACCCTAGCAAATGAATGTTGTTCCTCTAGCGTGTAACATATATGTAGCGCGGCGAGCGTGTGGAGAGTGCAAACCCTAGCGAACAAGCGATGAGGCTCCCGCTTATATATATATACTACTGTAGTACGGACTGAGCTCCGGTGCCTTCAATGCACCTGCTTTTAGCTGTATGACAGGTGAGCCAGCCACATTTTGGGCCCACCTGTCATAAATCCAAAGGCAGGTGCACTAAGTCAATGAAAATTGCGTCCATATAGTACTCTCGTGTATCGACTAATGTATAGTGGAGTGGTTTTCTTATTCTCTCCATAACAATAGTTTTAAATTGTGTAAGTACGAAACGAAACTCTTTATTTAATGTACAATGAAGAAAACTAGTACTACTTCCGATGAACTAACGATCCACGCCCATACGTCCTGGTCGCACTTCCTGTCCTTCACGTGTGGTACACTACCCTCCCTTAAGTGAACAACCACACATGCGCCAAATTATCAGAAACGTGTGAGAGTGTGTACAAATAAAGAAATTTAATTTCAATTATCGGAAAGGTTTGAGAGTATTACAAAGTTTGACTTGATCAAATCTAATATGCGGAGTAAATAAAAATGGAGGGCTACTACGTCCATCCGGGTTTTAGTCCACACCATTTTTTAAATCAAAGTTAATAGCTGGACAAATAAAATTACAGGGGAGCTGGAGACAAAGTTGTGAGAAGGCTTAGAAATCAATACAAAACTTATGCTCTTAGTACCAACGTCGATCCTTCTTCGAGGAAACATTTGGTTCATAGCCAATTGTGTGATAAAACTGCACCAACGTGAAAGACGACTGCGTCTCCAACGCAACCAAGGTGAACTGACGAAGGATATCATCTTTGTGCGTAACAAGCAAAGAGCACTGATGGAAGACATCTTGTTTTTCATCGAAAATCGATCAGCTTCACCAGCCGACGCAACCATGAGGCGCAACCATGAGCATCGATAGGTCATCGTGGTGATGCATCATCCATTTGGCATCAAGTTTGGGTGAGGCACCTATGAAGTTCGACAAATCCTCACGGTGGTCTGTTTCTTCTCAGTAATCAAGCTCGAGGAAGGAAGAACCACGTGGCGAGGACAGACGAGGCGGAACAACAATGGCCATCCAATTTTGTGCAGTTCCACTAAAATTGAGGAAGACATGCGGGTATGGAGACATGCATCGCTGTTTCCAAAAAATATAAAAAGGGTTAGCAGCGACATCTCAATTGTCAATAAGAATTAATTAAAAGTACACCAACAAGCAGAAGCATCATAATTATCTTGATGGGAACTAAACCAGGATACCCGAGAAAAAAAGCATTTCTTCATTTAACCCGGTGATAGTACTACCACCATATGGACAATGACCGCACAACCACCATGTACTTTTTGTCGAAACAACATGTTTACCTCCACCGAGGCATAAATCAGGACAACTTTTCGAAGGTGATGTTGGACCAGCCGACGAACCCTAGCTACTATGCATGGGGAGCTAGGGAGTAGTCGTATAGAAGAAAACCCGCATGACGACACAGGGACTGGACCAAGATTACCTCGGTGGGCGAGATGTCGTTTAGGCGGTGGGCGGGACCTACCCACATGACGGCAGCGAACAAGGGCTCGGAGGATCTTCGTCCGCCATGGCGGCTTCGAGAGGACGGCAGTGATCGGCTTCCTCCGTCGCCGACGGCGCATAACGCGTCAATCTGCACCTCCTCACCTCCCGATGGGCCAGGATTCAGCTGGATCTGTGACCACCGGTGAGAAGAGAGATAGAGTGGACACTGTCATCTTGTTTTGATATGGAGAGGGTGAGAGAGGGAGACGCGAGAAACTCTATCAAACAAGAGGCTATAATGGAGTAAAAAAATATCTCCATAGTAGTGGTTTTAAATAGAATACATGCGTTCCCGGAAAAAAGAAACGAAAACTGGCGGACAATTTTTTAAGGGTCTGTCTAGGAAACATCTAGATGTGACATAGTTATGTCACATCTAAGTTGATGTCCACTCTGTTTGTGGTCTATTTTTTTCCTAGTTTTTTTTGTTTCTTGTTGCTACATTATATACTTGTGGGAGCTTAGATGTGATATCCTTAAATAACATCTAGATGTGAATTAGACAAACTGATTTTCTAACGTGCAGAAAGAAAACTTCGATCAAAAACACGCCCGCTTGTGTCGCGAGAGTCGTCGCCCACACACACATAGACATAGACATGCATACCCGTGTTTACGTAAAATTCCATTTCCATCTCCATCTCCAATCATATTTGTCCACCTAGCACATTATTTATGTTGTTAATTATATACGCAGCAATATTAATGTACAACATCTCTTGTTTGCGCATGTCCGGACCGCTGCCACGGCCAGTCCTGACCAACCCGAACCCTCTTCATCACCTGCGCGTGCTTCCCGCCCGAAAGCAGTCGATTACGCATTCATGCCGGCTAGAGCGGACGCGACCTCTCACCGGGCGCCCGGCATTGAAGCGGTAGCGCCCGGCGAGAGAGCGTCACCAGCGCCACTTCCGGTGCATGCGGCTGCTCCGCGTTCAAAGGTCGCAATAGCCGGCTACAACATGCATGTAAAAAGTTCTTGGGAGTCCGTGCTACAGCTAGCTGTCCTCCCCCAACTCGTCAATCTCTTCCAGTAGTGCTAGTACTCCATGGCGTGATCCATCGACAAGCAGGGGGGAAAGTTATCGTATACTCGGTTTGCGGTGAGTGGCATGCCGAGCGACCGTGTAGGGTCGAGCCGTGGAGGAGGGTGAGACACGAACACGATAGGCGTGATTTAAACGTTGGTTTTGCTCGATGGCGCGATCCAACGATACGAAACGTTGGTTTCTCTTCCATTTTCTCTCCGGAAAAACGGTAACTTTTCCGCTCCATTTTCATTCCTACTCCAAGGTTGGCCCGTTACAACATTCCATCAAATACAAAGGAAAACTAACACGCATGCTGATGCATCTCAATGATTCACAGATCATAGCCAATATTTACTTCACAACTAAAGAAAAAAGTTGTGAGAGCGTGTATGAAAGAAAAACTACTGATGGGGTCACTACGACTTAAACCCTAAACCCTAAACATGATTTAATTTCCTGGCCGGTAGAACACGTCGAAGGAAAGATGGCTGGCACCCTCGGATCATATGGTGCTTTTGTGCAGTTCCACTAAAATCGACCTGAGCATCCCTGATGGCAAAGATATTGAAGAAGTGTGATTAAAATAATAGTATTGGCACTAGTTCATGAGACATAAACTCATCACAAGTAGAAGCCGGTAGAAGTAGAGAAAGATCGACATGGAGATGGAGCTACGGTAGTGAAGCAAGCCGGCTCCAAAAGGAAGATGGACTACCTGGGACGTCGGGCTGTAGCTATAAGGGCGGTTGGGACGCGGCATCGGCCCATACATGTGACCCCGATTGGGACGCACCGACTGTGGGTCTTCTCCCTCGCCGATGTCGACCGCGTCTACACAGAACATTGTTCCCTTCCCCCAGCTGCGGGATCAGGCCCGTCGTTCTATGCTTGTGAAGAGAGCAACCTAAGCAAGCAGGCTTGTAGCTTAGGCACCTGCTAGTGTTATATATAGTGGTTTTCTTTTTCTCTCCATATCAACCATTTTATATTGCGTACGTGTCATTCAAGAGTGAAATGATGGTTGCTTCTTCCGACTAACTTACTATGTGATTTGACTGCTCCTTAGTGGCCCCTACACGTACTCCCCCACGTGTATGCAACAGTCACATGGACGAAAAAACGCGCGCGACGCCCTAATGCATGCATGTCCGAGCACACGACGGAACACACATGGTCACGCTCAAGTGCTCAACCTACACGTGCATGCACACACATACTCAGTTAGAGTGAGATAGTGACCGTATGAACACCGGAAAATATATATATTGAGCGCAATGGGCGTATTATGAAGTCCACTGACCGTATTTTTACAAATATATAGTGATGCATGATGTATTTATCTCGTTTGAAATTAAGCCATATTAACCGGAGAGGAGGCAGTATGGACTAGCATTACTTTGCTGTGTCCCGTCAACTTGCCGAACGAGGAGAAGGTTGCAGGACGGGAGAAGCTTGCGCGCGGTGGTTTGCAGGACAAGGAGAAACTTTTGACTAATGCAAGCTCTCCCTCGCTCAGGCGGTGGACGTGCAGCAGTTAATTCGGTGTCCGATTGCCAGAAGCATACACTATACTACTAGTGCTATTATTGTTCGACTTCCCGAATAGGCGAACAGCCAAGCGCAAAGTTTACTAGTACTACTACTATAGTCTATAAAGTCGTACTATACTAGTACTAGGAACCGTATGGAGGAGCGTCACACTCTTATTATAATTTTAAAATATGATAAAGCAATCTTCAACACATTTGGTTCTCTTTGAGGGTTCTCGCATGTGATAATGGAAGTTGATTGCATGGAACACTCGCCACAATTCTCGCTTAATTCTGGCTCATATCCTATTACAAATAGTAGCGCTCGGTAATATTTCCTCTTTCTTTGTTATTCAGCATGTAAACAGGTCAGCAAGCCTTGCGGCGCATCTTCGTGCGAACCGTGCTTGCTGCACTTCAAATGTGGCCAAGAGCTGGCCTGATGAAACACCTCGCTTCCTACTTCTTTTTTTGCGGGGTACCTCGCTTCCTAGTGACCAGTGTCTTGGCTGATCGTCCTAAGAATGCTTATATATATGAATAAAGCTCTCTCATTTACCCGCAAAAAAGATTAAGCCATATTAACCGAAAAGGAGGGAGTATGGACTAGTACTACTTTTTGGTGTGTCCCGTCAACTCGCAGAATGAGGAGAAACTTGCAGGACAAGGTGAAGCTCGCTTACGCCTTTTGACTAATGCAACCTACCCTCGGTGGACATGCATCAGTCCATTCGGTGTCGATTGTCGAGGCATACACTGTAGTACCCAACATGCGGAGTACCATCATTGTTCGACTTCACGAAGAGGCGAAGAGCCAAGCGTGATGAATACGAGTAGTACTACTACTAGAACCGCATGGTGGAGCGTCTGTACTCTTTTTTTTTTACCTCTGATAAAGTACATGTTTATTCCGGAGAAGGGCGGAAAACGGCAGCCCAACATGTAATGAATGATATCGATCAACCAACCATGCTCGAATATACCTTGGCCTTCGTGCGAGCCCGTCTGTGTGTTCTCGCTCCTCGTCTCTCTCAAGGAAAGGCGGGTTGGCTCTTTGTCGTTGAGGGAGTCCTAGACTAGGGGGTGTCCGAATAGCCGAACTATCATGTTTGGCCGGACTCCAAGACTATGAAGATACAAGATTGAAGACTTCGTCCCTTGTCCGGATGGGACTTTCCTTGGCATGGAAGGCAAGCTTGGTGATACGGATATGTAGATTTCCTACCATTGTAACTGACTGCAGTAACCCTAACCCTATTCGTGTCTATATAAACCGAAGGGTTTTAGTCCTTAGGACGAACAACAATCATACCATAGGCTAGCTTCTAGGGTTTAGCCTCCTTGATCTCGTGGTAGATCTTCTCTTGTACTACCCATACCATCAATATTGATCAAGCAGGAGTAGGGTATTATCTCCATCGAGAGGGCCCGAACCTCGGTAAAAACATCGTGTCCCTTGTCTCCTGTTACCATCCGCCTAGACGCACAGTTCGGGACCCCCTACCCGAGATCCGCCGGTTTTGACACCGACATTGGTGCTTTCATTGAGAGTTCCTCTGTGCCGTCACCTTTAGGTCCGATGGCTCCTTCGATCATCAACAACGACGCGGTCCAGGGTGAGACTTTTCTCCCCGGACAGATCTTCGTATTCGGTGGCTTTGCACTGCGGGCCAATTCACTTGGCCATCTGGAGCAGATCGAAAGCTACGCCCCTGGCCATCAGGTCAGATTTGGGAGTTTGAACTACACGGCCGACATCCGCACAGACTTGATCTTCGACGGATTCGCGCCGCACTGTCACGATGGGCACGATCTAGCTCTGCCACGGACAAGGTGCCACGGAAACGCCGGCGTCGCTCCGACCCTTAGCTCGGAGCCGACTCCCGATTGAGGACGAGTGGTTGGACACCGCCTCGGGGGCTCTACGATCTCAACAGCGATTGAGCGAACTCCATCCCTGTCGCTTGCGAAGACCGTGACTCAAGGTGGCGGACTCCTCTCCGGACTCGAACCTTCGCGCCCCTGCTAATCGAATCCGATTGGGCGCCCGGTCATGGAGTTCATCGCGGACATCTTTTCACTCGCCCTTTGGCGACATCCTGAATTCACTAAAGTCTCTCTTTATCGGAGAGCCTGGCGGACTACAGTCGGGAAGGTTGGGATGCGACGACCAAGAAATTCAACGCCCACCCACCACCCACTTTGTAGCCACCGCCGATGATTTAACCGACATGCTCGACTTCGACCAAGACATCGTCGGTATGGACGACGATGCCGGAGACGACCAAGAACCAGCGCCTACAGGGCACTGGAAGGCCACCTCGTCATACGACATATACATGGTGGACATCCCAAAAGATGGGAACGACGATGGAACGGTGGAGGATGACCCCTCCAAGAAACAACCCAAGCGCCGACGTCAGCGGCGCCGCTCTAACCCCGCCACAGTAAAATCGGCGATTCCGGCATGGGAGATAATAACATCCCGGACAGTGCCGAAGACAACCCCCTCCAGCAGGATTCAGCACAGGAAGAGGGAGAAGCCAGCCCTCATGATAGAGCGGCAGACAGGGAAGTGGAGGACGATAATTATATACCTCCCTCCGAAGATGAGGCAAGCCTCAACGACGCATTTAATTTGTCGTGCACGAGGATCCTGCCGAACAGGAGCGCTTTCAAACGCAGGGCTTATGGCCACGGCAAGCAGCCTCAAGAAAAAAGCAGCAGCCTTAGAGCTGACCAAGACTTGCTAATCGACAAATGGATCAAGTCCTTGCAGCCGAAGAGTATGAACTCGAACGCCCCTCCAAGAGATACCCCAAACGCAGGCTGCTACCCCAATTAGAGGAAGCAACACCCAAACCTACATCACCAACGCATGATGCGGCCAACCGGCCACCCCGTGGTCGCGACGGAGAGAGGCCTCTAGACCCTCCATTCAAGCCGCGACCGCTGGCCGTCGAAAAGTACCAAGGCACGGGGAAACACGCGGACACTGCAAGACATATTGGAGGACAAGACAAGGCAAACAAGATCGATCTACGGATCGCGTGGGCGCCCACAACACGTGATTTACAACCGGCCACGCTAGATACGCAATTCCGCCGTCGAACACAAGCAGACAAAGCTCATTTGAGCTGCGTCATGATATAGCTCAATACAGAGGCGCCGCACACCCACTATGCTTCACAGTGAAGTAATGGATCATCAAATCCACGAGTGTTTCAAACCCGTAAACATCGAATCATACGATGGCACAACTGATCCCGCGGTTTGGATCGAGGACTACCTCCTCCATATCCACATGGCCCGCGGCGATGATCTACACGCCATCAAATACCTCCCACTCAAGCTTAAAGGACCAGCTCGGCATTGGCTCAACAGCTTGCCAGCAGAATCAATTGGTTGTAGGGAGGACCTGGAAGCCGCATTCCATGATAACTTCCAGGGCACATACGCGGCGACCACCGACGCCGATGACCTCAGCCACATAATTCAGCAGCCGGAAGAATCGCCGGACAATTACGGACACGGTTCCTAACCAAGAAAAATCAAATCGTTGACTGTCCGGATGCAGAGGCCCTTGCAGCCTTTAAACATAACATCCACGATGAGTGGCTTGCCCGGCACCTAGGACAGGAAAAGCCGAAATCCATGACAGCTGGCTAGCTCGAAGCAACAACTTGGCCAAACACCCCGATAGTTCGGATACCAAGGACAGCAATGGCAGGTCGCGTCGCAACAAGCATAAACGCCGCATTAACGGTGATAATGCTGAAGATCTGACGATAAATGCTGGATTCAGAGGCTCTAGACCCGGTCGGTGGAAGAAGCCATTCAAAAGAAATACCCAGGGCCCGTCAACTTGGACCGAATACTTTCGATCGCTGTGCGGATACATGGCACCCCCGAAAAACTAGCCAACCACACCAACAGGGATTGTTGGGTGTTCAAGCAAGCAGGCAAGTTAAGTGCCGAACTCAATGACAAGGGGCTACATAGCGATGACGAGGAAGAGCCCCGGCCGCCGAACAATAGAGGACAGAAGGGCTTTCCCACACAAGTGCGGACAGTGAACATGATATATGCAACCCACATACCCAAAAGGGAGCGGAAGCGTGCACTAAGGGACGTATACGCGATGGAGCCAGTCGCCCTGAAGTTCAACCCATGGTCCTCCTGCCCGATCACATTTGATCGAAGGGACCACCCCACTAGCATCCGTCACGGCGGATTCGCCGCATTTGTTCTTGACCCAATCATCGACGGATTTCACCTCACTAGAGTCCTGATGGACGGTGGTAGCAGCCTGAACTTGCTTTATCAGGATACAGTGTGCAAAATGGGCATAGGCCCCTCAAGGATTAAACCCACAAAGACGACCTTTAAAGGCGTTATACCGGGTGTAGAGGCCAATTGTACAGGCTCAGTTACACTCGAAGTGGTCTTCGGATCCCCGGATAACTTCCGGCGAAGAGTTAATCTTCGACATAGTCCCGTTCATGGCGGCTATCATGCACTGCTTGGATGAACCGCATTTGCAAAGTTCAATGCGGTGCCGCACTACGCATACCTCAAGCTCAAGATGCCAGGCCCTCGTGGAGTAATCACGGTCAATGGAAACACCGAACGCTCTCTCCGAACGGAGGGGCACAGGCGGCCCTCGCGGCGGAGGTGCAAAGCAGCCTCTCACAGCAATTCTCGAGTCCGGCCACTAAACATCCGGCCACTGTCAAGCGCGCCCGGAGTAACCTACAACAAGACCGCCTGGCACGATCCAAGCACGCATAGCAATCCGGCCCCAACCCCAGCCCTCGCGAAATTGCGAAGCCAGATTACGCTGGCGTACATAACTATGCTCTGGAGATACCATGGGCATAAGGGAGGGCACGACCACCAAGACGCCTGCACGCGGCTCAACCGCACCAGGGGCTCCCAATTTTGTCATTCTTCTTCTTTTTCTTTTTCTTCCTCTTACTTTCAGGAGACTGTTCTCCAGAAGCCTTGTCCGGCATTCGCGCCGAATACACGATGCAATAGCCAGGGAAGCAGAAAACTGCGTCGAGTGTCCAGGTGGTCTCTATTACGAGCAATATACCTGTTTTACATACCACACCGCAAACTTACCCCTGGAAAGGGGGACATGTCAAAAGTCCCGTACCTTGCTTATCGCACAATTTCTATCGTTCTGCTTTTATTTACAGGTTCTTTTTTGAATAACCAATATATAGCTTTTGCCTATTATTGCATTCCTTTCCTTATCTATATATATGTTCATTTCATGACATGTTGCACCCGTACACTTCGGTATGGCCAATACACCAGGGGCTTAAGTACCCCAAAAGTATGGTGTGATAAGTCTGAACACTTTCACAAGTGCGGCACCAGAACTTATAGCATTATATGCATCGGCTCGAATCATGTCTTGGGTCAATAGTTGGGTTTGCTGGCTCCCATGTTTTGGTACCTTACGCCCGTTATATCGGCTAAGGTAGTGCTGGGAGAACCACTGCGATTGTGCCCGGTTGAGCTGGGTTGAGCACCTCAAAGGAGAAAGCTAAAACTGACCGTCATGATAGGGGGAGAGCCGGTCGCTGTTCGAGAGGTTTTTTCGGGTCCCTAAAGACTTATGCCGCTTAGAGCGAGGAGTCGGCATTGTCCGGCCAAGGCGTGGATAGCGCCTTGAACTCGGTCTTCCGAATACTAGGGGCTTCACCGAAATTTAAAATTATAGAATTCTATGGCTAAGTGAGACTGTTCAAGCACTATAAGTCTGGTTGCCTTGTTCATTGCGTTGAGCGCCTCCCTCGATGGACCCAAGAATGGGAACAAGAGCGCTCAAGTTTATCCCAAACACCCCAAAGACTGTGGCATGGGGGCTGAAAATAACGACTTGCCATCTCTCAAATTTGATAAACGGCCGCCTGAGAAGGTAATATTTTAAATTAACAAGCGTTGCTTAGCGATATATGAACAAGTTTTCAGCAGACAGGATAATAAATGCGAGTCTATTCAAAAATTACATCTTTGGAGCACTCATCCGCTATCTGGCGGGCACCCTTCAGACGCCTCATAGTACATTTCGGGCTTGCGATGCTCCTTGCCCTTCGGTCTGGCCCGTCCGTCACAAGCCTCTCCACATCCAGCCTGCCCCAAAGGTGCACTTTAGCATGGGCAAGGCCCAGCAGGCACCTTCAATGCAGACAGAGCGCTTGATGAATTCAATCCATGGACAGGCGTCCACCAGCAGCTGCACTAGCCCGAAGTAGCTCCCAAGCATGGCTTCCAATGGCCACAGCCGAACTATGAGGCCCTTCATGGCCTGTTCTGCGACCTTGTGGAGCTCGTCCAACTGCTTCAGCTGGTCACTCAGGGGCACCAGATGTTTGGCCTCAGCATATTGAGACCAGAACACCTTCTCCGTCGAGCTCCCCTCCTTGGCGCGGTAGAACGCGGCAGCATCAGATACACTACGGGGCAGATCTGCGAATGCTCCTGGAGAGCTCCGAACCCGGGTAAGTAATAGGTAATTCACTTTCACATGCTTGCTTTGCATAAAGAATGCCTTACCCGCCTCTATCTTCTTTAATGATTCAATTTCTTGGAGGGCTTTTTGGGCTTCGGCCTTAGCGGCTTTGGCACTCTCAAGAGCCGAGGCAAGCTCGGACTCTCGAGTCTTTGAGTCACGCTCCAAACTCTCGTGTTTTTCCATGAGAGCCTGGAGCTCTTGCCGCACCTCTGCAACCCGCTCCTCCTGCTTCTCTCGCTTTCAAGCAGCTCATGGCAGCTTTGATTTCGCCATGACATCGCTTCCTTCGTGGTCGCCACCTGCTCGTGGCCCCTACAAGACCCACGTTATTCCTGTCATTTTTTCCAACCGAATCCTTTCTATAAGGTATTTCTTTAATAAGGTATTTCTTACCTTCCCTGTCCTCGAGCTGCTTCTTGGGAAGGCCAAGCTCGTTCTCGGACTGCTCGAGGCTCTTCTTCAATGCATTGACCTCCATGAGGTCTGCGGCAAAGGTCAAGCGCAGCTCGTGCATTCGCATATTGACATACTTATGTTAGACTCCTGCATATATCTTTTTAGATCCTTAGTCCGGCTTTTCTTCCGAACACCGAACTAAGCATCATGGGCTACCGTCTATGCGCGGTAATATCTTTACATATTCTAAACTTACCTCAAAGCCTGTTAGAAGGCTGGTACAGGCTTCAGTCAGCCCGCTCTTGGCGGACTGAACTTTCTGGATCACCACACTCATAACAGTGCGGTGCTCCTCCTTGATGGAGGCGCTGTTAAGCGCCTCCAGTAAGCTATCTGGTGCCTCCGGTTGGACGGAGGACACCGGCGTCTTACCCTTCCTACGAAGGGACCGCTTGCCGGACTTCGGAACCGCTGAAGGTTCCGGTATGGAGTCCGGACAAGGGTCGGGCTTAGAGCCCCTGGGGGTCTCGCTCCCTCGGCGCTTTGGAGTCCGGGAGGCTGCCTTGCGGCGCCTCCTGCGCCACCTCCTCTTGACCAGGCCCCCCTCGGGGCCCCACCTCGGCGTTGTCCGCAGCATGAGGTGAGGAGGCGGCCGGAAGTGAAGTACTCTCCACTTCCGACGAATTCAGGGACCCGCTCGATGAAGCGGCAAGCTCGTCCTTGGGCAGGCTGCATGATTGTTCGGCATTAGAGAACACTATGCAATGAAAAAAAAGCCATGGGTATCCGGACACTTACGATCTCGCCAGGGGCTTGGCCCTTGTTGGCCACTCCTCCTCGTCGATGTCGGTGTTGGTGGAGAAGTCCGGAGGAAGGGTCCTTCCTTCTTGGACCCTCCGGCCTCCCGGTTAGGCGGCCTTCCTTTTCTTCTCTTCCCCCGCTGGGGGAGAGGCTTCTTTTTCCTCCTCCTCTTCCTTGGAGGAGGATTCCGCTTCAGGGTTGCCGGGCGATGAGTCCGACAGCACCTGGCGCCGGGAGCTCCTTCGAGTTCCCGTGGCCTCCTTCTTGGCCTTCTTCTCCGGCACCACGTGAGGTGCCGGAGCTAGCAGCTCCGTCAATCGGACGTCCGCTGGGTCTTCTGGCAAAGGGGCCGGACAGTTAATCTATCCGGACATCTTCAGCCAGTCCTGTCAAAGGTTAGGGAGTTTTAGATCCCACATAGAGTCAAACTATGAAAAACAAGAGTCCCATAAAGGGTAAAATAACTTACCTCGCTGGCTTGACGCTGCGAGCTGAATCCGCGATCTTCGTAGGCGGATGTGGGAGCCTCGGCGCCCTTGAATGAAGCACCTTCCGTGCATCTTCGTGCGTAGTGTCAAGAGCCTTTTTCAGAGTTGGGTGATGTGCGGATCGAACTCCCACAATTTGAAGGCCCGTTGTTGGCATGGGAGAATCCGCGGATGAGCATCACCTAGATTACGTTGACAAGCCCGAGATTCTTGTCCACCAGGTTTTGGACGCAGGGTTTGTAGTCCGGACAGCTCGTCAAAACCACCCCCCTGTCAGCCCGTCTCTTTCCATGATGTGAGCCGCGTGGGGAGGCCAGATCGAATTGGCCGCCGCCCATTGAGAGTCGCCATGGCTCGGTGATGTAGAACCACCCGATTGCCACCTTTATGGTCTCCACAAAGGAGCCCTCGAGCCATAGGACTTTGGCCATCTTGCCAACCATCGCACCTCAAGACTCCGCTTGGCGCCCGCCCACTACCTTCGGCTTGACATTGAAGATCTTCAGCCATAAGTCGAAGTGGGGCTGGATGCAGAAGGAAGGCCTCGCACTGACGATGAACGCCGAGATGTTGAGGATGAAATTCGGGGCCAGATCGTGGAAGTCCAGGCCGTAGTAGAACATGAGCCCCCGGACAAATGGGTGAAGTGGAAAACCTAGTCCGCGGAGGAAGTGGGTGAGAAACACCACCCTCTCATGGGGCCTGGGGGTTGGAATGAGCTGCCCCTCGTCGAGTAGCCGATGCACGATGTTCTTTGGACAAGTATCCGCCGTCTGCAGCTTTTCGATGTGCCCCTCAGGACGGAGGAGGCCATCCACCTGCCTCCCGCCTGGACATAGTTGGAGAAGGTTGAGGTGGGATGTGCGGGATTTGGGCGCTGGAGCTCAGTCTTGTGAAATGGATGAGCAAAGGAGGAAGAAGGCGAGGGTGGAAAGGTGGATCCTTAACCCCTTATATATACGGACGAAGCTATGCGTCCCCCACCAGCCTGGTAAAACTCGCTTATCTCCCAAGCGCCGTAATCAATGGCGCGGATGGGTTACCCACGTCCGTATTGATGGGAATCCCGGAATAAGGGGGCACGATCTCCGCTTTGATAAGACGTGCCAAGGAAACCGCCTCACTAAACGCGCTAAGGTGGAACAGTAAAAAAACGATTCGTATAAAGGCCTGGCCGTGGTGTGATGTCACGCCGCGGAATACGTCAGCAGATCTGTGCAAAAATTATTCTCTCTACGGTGGTATGTGGAACTTGTTTTGCAGAGCCGGACACTATCCTTGTGTTCAAAACCGTCTATGAAGTATTCGAGGAGGAACCCGCCTTGCAATGCGAAGACAATATGCTACCGGACTCGTCGTCATTGAAGCCTGGTTCGAGGGCTACCGAGGAGTCCTGGACTAGGGGGTGTCCGGATAGCCGAACTATCATCTTTGTCGGACTCCAAGACTATGAAGATACAAGATTGAAGACTTCGTCCCTTGTCCGGATGGGACTTTCCTTGGCGTGGAAGGCAAGCTTGGCGATACGGATATGTAGATCTCCTACCATTGTAACCGACTCTGTGTAACCCTAACCCTATTTGGTGTCTATATAAACCGAAGGGTTTTAGTCCGTAGGACGAACAACAATCATACCATAGGCTAGCTTCTAGGGTTTAGCCTCCTTGATCTCGTGGTAGATCTACTCTTGTACTACCCATATCATCAATATTAATCAAGCGGAGTAGGGTATTACCTCCATCGAGAGGGCCCGAACCTGGGTAAAAACATCGTGTCCCTTGTCTCCTGTTACCATCCGCCTTGACGCACAGTTCGGGACCCCCTACCCGAGATCCGCCGGTTTTGACACCGACAGCCGTCAATTGAGATCGGTTTGCTCACGCTCCTGTCCCACATGTCAGTGATATGCCAAGAGGAGGTGTGTTAACCGACTGGCCATAAGCGTACTTGGTTTTGCACCTTCATACTACTCCTCCCTCCATCACAGTTTAAAGGGCGCGCTTCATTATGATGCATTTCTCTCAATGCATTTCCACCACCAGAGAGTTTAGACGCGTTTGGTTTAATGCTCAATTAATTAGGGCGTGGTAACCGAAATCAAGTCCACAATTTTCTCTCCATGTACTGTACTACTACGGAGTGGAGTAAGTGCATGCATGTGTGTACCCGGGGTGGAAGCACTGCATGCATGTGTGTACGCATTATTCCCTCTAGTAATAGACGCCATGCTATAACTACCAATGATATTTTTCAGGCCTATCGCTAGTCGCCTTGGTCCCATAGATTTTTTTTCTTTTTTCTGAAGCGCGTTGTATAAACAGTGACGGATGGAGTAGTATGAGCAGATTCAAAGAAGAGCGTATTGATGGTTGCTTCTTGGAGCAACTTTCGATTAGGAAAGTTGGGGCTTATGATTGACTGCTCATTACTCACTATTAATGCGGCGCAACGACCAGGCTGAGTCTCCCATGCGGTTGTGCACTACCCCCTCGGTTCTTAAATATACTCCGGAGTATTTCTCTTTCTAGAGATTTCAACGAGTGACTACTCAAATATTTGTCTTTTTAGAGATTTCAAATGGACTGGCACATACGGATGTATATATACATATTTTAGAGTGTAGATTCACTTATTTTGCTCCGTATGTAGTCACTTGTTGACATCTCTAGAAAGACGAATAGAATATTTAGGAACAGAGGGAGTACACATACAGAAGCAAAATGAGTGAATCTACACTCTAAAATATGCCCGTTTGAAATTTGTAAAAGATAAATATTTAGGAACGAAGGAGTATAATTTTGTGCATGGCACATGGACCTGGATGATGAAGAGGCTTCTGGAAATGCTATCAAGCTTCCATCATTTGTTTACATAATTGACGTACTATACAAATTGTACAATGGTGTGAGCTTTCAGCTTTTGTTTCGCGTGTCTTGCCATCGATGCTCTTTCGAAACAATAAAAACTAGCTTCCTTGCTAATGCATGTCAATTATTAGCAGATCGAGCTAATAATTACATCACAACTGAAGACAGAGTTGTGAGAAGGTGTTAAATTAAAATTGATCCATGCTTTCATTGGCAGCAACGTCCCCCCAGCTCTGTCTAAATCAACAGGGCATGTTGGGGAAAAAGTAGCTGTCTGGAGCATGCAACATCCGATCATTTTGTGCAGTTCCACTAAAATAGAGCTGAGCATCCCTGTTCCAAAGATATTAAGTGTGATTACGATAATAGAGGACTGCTGATGAAACAATAAACACACAAATAGAAGCCGGTCACCTTTGTAGTCTCTCTTAAGACTAACTAGTTGGAGAAGATTAGGCTCGGAGTTGGATGAGGAGGATAGAGCAAAACCAATCTCCATTTGTGCGATCGCACTAAAATGTAGAGACGTTGCCCGTGTGACATTTTAGTACAACTGCACAAAACACTCTTAAGAAAAAAGTGATTTGTGCAGTTCACCAAAAGGTCGCAATAGCAACGAGGTGAAATGGATAGCCCTGTTCGCAAAAAATAGGTAGAAAGGAAACAATTACTGGCCAATAACAGTTGATGACACATGCGACGACAAAAAAGAAGCATATTCCTTGTCCTAAGGGAAGATAACAACATGGTTGTGTTTGTCTAAAACGGTGTGAGGACGAGAATGCAATATGGAAAAATCTGTTTGGACGAGCTACGTTTTGGCCAAAGAACTATGGAAGATCCACATGCAGCGACGTGGGAAGATGGGCAGTGCAGCAAGGCCGGAGGGGATACCTGGAGGTCGTCGTGATGTAACTAGGTGAGCGGCGGCGGGCGGAATCTGCGAGCAGGTGGCGAGGAGCCTGCCGCCGGAGCTTGGTCAGAGAGAATGGCGTGTACCGCAGATCGAGACGTGCTGCCTCGGCGCCGTCGAACAGAGAAACGATGCACTTCCTCCCTTTCCCCCGGCAGACGGGATGCAGCCGGATCAGTGACTAACGGTGAGAGAGAGAGAGGCCACCGCACTCCCTTTCCCCCGGCGGACGGGATGCGGCCAGATCAGTGACCAACGGTGAGAGAGACAGAGGCTGAGGGAGTCCTGGATTAGGGGGTATCCGGACAGCCGGACTGTATACATCGTCCAGACTATTGAAGCGTGAAGATACAAGACTCAAGACTTCGACCCGTGTCCGGATGGGACTTTCCTTGGCGTGGAAGGCAAGCTTGGCGATCCGGATATTATATTTCCTTCCTTGTAACCGACTCCATGTAAACCCTAGCCCTCTCCGATGCCTATATAAACCGGAGAGGTTGGTCCCTAGAAGGCCGATCACAATTACAATCATACCATCATAGGCTAGCTTCTAGGGTTTAGCCTCTACGATCTCGTGGTAGATCTACTCTTGTACTACCCATATCTTCAATATTAATCAAGCAGGAAGTAGGGTTTTACCTCCATCGAGGGGCCCGAACACAGGTAAACATCTGTGTCCCTTGCTTCCTGTTACCATCAGCTTAAGACGCCTGCAGATCGGGACCCCTAGCCGAGATCCACCGGTTTGACACCGACATTGGTGCTTTCATTGAGAGTTCCTGCGTAGCCGTCGCTCTGAGGCTTGATGGCTCCTCCGATCATAAATCAACAACACGATCCGAGGTGAGACCTTTCGCGGGGACAGATCTTCGTGTTCGGCAACCGCCTGCGGCCAACTCGCTTAGCCATCTGGAAGCGAATCGAATTCGCCCCAGGCCACTAGATCAGGTTCGGAAACCCTGAACTACACGGGCGGACATTCGCGGAGACTTGATCTTCGACGGATTCGGGCCTATGCCAGAGCCCCGGACGATCCACGATGACGAGCACGGCTTAGACCTGCTTTGTCAGACAAAGCTCGGGTATCACCCCGAGTAGCCGGACCTAAATCCGGGCAGCTGTTGGCTGCCTAAGGGGCCGGGGATGGACCCTGCCCCGCAGGTCGCACACTCATCGGTGGTGGAGCCGAACACGGGTCTTACCTCTGTGGTGACCTGTGACTCCGGACCCCTGGATTCGTATCCGGGCGTGGGTTCCAGTCCGCGCACTCCCGAGCCAGCCGAGCCAGGTTGGGCTCCGGTAATGGAGTTCACCGCTACGGATATCTTCCAGCACTCGCCCTTTGGCGACATGCTGGACTCATTAAAGTTTCTCTCTTTGTCAGGAGGCTCTTGGCCGAACTATGTCCGGCTCGAGTGGGAGGCAGGCGATGAAGAAATTCGTTGCCCACCCACCACCCACTTCATTGCCACGGTCGATGATTTAACCGAGGTACTGGACTTCGAATCCGATGACATCGACGGTATGGATGACGATGCAGGAGAAGAACATGAACCACCGCTCACTGGGCGGTGGACAGCCACCTCTTCCTACGATATATATATGGTGGACACTCCGAAGGAAACAAATGGCGATGAGGCAACGGAGGATAAAACCTCAGGGAAAAAAGCAAAGAACGGGCGCCGTCGGCGCCACTCCAAGCCCCGCCATAGCATTACAGGCCCAGGAGACGAAAACAATCCGAATGGTGCCGAATAAGAATACAACACTGATCAGCGGCCTTGAGCAGGCGAGCAGAGGATGAGCAGGTCAGCCTAGAAGAACAAAGCGACGGACGAATACCCGGAGGAGGACAGCTACATGCCCCCCTCGTGACGAGATTAGCCTTGGCGGCAGCGAGTTCGGCGTTCTCGGGATCCCGTGAGAGCAGGAGCGCTTCAGCGTCGACTTATAGCCACCGCGAGGAGCACGAAAAAAGAAGCGGCGGCAACTCCAAGCTGATCAAGACCTGCTCACGAGATAGATGGACTGAAGTCACGGCGGTAGGAATACGGACTCGAGCACCATACGGCTGACCAGCCACCTCGTGGCCGGGATAAAACGGCATATCAATCCGCATACCAGCCAACACCCCCACGGCAACATACTACGGCCCGAGGCAACAAAATAGGACAGCCAAGATCGATCTACGGATCGCGGGGGCGCGCCTCGGCACGCGACGACGACCGTCACGCTGGATACACCTTCAGCAAGTCCGAACGGTCCGAACATAGCCACCCAGAGCAATTGGACCTGCGTAGCCACATAGCCCGGCACAGAGGCGTCGCACACTCCCTCTGCTTCACTGACGAAGTAATGGATCATGAATTCCCAGAAGGGTTCAAGCCCGTAAACATTGAATCATACGATGGCACAACAGACCCCGCAGTATGGATCGAAGATTTCCTTCTTCACATTCACATGGCCCGCGGAGTCGATCTACATGCCATCAAGTATCTTCCCCTTAAGCTCAACGGACCAGCCCGGCACTGGCTAAACAGCCTGCCAGCAAATTCCATTGGCAGTTGGGAAAACCTGGAAGACGCATTCCTCGACAACTTCCAGCGCACATATGTGCGACCACCAGACACCGATGACCTGAGCCACATTACTCAACAACCCGGAGAGTCAGCCAGGAAATTCTGGACTCGGTTCCTAACTAAAAGAACCAAATAGTCTCTTGTCCGGACGCTGAAGCCTGGCGGCTTTTAAGCATAATATCCGTGGACGAGTGGCTCGCCGACACCTCGGCCAGGAAAAACCCAAGTCCATGGTAGCTCTCACAACACTAATGACCCGCTTTTGCGGCGAGGACAAGCGGTTGGCTCGCGGTAGCACTACGCCACATTACGGCGCCCGGATGGTCGCGACAATAACGGCAAGCCACGGTGTAACGGACATAAGCGGCGAGAACAATGGTGACAAAGATCAAGACACGGCAGTCAACGCCGGATTCAGCGGATCCAAGCCCGGTCAGCGAAAGAAGCCGTTCAAAAGAAATAATCAGGGACCGTCCAGTCTGGACAGCATACTGGAGCGCTCGTGCCAAATTCATGGCACCCCGGACAAGCCAGCCAACCACACCAATAGAGATTGCTGGGTATTCAAACAGGCCGGCAAGATAAACGCCGAAGACAAGGACAAGGGGCTGCACAGCAACGATGACGAGGAGCCCCGACGTCCGAACACGGGGGGACAGAAGAAATCCCCCCCCCCCCCAAGGTGAAAACGGTCAACATGATCTACGCCACGCACATCCCCAAGCGGGAACGGAAGCGGGCACTACGGGACGTCTATGCGATGGAGCCAGTCGCCCCCAAATTCAACCCATGCTCAGCTTGTCCGATCACCTTTGATCGTAGGGATCACCCTACTAGCATCTGTCACGGCGGCTCGGCTGCATTGGTCCTAGACCCAATCATCGATGGATTCCACCTCACGCGCGTCCTTATGGACGGCGGCGGCAACTGAACACCTTTATCGGGACCACGGTCGCCAAAATGGGCATTGACCCTTCAAGGATCAAGGCCACCAAAACCACCTTTAAAGGTGTGATTCACGGAGTAGAGGCCCGTTGCACGGGCTCTATAACATTGGAAGTGGTCTTGGATCTCCGGATAACTTCCGAGCGAAGAGTTAATCTTCGATATCGTCCCTTCTGCAGTGGGTTACCATGCACCGCCGGACGAACCGCATTCGCTAGATTCAATGCGGTACCACACTACGCATACCTCAAGCTCAAGATGCCAGGACCACGCGGGTGATAACGATGGCGGAAATATGGACCATTCTCTCCGAACAGGAAGAACACTGCGCAGCCCTCGCGGCGGAAGTACACGCGACCTCCTCCGACAAACCAATCCGGCGACAACAACTTCAAGCACCGTCAAGAGAGTCTGGAGCACCCCACAACAGGATCATCAGGCACGCCAAGAGCGTGACTAGCAGTCCGGCCTCTGCTTAAGCCCCATCAAACCAGCATCCGCGCCACGCGTACACAATTACGCACTCAAGATACCATGGGCGTAGGCGGAGGCGCAACAACGACTCAGTCAACAGTGTGGGATAACCGCCACATACCTTCATAACCCGTCCTTCTTCTTTTTCAGGACATTGCTTTAGAGCAGCCTCTTCAGAAGAACCGGATTGCCGGACTTACATAGGACAGAAAACTAAGGAGGCAACAGGCTTCGCGCACAGAAGGAAACACCCAGGTGGAATCTATTTACGATAGTTATACCTGTTTTATATATCCATACGCGGCCTGCCCCTGGATAGGACATGTCAAATAGTCCTATTTATATCTGCTTAATGCATTCATTGTAAACATACGCTTAAACGTATTTTCATCAATGGGAGATTATATATAGCGTCAGCTCATTATTCTTATTTGAACATTTTTCTTACAAATGTTTAATTGATAATTCATCCTAACCCTTTGGTAAGGTCCGTTTGCCTGTGGCTTCCTATGGTGCCCGTTCTCACGGCAAGTAAAGTCCGAACACTTTGCACAAAGGCGGCACCCCGAACTTATAGCACTATATCGTCAGCTCTGAATCATGTCTTGGGTCTCTGATTGGGTTAGCCCGGCTCCCTTGTTTTGGTACCTTACGTTCCGTTATATCGGCTAAGGTAGCGCAGGGAGAACTACTGCGATTGTGTCCCGGTTCTTCCGGACGAGCACCTCAGTAGAGAAAGCCAAAAACTGACCGGCATGATGAGGCGAGAGTTGGTCGCTGTTCGAGAGGTCTTAAAATCCTTCAAGATTTTTTCCGCTTTACGTGATGAGTCGGCCTTGTCCGGTTTAGGCGTATATAGCGCCCCAATTGACCCTCCGAATTCTAGGGCTTCATGAAATTTAAAATTATAGACTTATATTGCTAAGTGAAAGTTATAAAGCCGCATAGTCTGATTGCCTTGTTCGCTGCGCCGGATACCTCCTTAAGGGACCAAACATTTGGATAAAGAGTATCCGGGTTTTTCCAGGAAGACCCCGGCACTAGCTGCGTGGGGGCAGAAGCCGACGACTGGCCTACTTTCAGTATTCTATAAACAGTCGCGCAGCTTCCCTCTTGGGCACGGTAGATCTGCGAATGCCCCTGGAGAGCTCCGAATTCGAGTAAGTAAAAGAAACGCCTCCTCCACATGTTTGCTTTGCACAAAGAATTTCTTACCCGCCGCTACCTTTTTGCCTCCTGGATCTCCTGCTGTGCCTTCTCGGCTTCGGCCTTGGCGTCCATCATACTCACAAGGGCCTTCGCAAGCTCGGCCTCTTTCATCTTCAGATCATGCTCCACGGACTCGAACTTATTGTCGAGGTCCTGGACCTCTTGCTGTACCTCGCCCACTCTAGCACTTTGCTTCTCGCGCTCTTGGCATTCCAAGATCGCCTTGTCTTCGGCCTCGGATAGCGCTTTCTTCAGGGACGCCACTTCGGCGGTGGACCCTGTCACACAGTCACGACGCTTTGTCGTCAGACTAAACAATTTTATCTATCTTTACATACATAAGAGCGGAGAATCACTCACCTTTGCTCTCTTCGAGCCGCCTCTTCGTGAGGTCGAGCTCTCCCTACGCCTGCCTTAGGTCCCGCTTTAGTTTGGCAACCTCGGCTGTGCGGGCAGCAGCGGCAAGCAGCACGGTCTGCTTATTAACATAAACGCTTATTAGACTCCTGTGGATTATAATTGACCCTCCGTTTGGCTTTTCTTTCCGAACACCAACCAGAGTATCAGGGGCTACTACCTATCGGGTGGTAATTTCACACATTTTTATTACTTACCTCGAAGCCCGCCAGGAGGCTTGTGCAGGCTTCGGTTAGTCCGCTTTTGGCGGATAGAACCTTTTGAATCACCGCACTCATAAGAGTACGATGCTCATCATTCATGGAAGTGCCTGGAAGCGCTTCCACCAGACTATCCAGCGCCGCTGGCGTGACGGAAGCCCTCGGCACGGACGGCTCGCCCTCCCTAACGAGGGGCTACCCACCTAAATCCGGAACCGTCAAGGGTTCCGGAACAGTGTTCGGTCGAGAGTCTGCCTTGCTACGGCTCTCATCGACGCGATCCACGGGGATCTTGAACCCTGCATGTCCAACATCTGGGACTCCACCTTGGGGCGTCTCCAGGGTCACCTCCCCCGCTCGGGGAACCTTTGGGACAACACCTTCGTGTCATCAGCAGGCTGGGGAGTGGTGGCCGTCGGGAGCGAGTTCATCTCTGAAGCGCTCAGAGAACCATCCGAAGAAGACACCTCCGGATGAGCCCTGGCCGGACTGCATATATGTTTGGCATTATTAAACAACTATGAAGTAAAATCACGGTAGAGTGCGGACACTTACGATCGCGCTAGGGGCTTCCCCCTGGGCAGCCACTCTTCCTCGCTATGAGCGGCCGTAGTGGAGTAGTCCGGAAGGGACGTCTTTCCCTTCTTGGGCGTCCCAGCCTCCCCCTCTAGGGCGGCTTTACTCTTTTTATCCACCCGGTCACGGGGGAGGTAGAGTTTCTTCTTGCTTCCCCCCGCCTCCGCGGGAGGAATCTATTTCGTCGTCATCGGACGACGTGGGTATGACGGCCTTGCGTCGAGGGCCTCGCCCGAACCCATGGCCCGTCTCCTCAGGCCTCTCATCCTTTCCGAATGGGGCGGCTTCTTCTTATTCTTCCTCCTCTTCGGGGGAGGAGTGCGCCTCGTCGTCTTCGGACGAGGCTTCCGGCACAACCTTACGCTGGAGACCCTTCCTGGTCCCCGGGGCCTTCTTTTCGGCCTTCTTCTCCGGTGCCTTGTAGGGCGCCGGATCAAGATCTCTGTCAGGAGAGCATCAGCTGAATCTTCTGGCAGCGGAGCCGGACAGTCAATCTGCTCCGCTGTCTCCACATAGTCCTGATCAAATATACACAAATACTTAAGACTCCCCCATGAATTTATTGGGAAAAACCGAATCCAGTGGTAGTCCCAGAACTCACCGGATGCAGGGGCCGCGCTGCATGAAGTCCGCGGTCCTCGGATGTGGGAGGAGGTACTTCGGAGGCCTTGAACAACGCCTTCCACGCGTCTTTGTGCTTCATGCCATAGAGCCTCTGAAGTGTCTGGTGTTCGGCCTGGACGAACTCCCACAGATTGAATGCCCGCCTTTGGCACGGCAGAATCCGGCGAACGAGCATGACCTGGATCATGTTGACAAGCTTGATGTTCTTGTCCTTCATGCTCTTGATGCAGGTTTGGAGTCCGACCAGCTCTGTAGGTTCGCCCCAAGTCAGGCCCTTCTTTTCCCAGGAGGTGAGCCGCATGGGGGCTCCGGATCGGAACTCGGGGGCGCCGCCCAGTTGGCGCCGCACAGCTCAGTGATGTAGAACCACCCCGATTGCCACCCTTTTACGGTCTCCGCAAAGGAGCCGTTCAGCCAGGTGAAGTTAGGCATCTTGCCCACCATGGCCCCTCCGCACTCCGCTTGCAGGCCACTTACAATCTTCGGCTTCACGCAGAAGATTTGCAGCCACAGGCCGAAGTGAGGCCGGATGCGGAGGAAGGCCTCACATACGATGATGAACGCCGAGATATTGAGGACAAAATTCGGGGCTAGATCATGGAAATCTAGCCCGTAGTAGAACATGAGCCCGCGGACGAAGGGGTGAAGTGGAAACCCCAGTCCACGGACGAAGTGGGTGACGAACACGACCCTCTCGTGGGGTCCCGGGGTCGGAATGACCTGCCCAACGTCTGGTAGCCGGTGTGCTATGTCTACGGCCAAGTATCCGGCCGCCCGAAGATTTGCGATATGCTTCTCCTTGACGGTGGAAGCCACCCACTTGCCTCCTGCTCCGGACATGTTTAGCTATGCGGAAAAGACTTGGGCTTGGGCGCTGGAGCTCGAGGAGGCAAGAGTAGGCAAAGGAGGAAGAAGGCGTGGGTAAAAATGGGGAAATCTTATCCCTTTATAGAGGCGACGAAAGCGGTGCGCATCCCCACTTTCCCGTTGGGAATCGCTTGCTTCCCAAGTGCCACGATTGATGATGTGCTGGGATTACCCGTACCCGTATTGATGAGAATCCCGTGATAAGGGGACACGATCTCTGCTTTGACAAGAAGTGTCAAGGAAACCACCTCGCAATATGCGCTGTGGCTGGTTGTGGGAAAACGGTTCGAATAATGACCCGACCGTAATGACACGTCACGTTGCCTAAAAAGTTGTCAGCAGATTGCATTTGTGAAATACCATTCTCTCTACGGTGGCATGTGAAGATCATTTTGTTGATCCGGACACGGTTCAAGTGTTCAATAATTACTTTGGAGTACTCGGAGAAGGAACCTGCCCTGCAATACCGAAGACAAGACTGCGCGCCGGACTCATCGTCATTGAAGCCTTGTTCAGGGGCTACTGAGGGAGTCCTGGATTAGGGGGTATCCGGACAGCCGGACTATATACATCGTCCGGACTATTGAAGCATGAAGATACAAGACTCAAGACTTTGACCCGTGTCCAGATGGGACTTTCCTTGGCGTGGAAGGCAAGCTTGGCGATCCGGATATTATATTTCCTTCCTTGTAACTGTGGCGACCAATTCTCCGGGTGTTGATTTCCAGAAAATGGCCGTTGTGCTCATCAACCCCAGGATTACTGTTAGCTGATGAGGCACCAACTTGATACAGAAATTCCAAGCAAAAATACAATATTTGTAGTACAAGACCATTCTGGCCTGCGAGTACAACAAATGGTTTCTAAAGGTTGATGGCGAAAGCGGGTTATGAAACATCCTCGTCTATGGGACTCCATTTCCCACAGGAACAGCTGACCAGGTTAACTCCTATCCTCGCGTGGCTGCTATCACCGTTGCTTAGGTTCCGGGGCTGTCATCGCCACGCTCCTCTCCAAGCAAGAAATCTGGCCAAGACGATAGCCAGGGACAAGCCAGTGAGTACTTTGAATGTACTCGCAAACATTATGAACACAGGCATAATTTAACGATGATGTGCTAAAAATATCATATGCTCAGGGCGTCCGTCACAAGGATAAATAAAATGCTGATGCGTGCAAGCAAGTTATATGCAATAATATGGTAGTAATAAAATTATGAAATAACTAACATAAAGGACTTCAAAAGGAATGCCACAATCGGGCGTCTGAGCGACAACGCATAAAGGGCTTAAAAGAAATGCCACAGTCGGGCGTCTTAGCGACACCGCATAAAGGGCTTTAAAAGAAATGCCACAGTCGGGCGTCATAGCGACACCGCATAAAGCGCTTAAAAAGAAAAGCCACGGTCGAGGCGTCTTAGCGACACCGCATAAAGGGCTTTAAAAAGAAATGTCAGCGTCGGGCGTCTTAGCGACACCGCATAAAGGGCTTTAAAAGAAATGCCACAGTCGGGCGTCTTAGCGACACCGCATAAAGGGCTTTAAAAGAAATGCCATAGTCGGGCGTCTTAGCGACACCGCATAAAGCGCTTTAAAAGAAATACAGTGAATATCCAGGAGGTAGAACCATCCCAGGGATATTCGATAATACCAGAAAAATATCACGGGTTAGTCCATATCCAAAATAATAATCATAATTTATCACAAGTCACAATCGTGCTTCCAGGTTTAACAGTTTCACCTCCGAAGACCGACACTAAGACCGACACTTGACCCATCCCAGACTGTAATCCTTAACCATGGACACGGCTATTCGAATAGGTTTAATCTCTGCAGAGGGTGTACTCTTTACCCATGAGTAACGGATTCCTTTAGTCCATCGGGACTAATTCCGTCTCTGATCTTTTGTTGGAAACACACCTAACTTGCACACACCAGCTTAACTCACATGTGTCCGGAATCACCCACGACACCTGTTAAGCAAACTCTAAGTGGGGAGGCCACAACCTCGACGTAACATGGGATCACAAAATTTATACCGCGCGCAAAATGGGGAGCTACCCCCTTTCGGCTACAACCAAAACACCCATGTTCCCGGACCCGGTGGCATGACTACCGGATGCCTCCAGTATCTTCCACCACGGCCTCTCTGTACGGTGTGTGCTAGGAAAGGGTTGACAACTTCTTGAACCGTACCCTACTTGGTGTAGAGGCAGTGGTAGTAATGAAGCAAGTATGGGGGTTCTTGGCACAAGACTCAATCTATGGTCGACTCGGGGAGGTTGTAATGTTCCTGCAAGATTTAGTATAACAATGCATATACTACAAACAACAGATAGAAACACCACGCGGCATACCCCCTCATGTCCTACCGGATACGACCGTCTCGACGGAAGACTAGGGACAAGACCATGTCTACCCAAGACAGAGGCCTTCCCTTCTTTCCTCCCGGTAGGCATGAAAGGCACATGACGGTGATTTCTATCACAATCATATCAACTCCATTTGCATGAAATTATTAATATGCACTTCTGAATAGGATCACATCCTCACATAAAATGACGTATGCACGTGTCGGAGTGGTGTTATCACCAAATCAAACAACACACACCAAAATTTCACCGGGGTTCAGAATGCTTGCCTTCAGGTCATGGGAAACAAGGGTGCATCCAAAATATCTTGAAATCTTCAAACATCCTATTTAAAAGAATATATATGAATTAACACACAAAAACAAAACAGCACGAAAAGTTGTTTTGAAATTTTTCAAATAAATCTTAAAATAAACTAGACAATATTTGAGAGAGGTAGGAAAAAGAATCAATTGATTTGGAGTTGTATTTAAAAAGATACAACCGGTCAAAGTCATGGTCAAATTTGATTTAAAATGAAACAGAAAAACAAAAAAATGGTTCGAATATACGTACACGTCGAAGGCGCCTTTCGGAAATACGTTTCCACTTAACCCATGTGGATTGCGCCTGGGTCACTGACAGTGGGTCCAGGGGGCCCCACTGGTCAGGTTTTACTAGTCCGCCTTCCTTCTTCTCCCTCTGTCCCGAGCGGTGGCGGGACTCCGGCGACCGTCGCCGGCGAACGGCGGGTCCTTGTGGGAAGCTGAGGGCGGGGATGGATCCGCGGGTCGAGGGTGATCCTACCGGTGAGGAGAGCTTCGGGGCGAAGTGGTTTTGGGGCCGCGGTGGTTCCCGATCGAAATGGAGTAGGGGGAAGGGTTCAGGGGAGGAAGATAAGACTTCTGGTGAAGAGAGTGGAGAGGGGGAGGCCCTGGCTGCGCCAGAATGGCCTGGTTAGTGGCGGCGGCTGGAGTTGCCGGAGAGGAAGAAGACGACTCTCTCCTCTCAATTGACGACTAAGGGGGCACGAGTGGGATGGTGAGAGGCTGCCTGCGTGCGGGTTTGAGCTCGGGGCCTCCTTATATAGGCGATGGAGGTCGGTTCCGAGGCGGCCGGCGATAAGGACGACGGCGAACCGCCTGCCAGAAGCTTGGGCGACGTGGCGGCGATGCGCTTAGGGGACACGTTGTGGATGAGCACGCACTACACTAGGAGGCAGGTGGCAGCTGGCGGCTTGGGCGGCGCCGACACGGCCGGGCTCGCAAGCTGCCGTCAGCTAGCCGCCACGGCCGTCCTAACGGTGGCGCTGTGGGGTGCCAGGTTGGTCGGGGTGGTGTGGTGGTGCAAGGGGACACGGCGGGCTGGCTGGGGCCGGATTAGAGTGTGGGGTGTGACGCGGCGACTCGGGCGCACGTGGGTGCCAAACACATGCTCTGGGCGCGCCCAGAGCACGCCCGGGACATGCTCGACGAAATGCCAGGGCATCCTAGAGGTCGCAGTTGAGGCTGGCAAGTAACAGGTCTAGCCTAGGGTTAGCAAGGGGATCAAGGGACATGGTGGATTGGTCAGGGGTTCAAGTTCACCATGTAAACCTGAAGTCATGTCAAATCTGGCTATGCACTCAGTGTGTTTGTCAAAATGCCAAGGGCATCTAGGCAACACTTGGGGTGGCCAAATTCTCCAGATCAGTGTCTCTTTGGATATAAGAGAGGGTGGTGGAGTTGGTTTGCAAAAAGGAGAAACTTGCTAGTGCAAGTTTTGCAAAACTTTACTTCTGGACAGGGAGTGAGTGGCATCATTACATGGACCAAAAGTGTTCCAAAGAGTGCATGCTCCACGGACTTAGGGGTTTTGCAGGGTTGACTACAAGCATGAGAAAGCACAAGACCACTAGAGCAAGAATGAATGGGGTTGCAGTACAAATCACCAAATGGCACCAGAATTAATATGAGGATGGTTCACTCAATTTTTCCAAAGAACAACACTAGGTTTTTGCATAAAGTTGGATGGCATGCTACTACTGATATCTCATAAATTTGGTGGATGTTCTAGGGAAATATTTAATTAGGTTACAAAGGCAAAATGTCCCTTTGGACCAGAGAAGAAAAACATGTGTAACACTCAAAATATGAAAAGAAATAATTATTTTAAAGCACAAAAGTGATCTAGGGGCATCACATGACATCTCCAAATTTTGGTTGGAATATTAGTTAAAGTTATCAACTGGTTGTAGTACAAACAGAGCTCCAAAATTTAAAACAAGCCATTTTAATGATTAAAGCTCAGGGTGAAATAATTTAATAAACAATTCTACTTATTTAGAAATTGTTTTAATGAGATGGCAAAGAAATCCAATATATTTTGGAAAGCTCCACTTGGGAAAGAGATAAAGCTCCTTAACAATAAAAGAAGAGTCCTGAAAATCCACAGAAATAAAAAATTAAAACTTCTGGCAAAAATTTTAATATTGAAAACTTGGCTAAAATTTTGGGGTGTTACAGTAACCGACTCCATGTAAACCCTAGCCCTCTCTGATGCCTATATAAACCGGAGAGGTTGGTCCTTAGAAGGCCGATCACAATTACAATCATACCATCACAGGCTAGCTTCTAGGGTTTAGCCTCTACGATCTCGTGGTAGATCTACTCTTGTACTACCCATATCTTCAATATTAATCAAGCAGGAAGTAGGGCTTTACCTCCATCGAGAGGGCCCGAACCTGGGTAAACATCTGTGTCCCTTGCTTCCGGTTACCATCAGCCTAAGACGCACAGATCGGGACCCCCTACCCGAGATCCGTCGGTTTTGACACCGACAAAGGCTACCACAGCCTTGTGTGAGATACTCTGAAGAGCGACAAACCAGGCAGGCAGGCTCCATTGTATATAGTGAGCGGACTACTTTTCTCCATAAAAATTGTTTTATATTCTGTGTATGTGCCATTGAGTGCTATAACTTTATTTAAAAATAGCGCTGCAACGCGTCAAGTCGAACTTTGTTTCGTGCACGCGTGGTACACGACCTCCGTAGGTAAACAACCGGTACTCGCGTTCAAATTAGCACGTGGGCTGCCACTTCGTACAGAAATGAGCTCCACCATGTACCCGCGTGGGTGTGGCTGGGCACGAAGCGTGAGTACGTGCACGGTGCACCTATTCTCTTCTTGTATACGTACACCACCTACGTTGGGTTGTGTGAGAGAGATACAAACCTAGAGAGATATAGTGTGTGGGTTCTTGAGAGTTTTTTTGGGGGGGGGGGGTCAATCAAAAAATGTAACATATGCAATGTGTGTGAAATAGAGTCCTGGATATAACATATATATAGAGGGGGCGATCCACGAGAAGAGAGTGGAGGTATCATCGGCTTGAGGTGTCCATAGAATCGAAGAGAGGGATGATGTGTGTGTGTGCGCGCGCGATCGATATAGAGTGCCATTGAATTTTTGTGTGCCCACGTCAAAGATATAGAGTGGCTGGCCTACTGGAACGTGAGATGGGACATGTGCAGTTTGTCTCTGTGGCATGGATACCTACCTGCAGCGCTCGACTATTGGTGTGTGGTGGGGGAAGAGGGAGGCCCAATTAACTATAGAGGTACAATGGCTGGTATATGTGTGGAGGAGGAGAGAGGCCTACCTCATGTATTAAGGAGATTGATCTGCCTCATGTATTAAGGGAGATCGATCGGCATCCATGCATATGTGCAGGAGAGGAATAAGGTTGGGAGAGAGACAGAGCTAGAGTGTTGGAGGGGGTGGTAGTGGAGTTGCTTCTAACAAATGGTGGGATAGGCTTGCTAGACAAACGGAGTTTACGCCCGCTATATCAATAAGAGAGGAGATGGTTGCTTGTTGTCTGTGCACGTGCGTGTGAGAGACGGGTCAGGAGGCATGCACGAATGATGAGGGGGGATGATGTGGCTGTGGTAAGAAGACGTAACTACATAGGAAGATCAATCGCCCTTTGTAAGAGAAAGGAGAGACATAACTTGTGAGGTACGTCGATCGATGGGGGGTAGTTAAAGTCGATCTAGGTATATGTTGGGAGATCGATCGGTATACATGCATTTGTGTGTTAGAAGCAAATGAGGCACGGGGAGAAGGATAGAGAGAGAGGGATGCATGTAGGAGGTGGTACGAGAGGCATACTATATCAAGGGGGGAGGAGTGTGCGAGTACGAGAACGATGAAAAGAGTGGTGGGAGTGAGGCATGAACGGTGACAAGAGAAGAGGGGAAGCTTGTGTTTGTGCTAGGCACACCTGGCTAGAGAGGCATATCGATCGATGTGTGCCATAAAGAAGGAGCTGGGGGGCCTACACACACCGTGGGTGAACTACCTAAAGTGAAAAGACGAATTTGCGCGATGGAGCTAGAGAATGTTGAGGGAGGGTGAGAGGGATGCGGGCGTGTGCATGCACAAGAAAAGTTAAGCTTAGCTACAAAGATAAGAAGGTTGTGTGGGTGTAAAAGACGAATAGAGATCATATATACTTCATTATAAAAAGCGAATTCGGATATTTGAAGAATCTATCATAGTGTTTCAAACCGACGCATGTGTGAATTTATATAACGGTTATACACATGGTGTGGTTATGAACATGTTATACTACATGTAATATATTTTATCTCTACTCTTATAAAAAACGGAGTTGTTGATGATGGTTTGCCTGCCATCCTGCATTATAGGCCGTCCGATTTATATCTGGCGGATAACAAGGAAACTATGATGGTTGAAGTTGGCAACAATCATGATTGTAGATTCTTATTGAAATAGAGAAACGAATTCAAATTTAGTTCGAATTGCAGCGGTAGTATAGACATTTGGAATGCACTAAAATGTTGGTATGAGTAGGTTACATGCATTATACTGACAAGTTTAAAAAATTTAATCGGACATAACATGGATTCATACTCCCTCCTTCCATCTATATAGGGCGTAATGAGATTTTTAAGACCGCCTTTGACTATTGACAAGATTAATAGTACATGACATGCACAATGTGAAAATTATATCATTGAAAGAACCTTTCACAGACGTAACAGTGTGCTTTGTATAAGTTGCATGTCATATATCATTGCTCTAATATTTGGTCAAAGTTAGCATCGAAAAACACATTAGGCCCTATATAGATGGAAGGAGGGAGTAGCTTTGAATAGCATTTGTATAGTAAAACGGGGCAAGACTCTCTCTTTGTGTGGTGTGAATAGTTTTATTTTTTCGTTTTCTTTTTGGTTGAGGGAAGTGCAAATTGATTTGGTACGTACAAGTACAATATTACTACACGTTAGGCTTGTCCCTAGAATTCAACCTGCATCTTGTTATATCCCGAAAATTCAGATATCGTGCTCCCAAAACTGGTGCCTTCACAACCCGCGCGAAAACTCCCTCCAACTACCAAATCTCGACACGCGAAATCCCCCTTCTAACCCTGAGCCGAAAGGGCCGCTAGTTCAAATCGGTGGGGGATACTTTTGTAACACACCCTACATTTTGGGCAAGCGCGTTCCTAAGTCATGCTTCACCCCTCCCATCGCCCCCTTTTCGCCATTCGAAATCCCAGGCCGCCATAACCTCTCCGCTCCAGCCGCGAAACCCCACCCTCCTTCGTCCGCCACGTCACCGCTGCCCAGCCGGAGCCTTCTTCCTCGACGACGTCGTCCACCGCAACAGCTCGGCGTCCCTCGTCCACCTCCGGATGAGGATCCGTCGTCCATCTCGCTGCCCCTGCCGGTTCAGCCGCCCCGTCCTCCACCTCCAAGGAGCTGCTCCGACGATCGCCTCGTCTATAACGGCTGCTCCATCCCCACAGCGCCGCCTTAACCTGCTCCACCAGAACCGCAGCATCCTCACCGACTCCTCGGACGAAGCCGATGCCTACTCGGCGCCACCAAAGAGGTTGTACACTCATCGCACCGCACCTTCTCCTTAACTCGACCTCCCGGCGCCGATGGTGCTCCATCCCGCACCCCCATGGAGCGGCTACCTTGAAGCGACGCCTTGGCAACATCTCCACGGGCGGCTCTCCACGGTCACGAGGCCCCTTTGGCGTGGCGGCGTCCATACCAGCCGGATCTGCTGCTGCTGCTCCGGCTCTCGCCATTCCGCTTGCTCGCTCGACGCCCAGAATGCTGCTGCTCTCCACCTCGCTTCGTCTTCTGCTCTGCTCCGATTAAGCCACACTTGATCGGTGAATCGACTTTTGGGTTAGTCGATTTTCAGGGGTTGGGGGGGGCTCGCCGGAGTTAAGGAAGAACCACCCACAGCGGGGATGGGGGCTCGCCGGAGAGGTACCCCACTATCTATCTTAGGGTTCAGGGTGGGTGATAGAGGCAAAGGTGTCCCGTCTTTCGATGAGATGTTGGTTTTCGCTTTGGAGGAAGTCGACATTGACGATCCGACTACGAACGTGCGAGGACGTCGCGCCTTAGCAATCGCTAAACCAACTCCGAGAGGTTATTGACCATGCGGAGCACGATCAACCTGACCACGAGGGTCTGTTTCCTGCGAGCAAACGAAGAACAAGCAAGAAACTGAGATTGCAATCTGGATATTGCGAATATAAGATGAAATCTTTATTGATCAAGGTGGGGTTCTGTGACGCCTTTGTCTAGTCGTTGAACACAAACGAAGTACGCGAAGTTGCAGCTATGGCGAACTTTTAATCTAAACAAAACCCAAAGTCTAAACGACGCCCTAAGGGCTGTATATATGGAGGAAGAGGAGGGAATTTCGTGGCCCTTGAGGGAGGGGTCCAAACCATCCCTAACTCTTGTTTCCCCACACATCTGAGACTCTAAAACAGCCTACACTTAAGTATTTCGAAATTACATGGGCCTGGCCCAATAATAAGGTGACGCAGCACCTAGAATACCCTATGGACTAATATTATGAAGTGGCATCTTGTATATTTCGTCCAAGGCCTCATGCTCTCATTAGGGTGGCTTCAAAGTCCCGGAATCATCACTTGTAACTCCGTTCTTGTTCCCCGTGCATGCCAACATCTCCATGCTTGAACTTGCTCCAAGGTTCATCTTTCTTGTCCATGGTAGGCCCTTCATTTGTAAGCAAAACAAATGTATCCAATTTAGTCAGCATCATATTCTCATGAACATTGGAATCGTTACCAAGAAACGAAAGTACACGATAATTCAAATTGGCGATGCGCGAGCTCTAGTAATTGGTCCAAGATGTATAGCAAATAGGGGCTGTGGGTGTAACAATGGTATTGATGTCCTCATCATCCTCCCTTCTTGAAATGAAGTCGTCCTCGACGGAAACTCATCTTCCTCACCCAAATAAGGCTTCAAATCTGCAATGTTAAAAGTGGGACTAACCCCAAAATCTGCAGGCAGCTCAAGTTTATATGCATTATCATTTATTTTCTCTAACACCTTAAATGGACCATCGACGCGTGGCATTAGCTTTGATTTAGCAAATTAGGAAACCTATCCTTACGCAAATGTAACCAAACAAGATCTCCGGTGTGCAAAAGACAACATGTTTTCTACCCTTATCTCCGGCAAGTTTATATTTAGCATTCATACGCTCAATGTTTTCCTTAGTTAACTCATGCATTTTTAAAATCAATTCAGCACGTTCTTTAGCATCAAAATTAACCTTCTCCGAAGATGGAAGAGGCAACAAATCAATAGGTGCACGAGGTAGGAAGCCATACACAATTTTAAAAGGGCACATCTTAGTAGTAGAATGCAATGAACGATTATAAGCAAATTCAATATGAGGCAAGCATTCTTCCCACATTTTCTTATTATTCTTCAAAACAGCCCTAAGCATAGTAGACAATGTTCTATTGACTACTTCAGTTTGTCCATCAGTTTGGGGGTGACAAGTAGTACTCAAAAGCAGTTTAGTCCCCAACTTAGCCCATAAACATCTCCAAAAGTGGCTAAGAAATTTAGTATCACGATCTGAAACAATAGTATTTGGCACCCCATGCAAGCGAATAATTTCACGAAAGAACAAATCAGCAACATTAACAAAGATCATCGCTTTTATGACATGGTATAAATTGTGCCATTTTCGAGAATCTATCCACGACAATAAATATGCTATCCCTCCCCTTCTTTGTTCGAGGTAAACCTAAAACAAAGTCCATAGATATATCCTCCCAAGGAACACTAGGTACAGGCAAAGGCATATATAAACCATGAGGATTGAGTCGTGACTTAGCTTTTTGACATGTAGTGCAGCGAGCAACAAAACGCTCAATATCCCGGCCTCATCTTTGGCCAAAAGAAATGTGTAGCAAGTATATCCTCCGTCTTCTTCACGCCAAAGTGTCCCATTAATCCTCCTCCATGCGCCTCCTGCAACAACAAAAGACGAACAGAGCTAGCAGGAATGCATAGCTTGTTAGCACGGAACACAAAACCATCCTTAATAACGAACTTGTTCCATGTTCTTCCTTCTTTACAATTCTGCATTACATCTTTAAAATCAGCATCATGCACATATTGATCTTTGATGGTCTCCAAACCAAATATTTTGAAGTCAAGTTGTGAAAGCATAGTATAGCGACGAGACAAAGCATCAAGAATAACATTTTCTTTACCCTTCTTGTGTTTAATGACATAAGGGAAAGTCTCAATGAATTCAACCCATTTAGCATGTCTACGATTCAGTTTAGCTTGACTTTTAATATGTTTCAAAGATTCATGATCAGAATGTATAACAAGATTCTTCTTGTATATTTCGTCCAAGGCCTCATGCTCTCATTAGGGTGGCTTCAAAGTCCTGGAATCATCACTTGTAACTCCGTTCTTGTTTCCCTTGCGCATGCCAACATCTCCATGCTTGAACTTGCTCCAAGGTTCATCTTTCTTGTCCATGGTAGGCCCTTCATTTGTAAGCAAAACAAATGTATCCAATTTAGCCAAAGATCATATTCTCATGAACATTGGAATCGTTACCAAGAAACGAAAGTACCTGATAATTCAATTGGCGTGCGCGAGCTCTAGTAATTGGTCCAGTATGTATAGCAGCAGGGGCTGTGGGTGTAACAATGGTATTGATGTCCTCATGAGTGGGGGCGGGGGGGCTAGAGGGCTGGCCGGGGCGGCAGTGGCGAGTTGTTTCGGGGCGGCAAGGCGGCGCTGGGCCGGCGGTTCAACCGGTGGTGGCTGGCGGCTCAGGGGGTGTAGGTTGAAGATGAACTGCAGGCCCTCCCTAAACTACATGTCAAGTGCCTCTCTGCTATCATTGCATTCAGTTTCGACAAAGAGTATCTGATTCCACATGAAATTTCAGTTTCGACGATTAAGTTGAGTCAACAGTTTTACCTCATCTGTTGTAGTCGTGGTTTTTGGTGATGTTAATTTTACATCCATTTTACATCATCTATTGGAGATGCTATTAGAATCCCACTTGAGATTGACGATGTACGTCTTGTGTCGCTTCAGCCTTGACGTCTTCTGACTCATTGGAGCTGCTCCAACGACGTAACGATCCATCACAACAGAAAGCAAAGGCTCGACGCCGTCTCTGATTCCTCAGATCTTCCTCCACACCTCCGACAGCCACCTCTGCCTCAATCGCTTCAAATGACCAACCCAATGATGCTGAGGTCGACACGGCTACGGCAAAGAGGTTGTACACTTGTTGCATCAATTATTACTATACATTCACATCGATCCATTAGGGCTATTTGGGTTCAACAGAAAAACGTCGATCCACTGGTTGTTACCATCACTCTAGATTTCTGCATGCTCTCCTTACATAATCTCACCATATTTTTTTCGTATGCATGTCAGATATTGTACACAATCATGCTGAACATGTAGAGAAAAAGAGAAGAGTTTTGCGCGGCAATACAATGTCATGCAGACATCGCTCCATGGTGGGTTCAATGGAAAACCCTCCCCACCCCTCTCCGGATTGTAATCGAGAGGAAGATATCTGTTCTGAGGCGGATTCAGAAGCCGCTGACCACTCCTATTTACCCCTCAAGGTGTTTGCTCTACCTTGCCATGATGATGTTAGTCATATCATGCATATGTTGCCTTGCAGTGCCTACTTTTGACATCATATATGTCATCTGCTTAGTTTAGACATGTTACGTAATGCCACCTGTTTAGTTTCTATATCATATATGTGAATTGCAGCCTCATGTCTTTTAGCCACCATAATATATGTGAAATGTGCAATGCCATCCTGTTTAACCAGGCATCATATATTTGAATGATATCTTGCCCATACTTTTCTTCATTACATTTCCATTTGTCGACAATGTTTGTACATTAAACTACTCTTCCTGTGAATCAGCCATTTGGGTGGGAGATGGAAAAATCTGGAGTGAAAACAAGGCCTTTAGAGCAGACAGTGCTACCTGTCGAAGCAGATCTCTTGTTGGGTCCCGATAGCTCCTCAGAGATGGATTCAGAGACAGATGACTAGTCCTATTCCCCGGATTTAGGTCCGAGGCTACTGCGGGGGTGATACCCCGAGCTTTGTCCGACAGCAGGTCTAAGCCGTGCTCGTTGTGATTGTCCGGTACCGTGTTATTGACGATGGTTGAAGGAGCCATCGAGCCTAGTAGCGAAGACATAGAGGAACTCTCAATGAAAGCACCAATGTCGGTGTCAAAACCGGCGGATCTCGGGTAGGGGGTCCCGATCTGTGCGTCAAGGTTGATGGTAACAGGAAGCAAGGGACACAGATGTTTACCCAGGTTCGGGCCCTCTTGATGGAGGTAAAATCTGACTTCCTGCTTGATTAATATTGATGATATGGGTAGTACAAGAGTAGATCTACCACGAGATCGTGGAGGCTAAACCCTAAGAGCTAGCCTATGATGGTATGATTGTAATTGTGATCGGCCTTCTAGGACCAACCTCTCCGGTTTATATAGACACCGGAGAGGGCTAGGGTTTACATGGAGTCGGTTACAAGGAAGGAAATATAATATCCGGATCGCCAAGCTTGCCTTCCACGCCAAGGAAAGTCCCATCCGGACACGGGTCAAGTCTTGAGTCTTGTATCTTCACGCTTCAATAGTCCGGGACATTGTACAGTCCGCTGTCCGGATACCCCTAATCCAGGACTCCTCAAGAGCCCTGAACCAGGCTTCAATGACGATGAGTCCGGCGCGCAGTCTTGTCTTCGACATTGCAGGGCGGGTTCCTCCTCCGAATACTCCAAAGTAATTATCGAACACTTGAATCGTGTCCGGATCCACAAGATGATCTTCACATGGCATAAACCTGATATGCTGGCAATCTTCGTGTATCGTGCCCGTGCATCGTGGCCTGGTCCAACGCGGACCGGCATTTCTTACCCCGCGACGACTCGTGTTACGAGACGGTTTTATTAGCATGTCCCGTCGGGGCAGAGGTCGTGTTCCACTTATTACGGGATTTTTCCATCAATATGGGCGCACGCAACCCCATGACGGCCGTTGGTATAACTCTGCATGTTTTTAGATAAGCCTCAAACGGCCACTCCATGGACTCTTGATATTCATCCCCTTTATAAAAAGGGGTCTAGGCCTATGCCTCTTTTCCACCTTCCTTGCGCCTTCTTGTACCTCGAGTTCCAACACCCGAAACCTAAGCTTCCACCCCCCAGATCCGCCGATATGTCCGGATCCATTCCTTAAGGCCAGTGGGTGGCCTCCTCAATTCAAGAGGACGACATTGCGAAGCTTAGGGAGGTCGGATACCTGACCGCCGACATCCAACACAGGCTTCCTGCTCCAGGGCAGGTCATCCCCACACCGGAGCCTAATGAGTGTGTCGTCTTTATCCCGCACTTCCTCCGCGGCTTGGGCTTCACCCTCGATCCCTTTGTGAGGGGGCTCATGTTCTATTATGGGTTGGATTTTCACGATCTGGCTCCAGACGCTATCCTCCATATCTCGTCATTTATTATCGTGTGTGAGGCTTTTCTCCACATTATCCCACACTTCGGCTTATGGCTCAAGACCTTTAATGTGACGCCGAAGATGATCAAGGGACGACATGCGGAGTGCGGAGGTGCCGTAATAAGCAGAAACGTCGATGCCCCATGGCCAGAGGGTTCTTTCCGAAGTATCCGATGTATGGCAACAGAGGTGGTTTTACGCCACGGCTCCCGAGGCACAAAGTGGGTGGCTGCCCCGAAGTTTCGCTTTCGGGCCCTCCGTCGATTGGCGTCTTGGGCGGAGACGTGGGGACGGAATTGGGTGCCCGGTGATGTACCAAAGATCTGCAGAATCGCATCCGGAGCTTCTTGAGAGGGACATTAACCTTGTCAAAGATAATGCAAGTGATGTTAATCCGACGGATGTTGCCGTGCCAACGCCGGCCTCTCCGGATGTGGGAGTTCAATCCGGAGGGTCCGCGGACTGTCAAGCACTTCTTCGGCCTGAAGCTCGAAGAGATGTGCAAATTATTCTTCGGACGGGAAGTAGTGTGTCCGAATACCACCGAGGATGCGGGCCTAAGCTGCAATCGCCTAGATACTCAAGTAAGTAGCCTTGATACCTGACACCCTGTTTTGTATTTGTCATGATTGTTTATTCTGAAAATCATCTGCGTCCAGGAATGGCTCAGCAAGGCAGAAAGAATCAGGTGTCCGGCGCCACTTCCCGAAGGCTCGCCCGCCCCCACCATGGCCAAGATGCTCAACCGGGTACTCAGCAGAATGCCCTCAGGGAAAGACAAGGGGAGGAACGAAGAAACCGAACCCCACATGCTACGCATCCGAACCGGGGGAATTGTTACCTCCCCCAAGGAGGATGGTCGGGGAGGGGAGGCTAAAGCCTCCTCCCCGCATGGGAAGAAGAGGGCTGCCTCCGAAGACTTGGAGGCAGAGATGCCCAAATTAGGGAAAAAGACATCCCCAGGGGGCCTTGCCCTGACGGGCACCCTCACCGCACCATGCCCTCCAACGGGCCAGCCCTCCACCGAGCTATAAGTTAATTTTAATTCGAAGGTACTGCGTTCCTCCTAGATCAATAACCAGGATTCGTCTTTCGCAGTCCGGCTATCAGCCCTTCTCAACAGAGTTCGTCTTCGGGGGATCTTCCTCCGGAGATGATGGAGAGCGAGACCCCACCCACCTCTCCGGCTCATGAAGCGGGCGACACTGAGGTGTCGTCACGGAGGAGTCCGGATCTGCCGAAGCCGGAAGCTAATGTGTCAGCCCCCCTGGGCTCGGAGCGTTTGGCTCCCACGAGGGGCGATGGGAAGGGTCCGGCACAGTTCGATGTTCGGCCGGACGTACTGACGGGCCTACTGGAGCAAGCTGCGCTCTCGGAGGAGCACCGCTCATTAATGAGCGCGGTGCTCAAGAAGATTTCGTCCGCTACAAGCGGTTTGAATGAAGCATTTACAAATGCTTTCGAGAGGCTTTGAGGTATGTAGTGAAGAATACACTGTATTTGGCTGTGAGGCACGCGTTAGGTGTTCTCCATATAGATAGTAGCCCCTAAGACTCTGGTTACCCGCCCTAGGCGGCAAACGGGGGAACAAAAACTAATGATAGTGCTGTAAACGCGTGCAGGTACCTGTGAGTCCGGACGCCGGCCAGTCCGTTGAAGTTGTCGAATTAACAAGGCAAATTCGATCGATTGATGCCGATATCACGCTGGTGAATGAGCGGCTGGACAAATCGCAAGATATGTGCTCTGCCTTCCTTTGTATAGGAAAATATGGAGGCAACATGATATTAATGTAATATGTTCGGACTGCAGATGGTGCTGCTGCCGTGGAGGCCTTGAGGGCAGAACTTGTCCAAGCCAAGGAACAAGCTCGGGTTAGCAATGCGGCTGCCCTAAAGGAGGCTGAAGAACTGAGAGCCGAACAGGCTGCTCATAGCCGAAGCGAGGAAAAGATAGCCGAAATGGCTGTGGAGTTAAAAAAATGCCGCTGACCGGTATGAGCTCCTTGAAAAGGAGCATAAGGAAAGTTTGGCCGAGCTGGACAAGGCGCCAGAATGCCACCAAGGAAATACGTGCCGTGCTCGGGGGTGCGCGGGGAGGAGCTTCAACAGCCGGTAAAATCGCTGATCGAGGCTCCTACTTGCTATGGACGAAGTTTTTCGATCCGGCACGCCCCTCGGATGGGCTCGAGTCCTCGCGGACGCTGTATGCGATTTGGCAAAGAGTACGGCCGACGCTGCCAAGTTCTTCGAGGATCAGGGGTGATAAGGAAGTGGAAAAGCTTTTCCGTCGCAATTCAATGCTCCCACTCGCCCGCTGCCGTTAAGTGACAAGATGGCTGCTGTAGCGGAGCTTCATAGGCTGTCCGGTCTTGCAATGCGGTCTGTGATAGACCATCTTTGGCCGAAAGGGCCTAAGCCAGACAGTTAATTTGGCTTGGTGCAGTAATTCCTTGGGGCCGTGCCTCGGATCAACGCCATGAGGAGGTCGGCGTGCATAGAGGGTGCACGAATGGCTCTTGCCCGCGTTAAAGCCTATTCGACGGATATGGAGGCCACCATTATAGCGACCCAAGATCCGCGGGGCCAATAATATCCGCCGAGCACTACTTGGCGCAGGTCACGAAGGTGCCAGCGTAATAGAGGCGCAAAGGTTGCTCGAAGAATGTCTTATTTGAGTGATGAATCGAATCATTGTAAGAACAATGTTATTTTGGTTATAAGGCTATATTTATACTTTTTGCCCGAAAGTATTATTGTGTCCCCTGTATGCGTTTATATATATATATATATATATATATATATATATATATATATATATATATATATATATATATATATATATATATATATATATATATGTATATGTATATATATGTATATGTATATATATGAATGTGTAATCCGAAAGATAGCAGTCGTTGGCTTCAGCCCCCACGCAAACAATGCGGGGGTGTTCGCAAAAAATATGCTTAATCACACTTGATCCAACGTTTTGGTCCATGAAGGAGGTGATCGCACGTCGAACTAGGCAACCGGACTATATAGTTGTAACACTTTCGCTTAGCCATGGGAATCTAATTTTGGGGCTACTATGTAGCCCCTGGTACATTCGCGTGCATCCGAATACGAAGCGTGGTGTACATGACCGGGAAACGGTCCTTCGTTAATGCGGAGGGATCCTAAAGATTCCGATAAGTCTTCGAGTGGTTGAACAGTCTCTCGCTGTATCATGACAGTCAGTTTTCGGCTTTCTCTACCGAGGTGCTCGTCCGGGATAACCAAGGCACAATCGCAGTATTCTCCTTTGGCCACCTTAGCCGATAATAACGGAACGTAAGGCGGCAAACCCAGGAGCCGGGCAAACCCAACATTTGACCAAAGACATGATTTGGAGCTGCTGCATATAAGGCCGAACTCATGACGCCGAACACTCCCGAAGGTGTTAGGACTTTATAGTAGACGATGAGCTCAAGAATGCCCATTCATTATAAACCATGTGTTTCCAGGTACGTGCGTAAATCTGTCATGGCGAGATGCCAAAAACGGCAGTATCCTCTATGGGTATGGAACCCACGGGATGGTTAAACAACAAGAGGCAATAGAAAAGGTTTACACAGGGGCTTAATCTAAAAAGAAACCTGTTGAACGGGGCCCTGCTGCATGTCTGTGCCTTTGTCTCCGTTGTGCCATATCCTGGAAGGGTATCGCGCAAAAGTTGTATGCAGAAAAAGGAAACTCATAGGAGGTTACAACGTTAGTACGCGATGGATAAAAGTGTAAGCTATTGGCCTGCCAATAAGGTTGAGCCAAGTGTGGGGCTTTATTAGGTAGTTATAGCCCCTGGTATCCGCTATAGATTACATATACGGTGCCCCGGTTTGATCTGGGCTACCGGACTCATCTAACCGTGTCCCTGGTCTTAATGACCGGTCATATTGTTTGATGTTGGAGGTCGCTTATAGTCCGGCCGCGAGGGCCGTCGCGTGTTCCTCTGCGCGTGACGAGCGCTTTGTTATTCCGCTAACGGTAATGACGCCACGTGGACCCGGCATCTTGAGTGTAAGGTAGCCGTAGTGTGGCAATGCATTGAAACGGGCGAAGGCCGTTCTTCCAAGCAATGCATGATAGTTGCTTTGGAAGGGTGCGATAATGAAGAGTAGCTCTTCACTTCTAGAGTTGCCTGGAGAGCCGAATGTTACCTCCAGTATAATGGAGCCCCTGCTGTGGGCTTCAACGCCTGGTATCACCCCTTCAAAGGTGGTGTCTCTTTGTTTAATTCTGGATGGGTCTATCCCCATCCTGCGGATAGTGTCCTCATATATTAAATTGAGACTGCTGCCGCCATCCATGAGGACGTGGGTGAGATGGTATCCTTCGATTATTGGGTCAAGCACCAAGGCCTCTGATCCTCCGCTCCGAATACTACTTCGGTCGTCCACGTGATCAAAGGTGATCGGATAGGGCATCCAGTGGTTAGATGTGAGTACGATGGGCTCTATATCGAGCGCGTAGATCATGTTCACTGTTTTAACCTCTGGCGGGATTTTTTTCTGTCCCTCAGTGTTCGGCTGGCGAGGTTCATCCTCGTCTTCACTTGGTGTTTCCCTTCCCTTGTGTTCGGTATTTAATTTGCCGGCCTGCTTGAAGACCCAGCACTCTTTGTGCGTGTGGTCCACAGGTTTGTCAGGGGTGCCATGAATTTGGGATAGTCTGTCTAGGACTCTATTCAGACCGGACGGTCCCTCTTTATTGCTTTTAAATGGCTTCTTTTGCTGATCAGGTTGAGAGCCCATGAATCCGGCATTAACCGTTGTGTTATCCGGGCTCTCTTCCTTGTTTGGGCGTTTGTTTTTATTACGCCGTGGCTTCTCATTGCCATCCCTTTTTTTGGATGTGCTCTGGTCGCTGGTGCCTTTACGGGCTAGCCAGCTATCCTCACCCACGCAAAAGCGGGTCATGAGGCTTGTTAAGGCTGCCATTGTCCTTGGCTTTTCTTGGCCGAGGTGTCTGGCGAGCCATTCGTCGCGGATGCTGTGTTTGAATGCCGCTAAAGCTTCAGCGTCCGGATAGTCGACAATTTGGTTCTTCTTAGTGAGGAATCTGTTCCAAAGCTTGCGGGCGGACTCTCCGGGTTGTTGGATTATGTGACTTAGATCGTCCGCATCCGGAGGCCGGACATAGGTCCCTTGAAAATTGGTCCTGAAAGCGTCCTCGAGTTCCTCCCAACTCCCAATTGAATTCTCTGGGAGACTTTTCAACCAGTGTCGGGCTGGTCCCTTTAGTTTGAGGGGAAGGTATTTGATGGCGTGGAGGTCATCCCCACGAGCCATATGTATATGCAGGATAAAATCCTCAATCCAGACACCTGGGTCTGTCGTTCCGTCGTATGCCTCTATGTTCACAGGTTTAAAGCCCTGTGGAAATTCATGGTCCAATACTTCTTCGGTGAAGCACAGGGGGGTGAGCAGCCCCCCTGTATCTGGGCGTGCTGTGGCATGCCGTTGGCTGTTGTTGTGTCCGGTGTTTATTCTGGACTGGTATTCGATTGGCGTGATCGTTTTGGTGACCATAGTCCCTCGCCGAGGTGCGTCCTTTGGATCCATAAATGGACCTGGCCATGCCAGCTTTCTTATTCAGGTGTTCACGTGGATCGTGCACGGCGTCGGTAGCCGCTTGGTTGCGGTTATGCGGTGGCACGGCTTCATCATCGAATTCTGGCAGTAGCTTGCGTTTTGGATAGCTCTTTGTATGGCGATCGTCGCCGTATCTTTCTTCAGTGTCTAGCACTTTGTTCCATCTACGGTTGAGCGTTTCCTGCGCGGCTTTGAGCCATTGCTTCTGCTTCTTTAGACTTCTTGCGGTGGCCATAAGCTTTCTGTGGAGGTTATCTCGTTCCGCGTGTTCTTCCGGGATTGCATCATTATCCGGACTGTTTTCCTGTGCTGGTTCGGTTTGATCACCTCGTCTGTTGGGATCATTGTCTTCGGGCGTCTGCTCCGAACTGTGTTTGGGGTGACCTGGTTCGTCCTGCTCCATCGCTGGGTCCGTATGGTCATTGTTGCCTTCGGAATTGATTGTAGTATCGATCCCTCTGGCGCTCTTGTCGCTATTTTTACTGTTGCTGGACTTAGAACGGCGTCTGCGCCGTCGCTTTGGGTTTTGTCCGGGGGTTTTATCCTCCGGATTGTCGCCTTTGTCCTCTTTGGGCGTATCCACCATGTATATGTCGTGTGGCGAGGGAGAAGTCCAGCACCCCATAGATTCTGAATCTTCTCGTACATCGTCGTCCACACCGTCGATGTCTTCGGCGTCAAAGTTAGGCACGTCGGTTAAGTCATCAGCAGTGGCTATGAAGTGGGTGGTGGGTGGGCAACAAATTTCTTCGTCGTCTGCTTCCCACTCGAGCCGGATATAGTTTGATCCAGAATTTTCTGTCAAAGAGAGAGTTTTTAATAAGTTCAGCATGTCTCCAAAGGGCGAGTGCTGAAAGATATCCGCAGCGGTGAACTCCATTACCGGAGCCCAACCCGGCTCGACTGGCTCGGGAGTGCGCGGACCGGAACCATCATCCGGATACGAATCCGGGTGCAGTCACTGAGCCACCACAGGTAAGGCCCGTGTTCGGCTCCAGCGCCCGATGAGTCTTGCGACCAGTGGGGCGGGGTCCAGCCCTCCATCCTCGTGCAACGCAGCTGCTCCGGATTTAGGTCCGAGGCTACCGCGGGGTGATACCTCGAGCTTTGTCCGACAAAGAGGTTCACGCTGCTCGCCGTGGATCGCCCGACCGTGTTATTGACGATGGTTGAAGGAGCATCGAGCCTAGTAGCGACGACACAGAGGAACTCTCAATGAAAGCACCAATGTCGGTGTCAAAACCGGTGGATCTCGGGTAGGGGTCCCGATCTGTGCGTCAAGGTTGATGGTAACAGGAAGCAAGGGACACAGATGTTTACCCAGGTTCGGGCCCTCTTGATGGAGGTAAAATCCTACTTCCTGCTTGATTAATATTGATGATATGGGTAGTACAAGAGTAGATCTACCACGAGATCGTGGAGGCTAAACCCTAAGAGCTAGCCTATGATGGTATGATTGTAATTGTGATCGGCCTTCTAAGGACCAACCTCTCCGGTTTATATAGACACCAGAGAGGGCTAGGGTTTACATGGAGTCGGTTACAAGGAAGGAAATATAATATCCGGATCGCCAAGCTTGCCTTCCACGCCAAGGAAAGTCCCACCCGGACACGGGCCGAAGTCTTGAGTCTTGTATCTTCACGCTTCAATAGTCCGGACATTGTACACAGTCCGGCTGTCCGGATACACCCTAATCCAGGACTCCCTCACCAGTACTATCACGGCGAACCCCACCTCCACCAGTTAGTACGCCTATTCCTGTGGAGGAAGCACAACCAGCTAGTCGTAGTTTAGCATCTATCGCATTTGATGTTGTTAAATTGTATGTGCGTATCTTCCCATCTTGGAAATATTATATCAAGATGAAGGAAAATGCCGATTGCGTGTGTTTGTCCAGGAGTTATGTGTAAGTAATGTTATTCATGGCAATTACTTTGTTTCGTCCCATACATCCTACCTCCATGATGGTTATAATACAGCAAATTTTCCCATTTTTCTCTATAGAGAAAGACTGATTTGGAAACTCAGGATGAGGTAACCTGTGCTAATACCTCTGCTATCTTCAAGAATGCTTGGTGGCGATGTCGGAATTACACGAAGAAAAGCGTACTTCACCGGCAAAGAAACTCATCAAATTCCTTACGTTCTCCTAAGACACATTTACTGGACGATGACTGGGAACGCCTTGTTCTGTACTGGTCCCGAACCAAGAATGTGGTAGGGTCTATGAGCTCATTTTCTATTTTTAAGTATTATATTCTTGCGTCTTACTATACTCTATTCATGTAGAACAAGTGCCTAAACCTGAAGAACAACTATTCCAATTTAAGATTCCATTGCTACCATAGGACATAGATATATGTTTGTTTGATGCTTTTATTATGTACTAGTACTTGGCAATAGAAGACTTGGTAGTTTAATCCTGTCCACCTTACTAATGAACTGGTTCACGAAATGAGTTTCATATACTAGTACATGCTAAACTTGTTATGTGTATGTTTGTTTCTTCTTTTAGAATCTTGTGGAATATTGGGGAAGAGTGCCTTATTAAGCAATGGTAAAGGAAGTAATGCAGATAAGGTTCAGGATAGTGACACATCCTGTCTTGGTTTACTGTTCGAGTTACTGGCCACTACCGCTTGCACAAGCTATTCAAACTCACTGTCTGAATCAGTTCGGTTCTTGAGTCTCAACTACAAGCTAAAAGACATCGACCAATTTGTCTTTGCGACAAAGCGAAGAATATGCGGAAGTCCCGGAGCATTCAGATGCATACTTTCTGGTGCAACAGCAAGCATTGGAGGATTTTAGCGCTAAACAGGACAAAGCTAATCAGCTTGCTAAGCTTATTGTCAGCATGGTGGATACCCAGGTTAACATTTCTTGAGCTCTTCTGAAGTTGTTTCAGTTATGCTCTTATTTTGCTACCGCGTTTATTTGCACTGGTGGCCAATTTTGACGGCCAGTGTATATGATATGCTGCTTTGTTCCCTATATTTGCACTGGTGGCGAACTTTGATGCCTAGTGGATGTAATATGTGTAATAGACGTGATAGCCTAGCGTTAGTTGCTTGCTTATTTATTTCCTTGTTGTCTTGTTTATTAGTTTGCTTGTAGTCATTGCAGTTCTTTTTCCACGGTTAGCTAGTGGCTGCAATAACCTATTTTTTAAAACTAGGCCACAATAACCATGGGCTAATATTTACTGTAGTGACACCGGGCCTCCTGCTGGTCGTAGAAACAGTGGGCCTTCTACGGGCCAAAGAAACAATGGGACTTCTACGGGCCGTAGAAACAATGGGCCTTCTACGGGCCATATCATCAATGGGCCTTATATGGGCCGTATGATCGATTGGCCAAACATGGGCCAAACAGACCGCATTATGGCCGTAAACGGGCTAGAGTTGGAATCGTTCATGGGCCGACCATAACAGGCCATTGTTAATAGGCCGTATTTGATGACGCTATGAAAACGGCCCAACGTATTAACGGACCACAAACGGGCCGACTGTAACCACGGGCTTAATTTAGCCCACAAGTAGAAAATGACAGTAATGGGCCATAAGTAAACGAATGCTGGAAATGAGCCCAAGAATAAATGGGCTCTGAGAAGGCCGAAAGATAACATGGGCTGGAAACGGCCCAACGGAATAACGGGCCGTTAATGGGTATAAAGTGATACACTGTTCTTTACGGGCCAGTTTCACCACAGGCCGTTAATGGGAGTAAAGTGATACACTGTTCATTACGGGCCAGTTTCACCATGGGTCGAAAATAGGCCAAGAGTTACATAGGGCCTCATATGGGCCGAGAGACGTCATGGGCCATACATGGGCCAGAAGTGAAAACGGGAATCATATTGGATGGCCCGGATGACGCTCTTGGTCCTAATTCGAATAGGGCGAACGAGCCTTGGGTTAGCAGGTGTAAATGGGCTATATGCGAACAGGCCGTTAACGAAGGCTTTCCATGGGCGGCCGCCACCTTTTGACCAAGTCAAACGGGCGGCCTTTTCATAGGAATGGGCCTCTGTTGGGCGTGCCATGTGTCGACGTATCATAGCCGCCCTATCGACCCAGCGAGCTGACGCGTGTTTCGTCCGGCCAATAAGAATTTTACACGTGGAAATTTCCCATTGGTCGGGGTTGTTAACGGGTTATCAGATCCAAAACCCGACCCGATAGCTTAACGGCGTTCCGTTACGGTGGATGCCACGTGTCGGTCACCCTTGACGAAAGCACTTCTGTGACGTGCGATTGATCGTCATGGAAGTGGACTCTTCCGTGATGATAATTTTGGTAACGTCATGGAACACTTCTACGAAAGCACAGGTATGACTATCTTGATTCTGTCATAAATGTCATGGATGTAGATGCATGACAAAAAACGCGACCTACTGTGACAAACACGTATCATCATGGAAGTGTATTTTTTTGTAGTACAAACAATATATCTCAGGTACTCTGTCGCGGGAAACCATGGCCACCTATGGGACCAGGAGGCCCCTTGATGGTTGATAACCCACAAGTATAGGGGATCAATTGTAGCTCTTTTCGATAAGTAAGAGAGTCGAACCCAACGAGGAGCAGAAGGAAATGACAAGTAGTTTTCAGTAAGGTAATGTCTGCAAGTGCCGAAACTGTAAGTAGCGAGTAGTTTGATAGCAAGATAATTTGTAACGAGCAAGTAACGATAATAGTAACAAGTATGCAGCAAGGTAGCCTAATCCTTTTGAGGCAAAGGACATGCCAAAACGGTCTCTTGTGATAAGCAAAGCGTTCTTGAGGGTACACGGGAATTTCATCTAGTCACTTTCATCATGTTGATTTGATTTGTGTTCGCTACTTTGATAATTTCATATGTGGGTGGACCGGTGCTTAGGTGCTGTTCTTACTTGAACAAACCTCCTACTTATGATTAACCCTCCCGCAAGCATCCGCAACTACGAGAAAAGTATTAAGGATAAATCCTAACCATAGCATTAAACTCTAGGATCCAATTGTTCCCTTACGGAATAGTGCATAAACTGGGGTTTAAGTTTATGTCACTCTTGCAACCCACCATCTATTTACTACTCCAGAATGCATTCCCTTGGGCCCAAATATGGTGAAGTGTCATGTAGTCGACGTTCACATGACACCACTAAGGGAATCACAACATACATACTATCAAAATATTGAACACATATTAAGTTCACATGATTACTTACGACATGATTTCTCTCGTGACCTCAAGAACAAAAGTAACTACTCACAAACAACAAACATGCTCATGATCAGAGGGGTATTAATATGCATAATGGATCTGAACATATAATATTCCACAAAATAAACCATATTGTAGTCAACTTCAAGATGTAATCAACACTACTAGCCACCCCCTAGCAACAGTTTATAGTTCCGATAACAAGATTGAATACAAGAGATGAACTAGGGTTTGAGATGAGATGGTGCTGGTGAAGATTTTGATGTAGATTGCCCTCCCCAAGATGGGAGAGTTGTTGGTGATCATGATGGCAATGATTTCCCCCTCCATGAGTGAAGTTCGCCCGGCAGAATCGCTTCGCTGGAGGGCAAAAGTGCTCCTACCCAAGTTCCGCCTCGAGACAGCGGTGCTCCGCCCCGAAAGCATTATTATTATTTTTTCTAGGTCAAAAGCACTTATATACCAGAAGATGGGCACCGGAGGTGGGCCGAGGAGGGAACAATACACCAGGGCGCGCTAGGGGGGCCTGGCGCGCCCAGGTGGGTTGTGCCCACCTGATGGCCCCCTCTGGTAGTTATTGGCTCCAATATTCCTTAAATATTCCATAAAAAATCTCCGTGAAGTTTCAGCTCATTTGGAGTTGTGCAGAATAGGTAGATTGACGTAGCTTTTTCAGGTCCAGACTTCCAGCTGCCAGGATTCTCCCTCTTGGTGTGTACCTTGCAAATTGTGAGAGAAAAGGCATTAAAATTACTCCAAAAAGCATTATTATAGATAAAAACATTGTAAATAACAGTAGGAAAACATGATGCGAAATGGATGTATCAAATCCCCCAAGCTTAGACCTCACTTGTCCTCAAGCGAAAACCGAAATCAAAACATGTGCACATGCTTTGAGAGAGATGTGGCGATAAAAACAAAATATGGACATAGAAGCATCATGTTGATTATTATAACAGCAACAAATTAAAACATAAAACTTTTATCATAGGACTTTTATCATACACTTCCCATGAATAAGTAATAGTTCATCGCACAATTGAAGTATAAAGCAAAAACTTTACTAGAAACCAACAAACTATGTTCTTAGTGAACTTTGCAACTACAATTCATCATCTTTTCAGGAAGGGTCAGGAGTCGGAGCCTTTAGGCAAGTCCACATACTCAAGCATGATATAGTCTTCTATGATTGCTAACACACACCGAGTACACATGAGCAAAACGTTTCAACTGGACACATAGAAAGATAGGGGCTTATTGTTTCGCCTCCCAACATACTCACCTCAAGGGTGATGTCAACAATAATAACTCATGCTATCTGTATTCAACTGGACATATGTGACTAGATCTTTCCTCACCACATGATACTTGCCAAGAGAGAAAATAAAAATGAATAGGAGGAAAACTTTGACTCTTTGCATAAAAGTAAAAAAGATAGGCCCTTCGCAAAGGGAAACAGAGTTTGCCATGCACGTATTTGTTTGCATGCTCAAACCCTTAGTGCAAAAGAATGTCACGTTGCATTGCCTCTTAAGATGACAACCTTTATTCTGCAGTCTGACACTTTTATTCTTTGTCATCCAAGTTTGTGCAATGCTCAATTTTCTCTTACACAAAAAGATCTCATATATCTAGAAGCAATTTTATTGCCTTTTTGCACCGATGACAACTTACTTGAAGGATCTTGTTCAATCCCTAGGTAGGTATGGTGGACACTTGAAAAAGATTTGGGTTTAAAGTCTTTTGGATGCACAAGTAGTATCTCTACTTAGTGCAGAAATTTTTGGCTAGCAAAGATAGGGAGCAAGCATCACATGTTAAAGGATCTATGACAATATGACTTCTATGTGAATATAAACATACATAAACCATTACGTTGCCTTCCTTGTCCAATGTCAAAAATTTTGCCATATAATATTTTGGTGAGGGCTCACAATCACAAAAGATTTCTAGGATAGTATATTCATATGTGAATCTTCCCTTCCCTTATTAATTCTTTCATGAGTTGCATCACTGACTAATGCTATGTTTGTCATTCTATAATAAAATTTTCTTACCTATAACTTTCCTAGTGTGGTGCTATCACCTACCATAGGATTAGTATATGATCTCATTAATTTATTTCCTTTCTTTTGTTTACTTTCTTTCTCCTTTTCTTTTCTTTTCTTTATTTGCAGTTTGAAAGTAAAGAAAGTAAATACTCGAACTAACTTTATTATATAACTTGCACACAATAACAATGATAGATCACTAAGCAAACTCTCAAAGAGGAAAAGATCGAACTAAACTTTATTCATCTAAACAAAAGACTGAACTAGGATAAGCAAAAGCAAAAATATAGTGAGATGATACGATACCGGGGCACCTCCCCCAAGCTTGGTGAAAGCCAAGGGGAGTGCCCATACCTGATACTCAGTTCTCCTTTGGTGGTGAAGAATGTAATGGTGGTGATGAAGCGATCTTGCTCCTCTCTCTTCGTCTCGATCTTAATCAGCCAAGTATCTTCTTCCATGTTGTTGGAGGAGCGGGAAGACATGACGCCTGCCTTGATAAATCTGACCAAAAACTGTAAGAAAGGAGAACAGAGGATTTTCTCCGGGATACGGTGGTTAACAGGTTCGGGAAGTATATATAGATTTTTTTATCTTGGAGTACAAGTATACAGAAGAAAAAGGAGTACAAGAGGTGTCCCAGGTGGGCACAACTCACCTGGGCGCGCCAGGCATGCTTGGCGCGCCCTGGTGTATTGTGCCTACCAGGGTACACTTACTAGAAATTTCTTTATTTCTAAAATTCAAGAATATTCCAAAACTAACAGAAAATATTTTTATAGATTTTTTGGAGTCTGTTTACTTACCGTATCACATACCTTCTTATTTTGACGATTCTGGAGTGTTTCGGAAGGACTCTTTTATGTGTTCTTCCGGTGTCAAAGTTTGAATAATATTGCTTTCAACATTAATAGGCGTACGTGAGATATAATGCTTTATTCGTTGCCCGTTGACAACCTTCGGGTTAGTACCTTCGAAGTTATTTATTTTGATGGCTCCAGACCGGTAAACCTCCTCGATGACATATGGGCCTTCCCATTTCGAGAGGAGTTTTCCTACAAAGAATCTAAAATGAGAGTTGTACAAAAGAACATATTCTCCGACTTTAAACTCACGTTTTTGGATTCTTTTGTCATGCCATCTTTTAACTTTTTCTTTGAATAATTTTGCATTTTCATAAGCTTGGGTTCTCCATTCATCCAATGAGCTTATATCAAATAACCTCTTTTCACTAGCAAGTTTGAAATCATAGTTGAGTTCTTTAACTGTCCAAAAAGCTTTATGTCCTAACTCAAGAGGCAAATGACAAGCTTTTCCATAAACCATTTTATAAGGAGACATACCCATAGGATTTTTATATGCTATTCTATAAGCCCAAAGTGCATCATCTAATTTCTTAGACCAATTCTTCCTCGACCTATTAACAGTCTTTTGCAAAATTAATTTTATTTCTCTATTGCTAAGCTCAACTTGACCACTAGACTGAGGATGATAAGGTGATGCAATTCTATGGTTAACATCGTATTTAGCTAGCATTTTACGAAAAGCACCATGAATAAACTGTGAACCACCATCAGACATTAAATATCTAGGAACTCCAAACCTTGGGAAAATAACTTCCTTAAGCATTTTAATTAAGGTGTTGTGATCAGCACTACTAGTTGGAATAGCTTCTACCCATTTAGTAACATAATCAACAGCAAGCAAAATATGTGTATACCCATTAGAGGAAGGAAAACGTCCCATGTAATCAAATCCCCAAACATCAAATGGTTCAACAGCAAGTGAATAATCCATAGGCATTTCTTGACGCTTACCAATATTACCTATTCTTTGGCATTCATCACATGATGAGACATACATACGAGCATCCTTGAAGAGAGTAGGCCAATAAAATCCAGATTGCAATACCTTGTGAGCGGTTCTATCTCTAGCATGATGCCCTCCATATGGTTCGGAGTGACATTTCCATAGGATTTCCCCCTATTCATGCTCAGGTACACAACATCTAATAATACCATCTACTCCTTTATAAAGATGTGGTCATCCTAAAAGTAATGTCTTAAAGCATAGCAGAATTTTTTCTTTTGTTGGTAAGTGTAGCTAGGTGGTAAATATGTAGCAAATATTTAATTAGCATAGTCAGCATACCAAGGAGTACAGTTAGCAACATTTATTGCAGCTAACTGCTCATCAGGAAAACTATCATCAATAGGCAGTCGGTCATCAAGCACATTTTCAAGCCTAGACAAGTTATTAGCTACGGGGTTCTCAACTCCTTTTCTATCAATAATATGCAAATCAAATTCTTGTAGCAAGAGAACCCAATGGATAAGTCTAGGTTTAGCATCTTTCTTTTCCATAAGATATTTAATAGCAGCATGGTCTGTGTGAACAGTTACTTTGGAATCAACAATATAAGGTCTAAATTTTATCACTAGCAAACACCACTGCCAAGAATTCTTTTTCAGTAGTAGGATAATTTCTTTAAGTATTGTCTAGAGTTTTACTAGCATAATGAATAACATTGAATTTCTTATCAACTCTTTGTCCTAGAACAGCACCAACAACATAATCACTAGCATCACACATAATTTCAAAAGGCAAGTTCCAATCAGGTGGTTGAACAATAGGTGCAGAGATTAAAGCTTTCTTGAGTGTTTCAAAGGCTTCTAAACAATCATCATCAAAAACAAAAGGAACATCCTTTTGCAAAAGATTAGTGAGAGGCCTAAAATTTTTAGAGAAGTCTTTAATAAACCTCCTATAGAAACCAGCATGGCCTAGAAAACTACGAATACATTTGATGTCCTTGGGACATGGCATTTTCTTAATAGCATCAACCTTAGCTTGGTCGACTTCAATACCTTTTTTAGAAATTTTATGACCCAAGACAATACCTTCATTAACCATAAAGTGGCACTTCTCCCAATTCAAGAAAAGATTTGTTTGTTCACATCTCTGCAAAACTCGATCAAGATTGCTTAAACAATCATCAAAAGACTTCCCATAAACAGAAAAGTCATCCATGAAAACCTCAAAAATCTTTTCACAAAATTCAGAGAATATAGCCATCATGCATCTTTGAAAGGTAGCAGGTGCATTACATAAACCAAAAGGCATACGTCTATAAGCATAAGTTCCAAAAGGACAAGTAAAAGTAGTCTTTTCTTGATCAGGTTGAGATACAGGTATTTGTGAAAAGCCAGAATATCCATCAATGATGCAAAAGTGTGTGTGCTTAGATAATCTTTCAAACATTTGATCAATAAAAGGCGAAGGGTAATGATCTTTCCTAGTATCTTTATTTAGTTTTCTAAAATCAATTACCATTCTATAGCCTGTAACAATTCTTTGTGGAATGAGTTCATTCTTATCATTAGGAACAACAGTAATACCTCCTTTCTTAGGGACACAATGAACATGACTTACCGATTTACTATCAGCTATAGGATAGATTATACCTGCTTCCAGAAGTTTTAATATTTCCGTTCTTACCACTTCTTTCATCTTCAGATTTAACCGACGTTAGTGATCAACAACTGGTTTAGCATCAAGTTCCATATTAATTTTGTGCTGACATAGAGTGGGACTAATGCCCTTTAAATCATCAAGAGTATATCCAATAGCAGCTCGATGCTTCCTTAGAACTTTCAATAATCTTTCTTCTTCATGCTCTGATAATAAAAGGATATATTTTCTTTTCATTAAGCATATTTCAAAGTGTCTGGCAGTTGTTTTAATTCAAAGGCATGATCACCTTTAGGTGGACGAGGACCTCCTAGAGTTTCAATACGCAAATTGTGCTTAAACAGAGGACGTTGTTCAAAGAAAATATTATCTATTTCATTTCTTTCATGCATATGTAAATCATTTTCATGGTCTAGCAAGTATTGTTCTAAAGGATCAGTAGGTGGCACAACAATAGAAGCAAGACCAATGAATTCATCCTTGCTAGGCAATTCTGTCGGATGTGGGGTTCCGGCAAAACCCTTAAGCTTCGAACTCTGGGGTGCGCACGAAGTTCTTTCCCTCCTACCAATCTACGCCCTAGCTCGCTAAGATCTCGCGGACAAACTCGACGAACTCACAACACGGAAGGACACGAGATTTATACTGGTTCGGGCCACCGTTGTGGTGTAATACCCTACTCCAGTGTGTGGTGGTGGATTGACTCTCGGGCTGATGAAGAATAGTACAAGGGGAAGAACAACCTCCTGAGGTTGGGGTGTTCTTGTGCTCTGTGGACTTGTGGATGAGAACTCAGTCGGATCGACCTCTCCCTACTGTGGTGGCTAGCTCTACTTATATAGGCCCTGGTCCTCTCCCCATATATTGAGCGGGAAGGGAGCCAACAATGGCGGGCAAGTTTGAAAGGGGATAGCTAGTACAAGCTATCCTGACAAAAGCGGTCTTCGCTTGCAAAAGGCTCTGGTGGTGACGCCGTCTTGGGCTCCACGGTGACCTCCGTCTTGCCGTCCTGCTGGTCTTGGTCTCGTTGCACCGATATGGAAACCTTTGCCTGATGCCTCGGTACTCTGCGCATGTGCCTGCCTCCTTAGCACCAAATAGGAAACAAGGACGCTGGCGCCCGCCTGGTGCCGGTCGTCATGGCTCACGTCACGAGAGCCTTGCGAGGTTTTCTCCGCCTTGATCTCTCCGCTCCTCGCGAGCCTTCCTGGAGAGGTCGCTCCTGAGGGGGTCTTGCGTCGTCCGCCTCGCGAGGCTTGGCCCCTCACGGCGGTCTTGAATGCCTTGTTGGTGAAGATGGGCCGCACAGGCCCGCCAGCATAGCCACGCCGTGGGCCGCAGGCAGGAAAGTATGGGGACCCCCGTTTCCAGAACACCGACAGTAGCCCCTTGGCCCAAGGTGTGCTCGGGCTTGGCTTCGCGGCGAAGCCAAGGGTCAAGCACGGAGTGCCACGGGCCCCCAAAGCCTGCGGCCTCGGTCGACACATGGTGGTTGATTGGACGTGGGCGTCTCCACTCCCCCACGCGGCCTTGGCAACTGCCCGTCCTGACAAAAGGCTGGCGCAGACAGTGTTTGCCTTCATTGTTTCTTCCTCGCCTTGCTCTAGATCCCCTTTCTCGCTCCCCACCTCCGGTACCTCCAGATCTGCTCCAATCTTGCTCCACATCTGCGACCCATGGCGCCGTGCAAGACCAAGACCTCCTCGGCGCCGGCTTGGTATGAGCCAGCTCTTGAAGCTCCCACCATAACGGAAAAGAGCCTCGCCTCCGTGTGTCTGCTGACGGCTGGGGAGAGCAACGAAGGGGGGAAGATGGAGCTTCGGCTTGCCTCCGATGTGCCGGAGCCTGAGGGAAACACCTTCTTCCCCTTCTTCTCGAGTAGCATCGTCGTCGGGTTGGTTCCCCCTTCTCCGATTTCTTTTTTGAGGTCCTTGACCACTACGGGTTGCAGGCGTTGCACCTCCACCCCAACTCTATCCTCCTCCTGTCCATCTTCACCTACTACTGTGAGGCGTACCTGGGCGTGATGCCATCCGTGGCGCTTCTATGCCACTTCTTCTTCCTTCGCGTCAGTGAGGGACATATCTCCGGGTGTGCAAATTTCATCGCATCTGGCAAGGCCAACTCAATCTCGAGCACCGGGAAGAGGGCCGACAATATCCGGGCCAAATGGGTCATGAAGGACACCAAGCGTGCCCATCCGCGTTTCGCCTTGCCAACGGAGGTGCCCCAGTTTAACAAGGGGTGGCCCTGCGAGAAGTTCACTGACGAGCGGGCGATAAATGCATCTTTGGGCAGAATCTGCATCGACACGAAGCCGTGCAGCGAAGGCGGCGAAGGTCACAGGGGCCATGCTCCTGAGGGAATTCTTGATGTTGCGCGTCGCCTCGCTCCAGGCGCGGTCGCGCCCCTTGTGGAGCTCGGAGATGAAGAAGACAAGACCCGCCTGAGGCCAGGGGCCCTGCCTGGCGACGAACTGGCTGCTGTCCTGCGCCTCCTGGTAGGGGACAACCAGGAGTACCTGTCGGCGTTCTGGGAACGGGGGTACCCAGACTTGCCGGCCTGTGGCCTGCGGCGTGGCTCAAGGGGTGGCCCGGCACGGCCCATCTTCATCAGCACAAGCTCAAGACCCTCGCAAGGGGCCAAACCTCATGAGGCCTGACGAGAAGCTTCCTCGAGCACGGCCTCGTCAGGCTGGCTCGCGAGGAGGCGGAGAGATCAAGGTGGGGTACCTCACGAGGTGCCCATGACGCAGCCATGACGACCAAGAGGCGCCCGGTGGCGCCCGGCCCAGCAGATGTCCTCATTTCCTCTTTGGTGCAAAGGGGGCAAGCGCAGGCGGGAGCATCAAGCAAAGGCACCCGTTTCGGTGCAACAAGACCAAGATCGTCGCAACGGCAGGAAGGAAGTCATCGTGGAGCCCAAGCCGGCGTCACCACCAGAGCCTTTGACAGGCGAGGACCAACTTTAGTCAGGATAAGTGTACTAGATGTTCCCCTTCAAAATGGCCAATCGTTGGCGCCCTTCCTACTCAATATTTGGGAAGTGGCCCAGGGCCTTTGCCTATAAATAGGACTAGCCACCCACAGAGCTAGAGGCACCTTTGAATCTTCGAGAGAGAGCTTGATCCGGCATCGAGAGATCAATCGCAGAGAGAGAGAGAGAGAGAGGGAGAGAGAGAGAGAGAGAGAAGCGACTGAACTCCCCTTAGCAGTTCATCACACCAGCCAAGAACAACCCCTCCCGAGGTTGTTCCTCCTTGTATTGTTCATCATCAGCCCCAGAGCCAATCCACCACGCCACAAACTAGAGTAGGGTACTACACCACAATGGTGGTCCGAACTAGTATAAACCTTGTGTCTCTTGTGCTGTTCTTTTGGTAGTTTAGATCCTAGCGAGGCGGCGAGGTGCAGATAGGTAGGGGGTGAGATCTCCGCGTGCACCCCAGAGTTCAAACCTAGAGGGTCTGCCGGAACCCGAAATCCGACATTTGGCGCGCCAGGTAGGGGCGCACCGGAATCCATCTCCCGCCGCCTTGTTCTTCGCCACCCATCGCATCCATGTCAGACGCTCGTCGGGCCCGCGCCGAGCGCCGAGCCGCTCTTGCTGCCCGCGTCGCCCAGACGACCCCCGTTGGCGGCCGCCCCCGCCGTTCCCCGTCGCCCGCCATCAACGCCGCCACCGGCCCGGCGGGGAACGAGCAGCAAGCGTCGTCCCAGCATCCGTCCGTGAGGCGAGACGGCCGCACCGCTACTCCTTCACTCGCCCCAGCTGGTTCTTCGTCTCGCGCGCTCCGCGCGCCCATGGAGGCTCGAGCTGCGCTCATCGCGGCAAACGAGCTCCTGCGCTACCGCCCTGTTGACGACGTCTACGAAGAGTGGCTCGACCGCGTCGCCGCCGAGCTTCGTCCGCGCGAAGGCTCCCCAGCGCCGTCCTTCTCGCTGCCGCGCCCGCCCTGCAGGCGATGAAGCTCGAGGCGCCTCAGCCTCCCCCTCAAGAAGGCACCTTGGCCCCAAGGCGCGTGGCCCCGGGGCGGAACCCACTCCGTCCGGTGCCAGCACAGCAAGAGCAGAGCTGTCAAGAGGTCCCTCGCCCCCAAGAAGCTGCCCGCGTGCTCCCTGCACCGGCTCGTCTGGACCGCGCTCCTGCTCCAGCACGCGAAGACCCCACGCTGCTCCCAGCGGTAGCGCATGGGGACCTGCAAGACCAGGCTCTTCGTCGCCAAAGGCCTCCCGTGGCCACAGCAGGCTGCCGCGCCTTCACCATCGAAGCCGCGACATCGCGTGGCCACAAGTTCAAGCGGACCTGCCTCCTCGCTATGACGGTACGGCCGACCCTGCGGAGTTCCTCCAGCTCTACGAGCTGGGCATCGAAGCCGCCAATGGGGACGAGAAGGTCATGGCGAACTGGTTTCCCATGGCACTCAAGGACGGGGCCCGCACCTGGCTCCTGAACCTGGCTCCCGGCACGATCTCCTCCTGGGACGAGATGCGCACCCGCTTCATCGCCAACTTCCAAGGTACTCGTGACCGGCCTCCTGCCGTGAGCGACATGCGCCGCATCAAGCAGCAGCCAGGGGAGACCTGCAGAAGTACATCCGGCCTTCAACAATGCACGCCTCAAGATTCCAAAGGTGACCGAGGAGGCCATCATCTCAGCCTTCTCCGACGGTGTGCGAGACGTCAAGATGAAGGAGGAGCTGGCGATGCATGAAGATCTGTGCACATCCTTGGAGCTGTTCAACTTGGCGACCAAGTGCGCCAGGGCTGAGGAAGGACGCCTTTCCACCTCGAGCTGCTAGCCGCAGAACCGAGAGAAGAAGTCCAAGGCCAAGGGCGTGAAAGCGCAAGGGGCTGCCGGCTGTGGCGAACCAGACACCAAGCGAGGCAGAGATCAGCCCGAGTCTTCCAAGGGCAGCCGGTAGTGTGTGTACCATGACCTCCACACCCACAACACCAACGAATGTCAAGAGCTCCGAGCCGTGCGAGAAGGGAGAATCGGTCGATGCCCCGACCGCAACGACCGAGGCTACGGCCGAGGAGGAGGAAGAAACGCAGGACGCTGGGAAGACCATGGCCCTCGCCAGGGGTGGCGTGACCGACCTCGCGAGGATCGTGGCGGGGATCAGCCTCGCAAGGGAGGCTGGAGGGATCAGCCTCGTGAGGATCGCCCGCAGGAAGCGCAGGCCTCCCTCCTCTGCCACCGCAGCCAAGGAGAAATGAGGACCATCATCGGGGCGAGGGGCTGGGGCTTCAGAGACAGCAGCGATCGCTTGCATCCTGGGCGGAGCTCAAGCCCCAGCCTCTCAACGCATCTTCAAGCAGTTCGCCCGCGAAGTGAATGCAGTCCTCCCTAAGCTCGAGGCCACGTGCCCTCTCAGGTGGTCAGCGTGCGCCATCATGTTTAGCTCAGCAGATCAGCTCAAGTGCGCGGCCACAGCTGGAGTCCTCCCGATGCTTTGTTCCCCAATAATCAGCAACGTGCAAGTCACCAGAACCCTCATCGATGGCGGAGCAGGGCTCAATGTCCTGTTCCCCAAGAAGAAGAAGACATTTCCAGGCCCGACCCCTCGGGAGGCAGGCCCCTCTGGGTCCGCGCCTGTTCAGGGGGCACCTCCTTCTATCGCATAGGAAGGCGCGCCCGGCGCCCTCCTCAAGCAAGGCTCGGGAGCTCTCTCCTGGAGGGTACCGACCTTGCTAAGGTCACGAGGGAGGCGCTTGGGCACCACTTGGGGGCGTGTTTCAAAGCACGTTTCCCTCAGGAAGGAGCATGGCAAGGAGGGCCAAACCCTCAGGAGTTCGTCAGCCAGATCATTCAGGAGCTGCAAGAGTCAAGAGTCATGAGTGGCAGCCGCGGCACACCGCCGTAGCTCCCCATCCAGGTGAGGATGGTGGGCTGCTCGTCTGCATCGACATACCAGGGCTCAACCGAGCCGCCTCTCAGGAGCACTTCTGGCCCTCACGCGCGGGGCGCTGCGAAGGTCCACCCCACAGCTACGTTCGCATGCCTTACGATTTGCTGAACGTGGCCGCCACGCACCAGCTCCTCGTGAGGGGCATCCTGGAGGCTCAAGAGGCCAGGCGTTCCGCAGTCCTGGCGGAGATGGAGATGATTCGCGAGGAGCCACCAGTGCCTCTGGAGCCTCCCGAGGCTCCAGGGCCTAGGGTCTCGTGAAAGTCGGCTTCCGCATTCCACGACGTCTGCTACTTCATCGTCCCTTCGTCTTCAACGTTATCAGGTGACATCCTTCAAGTTTCATTTCCAGCTGGGAGCGCCCCCCAGGACTGCATCATTCCCAGGCCGGGTGGGTCCGTCCCTGTGGCATGTATCCCTTTTACTTCATGTTCCTAGCTTACTTTGTTGGGGGCGCCCCTCGGGCTGCATCCTCCCCAAGTCGCTCGGGCCAGACCCAGCGGCATGTACCCCTCTTGCCTTTATTTCGGGTCATGCATTCGACACATCATGATTGTTATTTAATGCATGTCCACGGCACCCCTTCTTCCTTCATGTCAGCCGCTTGCACGTTAAAGGGGGGGGGTACCTAAGCATCGCGACTCATGGGCTCCTACTAGCTCTCCAGCCCTCACCCTCTGGCCTCGTCCACGGCATCGCGACCTGGCATACCAGCGACGGCTGAGACCCGCTCGAGGGCCAGACACAGGGGCGTGAACCGTCGACATCTAACCAAATTTGCAAGAACACATCACAAGTTAAGGCCCAGTGCAAAGCGCAACCCGCCTTTGGAGGTAGGGGCCCCGCCCGTGAGTCCTGCTACTGGCTCATGGGTGCCTAGATACACCTCGTCGAGCCCTACCGTGCCAGCCACGTGTCGAGGCGGGGCTGTACCTGCGCCCAGGGGCTCCTCCCGAGGGGAGCCCCCTCCCACGCACTGCTGGAAGCACCATGCTCCTTGTTGGCTGACAACAACTTTGTCGAGGAGAGGCTATGCCCGTACACATCTGAGCGCTATGCTCGGCTGGTGATAAACAAGCGAGGTGGCCCGGCCGCATCAACCTCGGGGAGCCCAGAGCTCAATGTCTGGCCTCATCGCGCGCCTCCCTCGGGAGTGCCAGCAGGGGGCTGAGCACGGGGCTACGCACAGGTCACGCCCAGACGCACGCCACCCAGCCAGGCCCCTCGGGCCTGGTTCGTCGCACGTCTCTCCCCAAGCGGAGCCAAGGTATGAAGACCGTTTGAACATCAAGGGGGACTCCTGAGCATCGCGACTCAGGAGCCTAACTGGTCACGTAGCCCCTCACTCCTTAGTTCCGAAAGGCTAACGGCGGTTGAGGTATCTTGAGGCAGGGCTCTGCAGACGTAGAATGGTAGATTCACCCATACATCTCACCTCCCTACTTGTTGTTAAATGCGCCAAGGGGACTCTGAGCATCGCGACTCAGAGCCTAACTTGTCACGTAGCCCCTCACTCCTTGGTCCCGTCCTGGTTTCCGGTCGGGGCTAATGGCGGCTGAGGTATCTTGTGAGGGCAGGCTCTGCCCGGCGTAGAACATAAGCAAGTAGGAAGGAAAAGCGCAAATCTCAAGGAATTCAAAAGCAAATATTACAGTCCATAACTGTTGTCACAACACCAAACGCGAAGTTTAAACGCCTCCCGAGGCATGATGCATGTTGCAGGAGCTGAAAGCAGAGCAGGAGCCACAAAGGAGTCACTTGTTGTGGCGGAGCTGTCTGGGCGGGTTCGCCTCGTGAAGCCTCCCGGGACCGGCAGCGCCTCACTTCCGGCTTGGTGCTGAAGGCCGGAACCGCCAGTGAGCCTCCGCTCGACCCTTCACGGCCTCGGCCGGCGGCAGCAAGCTCACCGCTCCACGGGCTCCAACAGGCTGTCGAGGTCGGCGTCGGGATCGCGAAGGTAGGCGTGGGTAAGGGCGCAGCGTCAGTACGGAAAAACGAGACCACGCGCCACGGCCTCAGCCGTAAGGCCAAGGCCGAGGGTGACATCTTCAAGGGCACGGATCAGGAAGGGAAGCAGCTTGGCTGGGCCGTCCTCGGCGCCGGCCAGAGGGCTTTCCAGGCCGCTGTCGTAAAGAGACCTCAGCAAAGTCCGAGCCTTCACCTCCATCTCCGTGAAGGCCACGCGGTCCTCGGCGAGGACCCGCGCCTTGCCGTCCAGCTCGACCCTCTGCGCCTCCAACTCCTGCTCCAGCGCACCCAGGCGGTCACGGCGCTTGTTAAGCCTGGCGTCCCGGTCCTTGACGGCCGCCTCGCGAGCCTTCATGTCTTCCTCCTTCTCTTGGCGGGCCTTGGGCCTCCTTGGCAAGCTGGTCACGCAGGCCCTGCAGCTCGCTCTCCTGCGCCTTGCAGCGACCTCGGACATCGGCTACCTCCCCCAAGGCGGCGTCGCGAGCAGCCTTCGCCCCAAGGACGGCCTGCTTCTCCTCGTCGCAAGCCGTCGCGGCCTGAACCAGCGCCGCTCGAATCGAAGCGTCAGAGCGAACCCAGCCAGAGGCCAGCTCCAAGCGCCCGGCCACCAAGCGAGGGTCGGCGCCCAGAAGATCTTGCCGCAGCCGGTCTAGTTCAGCAGCAGCACGATCCAGGACAGTGGGAGGAGTCGGAGAGACAGCAGTTGGTGGAGTAGGAGGAGAGGACGGCAGCGTAACCACAACATCCTGAGGCGGGACCTTCTGCGGCCCCAACAGTGCAGCGATGGCATCGAGCAAGGATACCTCGGGAGTCACTTGGGCCATGGGGGCTGAGCTCGCCCCAGCTAGCTCCGCCAAGCCTCGCGAGGATGACCGGGCAGGAGAGGCCCGTGTCTTGCCGTCACCTTCTTTCGCGGGCGGAGGCGCTGCCCCAGACAAAGCCTCGGGAGCTCCCTTCAGCTTCTTCGCCGCAGGAGCCAGCCTAGCCAAGAGATGAGGATATCAAGCCTCAGCGACAAAGCAAGGAATAAAACAAGAATCAAGCACTTACTGGTCATCACTCGCGGGCTCGAGCAACCTCCGGCCATACTTGAAGCCCGAGAGCCGGCTGCAGGGATCAGCCTCAAGAGGCCCGGGAGCAGGAGGCATGTCTGCGGTAGACCCGCGGAGGACCAGCCCAGTCCTGTCCTTCTTCGGGATCGGGGGCAAGCTCTCGCCGCCCCGCTCATCGCCATCCTCTTCGTCGCTCGGCAAGAGGCGGAGAGCGCGGGACTTGCGCCAGGGGAGGGGCGCTCTTGACTCCCCGTCGGTCGCCTCGGAGTCAGGCCCCCCTTCCCGCTCCTCTTCTTCCTCCTCTTCGCTGGAGTAGCCGGAGGACACGTTCACCATCGCCAGGGCCGCCGGGTCCTCAGGAACCACCGCGGGCACGGGCCCGTCCCCATTGAAGACGGGCATGGAGTCCACCGCCTGCTCCCAATCGTCTCGAAGGAACAGGGATACAGGAGCGCCCTCCAGCCTCACCACGTCTCCCCCTACCAAAGATTGGAGGACCGCGGCCAGATCTTCGTCGGCCAAGACTGCGGGGCTCAAGGGCCTCCAATGAGGCAATCTTAGCATCGAAGGGGGCCACCTGGTGCTCCAAGAACTCCCTCAGGAGCGACGCACTGGTCAGCTTCGCCGCCGCCATGTTGCCCGGCCACAGGTCCACGTCCATCTTCTCCAGCACCGGCTTCGCGCGGGGATCCACGAGTTCCGCGCGAGACCAATCGTCGGAGGTTGTGGGCTGCTCCGTGGGCAGAATCAGCCGATGATGGATGCGCCCAGCATCTACCATGACCCACTTTCTCCTGAAGCCCTCAATCCTCTTCCTGGGCTTTGAGATGGCGTTGGAGCTGCCATACGCGACAAAGCTCGTGCACGCGGAGATGGACCCGCGAGAGGTCCGGAGGTAGAAGTAGTGGCGCAGCAAGGCCACTGAGGGCTGCACGCTGACATGAGCCTCACAATAATAGGGGCCTATCGCCAGAAGAAGAACAAAGTTCGGGTGGAGATGCAGAGCTTGCAGTTTGTAATGGCGGAGGACAAAAAAGAAGAACTCAGAAAAGGGAGGCACCAGACCGGCAGCAATGGCGCTCACGAAGAGCGGATAGACGGTGCTTCCTTGACCCTCAGGAAGGGCGGAGCCGGCCCTGAGCACCGCTGCACCATCGTCGCCTTGCGCCGCCACCATCCGGCGCACCCGGGCAAGGCCCTTCTCCGACACGTTCGGCGAGTGAGTATCAAGCTTCGGCTGGGGTCTGGCGAGGCGCCATGTCTTGCTAGGGCACGCGGTCGAAGTAGATCTGGAGGTTTCGGAGGCAGGAAGGAAAGGCGCAAGAAAGGGGATCTGGGCAATGACCGGAGGAGGCAAAGGAGGCAAAGCCTAGACGGGTGCCGCACTTCAGCCGACCGCGTAGTTGCTAAAGGCGCCCGTCCCAATCAACCGCCACGCGGCGCCCAAAACCTCGGGCTGTTAGGGCCAGCTGGCCAGACTTGCCCCTCGCTTCTGCTCGGCCAAGTCCGGGCGCGCTTTGGGCCCGGGGGCTCTGTCGGTGTTGCAGGGAACGGGGTACCAGTGCACTGCCCGCGGCCTGCAGGCGTGGCTCAAGGGGTGGCCCAAAGACGGCGCATCTTCATCGGCACAAGCTCAACACCCTCGCGAGGGCCAAGCCTCATGAGGGGCGGACAACAGGAAGCTTCCTCAGGCACGGCCTCGTCAGGCTGGCTCGCGAGGAGGCGGAGAGATCAAGGCGGGGTACCTCACGAGGTGCCCATGACGCAAGCCATGATGACCAAGGGCACCAGGCGGGCGCCAGCTCACGCAGTGTCCTCGTTTCCTCTTTGGTGCAAAGGGGGCAAGCGCAGGCGAGAGCATCAAGCAAAGGCACCCGTTTCGGTGCAACAATACCAAGTCTGTCGCAACGGCAGGAAGGAAGTCATCGTGGAGCCCAAGTCGGCGTCACCGCCAGAGCCTTTGACAGGCAAGGACCAACTTTAGGTAGGATAAGTGTACTAGATGTTCCCCTTCAAAATGGCCAATTGTTGGCGCCCTTCCCGCTCAATATTTGGGAAGAGGCCCAGGGCCTTTGCCTATAAATAGGACTAGCCACCCACAGAGCTAGAGGCACCTTTGAATCTTCGAGAGAGAGCTTGATCTGGCATCGAGAGATCAATCGCAGAGAGAGAGAGAGAGAGAAGCGACTGAACTTCCCCTAGCAGTTCATCGCACCAGCCAAGAACAGCCCCTCGCGAGGCTGTTCCTCCTTGTATTGTTCATCATCAGCCCCAGAGGCAATCCACCACGCCACAAACTAGAGTAGGGTATTACACCACAATTGTGGCCCGAACTAGTATAAACCTTGTGTCTCTTGTGCTGTTCTTTTGGTAGTTTAGATCCTAGCGAGGCGGCGAGGTGCAGGTAGGTAGGGGGTGAGATCTCCGTGTGCACCCCAGAGTTCGAACCTAGAGGGTCTGCCGGAACCCGAAATCCGACAGTACCCGCCAAGTGCCTTCGCTCCCTCGTTCCTCCGCAAGGATTGGGAGCCGCTTGTGCTTTCCAGGCCGACCTTCGACGCATGCGGGCTGGTGCCGCCTGCGCTTTCCGGAACCCCAGCAGCACCAAAGCTGGTGGAGGTGGCCTCCGACGAGTCCGGTGGGGGAAAGGAAGAAGAGGGGGATTCGGAGGTGACCCTCGAGGAGATGGGAGAGAACTCCCCATTGAGCAAAGCTGAAATCCTCCGTGCCCTTCCTGACGACGCCGAAGTCGAGGTCCGCCAAGAGGAGGGGGATCCGCCTGTCGTCCCTACAAGGAGTAGGTCGTCACCGATCTCTCGGGATGTCGTCCCCGCCTTGGTGCCGCCTGGGGCTGTCTCCAGCTCTCCTGCTGCATCGCCTTCTGCAGCCGGGGCCCGCACGCCCACTTCCCAGGCTCCGAGGCTTTCAAGCTTCTAGCTCCCCAAGTGGAACTATGTCGCGGTGGATCAGTAAGTGTTTGACCTCCATCTTGTTTTCGCTCTTGTCGCTGCTTCCTGACTTTCGTCTTTGGCTGCCCAGGCCGCTGCTCCCGGCAAAGAAGAGGAAAGAGGGTACGGTGATCGCGCCCTTTTCTGCTAAGAAAGGAGGCGCCAGCGCCCGCACCTTCCCAGCCCGGTCGTCTTTGCGAGGCCAGGAGGAATATTGCCGGGAGGAGTCAGCCCCCATGGCCCCGCTGGATCCTGAAGTGCCGGCGTCTGGCCCGGTTGAAGAGGTCCCACCTGCTCCGGAGCCTGCGGTCTCCCAGGCCTTGGTGACGGTGTCATCTCCTCCTACTGTTGCACCTCCACTCCCAGGTTCTTCTGCTCCTGCTGTTGTTCTAGAGTGCGCTCTTTTGGAGATGACCCACTGCAGGCAGATCTCCTGGGCGCGGACCCGCGCCTGTTGGCCGGGCGCCTGGAGCAGGCCTCTGGCAGGCTTCATTCCGACCTGGCGGTCCGCGCGACGCTGAGCCAGGCCGCGGCATCTTCCGAGAAGGAGAAACAGAGTGCCGCCAATGCCGCAGCCGATCGTGAGGCGGCGCTGAAAGACGCCAAGGCCGCCAGCGACCGCTGGCAAGAGCTGGAGGACGAGCTGAAGGACCTGCGCGACAAGCATGCCAAAGAAGCACGAGGCCGCCTGGTGAAGGAGGAGGAGATGAAGACCCGGGAGAACGCTGTCAAGAACCGTGATGCTGAGCTGGAGGAGTTGGGGAAGACGCAGGCCGCCGAGCGCAGCCGGCTGGAGTAGCTGGAGCGAAAGGTGAAGGCGAGGGAAGCCAATCTTGATGCCAAGGCACGAGTCTTGGCCGAAGACCGCGTGGCCTTTGCCGATCTCGAGGAGAGGTCTCGCAAGGCACTGAAGACACTCTACGAGCACGGCTTGGAGAGGCCGCTGTCCACCGATGAGGACGGTCCCGCCCTGCTGCTTCCTTCCTTGGTGAAGGCGCTTGAGGAGGTTGTGGATGGTATCTGTCCCACGGCAGAGGCAGAAGCCCGCGTCCTGTCTTCAGCTGCATTGACTCGTGTCTTAAGCCACCTGCACCTTCGCGACCCCAACGCTTGTCTTGACGAGCTGCTGGAGCCTGTGGCTGAAGATCACTGTGAAGCCGCTGCCGCAGCCGTGCAAGGTCAGGTAGAGGCCCTGCTGAAGAGGTTCCGCGGCTTTGCCTCCGCACCCTTGTCCGGCGATGCCGCTGATCGCGCGGCCGATGGTGCAGGTGAAGGCATCGCTACCCAGGGAGGAGCACCTTCAGCAGGCGATGGCGGTGTCCAGGGGTGAGATGCAGCTGACCTTCGGTTTCGTCCCTGTAACATTCATCAGGCCTCGTGGAGGCGTTAAACTTTCATTTGATATTGTGAGGACAATATGTTTTGTAATATTTGCTTCAAGATTTTGCGATTTCCTTCCTATCCGCTTTGGCTTCTGCATTGGCAGAGCCCGACCCCGCGCATACCTCGACCGTCGTTGGGCCGACCGGAGACCAGGACGGACCAAGGAGTGAGTGGCTACGTGACCAGTTAGGCTCCTGAGTCGCGATGCTCAGGAGTCCCCCTTGACGCGCAAACAACTTATAGGGAGAGTACTTGAGGATAGACTAATGTTCTACGTCGACAGAGCCCGGCCCCGCGCATACCTCAATGGCCGTTGGGCCGACCGGAGACCAGGACGGACCAAGGAGTGAGGGGCTATATGACCAGTTAGGCTCCTGAGTCGCGATGCTCAGGAGTCCCCCTTGACGTGCAAACAATTTCCATACCTGCCCTCGCCGAGGCCTCGGGAGGGGCGTGCGACGACCAGGTCCGGGAGACCCGTTTGGGGGCCATGCGCTTGGGCGTGACCCGAGAGCAGCCCCCAGGCCCGGGAGGCCTGGTTGGGTGGCGTACGCTTGGGCGTGACCCAAGCGCAGCCCTCGGGTCCAGCCCCCTCGCGTGGCTCTCCCGAGGGGAGGCGTTGCGGTGAGACCGGACACAGAGCTCTGGGGCTCCCTGAGGTTGGTACGACCGTGGGGCCGCCCTCAGTTGTTTATCACCAGCGCGGAGCATAGTGCTTCCGCTTGTGCACGGGCATACCCGCTCCTCGGCAGTGTCGACGGCCAGCCTTGAGCATGGTGCTTCCACTTGGGCGTGAGGGGCCCCCTCCGGGAGGAGCCCCCGGGGCGTGTACAGCCCCGCCCTAACACGTGGCTTGCACGGTAGGGCTGCGAGGTGTATCTGGGCACTCGTGAGTCAGCGCGGGACTCATGAGGCCCTACCTCAAGGCGGGTTGCGCCTGGTCTTGAGTCTTTGATGGCTGTGTGTTCCTGCGCAATAGTTAGGTGCAAGCGCTCTACGTCCTCAGGTCCCGGCCCTCGAGCGAGCTTAGCCGCCACTGGTATGCCAGGTCGCGATGCCGTGGTCAATGCCATGAGGTGAGTGCTGGAGAGCCAATAAGAGCTCCTGAGTCGCGATGCTCAGGAGCCCCCTTTTTAACGCGCAAGCGGATGGCATCATAGGGGGGTGGACCCGTGGAGGGTGGCAACCGAGCAGACGGTAATCATAGGCAGATTAAGCATGGAAGACAACTCAACTTGGGTAAGTGCATAAAGATACATGCCACTGGGTCAGGCCCGAGCGGCTTGGGGATGATGCAGCCCGAGGAGCGCCCCCAACCAGGTAAGATAAAGACATAAGCAAAAGGGATACATGCCACAGGGACGGACCCACGCGGCCTGGGAATAGTGCAGCTCTAGGGGCGCTCCCAGCTAAACGAACTTGGAAAATGTCACCTGGTTCTGTTGACGAAGGAGAGTCGGGGCAGCTGAAGGTACACGACGAAGGAATGGCTCATCACGAGCCACTGGGGCCCTGAGCCTCGGGAGGCTCTGGGGGCTCGGGTGGTTCCCTGAAGACCGTCTCCATCTCCGCTAGGATGGCGTGGTACCTGGCCTCCTGAGTCGCCAGGACACGCCGCATGTTGTGCTGATAGGCTGACGCCACGCTCGGCAAGCCGAAGGGCATGCGAACGTAGCTGTGTGGTGGTCCCTCGCAACGGCCCACATGCGAAGGCCAGAAAAGCTCTTGAGATGCGGCCCTGTTGAGCCCTAGAACATTGATGCAGACGCACAGCCCGGCATCCTCGCTTGGATGGGGAGGTGCGCCTTGTGAGCGGCGGTCGCCGCGCATGGTCATTGCGTCTTGCAGTTCCTGAGTGGTCTTGGCGATGAACTCTTGAGTGGTGGGCACTCCTCGCCCTGTGTTCTCCTGAGGGAAACGTGCCGCGAAGCACGCCTCCAAGTGGTGCCCAAGAGCCTCCCTCGTGAGGTTGGCAAGGTCCGAGGCCCTACAAAAGAGAGCCCCCGAGCCCTGCCTGAGGAGGGCGCCGGGAGCGCCTTCCTATGCGATGGAGGGAGGCGCCCTGGAGCGGGCGCTGATCCTGACGAGGCTCCAGCTGCGTCGCCACCCTCCTGAGATCCTGCACGGCGCAGCTGCTTCTTCTTCTTGGGGAGAGCCTCAGGAGGGCCCTCGCCTTTGCTGTCAGGGTCGTCGATTGCTGCAGCTTGGAAGGCGGCGGCCGAGGAGCACACCGCATCTCTCTCTTCACATGGGACCGTGATGATTCCGCCGCTTCCCGACATCTTGAGGACGTTGTACCCGTGATGGGTGACTGCCATGAACTTGGCCAGGGCCAGATACCCGAGGATGGCGTTCTATGGTAGGCGGATGTGCGCGACATCGAAGTCTATGAGCTCGGTGCGGTAGTTCTTGCGCTCCCCGAAGGTGACAGGCAGGCGGGCCTGCCCTATCGGTGTGGTGGAACCGTCGGTCACTCCTGAGAGAGGCTTGGTAGGCTGAAGCTGTTCAAATGGGACTTGAATGTGTCGATGGATAGGACATGGAGCCCTGCGCCGCCATCGATGAGGGTCTTGGTAACTTGCACATTGCTGATGACTGTGAACAAAGCATTGGGAGGGCGCCAGCGGTGGCTGCGCACTTAAGCTGATCTGCTGAGTTGAAGGTGATGGCGCACTGGGACCACCTGAGCGGGCGCGTGGCCTCGAGCTTGGGGAGGACTGCATTCACCTCACGAGCGAACTGTTTGAAGATGCGCTGAGAGGCTCGGGCCTGAGCGCCTCCCAAGATGCAGGCGATAGCATGCGGCTCCTGGAAGCCCCCAGCCCCTCGTCCTGATGGTGATCATCGTTCCTTCTCGGTGGTGGCGGCAGCGGGGGAAGACTAGCATTGCCCTGAGGACGATCCTCATGAGGTTGGTCCCTCCAGGCGCCCTCGCGAGGATGGTCCTGCCAGCGGTCTCACGAGGCCTGTCGCGCCACTCCTGGCGCGGGCCACGGTCTTCCCAGCGTCCGCCTCCACGTCCTCCTCGGCCGTAGCCCCGGTAGCTGCGCTCGGGGCGTCGATCAAAGCGTCCTTCGCGAATGGATTTGAGCTCTTGACAGTCGCTGGTGTTGTGGGTGTTCAGGTTGTCGAAGGCGCAGAACGGCCGGCTGCCCTTAGATGACTCGGGCTGGTCTCTGCCCCACTTCGTGTCCGACTCCGTTGCGAGCACAGCTGCTTCCTTGCGCTTCACGTCCTTGGCCTTGGCTTTCTTCTCCTCTGCACCCGCAACTGGCAGCTCGAGGAGGGAAAGGCGCCCCTTGAACAGCTCCTGAGATGTGCACAACTCCTCGTGGATAGCAAGCTCCTCCTTCATCTTGATGTCGCGGACGCCGTCAGAGAATGTGGAGATGATGGCCTCGTCAGTGACCTTGGGCATCTTGAGGCGAGTGTTGTTGAAGCGCTGGATGTACTTCTGGAGGGTCTCTCCTGGTTGTTGCTTGATGCGGCGCAGGTCACCACGGTCGGCGGGCGGTCGCGGGTGCCCTGGAAGTTGGCGATGAAGTGGTCGTGCATCTCATCCCGGGAGGAGATCGAGCCGTGCTGCAGGTTCCGGCAAAGGTTTTGGGGAGAGGACCAGGGCCGGCACGTAGAGCACGAAGGAAAGCATTGGAAGGGGAAGGACCCGTACGGACCTAACCTAGTTACGATGTGGATGGTGGCGCACAGGCCTGGCACATCACGAAGAATCAACCCTGAACTACTGAGATAAGTCTCGTGCTTAGACCAGCTAATTGATAGGACCTAAGGGTCGCGCTGCCGCATTCCTGTTGCAGCCACGTCGCATCCCTTTCCTGCCTTACCATAGCTTCTTGGGCGCTAAGGGGGACCTCCTGAGCATCGCGCCTCAGGGGCTCTTACTGGACCTCGGGCCGCTCACCTCCTGGCCTTGACCACGACACACGACCTGGCATACCATCGACGGCTGCAGCCTGCCTGGGGACCGGGACCTGATAGCGTAGGGAAACAAGCTATCGCGAGTTTGGAAAGGGGAGACCGAGCCTGAACAGAACATGCGTTCGCAATTTTTCATAACAAGGAATATATACACAAAAGGCACTACAGATCCTTACACGCTCCCACGGGGTACCTCATGATTCTTCGCAGGAAACAAAAGCAAGAACTAAGAGGAATCCTATCTACACCCTCCCGTGCGGACGCCATCATCAACAGTGGGCCACGGGAGGCCGGCGCCAACCCTATCCAGATCAGCAGCGGCGGCGGCTGGGCGCAGCGGCTCTGCTCCGAGCTCGGCGGGAGCTTGGGGGCACGTAGCTGTCGTCGCTCGTCTCCGGAGTCTCGTAGAGCTCAGGGGAGTCGCTAGACTCCCAGGGGCTACTGCTGCTGGAGTAGCCATGAGGGGAGCGTGCGCCATCCTGGCGCTCTCCTCCGGGGCAACACTCCAGGCGGCGGCCCTCCGTGTCGAAGACCTTGAAGAAGAGCGTGGAGGCGCCGTCAAACTCAAAATGGATCGCGAGGGCGCCCTCCGCACGGCAGACCCATGCAACCTCGCCCTAGCCGCGCGTCATGAAGATCTTGCCGGTGGGGATCGCTTCGACCTCTGCTCCGGTCGCCGGAGCATCGCAGTCAGCGTGCTGCAGCCAGAGCTCGAGAGGCCCCCTCGCATCATGTCGGAGAAGAACCGCGGGAAGCGGATCCAGGAACTCGGAGGAATCGGCGCCCATAGCACGAGCTCGCGCGAGGAATCCGTGGCGTGGGTTCCAGGAGCAACGGCACGCATCGCCATCGTGCGGCGACCACGGGCGCGGCGCGGGCCTCGCCGCTCATCGTCCCGCCCTCCTGAGCCTTCGGCTTGGGCGTACAAGGGAAGCGGGAACCCTGGGGGAGGCCGCTCACACCAAGGCCTCGTCACCACCTGCATCGCCGCCTCTTCGCGATGATGGACCGACCTATTTTTCGACGGGAGTGGCCCCGGATCATTGCGGGGGGCCTTTCCTTTCTCTTCAGCGGAGAACCTTCGGATGCGCGCCATTGTTGCAAGCAGAGGAGCAAGGAGAAAAAGCGAGTGAAGCAAAGATGGGCGACGGGGGCTCCGCCCCCTTTCCCATTTATAGCGAGAGATTTATACAATCTCTTAGGGGTACCAAATGTCTTGAATGCCTTATACAATCTCCAGTATAAGATATTTATACTGTAGAGCAGACAGTGTCGACGTCCTCCCGTCCTAAGATCCCCTACCTAGCGCGCCAAATGTCAGATGTGGGGTTCCTGAAAAACCCTTAAGGTTCAAACTCTGGGGAGTGCGCGAAGTTCTTTCCCTCCTACCGATCTACGCCCTAGCTCGCTAAGATCTCGCGGACGAACTCGACGAACTCGAAACACGGAAGGACAAGATATTTATACTAGTTCGGGCCACCGTTGTGTTGTAATACCCTACTCCAGTGTGTGGTGGTGGATTGCCTCTCGGGCTGATAAAGAACAGTACAAGGGGAAGAACAACCTCCTGAGGTTGGGGTGTTCTTGTGCTCTGTGGACTTGTGGATGAGAACTCGGTCGGATCGACCTCTCCCTACTGTGGTGGCTAGCTCTACTTATATAGGCCCTGGTCCTCTCCCCAAATATTGAGCGGGAAGGGAGCCAACAATGGCGGGCGAATTTGAAAGGGGACAACTAGTACAAGCTATCCTGACAAAAGCGGTCTTCGCCTCCAAAAGGCTCTGGTGGTGACGCCATCTTGGGCTCCACGGTGACCTCCGTCTTGTCGTCCTGCTGGTCTTGGTCTCGTTGCACCGATATGGAAACCTTTGCCTGATGCCTCGGTACTCCGCACATGCGCCTGCCTCCTTAGCACCAAAGAGGAAACAAGGACGCTGCGCGCGCTGGCGCCCGCCTGGTGCCCGTCATCATGGCTCACATCACGAGAGCGTCACGAGGTTTTCTCCGCCTTGATCTCTCCGCTCCTCGCGAGCCTGCCTGGAGAGGTCGCTCCTGAGGAGGTCTTGCATCGTCCGCCTCGCGAGGCTTGGCCCCTCGCGAGGGTCTTGAATGCCTTGTGGGTGAAGATGGGCCGCACAGGCCCGCCAGCATAGCCACGCCGTGGGCCGCAGGCAGGAAAGTCTGGGGACCCCCGTTCCCAGAATGCCGACAAATTCTTTTTCATGATGGTTTCTACTAAACTTGGAAAAAATAAATTCATGAGACTCATTACCAAAGCTAACACCCACAGTTTGTTTCTGACAATCTATCCTAGCATTAACTGTGTTCAAGAAAAGTATGCCAAAGATAATGGGACAGAAGTCATCTGGTGGGGAACCAAGAACAAGAAAATAAGTAGGGTATTTTACCTTCCCACACAAGACTTCGACATCTCTAACAATCCCAACTGGTGATATAGTGTCTCTATTTGCAAGTTTAATAGTAACGTCTATGTCTTCTATCTCAACAGGTGCTATGTCTTCCCTAATTTCTTGATATAAATTGTGAGGAATGGCACTCACACTAGCACCCATGTCACATAAACCATAATACCAATGATCTCCTATTTTAACTCAGATGACAGGCAGGCCAACTACTGGTCTATTTTTGCTCCCTTTTTCAGGTTTGGCAATTCTAGCAGCTACTTCACAAAAATAGATAACATGCCCATCCACATCTTCTTAGGTTCAATATTAGGTTCAACTCTAATTTGTTCATCTGGTTTGGGTGTTCTAATAGAGCTTTTTTTTACCATAGTTGAGACTTTAGCATGTTCCTTTATCCTAACAGGAAAAGGAGGTTTCTCAATATATGCAGTAGGACGAACTGGATCAGCATTATAAAGTATAGTTTCTTCTTTAACTGGTACTGGTTCTTTAACTTCATCATTAATGGGTGGGTGATATTTGAACCACTTCTCTTGATGGAGTTCAACATGAGTAGCAAATGATTCACAAAAGGAGGCTACTATCTCTGAGTCAAGTCCATATTCAGTGCTAAACTTTTGAAAAGCATTGGTATCCATAAAAGATTTAACACAATCATACTTAAGCTTTATACTTGACTCTTTACCTTCGTCGAGTTCCCAATCTTCAGAGTTGCCTCTCATTCTTTCCAAAAGATCCCACCGGAATTGAATAATTTTCTTCATAAAAGTACCAAAGACAAGAAGTATCCGGCATGGTTTGATCATTATGAGAAAGTCGAGCATAAAAGTTCTGAATGATAATTTCTCTTGAGAGCTCATGATTGGGGCATGAATATAACATTGACTTAAGCCTCCCCCAAGCTAGAGTGATACTTTCTCCTTCACGAGGCCAAAAATTACATATATAATTCCGATCATGATGAACTAGATGCATAGGATAATTTTTTTGTTGAAACTCCAATTTTAAACAATTCCAATTCCATGATCCAATATCATCGCATAGCCTATACCATGCCAATGCTATTCCCTTCAAAGATAAAGGGAAAACCTTTTTCATAACTTCATCCCTGGGTAAACCTGCAAGCTTGAACAATCCAAAAATTTGTTCTGCATGTATCAAGTGCATATCAGGATGTTCGGTTCCATCTCCTGCATAAGGATTAGCTAGCAATTGTTCTATCATACCTGAAGGAATTTCATATTCAATATTTTCTGTAGGTGCAGTAAGTTGAGGGGCAATTAATTGTGGTTCCGGACAAGGTGAAGATACCCCTAACAAACCCTTCAAATAATTGTTTTCCATAGTAGCAAGTGACAATAAATTTCAGCACACTATAGAAATGTTTCCTTACCGAATTCCACTTACCAAAGGCGCTTCACTCCACGGCAACGGCGCCAGAAAATAGCCTTGATCACCCACAAGTATAGGGGATCAATTGTAGCTCTTTTCGATAAGTAAGAGTGTCGAACCCAACGAGGAGCAGAAGGAAATGACAAGTAGTTTCCAGTAAGGTAATGTCTGCAAGTGCTGAAACTGTAAGTAGCGAGTAGTTTGATAGCAAGATAATTTGTAACGAGCAAGTAATGATAATAGTAAAAAGTATGCAGCAAGGTAGCCCAATCCTTTTGAGGCAAAGGACAGGCCAAAACGGTCTCTTATGATAAGCAAAGCGTTCTTGAGGGTACACGGGAATTTCATCTAGTCACTTTCATCATGTTGATTTGATTTGTGTTCGCCACTTTGGTAATTTGATATGTGGGTGGACCGGTACTTAGGTGTTGTTCTTACTTGAACAAACCTCCTACTTATGATTAACCCTCCCGCAAGCATCCGCAACTACGAGAAAATTATTTATGATAAATCCTAACCATAGCATTAAACTCTAGGATCCAAACGGTCCCTTACGGAATAGTGCATAAACTGGGGTTTATGTTTCTGTCACTCTTGCAACGCACCATCTATTTACTACTCCACAATGCATTCTCTTAGGCCCAAATATGGTGAAGTGTCATGTAGTCGACGTTTACATGACACTACTAAGGGAATCACAACATACATACTATAAAATATCAAACACATATCAAGTTCACATGATTACTCGCGACATGATTTCTCCCGTGACCTCAAGAACAAAAGTAACTACTCACAAACAACAAACATGCTCATGATCAGAGGGGTATTAACATGCATAATGGATCAGAACATATAATCTTCCACCAAATAAACCATATAGTAATCAACTACAAGATGTAATCAACACTACTAGTCACCCCCTAGCAACAATCTATAGTTCCGGTAACAAGATTGAATACAAGAGATGAACTAGGGTTTTAGATGAGATGGTGCTGGTGAAGATGTTGATGGATATTTCCCTCCCCAAGATGGGAGAGTTGTTGATGATGATGATGGCAATGATTTCCCCCTCCGGGAGGGAAGTTCCCCCGGCAGAATCGCTCCACCGGAGGGCAAAAGTGCTCCTGCCCAAGTTCCGCCTTGAGACGGCAAGGCCCGCCCTTGAAAGTATTATTGTTAGTTTTTCTAGGTCAAAAGCACTTATATACCAGAAGATGGGCACCGGAGGTGGGCCGAGGAGGGCACAATATACCATGGCGCGGGAGGCTGGCGCCCGGTGGATTGTGCCCACCGAGGCCCCTCCGTAGTTATTAGCTCAATATTCCTTAAATATTCCATAAAAATCTCCGTGAAGTTTCAGCTCATTTGGAGTTGTGCAGGAATAGGTAGCTCGGCGTAGCTTTTTCAGGTCCAGATTTCCAGCTGCCAGGATTCTCCCTCTTGGTGTGTACCTTGCAAATTATGAGAGAAAAGGCATTAGAATTACTCCAAAAAGCATTATTATAGATAAAAACATTGTAAATAACAGTAGGAAAATATTATGGAAAATGGACGTATCACTGGTTCGGCAGGGGGCGTCGCGTTGCACAAAGAGCAGACGAGCGTGTGGCAGCACGACAGAGATCACGCATGCATTTTTACCCAGGTTCGGGCCGCCGTGAGGCATAAAACCCTACTCCTAATTTGGTGGATTGGTGGTGGAAAGGTGGTGATGGAGCGTAGTACACTTGCCCGGCAAGGGTTGCCTCAGGGCGGTCGTGGCTACGTGCATATGGGGGTGTGAGTTCTCCAACCTTCTAACCCTTTCTACGGTTGCCATGGGCTTCCTTTTATAGATCAAGGGGCTACCACAATGGCAAAATAGTCATTATGCACTGATAAGATAGCAAACAGTCCTATCATACCTAACTCTACGGGCTGACAGGGCGCATTAAATGCACCACTCAACGTCACATCGTTGGTTGCCCGGCAAGGCTTGCCGGGCTATCTTGCCAGCTCCACGCCTACTCGCTTGACACGTCGCAGGACGGGTTTCATCTGTGGGTTTTTCCTGTAGGGAGAGCCTACCATGTGGCGGATAGCTGCCACTTAGTCACTTCGCGGCTTGACACCGCATTGATCAATGACGTGGGTCGTGGTGGAGTAGTTGGTAAGGTGGTTCTACCTCCGTGTGTCTCAGCAGGCCCTGTCGGGATGTCTTGGACATCTTCTTCTGGGGTGGCCTCGCCCCTTGCCGAGCTCGCCTGCCCGACAAAGGAGGCCCTTCTCCTGACGGTGTCTTGCTTCTCTGGCGTGATCTTGGTCCCTCTGATCTGCATGTTGGTCCTTTAAATCTCTTGGTCCCTTGTATTTTGACTTGGGTTGGGGCTTCAATCTTGTTCCCGTGTCTGTGCACAGTCTGGGCAACAAACCCAGGGTTTGTTGCACCGACAGAAGCCCCCAGGCCTGCCCCGAACGTGCTGCCGAGCGTCGTCAGGGTAGGTCCTAATAAGTGCACAGCCGAGTTTGTTATAGCGGTTGATCTCTTGAGGTCTTCTTTGCTTCTTCAATAGCCTTGACTCCAGGCCAGTTTCTGGTTTTTCCGCGCGTCGTGTAAAGCCAGCAGTGGTGGGGCCGCCCTAGTAATGACCTGTGAATGACTTTAACGCACGGGGTAGAAACTGCCAATTCACTCTTTTCACCAGGCCACTATCCTTAGCCACGTATGCTGCATGTATCACGCGGGGTAGGTAACGGAGGCACGTGGCGTGGGAGAGCATCATGGTGGGGGCCCGTTTGTCTTGAAATGGCGGAGGAGGATGGTGGCCGCCCGTTGAGGGAGCGGCTCCCCTCCCCGGTCCGCTTATAAAAGGAGGGGTGGAGGAGGGCGGTGTCGGATTCTGGGTTCCGCAGACCCTTGAGAGGTTCGAACTCTGGGGTGCGCACGAAGGACTCTTTCTCCCCAGCCTGCCTACCCAACGATTCCACGGCCTAGCTCGACGAACCCAAAGAACACGAGACACAGAGGTTTATACTGGTTCGGGCCACCGTGTATTGTAATACCCTAGTCGAGTGTGGTGGTGGAATGCCTCGAGGGCTAAGGACGAACTAGTACAGTGGATGAATAGCCTCAGGAGGAGAGGTGTTCTTGAGCTCCATGAGCTAGTGAGTGCGAGGATGGAATGGATCCGATCCAAGATGAGATGCCTCCTGCGGTGGTGGCTAGTCCTATTTATAGTGGCCTTCGTCCTCTTCCCAAATGTGTAGGCGGGAAGGGATCCCACAACGGCCAATTTTGAAGGGAGACAACTAGTACAAGCTATCCTGACAAAAGTGGTCTTCACCTGCCAAAGGCTCTAGTGGTGACGCTGCCGTGGGCTCCGGGATGACCTCCGTCCTGCCGTCCTGCTGGTCTTGGTCTTGTTGCACCGATATGGAAACATTTGCCTGATGCCTCGAGACTCCTCGTCTGCGCTTGCCTCTTTAGCACCAAAGAGGAAACTGGTACACTACGCCCGCTAGCGCCCGCCTGGCCTTGGTCGTCATCGCTCATGTCATGTGAACCTCGCGAGGTGCCCCTCGCATAGATTTCTCTGCTCCTCGGGAGCCAGCCTAGCGAGGCCTCCCCCAGGGAGGTCTTGGTGTCATCCGCCTCGCGAGGCTCGGCCCCTCACGAAGGTCTTGAGTAGTTGCTGCCGAAGTTGGGCCATACCGAGCCGTTGGTGGAGCCACGCTGTGGGCCACAGGCAGGCAAGTCTGGGCACCCCCGTTCTCCGGACGCCAATAGTAGCCCCCGGGCCCAAGGCGCGCTCGAACTTGGCTTTCAGGCGAAGCCAAAGGGTAAGTGCGGAGCGCCGCGGGCCCCAATAGCCTGCGGCCTCGATCGACACGTGGTGATTGACGGGATGTGCGCGCCTCCGCTTCTCCATGCTGCCTCGGCAACCATTCGACTTGACGAGACCCTGTTGCATGCAGAGGAAAACCATCATTGCATGCGATCGTGGAGGTCGACGGTTGGCCTCCTCCTGGCGCCAACGAGGATAGGGGCGGAGCCCCCGTTGCTCGTCTCCTTCTTCTCGCTGCCCGCTCCTTCTTCTTCCTCCTCGCCTCGTCGTCTTCCTGCGACACTCATGGCGCCAACGAAGAGGTTCTCGGCCGCGGAGAAAGGGAAGGCTCGCCAGGAGCGGCCCGGTTCGCCACCGCCCAAGAGGGGGCGTGGTCGCCCCCATAAGCATGTTGCGACCCCTGTTGTTGCTCCTCGGGGGCGCGGACGTACTCCTTCGTGGTCCGACATCGTCCTAGGTGGCCGCAATGGTGCCCCCTCGCACGGCGGGGGCCACTCTAGGCGGAGCAGCCCTTGTGCCGAGGGGAGGCGCGCCATGGTTGCCCGGCCCCCTCGGCCACGCTTCCACTCGGTGGAGGTGCTCCTGGAGTTCGTCATGTGGTCGGAGCAGCTGGCCGGCACCTGGCTCTAGCTCCCGCACTCCTCTACCGGTGAGCTGCCGGCCGTAGGTCTCGACGGTTTCTGGCTGCAGGCTGACGGCTGCAGCAACAGGGCCTCATGGGCCACGGTGGAGGTTTCCGCCGCGGGCAACGCGGTCCTGGCCCGCGGCTGGCAGACGTTCGCCCGCGCGCGCGGCCTGAGCAGAAGGTGCACCCTCCACTTCAAGTACGACGGGGTCGTGACCCTCTACGTGAGGGTATTTGGGGAAGACAGTCGCCGCGCAGGGTGTTGCTCCGAGGACAGCGATGGTGATGGCGAGCTTGGCCTTGACGATGGCCATGACGACGCCGAGGGCGAGCTCGCCCTTGGCGACGGCTATGGCTCGCCCAGTGGCGGCGTCTCCTCCTCCAGTGAGAGCTCCAGCAGTTGTGGCTATGACCAGCCGCCACATCGTCGGGCTCGCTTTGAGGATGGTGGTGGGTCGTCCCGTCGTCGTGCTCTGGTGTAGCGAGAGGAATGCTCCGAATGAGTTCGGGGAGCGTTGCGGTCGTACGCCCGCTTTGTTTAACCTTTCCTTTCTTCCTGTATTTGATAAAGTAGATAGCCCTGCTGGGGCATGTAATGAACCGTGGTATCCATGCCATTATGCTATGTTTATTGTTATTGTGTTGTGATATTCGTGCTCCATGCAGACGTAGAGGGATAACTTAGCTTGGTACGCTCAGGGTAGTTTCCCATCTCGTGAGGGCGCGCCTTCTGGCATCTGGTGAGGTCTCCTTGTTGTCGACTCAGGAGCCGCTTACCTCAGGAGGCATCGCAAAGCTGCATAATTTGTTAGGACATCTGTCAGGTGTCTTGTTCTTCCTTGCGCGAACCCTAAGGCATGGGCTAATCATGGCTTAGTGCACCACGTCGCGGTACCCGTGGGGCACAGACTTAGGGGGGTGCGCCAATCACGAGCTCATTGGAGGGCGCCTCACGAAGATCAAGGGAGCCAAAGCTCTGGGGCGACAGTGCTTTGGCAAGGTGCATCCGTCTGCGGTCGTGGTTGGCCCAGCACACGCACGCACCTGCCCAGTCCCCGCGCGAGGCGTATGAGGGAGAGCGTCAGGCAACTGCCGCCCTCCTTGACGCAAAACAAAGAAGCGAGCGAGGTAAAAAAGGAAAACTTCAACCAAGCAATCAAGAAACACCAGAACTCCAAATTCCATTAAGAAGGTTGCAAACCAGCTACATAAAGCAAATGAACAGTTGCGTCCGGCACCTAGTCTAGTCTTCTCACCAGTGTGGAGCTAAGTGCTCCCACTAGGACGTGGGAGGGAGCCCCAAAGGGCCGAGGGCGGCACTATGGAGACTCCAGGGCGTGTACATCCCCACTCATTATTACGTGAGAGTGTCACAAGCGGAGACCTTCATAGACACTAGGCCTTGCTTCATGGGTACAACTTCCGGAGGTGCTGGATGTTCCAGGCGTTCTGGATGGGGACCCCGTCATGCGTCTCCAGGCGCACGGTGCCAGGCCTGGAGATGCGGGAAATCCTAAACGGGCCCTCCCACATGGGTGAGAGCTTATGCAACCCTTCCCTGGAGAGCACCCGCCCCAGGACGAGATCGCCCACCTCGAGTGTCCTGGAGCGGACGCTGCGGTAGTGGTACCGCCGCGACGCCTGCTGGTACCTTGCCGCTCGAAGCGAGGCTTGGCGATGGTGTTCCTCCCCAGCACGAGGTCCATCCACCGCATGGCGTCTTGATGTGCCTCGTAAAACGCCAAGACCCGCGTGGAGCAATGCTTGACCTCGTGAGGGAGAACCACATCGGCTCCGTAGACGAGGAAGAATGGAGTCTCGCCCGTTGGCTTGGTGGTGGTGGTGCGGATGGACCACAACACGGACTGGAGCTCGTCGTGCCAGCCCCTGCCGCAGGCCTCGAGCTTCTTCTTGAAGGTTCTTGTCTTGAGGCCTCAAGACCTCCATGTTGGCGCGTTCAGCTTGGCCGTTGATTCTGGGGTGTGCTACTGAGGCGTAGCATATCTGCATTCCAAGGTTAGCACAATATGTTTTTAAGAGATTGCTATGAACCGCGAGCCGTTGTCGGTGATGATACGATTAGGGACTCCGAACCGGCTCACGAGGCCCTTGATGAACTTGACCGCTGAGCCGGCAGGGATGGTACGTACTGGCTCGACCTCCGCCCACTTGGGGAACTTGTCGATTGAGAGGTAGAGGTAGCTGTAGCCCCCGGGCGCTCGAGGGAATGGACCCAAAATGTCCAGCCCCCAGACTGTGAATGGCCACGTGAGCAGAATAGTTTGAAGGCCCTAGGCCGGCTGGTGGATTTGCTTGGCATGGAATTGGCATGCCTCGCAGGATCTCACCAGCTCAGTTGCGTCATTGAGTGTCGTGGGCTAGTAGAATCCGCTGTGGAACGCCTGCCTAAAAAGGTGCGTGATGACCAATGGTGCCCGCAGTTCCCCCCGTGTATGTCAGCTAACAGCTCGCACCCCTGCTTCCTGGAGATACATCGCAAGGAAACATCGTTCAGTCGTTCTCGATACAGCTCAACATCCGGAATGCAGTATGTTGTAGCCTGCCGGGCCACGCGCTCCGCGTCTTCCTCCTTCTCTGGCAGTGCTCCTTGCATCAGGTACGCCCTGAACTCTTCGGTCCAGCACCCTTCCTGGGGCTCGAGTGCTAGGAGCAGGTGTGCTCCTAAGGTCGGGCCGCAGGCGGGGGCTCCCGAGGCTGGTGGAGGGGGAAGCTCCTCCTGAGGTGGCGCTGGTTCCACAGATGGAGGGGCTGCCAAAGGATTGAAGAGCCATTCCTCGAAGACTTCGGGTTCCTAGGGCTGGCGCCTGGACGCCCTCTTGGCGATATTGTCGGCTTCCTTGTTCGTGCCACGGGGCACATGCTGTAGTTCCAGGCCCAAGAATTGCTTCTCTATTTTGTGTACCTCCGCAAGGTATGCCTCCATATGCTCGTCCTTCGGCTTGTATACCTTGTTGGAGAAGTTGACGAGGAGCTATGAGTCACCCTTGATGGTGAGGCGTATCACTCCCAAGGCCACCGCAGCCTTAAGGCCGGCGATCAAGCCTCCGTACTCCGCGATGTCGTTGGAGACCTTCTTGCCCTGCTGGAAGCAGAGCTGCACGGCATAGCAGAGCTTGTCCTGGGTGGGCGAAAAGAGCACGGCTCCAGCCCCCACGCCCTGACGCGCGAAGGTGCCGTCGAAGTACATGATCCACCCATCTTGTGCTTCACTTCCTGGTGGGAGGGATCGGTTCTCGCCTGCTTCGGGCTCTGGAGCGTCGGTCCATTCCACCATGAAGTCGGCGAGGGCGGCTCCCTTGACGACCGTGGTGGTGCTGAACTCCAGCAGGAACGCCTACAATTCGATGTTCCACTCGGTAACCCTTCCCGCAACGTTGGGGCTCCGGAGCACCCTCTCTAGTGGGTAAGCTGAAATGACCTTAATATGGTGGCCTTGGAAGTAGTGATGCAGCTTGCGCGAGGCCACGAGGAACGCGAGTAGAAGCTCCTACGGCATGGGGTAGCGTGCCCACGCGTCCCGTAACACCGTGCTGACGAAGTACACCGGGTGCTCGACGAGGGCGGGAGCGTTGGTGGAGTCCGAGGTCTTCGGAGGCTGGGGCGCTTCTTGAGGGCGGGGGACCTCAGGAGTTTGGTCGCCCATCAGGGCTACCGCGGCCTCAGCAGCGCCGTCTTGTGGAGCCTGGTCATCTGCTGGCGCCGCTGTAGCTTCAGGGGCGCCGTCTTGGTGCCGCACCATCCCAACCGAATGTGCGGCATTGTGCGGCAGGCCCTTGGCCTGGCGCTCCTCCCGAACGGCCACCAGTGCTGCGCTAGCGGAATGAGGCGTGGTGGCTAGGTAAAGCACCAGGGGCTCAAGGGGACGAGGCGCCGCCATCACCGGTGGGCTGGTCAGGTATCTCTTGAGGTCTTGAAACACCATGTCGGCCTCCGGGGTCCACTCGAACATGCCCTTCTTCTTCATCAGTTTGAAGAACGGTAGGGCGCGCTCCCCCAGCTTGGAGATGAAGCGCTCTAGTGAGGTCATGCAGCCCGCGAGTTTTTGCATTTCCTTGAGAGTTTGTGGTGGGTTCATGTCTTCAATTGCTTTGACCTTCTCCGAGTTCGCCTCGATCCCCATGTGCGACACGAGGAAACCCATCAGCTTGCCGGAGGGGACGCCAAACACGCACTTCTCCGGGTTGAGCCGCAGGTCCACCTTGCACGGGCTGGCGAAAGTCTCCTCCAGATCCTGAATGAGGGTCCTTGCCTCCCGAGATTTCACCATAATGTCATCGACGTAGGCCCAAGCGTTCCTCCCGAGCTATTGGCCTAGAGTGATGTGCATCAGTCGCTGGAAAGACGCCCCAAAGATTGCGTGAGTCTGAACGGCCTGCAGGTGTAGCAATACACCCCACACTGGGTCAGGAAGGCCGTCTTCTCGACGCCTTGCACCGCCATCTTGATCTAGTGGTAGCCCGAGAAGGCATCTAGGAAGCATAGCAGGTCGCACTCGGCGGTGGAGTCGACGATCTGGTCGATGCGCAGAAGCGGGAACGGGTCTTGAGGGCAGGCTTTGTTGAGGTTGGTGAAGTCGACGCACATGCGCTCCTTCCCGCCTTTCTTGGGCACGACGACTGGGTTTGCCAGCCACTCCGGGTACCACACCTCACGGAGGACACCTGCTTCTTGCAGCTTGCGGGTCTCCTGGACGATGAAGGACTGCTTCTCCGTGGACTACCGCCGTGCCTTCTGCTTCACCGGGCGCACGTTAGGGCATACCCTCAGGTGATGCTCGATCACTCCCGTTGGGACCCCAACCAGCTACTTGGGCTCCCAAGCGAATACCTCCTTGATCGCATGCAGGAAATTCACCAATTCCTTCTCTTGGTCCGGGGCGAGGTCGGCACCTATGGTAAAGTTGGCCACCGAGGCCCTGTCCTCATCGACCGGCACCTGCTTCGTCTTGGCCCGATCTTGAGAGAATAGTCGTTTCTTCCTTGCCGGTGCAGCCCCCTTAGCCCCGGGGGCGGCTCCGTCGGCCGGGCGCACTGCAGCTGCGGCCCTGAAGGCGAGCTTGAGGGCCGTCAGGGCTTCCTTGGTGTCGCCAGCCACGGTGAGAACGCCGCTGCCTCACGGCAACTTCATGAGTTTGTAGGTCGGATGGGTCGCCGCCATGAACTGAGCCAGGGAAGGGTACCCGAGGATGGCGTTGTACGGGAGGCCGATGCGAGCGATGTTGAAGTCTATAAGTTCGGTGCGGTAGTTGTCGCGGGTACCGAAGGTGACCGGGAGGCGGATCTGCCCTAGTGGGCTGGTGGAACCGTTGCCAACTCCGGAGAAGGGCTTGGTGGGACGGAGCCGGCCGTGTGGTACGTGAAGCAAGCCAAAAGCTTCCATGGAGAGCACGTTGAGGCCAGTCCCGCCGTTGATGAGGGTCTTTGTCACCGCCAAGTTGCAGATGGTGGGTGTGCAGAGCATCGGGAGCACACCCGAGCCTGCGATGGTCGCCAGATGGTCCCCTGAGTCGAAGTGAGGTCGGCCTTGGGCAACGCCCATCCCGGAGGAGCTCCCTGCTGCACAAAGGCGGCGCCCATTTGGCGTAAGAACAGCTTGATGTGGCGATCCGAGGGTGGTTCCTGCGAGCCACCGAGGAGGGACGCAACGGCAAGGGGAGCTGGTGCTGCGAAGCGCGCGATGAAAAGACCGCGCAGCTCTTCCCAGGAGGCCACAGAAGATCCTGGCAGGTTGAGTAGCCAGGCGCATGGCACGCCGGTCAGGGCCATGGGAAACCAATTAGCCATGACCCCGTTGTCTCCTCCGGTTTCCAGAACAGCCTTCGCGTACACCAGTAGGAAGGCTGCTGGATCTGCTGCGCCATCATAGCAAGGCGGCATCTCCGGCTTGAACTTGTGTGACCACTGGACTTGTCCTAAGGCGGGGGTGAAGGCCCAGAGGCCCATGGCACCTTCGCGCGCGCCCGTCAATCCAGTCGAAGGAGCGGCGCCAGCCATGAGATCCGGACGGAGAGACAAAGCGGGCGGAGAGGCAGAGCAGACAGAGAGGCGAAGCTTTGGTGCAACCCTACCTGGCGTGCCAAATATCGGATTCAGGGTTCCGCAGCCCCTTGAGAGGTTCGAACTCTGGGGGTGCGCACGAAGGACTCTTTCTCCCTAGCCTGCCTACCCAACGATTCTACGGCCTAGCTCGACGAACCCAAAGAACATGAGACACAGAGGTTTATACTGGTTCGGGCCACCATGTGGTGTAATACCCTACTCCAGTGTGGTGGTGGATTGCCTCGAGGGCTGAGGACGAACTAGTACAGTGGATGAACAGCCTCAGGAGGAGAGGTGTTCTTGAGTTCGATGAGCTGGTGGGTGTTGAGGGAGTCCTGGACTAAAGGGTCCTCGGGCGTCCAGCCTGTTATCCATGGGACGGACTCATGGGCTGTGAAGACATGAAGACCGAAGACCATACTCGTGTCCGGATTGGACTCTCCTTGGCGTGGAAGGCAAGCTAGGCGACCAGCTGTGAAGAATCCTTCTTATGTAATCGACTCCATGTAACCCTACATCTCTCCGGTGTCTATATAAACCGGAGAGCATAGTCCGGATAGGGGACATTCATTACCATATTCACATAGGCTAGGCTTCTAGGGTTTAGCCATTACAATCTCATGGTAGATCAACTCTTGTAACACTCATATTCATCAAGATCAATCAAGCAGGAAGTAGGGTATTACCTCCATACAGAGGGCCCAAACCTGGGTAAACATCGTGTCCCCCGTCTCCTGTTACCATCGATCCTAGACGAACAGTTCGAGACCCCCTACCCGAGATCCGCCGGTTTTGACACCGACATTGGTGCTTTCATTGAGAGTTCCACTATGCCATCGACAAAAGGTTTGATGGCCCCTTCAATCATCGATGATGACGCTGTCCGGGGAGAAACCTTTCTCCCCGGACAGATCTTCATGTTCGGCCGTCTTCAGCCGCCGCCAACTGGCCATCTGGAGCAGATCGACAGCTACGCCCCTGGCCATCAGGTCAGATTCAGAAGCTTGAACGACGTTGCGGACATCCATGGAGACTTGATCTTCGACGGATTCGAGACCGCGGCAATCACTCCCCGCCGCCCCGGTGGACATGGCTTAAACCTGTCATCGGGCCGCATCCAGGAGAGAGCTCCTGCAACAACTCTGGCCTTAGATCCGGAGTAGATCAGGTCCCGCGAAGATGGGAAGCTCAAACCCATCGCGGGGGCTACCGATTCTGCGGTGTTGGTGCCGCTCGCATATTCCACTGCGTACGGCATCTGCATCAACGGAACCCCGGACTCTCCTCCAGTGTCGAGTTCCGAACCCTGTGAGCCCGCAGATTCCAAACTCGATCGGTTATCTATCTTCAAGTTCAGCGCTGCAGATGTCTTCAAACTCTCGCCCATGAGCGACCTACTAAACTCTTTAAAAAACCTATCCCTGGCAGATGACTCGTCGCCAAACTATGTTCGGTTCGAACTTACGGCGGATGATGGAGAATTTTGCTTCCCTCCCGCAACCCACTTTTATAGCCACTGTCGAAGACCCAACCAACATGCCTGACCCTCGCTCCGAAGACATCGCCAGTATGGACGACGATGAGAGGTAGGGCCAGAGCTTTCTACCGGCTAGACACGGGATGGCCACTTCCTGGTATGACGTGTGTATGATAGACACACCCGACGACGCTCTCGACAATGACAAGGAAGATCCAGTCGAGAATAAACCTCCTGGTTCACAGTCCAAACACCGGCACCCACGGGGCCGCTCCAAGTCACATCGCCCAAAAGAAAACATTGCTAGCACCAGAAAAGACAACACTCCGGACAATGAAGACACTGTTGAGGTAGAATCCGAACAGGAGGAACAGGAAAGCGGTCAAGACAGCCCTGATGAACAGGCCACATATGGAGACTCGTAGGACAGCAATTATCTCCCACTCTCCGAGGAAGAGGAGATCCTTGGCAGCGAGGATTTTATCGTGCCTAAGGAACCTCTCGAGTAGGAACGCTTTAAATGCCGGCTTATAGCCACTGCAAGGAGCCTAAGGAAGAAGAAGATGTAGCTTCAAGCACGCCAGGATTTTCTCAATGATAGATGGACCGAGGTCCTGGCTGCCGAAGAATACGGCCTTAGCGGCCCAGACGAAAGCCACCCCAAGAGTAGGTGGCTCCCTCGATACGATGGCAGGCCGTTGGAGCCCACATCACCATCAAACAACGTGGTGGGCCAACCACAATTTGGTCCGGACAAAGCAGCAGCCCAAGCAGAGCACCATACCAACCCATCCAGACGTCAAAACAAGAAGTCAACACACAGAACACGGGGACATGCCCCGACCGGCAATGATGGTCACCTATTCGGACACAACAGTGCCGACCATGCTCGGTCCGAAAACCGTAAGCGGAGTCCGCCGGAGGTACTTCACAGTGTGGCCCAACATAGAGGAGCCGCACACCCTCTCTGCTTCACCGATGAGGTAATGGAGCACGAATTTCCAGACGGGTTTAAACCCATTAACATCGAATCATACTATGGAACAATAGATCCCGCTGTATGGATTGAGGATTATGTCCTCCATATTCACATGGCTCGCAGAGACGACCTTCATGCCATTAAATACATACCCCTCAAGCTTAAAGGGCCAGCTAGCTACTGGTTAAACAGTTTACCAGAAAATTCTATTGGTAGCTGGGAAGACTTGGAAGACGCCTTTTGAGACAGCTTCCAAGGAACATATGTCCGGCCACTAGATGCCGATGACTTAAGTCATATTGTCCAGAAGCCCGGCGAGTCAGCCAGGGAGCTCTGGACTAGGTTCTTAGTCAAAAAGAACCAAATTGCCGATTGTCTGGACGCAGAAGCCCTCGCAGCCTTCAAACATGGCGTCCGCGATGAATGGCTAGCGTGTCACCTCGGCCAGGAAGGACCCAAGTCCATGACAGCCCTTACCGCTCTAATGACTTCGCTTTTGTGCGGAGAAGACAAGCGGCTTGCTCGTAAAAGCAACAACGCCCGACAACGGGCACTTACGAAATTCGAGGCGGCAGCGGTAAGCCACTTATTTAATCGAACACAACAGTCGCAGTAATATATGCGACACAACGGTGAACGCCGGAATTCACAATCCGAAGCCCGGTCAACGGAAGAAGCCACTAAAGGCAAACCAGGATGGACCATCCACCCCTCGACAGGATATTGGACCGACCTTGTCAGATTCACGGTAACCCTGATAGGCCAGCTAATCATACCAACATAAACTTTTGGGTCCTCAAGCAGGCAGGCAAGCTCAACGCCGATCACAAGGGGAGGAGGCCACCAGACGATAAAGACGACAGGTCGGCTCGCCAGCTGAACACCAGGGGCCAGAAACACTTTCCCTCTGAAGTTCGACCACTCCTAGAATGGAAATAGCAGTTCGGCTTCCGCCACCCACCTACTGTACTGGCAAAGTTTACACCACGCGTACATCACTACGCACTCAACAAACCATGGGCATCGGCGGAAGCACAATATGGACAACCCTGCAAGAATCCCCGTAACATTTTTATCCGTTTTCTTATTTTTTCTGTATCATTTCTTAAAAACAGGTGATCATCAGGACAACATCTACATCGGACTCTATAGGAGTTCGGATCCGCACACTCACCTAAGGGGCCACTCATGTTAAGGATTCCCCTCCCCGAGGACGGGCGGCGCAGACGTGCGAGGAGGTCCAAAATAAGCTTTTGTAGACCACACTCTTTCTTTTGAGCCTGTACCATGCCCTTTTCCTCTGTTCCCAACCCCGAGCATGTCAAATAGCTGGCTTGTGGTTTTTACTCTTTATATATTTATCATTGGCATATTGCTCCGCTACCAGTAAACTGTATCCGAACTAATCTTTCATGCTATTTATGCAATGAGTCCGGTCGTAACGGCTGCCTTACAAGACGCGCCTCGGCATAACTTGCCAGGGGCCCGGTATGGGAACAAACGAGTTGCCAGTAAAAGTCCGAACAACTCTATAGCGTACTTCGGCGTCGCGAGTTTGGCCTTATATGCGTCAGCTCCGAATCATTGTCTTTGGTCAATAGTTGGGTTGCCCGGCTCCTGTGCTTGCTACCCTACGTACCGCTCTATCGGCTAGGGTAGTAAAGGGAGAACTACTGTGATCGTGCCCTGGCCTAGACCGGATGACCACCTCAGTAGAGAAAGCCAAAAACTGACTGTCATGATGCGGCGAGAGCTGGTCAACCACTTGACAACTTATTCGAATCTTTAGTGATTCTCCGTGTCACACGAGGGATCTTTTTTAGATCAACATATGTAAGGCACTATGTGCCCTATACATACCAGGGGCTATGTCGTAGCCCCACCATAAAACTCCCATGGCTAAGGGAAAGTGTTAACGCCCTATAGTCCGATTGCCTGGTTCGCCGCATTATCATCTCATTTATGGACCAAGACGTTGGATAGAGAGTGATTAAATGCTTTTTCGAACACCCCCGTACTTCCTACGAGGGGGCTGAAGCCGATGACTGGAAAACTTTCAGATTATAGTAAAACGGCCACACAGGAGGAATTCAAGCTTTTGAGCAAAATATAAATAGACTACCTATAAATTGTCTGTTACATCATTATATAAAACACTCAAACATTATGTCTTTCGAGCATTGACCCTGTATCAAGCGGGCGGCATCTAAGACATCTTCAAAATAGTGCTCCGGCTCATATAGTCCTGGCCCTAGGGTGGACTCCTCGCCGCAACATCAAGGGCCTTCATCTTTCCCCAAAATGTTTTGACTCGGGCATGGGCCATCCGTGCACTCTCAATGCACGCCGACCGCTTCACAGCGTCGATATGTGGCACCGCGGCAACAAGACGCCGCACCAGGCCAAAATAACTACTTGGAATAGTCTCACTTGGCCACAACCGGATTATGACGTTCTTCATGGCATCGCCAGATATCCTATGAAGCTCAGCCCACTGGGACATCTGTTCATTGAGCAACAGAGGGTGCTTTGACGCACCGAATTGTGACCAGAAAAGCTTCTCCGTTGCATATCCCTCTTGTGCATGGTAAAACTACGCCGCATCGGAAGAACTCTTCGGTAAGTCCAAAAATTTGTCCGGATGTCACAGCACTAGAATTTGGTTGCAGATTGTTGCATAAGCATTCATGAAATCATGTTAATTTCAAATTAATTTAAAATGGGGGATGTTCAAACCCTAGCATCAAATGAAATTCAAATAGGTTCAACCTAAATATATTTTCAATGATCCCAAAATGGCCTTAAAAAATGTTCATGGTTTAGGGAAAAATGTGTAAACCTTATCCTGTGATGATGCATATTTTTCTTTGGCATTTTAGGTCTTTGAATTAACTGACTAGTTATTTGAATTGGTGTTGTAAAATTCTATAAGTAATATTTTAACTCCAATAATTCTGGAAAAGATGGTGGGTATCTGTAATAATCCATTTTGCATACTCAAACTTTTTCCAGAATTTATAAGAAATGATTTGGTGTTAAACTAAATCAAAACAGAGGAAAACAATTAGAAAACAGAACAAAAGTAGAAATTAGAGAGAGAGAAACTCACCTGGGCCTTACCTGGCGGCCCAAAGAAGTCGGCCCACCGGCCCCTACAGATCGTCCCCCTCCTCTCGCCAGGAGGACAGGGGCACGCGCCCGACGCACGCCGGCACACGCCGCGGCCACCTCCTCCCTCCCTGCCTGCCTGGCTCCTCCTCGACGCGTCTGGACGACGCCACGCGACCCCCAGAGCCGTCCGGCTCTTCCTCTCTCTTACCCGAACGCTCTCCCCCTCCTCTGTTCTCCTCACCGAACGTGCCCGCCACCACCGACGAGCACCACCGCGGCCATCGCCTCTCCCTCGTCCCCTTGAGTAGCCCAGAAGCACCGCCGCGTCTTCCTTGTCCTCTCCATCGAGTCGCGCAGCGCCAGAAGATCTGCCTCATCTCCAACGTCGCCATCGCTGTCATCTTCCACCTCGGGCTCCGACCACCACCGCCGTCGATCCGCTGTCTCCGACGCGTCCCCGAGCCCGCTGACCTTCTCTGCTGCATCCTTGTGAGCTCCTACGCCTCCCCCCGTGCTCGCCCCCTCTGTTCCCGTCCTCTAACCGCAGCCCCGCCATGGTCGAGCAATCGCTTCCGCCGCCGCGAAGCTTGCCGTCGCTAGCCGCCCCGCCTGACCAACCCAAGCATGGATTCGTGCTCTGGGCTTCTCCAGGAACCCGTAGCGCGCCTCAGGTCGTCCGCTTGTGCACCGTGGCCCTCGCACCCGTGCAACCCGTAGCTGCGCTGCCGCCAAAACTCGTCGTCGGAGAGATTCCGGTTGCACCGCGACCCCTTGCCTGGCCCATTGGATGCGCCCGAGCAAGGGCTTCTCCCCGATGCCTTCTGCACGACAACCCACGGCCCCTAGCGCTTTCCCGACGCATGTCCGCCACAGCAAATGGTCGCCGACGGCTGAACGCCGGCGGGCCGACGTGGCAACATCGTTAACTGCTAATGACCCTGCTGATCACCCTCTAGAGCCACTGACATGTGGGCCCCAGCGCCTGTTTAGGTTAGTTTAATTTTTGTTTAGATTAGTTCATAACCATTTCGACCCACCTGTCATCATTGACTTTGCTGACGTGTACTTTGACCGGGCCCACCTGTATGTGACCCTAGCCTGCACTTTGTCACTGACGCATGGACCCCACTGGTCAGTTTGACCTGGACCGGCCCTGTTGACCTGCTGACATCATAGTGACGCAGTGCTGATGCAGTAATGCCCTTTCCTGGATTTATTCTTATTTAGGAAATTCCAGAAAATAGTGCTAACTTCTAGAAATCATAGAAATTAATCTGTAACTCCAAATGCAAAGATTTATATATGAAAAATGATCAGAAAAATCCAACCTATCCATCTGTACTGGTTTCATTCATGTTAAAGCAACTTAACCTTGCTATTTATATCAAACATGATAAAGCACTATTTAAATTAATAGTTTGAGTTTGGGGTTGAACCTTTGGTTCAAAATAGCTCAAACCCATCTGGTTGTAGTTGCATTAACCCAACACACTCATATTGCCATGTCATGATCATGCATCATATTGTGCATTGCATTGATCATGTTTCTTCTCTGTTCCGGTGTTGTCCCCTCTTAGTAGACGATGTTCCGACAATGAGTTCAATGACACCGATGAAGAACTATATTATCTTCAGAAGTGCCAGGCAAGCAAAACCCCCTTGTTCATTCCGATACAATCCCACTCTCTCGCTCCTACTCTCTTTTACTGCATTAGGACAACATCGATTCAACTGTTACATGTTGCGGTAGCTGAACCCCTTTTTCCTCTTCATGACCTGTCATTGCCATAGTAAATAGAAGAAACCCACTAGCATGAGTAGGAGTTGTTTGAGCCCTGATGTGCTTACTCATTCATGCTTGTTTGTCATGCCTGCTACTGCTTAGAGTTGAGTCGGGTCTGATTCATCGGGAATGAATTGGAATGGTGATGAACATGTCCTACTGTGTGTGAGCTAAGTGTGTGAACACGATTTGGTAAAGGTAGCGGTGAGAGGCCATGTAGGAGTACATGGTGGGTTGTCTCACTGAAACCGTCCTCAGGAACTGAGTTCTGTGTTTGTGATCCATGAAACAGCTACTACCACACGTTGGGCCCTGAAATATGACCCCGCTCGACTTATTAACCGCCCTTGTCCTCTGTCCAGGAGTTGCAACTAGTTTCTGGTGTTTGTAGGATATGTGTTGGAGGCCGTGCGTAGCGCTGACCCTAGGGGTGGGCTATGATGCGGTAGATACACCGTGGCCCGGTGTACCGAGCGCCTGTTTGGTGTCTCGGGAACCCTGCACACACCTTTTGGGGCTGTGAGCGAAACCCCGGCCGGATCTTCTCGCGGATGGAACCTGAATAGGCGATAAACCTGGACTAGAGACTTGTGTGGTTAGTTAGGTCATGGTCTACACCCACGTCGGCTTTCGCTTGAAGTCTGTCGAGCACATGTGGGTGTCTGACGCTAAGTGGTGGAAACATGTGTGAAGAAGTACACCCCTGCAGGGTTATAAATGATCTATTCGAATAGCCGCGTCCACGGTAAAGGACTCCTGGGTTGCCTATAACAGTTCATAGACAAGTGAAAGTGGATACTCTAAAACGCGCAAGATAAGCGTGAGTGCTATGGATGGCCTTCTCGTAGGGAGACGAGAGCGGATCCATAGTGGTGTATTGATGTGGTGAATATGTGGACTCATGTGCGCCACCTCAAAAGAGTTACTTGCAGTCATAGTTTAGGATAGCCACTGAGTCAAAGCTGGCTTGTCAATCAAACTCCACCACCCCTTTGTTGATCTTGATGCAAATGTAGCTAGTTTTGATGTAAGTCTTGCTGGGTACATTTGTACTCACGTTTGCCTATTTTATGTTTTTCAGAGAGACGTTAGTCTCGCTAGTAGTTCCGTGTGGACTTCGATGTTTAGCTTGATACCTCAGCTCCGATCTTGTACCCTCGGCAGGGTCTGGTAGATATTCACGCTTCTCAGCCTTTTTCATTTGTAGATGTCTGTACTCAGACATGTTAAGCTTCCGCATGTGCTTTGACTTGTATGCTCTGAATGTTGGGTTATGAGACCCATGTTTGTAATATCTCGCTCCTCTGAGCCTAATGAATAAATACTTTGATTCCTAGAGTTTTGTTGTGATGTCATGTTGTATTTACACATATTGAGCATATTGTGTGTATGATTGAAATGCTTAGTATGTGTGGGATCCGACAACCTAGTTGTTTATCCTTGGTAGCCTCTGTTATGGGGAAATGTAGTCTTGTGCTTCCATGAGCCATAGTAGTCCGCTACAGCCCGGTTCATCGTAGTCTTGCTAGCCCAAAGACTACTGCCTCCTAACACTTGACTGGCCGGCATGTGATTCACTTCGTTCATATGTCTGTCCCTTCGGGGAAATGTCACGCGGTGACATCCGGAGTCCTGCCTAGCCTGCTACAGCCCGGTTCACCGGAGTCCTGTTAGCCCTGTGCTACAACCCGGATTCGCACACTGCTGACCGACATGCCCGATGTTGATTCATGTATGCCTGCCCCCGTAAGTTAGTGCCACTTTGGGTTCACAACTAGTCATGTCGGCCCGGGTTCCCTATCATATGGATGCTAGCGACACTATCATATACGTGAGCCAAAAGGCGCAAACGGTCCCGGGCCATGGTAAGGCGACACCCGTGGGAATAACGTGCGTGAGGCCGCAAAGTGATATGAGGTGTTACCGGCTAGATCGATGTGACTTGGAATCGGGGTCCTGACAGCTTTGGTATCGAACTTTGTTGCTCAGAGGATTACCAAGCCAAACTGGTCGAAGTTGTGTCTAGAAATGCTTTAGTTATATAAGGGAATTGATTGTGGAAGGGAACGTAAGGCTCTTTTTACTCCTTTGTCTTATGCCTTCTGATCTGAGTCAGCCTCTTCTTTTCTATGGGGATTAAGAACTAGGCCTTCTTGTCTATCTATCAGGATGACGAGTTACTATGATAGAGACTTATAGGATTGATGGATTTAAGCCTCAGTTCAGTTTCTACTACTTTTAGTATGTTGTCAGTTGAACCAGAACCTTGATATGATGTTGTTAAGTGACTATGCAAATCCTTGTGAATGTCTCAACTCTTTTTCTGAGCATTTACAGCCGTTATGTTGTCCGAGTCATCCCAGGTTTCTAACTAATCTGAAGCATTTGAAAATTCCCTCTTTCCGTTACCGATGTTCCTTTGGGCCAGTTTCACCGCACTAACCGGTGAGTTGAGGTACTCTGTTGCCTCGACATATATGTTCGAGCTAATATTATGACCCTAGGTGTCAGGATCACCTAGTAATCTACCATGTTTTGTGTTCCCCGTGTGATGATTCTGGCCATCATTCTCAAAAGCATCCTGTGATGTTATTAGTTAGTAGGTATTCTATTCCTGGGTTCTTGAACCCGAGATTCACCCTACTTACCTCATGCTAATAGTGTTGCTAGTTCCTTTAGGATATTAGTAACCTTTGCGATAGTCCTCGAGGTTCGTGGTACATCCTTCTTCCAATTACCATGAACCGCTTATGGCAGAAGTTCTTTGAACCAAAAGATCACAACCAGAGTGGTCTTAATGAGTTCTCCATTCTATATTGTGACTCTGCCAATTCTACCTCTCTGCATGGGTTATCCGGAAGAAATATGTTGAATTTGTTCGGCATACTAATCCATGCGTCCACAACTCAGAAAAACATATATTCCTTTGAGTTGTCCCTCTTTAGTTGTCTTCTGACCTTCGTCTATCAATTGATAGTCAAGAGTATGCGTGCATTTGTTCATCGATGCCTATCATTCTTGTGGTCCATCAAGCCATTCTAGTTCAGAATGACTAGGAGAAACAAACTCCAGTACCTCATCCATTTCTAGGATTGGGTCAAAGTAGTTGTATTCCGCAGATCAAAATGCCAATCTAGCTTTTGTTCTATTCTACCTTGGAGTATTGCCTTGTTTATGTCAGGAATATCACGGGAATTGCACACCATCCTATGAAGTCTTGATACAGTGATACTTCTTGCCATCATTTTTCATTCCTCGGTTCCGTGTTATGCATGGCAGGAATGCCGACAAATGAACCATGATGTGTGAAATCAATACTTCTAGCAACCGTGTTTCTTGGTAGTTAATGGACATTAATATCATTCTTAGCGTGCTGGTTATCAAATCACTATTCTAGGATTGATCATGCTACCTTGTCCTTATTTTTGGTGTACTCTTCGATCTTTGAATTAGGATTGAATCCCTTGCTCTTCCGATCATGTCGTCTTGCCTTGAAAAGCAAGATTGTTCTCGAGCTTAGGGACATATCGGTGATTCGTGATGTTTCAAATATCTTCTCGGAAGCATTACCAGGTTGTCACCTGACCGCTATGTTGAGTTCGTGATCGTGTTGGTTTTCCTCCAAACCATCCATTCTCCAAGAATATTTGTTGGATACCCCTGAGCTAGTTGGTTAAGCCAAACAACAACTTGGAGAGTTGGAAGATAAAATCTTGTCTAACTTAGTTCATGTTAAGGGATATCTTTTTGTGTGTGTGTGTGTGTGTGTTGAAGAAAGATGATATATCCCTTTGATGGTCCTTGTGGTCAGGTGTTGGATCTATTGCTTGTCAAAACTTTGACTTGAGTATGGGCTATTGTCAAATCAAATCAGAACCAACGATGTTCGTAATGTTATCTTACTCGTGGTTGATCCCTCGAGCATACACCATTACATCTTTTGGTATGACCAATGCTATCACCGTGTTCACATGATGGTGGAAGTCCAGTGATATGGAAATTCCGATGAGTTGCTGTTGAGCCCATCAACAGCATTTTGTCTCCCCCATGATTCATGTTGAACATCAACCTAGTGTTGAAAATTTTGTAAGCAATGCCTTCGTGTTCCGTTCATGAAGCTTATGCTTCGATGGAAGAAGTGACTTCCCTGAATTCATGTGCATTTGGTGCAAGTTGTTGACGTGAGTTCGGGAAAGATTGTTTTTGTTTCCTCTGGTACCATCCCAAGTCAATTATGCATGTGCGAATGTATTCTATGGTTTGGTAGATTAATTACCTCCACTCCATATGTATTCCCTAGCACACCAAGCCACTGATTGATTTGTTCAAGGAAAAGAAGTTCTTGAGTGCTAACCCTTAAGGACCCAAAGGTACATGCGCAGGACTTCGCTCTCCGCAATTATGGTTCCCAATCAGAACTCGGTAGTGTTTCGTTGTAAGACTACTATGTGGTCATGCTTGTCTTGGGTAACGTGTTCACATGTATGTAGCAAAACCAGCTCATGTTTTGGAGCTTGCTATTGTAGTTCATTCCCGAGAATCTCGCAACGTCATCCCGTCGATTTGTGTTGCAAACTTTCTTTCCAGACATGCTGTCTGAAGTATTCCATTACCAGCCGGATCTGAATCTCCGGCAGATATGATGGTTGGAACTTTTCCAAGAACTATGATGTAGGTCCCGACAAGGTTGATGTTGGCCGACACACCTAGCCGGAAGATCTATTATTGTAGCTTCTTGATTAAGCAATTTGACCATCTTCTCCATGAGGATTTCATATGATCTATACTAAAAGTTGATCCTTATGGATGTTTGTGCCCCAGAAGTCAGACCTTTATTTGATGTTCCAGATACCGGATGATATTGAGTTAAGCTGGTACATCAAGGAGAACATTAGAAGCGGAGTGCTAAATGTCTCTCGGTCGATCATCCAGATTTTGTTTCCTTGGCGTCGTCAAGGTAAAATCTGAGAAAGTGTTGTCCTCCTCTGCACCTGCATCCTCCACCGTTGTTATCATGGTAGTACGAGGTGTCACCAGGATCTTGGCATAGATGTTGGTAAAACCTTTATTAATATGGAAATGCTCAAGTTCTTGAAAGAACGCTCAGTCACTAGGTTATATCCTTGGTATCAACTGGAATGTTCCTTCCATTTGCCGAGTTGTTCTATAACCATAGTTTCCTTTCCAAACTGAGTATACCATCCTCTCGAATTCTTTCAAACGATCAATTGTGATTTGCCTCAGGCTGGTATGAAGAGTTTCAATGATCTATGGATCAAAAGTAATTCTTTTTGCCACTTAAGGTAATAATTCTATGAGTCACCTCTCCCAAGGTGCCCCGTTGTGGAATCATGGCAATTTTTTCCTCGCTACTTTGAAACCATGAACCATCCTACCTCAGCGTGGAATTGTTGCCTACCAAACTGAACCTCCGTCATCTTTCCATCCCTCTCGATGGGTGCCTTGTGTCTCAACTTGAGATGTTCAACATCTCATTCCACAAGTTGATCTTGAATAGGTCGATCTTCGAGAAGATCAATCTGAGTAGAGTTTCTTTCCATCGTCATCGCGTGGATGAAGATCTCAAAAGCGAGGATGTCAAGATCAACGAGAGGCAACGAATCAACAACCTTATGAGGAGCAACCTGGATTGTGAAGATTGTGTTGGTCTCGTGCCCCTCTGTCTTCTTACCTCACGTCTTGAATCTCAGGACGAGATTCTTGTATAGTTGGGGTGAGTTGTCACAGCCCTAGAATTTGGTTGCAGATAGTTGCATAAGCATTCATGACATCATGTTAATTTCAAATTAATCTGAAACGGGGGATGTTCAAACCCTAGCATCAAATGAAATTCAAATAGGTTCAAACTAAAAATATTTTCAATGATCCAAAAATGGCGTTAAAAAAATGTTCATGATTTAGGGAAAAAGGTGTAAACCTTATCCTGTGATGATGCATATTTTTCTTTGGCATTTTAGGTGTTTGAATTAACTGACTACTTATTTTTGAATTGGAGTTGTAAAATTCTATCAGTAATATTATTGCTCCAATAATTCTGGAAAAGATGGTGGGTCTCTGTAATAATCCATTTTGCATACTCAAAGTTTTTCCAGAATTTATAAGAAATGATTTGGTGTTAAACTAAATCAAAACAGAGGCAAACGATTATAAAACAGAACAAAAGTAGAAATTAGAGAGAGAGAAACTCACCTGGGCCTTACCTTGCAGCCCAGCAAGTCAGCCCGGCCGACTGGCCCCTGCCAGTCGTCCCCCTCCTCTCGCCATGAGGACAGGGGCACGCGCCCGACGCACGTTGGCACACGCCACGTCCACCTCCTGCCTCCCTGCCTGCTTGGCTCCTCCTCGACGCGTCTGGACGATGCCACGCGACCCCCATAGCCGTCCGGCTCTCCCTCTCTCTTCCCCGAACGCTCTCCCCCTCCTCTGTTCTCCTCACCGAACGCGCCCGCCGCCAACGAGCTCCACCGCGGCCATCGCCTCTCCCTCATCCCCTTGAGCAGCCCAGAAGCACCGCCACGTCTTCCTTGTACTCTCCATTGAGTCGCGCGGCGCCAGAAGCTCTGCTTCATCTCCAACGTCGCCATCGCCATCATCTTCCACCTCGGGCTCCGACCACCGCCGCCGTCGATCCGCCGTCTCCGACGTGTCCTAGAGCCCGCTGACCTTCTCTGCCGCATCCTTGTGAGCTCCTACACCTCCCCCCGTGCTCGCCCCCTCTGTTCCCGTCCTCTAACCGCAGCCCCGCCATGGCCGAGCAATCGCTGCCGCCGCCACGAAGCTCGTCGTCCCTAGCTGCCCCGCCTGACCAACCCAAGCATGGAGTCGTGCTCTGGGCTTCTCCAGGAACCCGTAGCGCACCTCAGGTCGTCCGCTTGTGCACCGTGGCCCTCGCACCCGTGCAACCCGTTGCTGCGCCGCCGCCAAAACTCGTCGCCTGCGAGATTCCGGCCGCCCCGTGACCCCCTGCCTGGCCCATTGGATGCGCCCGAGCAACGGCTTCTCCCCGATGCCTTCTGCACGACAACCCGCGGCCCCTAGCACTGTCCCAACCCACGTCTGCCGCAGCAAATGGTCGCCGGCGGCTGAACGCCGGCGGGCCGACGTGGCAACGTCCTTAAATGCTAATGACCCTGCTGATCACCCTCTAGAGCCACTGACATGTGGGCCCTAGTGCCTGTTTAGGTTAGTTTAATTTCTGTTTAGTTTAGTTCATAACCATTTGGACCCACCTGTCATCATTGACTTTGCTGACGTGCACGTTGACCAGGCCCACCTGTCTGTGACCCTAGCCTGCACTTTGTCACTAACGCATGGACCCCACTGGTCAGTTTGACCTGGACCGGCCCCGTTGACCTGCTGACGTCACAGTGACGTAGTGCTGACGCAGTAATGCCCTTTTCTAGATTCATTCTTATTTAGGAAATTCCAGAAAATATTGCTAACTTCTAAAAATCATAGAAATTAATCTGTAACTCCAAATGCAAAGATTTATATATGAAAATTGATCAAAAAATCCAACATATCCATCTGTACTGGTTACATGCATGTTAAAGAAACTTAACCCTGCTGTTTATATCAAACATGATAAAGCACTATTTGAATTAATAGTTTGAGTTTGGGGTTGAACCTTTGGTTCAAAATAGCTCAAACCCATCTGGTTGTAGTTGCATTAACCCAACACACTCATATTGCCATGTCATGATCATGCATCATATTGTGCATTGCATTGATCGTGTTTCTTCTCTGTTGCCGGTGTTGTCCCCTCTCAGTAGACGACGTTCCGACGATGAGTTCAATGACACCGATGAAGAACTATATTATCTTCAGAAGTGCCAGGTAAGACAAAGTATCGCTCAAGCTCGGGGGAGGCTTAAGTCAATGTTATATTCATGCCCCAATCTTGAGCTCTCAAGAGAAATTATTATTCAGAATTTTTATGCTCGGCTTTCTTGTAATGATCAATCCATGCTCGATACTTCTTCTACTGGTTCTTCTATGAAGAAGACTATTGAATTCAAATGAGATTTATTGGAAAGACTTAAATGCAACTCTGAAGATTGGGAACTCAACGAAGTTAATGAGTCAGGTATAAACCTTAAGTTTGATTGAGTTAAATCTTTTATGGATACCGATGCTTTTTGTGAATTTAGCACTAAATATGGACTTGACTCTGAGATAGTAGCTTCTTTTTGTGAATCATTTGCTACTCATGTTGATCTCCCTAAGGAGAAGTGGTTTAAATATCATCCTCCCATTGAAGTGAAAGTAGTAGAACCTATTAAAGTTGAAGAAGAAACTGTTACTTATAATGTTGATCCTATTGTTCCTACTGCTTATATTGAGAAACCACCATTTCCTGTTAGGATAAAGGATCATGCTAACGCTTCAGTTGTGGTTCGTAAGAGTAATCCTAGGACACCTACACCCCCTGAACAAATTAAAGTTGAACCCAATATTGCTATGGTTAAAGATCTCTTGGTTGATAATATTGATGGGCATGTTATTTATTTCTGTGATAAAGTTGCTAGGATTGCTAAACCCAATATTAAAGATAAACATAGACCTATCGTTGGCATGCCTGTTGTTTCTGTTAAAATAGGAGATCATTGTTATGATGTCTTATGTGATGTGGGTGCTAGTGTGAGTGCAATTCCTTTTATTTTATATCAAGAAGTTATGAATGATACTGCACCTGCTGAGATAGAAGATATTGATGTTACTATTAAGCTTGCTAATAGAGATATTATATCACCAATTGGGATTGTTAGAGATGTTAAAGTCTTGTGTAGGAAAATAAAATCCCCTACTGATTTTCTTATTCTTGGTTCCCCGCAAGATGATTTTTGTCCAATTATTTTTGGCAGACCTTTCTTGAACATTGTTAATGCTAGGATAGGTTGCTAAAAGGAAATTGTTACTGTCAGTTTTGGGGATGTGTCTCATGATTTTAATTTCTCTAAATTTCATAGACAACCCTATGATAAAGAATTGCCTAGTAAGGATGAAATTATTGGTCTTGCTTCTATTACCGTGCCTCCTGCTGATCCTTTAGAACAATATTTGCTAGACCATGAAAATGATATGTTTATGAACGAAAGAAAGGAATTAGATGAAATATTATTTAACCAAATGCCTGTTTTGAAAGACAATTTGCCTGTAGAAATCCTTGGAGATCCTCCTACACCCAAAGGTGATCCCGTGTTTGAGCTTAAACAATTACCTGATACTTTGAAATATGCTTATCTTGATGAAAAGAAGATATATCCTGTTATTATTAATGCTAACCTTTCATAGCATGAAGAAAAGAAATTATTGAAAACTCTGAAGAAGCACCATGCCGCTATTGGATATACTCTTGATGATCTTAAGGGCATTAGTCCTACTCTATGTTAGCACAAAATTAATATGGACCCTGATGCTAAACCAGTTGTTGATCATCAACGACGGTTAAATCCTAAGATAAAAGAAGTGGTAAGAAATGAAATACTAAAGCTTCTGGAGCCAGGTATAATTTATCCTATTGCTCATAGTAGATGGGTAAGTCCCGTTCATTGTGTCCCTAAGAAGGGAGGTATTACTGTTGTTCCTAATGATAAGAATGAATTGATTCCACAAAGAATTGTTATAGGTTATAGAATGGTAATTGATTTTCGCAAATTAAACAAAGCTACTAGAAAAGATCATTACCCTCTACCTTTTATTGATCAAATGCTAGAAAGACTGTCCAAATATACACATTTTTTCTTTCTAGATGGTTATTCTGGTTTTTCTCAAATACCTGTGTCAAAAGAGGATCAAGAAAAGACCACTTTTACTTGACCTTTCGGTACTTTTTCTTATAGAGTAGGCCTATTGGTTTATGCAATGCACCTGCTACCTTTCAAAGATGTATGACTGCTATATTCTGTGACTTTTGTGAAAATATTATTGAGGTTTTCATGGATGATTTCTCTGTTTACGCAACTTCTTTTGATGATTGCTTAAGCAACCTTGATCGAGTTTTGTAGAGATGTGAAGAAACTATTCTTGTTTTGAATTGGGAGAAGTGCCACTTTATGGTTAATGAAGGTATTGTCTTGGGCATAAAATTTCTAAAAGATGTATTGAAGTTGATAAAGCTAAAGTAGATGCTATTGAAAAGATGTCGTGTCCTTAACATATCAAAGATATAAGAAGTTTCCTTGGTCATGCTGGTTTCTATAGGAGGTTTATTAAAGACTTCTCTAAAATTTCTAGGCCTCTCACTAATCTCTCGCAAAAAGATGTTCCTTTTGTTTTTGATGATGATTGTGTAGAAGCATTTGAAATACTTAAGAAAGCCTTGATTTCTGCACCTATTGTTCAGCCACCTGATTGGAATTTACCTTTTGAAATTATGTGCTATGCTAGTGATTATGCTGTTGGTGTTGTTCTAGGGCAAAGAGTTGATAAGAAATTGAATGTTATTCATTATGCTAGTAAAACTCTAGACAGTGCCCAGAGAAATTATGCTACTACTGAAAAAGAATTTTTAGCAGTAGTTTTTGCTTGTGACAAGTTCAGATCTTATATTATTGATTCCAAAGTAACTGTTCACACTTATCATGCTGCTATTAAATATTTTATGGAAAAGAAAGATGCTAAACCTAGACTTATTAGATGGGTTTTCTTGTTACAAGAATTTGATTTGCATATTATTGATAGAAAGGGAGCTGAGAACCCATTTGCAGACAACTTGTCTAGGTTAGAAAATGTTCTTGATGACCCACTGCCTATTGATGATAGCTTTCCTCATGAGAAATTAGCTATCATAAATGCTTCTCGTAATACTCCTTCGTATGCTGATTATGCTAATTACATTGTTGCTAAATTTATACCACCTAGTTTCACATACCAGCAAAAGAAAAAGTTTTTCTATGATTTAAGACATTACTTTTGGGATGGCCCACACTTTTATAAAGAAGGAGTAGATGGTGTTATTAGAAATTGTGTACCTGAGCATGAACAGGAACATATCCTACGCAAGTGTCGCTCCGAGGCCTACGGAGGACACCACGCTGGAGATAGAACTGCACACAAAGTATTACAATCCGGTTTTTATTGGCCTACTCTCATCAAGGATGCTCATACGTTTGTCTTGTCTTGTGATGAATGCCAGAGAATTGGCAATAGTAGTAGACATCAGGAAATGCCTATGAATTATTCACTTGTTATTGAACCATTTGATGTTTGGGGATTTGATTATATGGGACCTTTTCCTTCCTCTAATGGGTATACACATATTTTAGTTGTTGTTGATTACGTTACTAAGTGGGTAGAAGCTATTTCGACTAGTAGTACTGATCATAACACTTCTATTGAGATGCTTAAAGAAGTTATTTTTCCGAGGTCTGGAGTCCCTATATATTTGGTGACTGATGGTGGTTCACATTTTATTCATGGTGCTTTCCGTAAAATGCTTGCTAAATATGATGTCAACCATAGAATTGCATCTCCATATCACCCTTAGTCTAGTGGTCAAGTGGAATTGAGCAATAGAGAGATTAAATTGATTCTACAAAAGACTATTAATAGATCTAGAAAGAATTGGTCTAAGAAACTTGATGATGCATTATGGGCTTACAGAACTGCTTATAAGAACCCTATGGGTATGTCTCCGTATAAAATGGTTTATGGAAAAGCATGTCACGTACCTCTCGAACTAGAACATAAAGCTTATTGGGCTATTAAAGAACTCAACTATGATTTCAAACTTGCCAGTGAGAAGAGGTTATTTGACATTAGCTCGCTCGATGAATGGAGAACCCAAGCCTATGAGAATGCCAAGTTGTTTAAATAAAATGTTAAAAGATGGCATGACAAGAGGATACAAAAGCGTGAGTTTAATGTAGGTGATCATGTTTTGCTATACAACTCTCGCTTAAGATTTTTTGCAGGAAAACCTCTCTCTAAATGGGAAGGTCCTTACATTATTGAGGAGGTCTATCATTCCGGCGCCATCAAAATCAACAACGCCGAAGGAACAAATCCGAAGGTGGTAAACGGTCAAAGAATCAAACATTATATCTCATGTACTCCCATAAATGTTGAGACAAATATAATTAATACCATAACATTGGAGGAGTACATAAGGGATACTTTCCAGAACATTTCAGACTCCGAAAAGGAATAGGTATGTGGTACGGTAAGTAAGCCGACTCCAAAACGTTTCCAATGGCAATTTTCTCCGTTTTGGAATATTTTAAAACTTAGGAAAATTAAAAGCAGCCCAAAGAGTGCATGAGGAAGCGGCAAGGTAGGAGGGTGCGTCCTACCCCCTGGGTGTGCCCATGTACCTTGCCGCCACCTCGTGTGCCCTTCGGACTATGTTTTCTTGCACAATACTTCTTTTGGTCGGTAAAAGTTCATTATATAATCTCCCGAAGGTTTTGATCACTGTACCACGACAAAATCCTCTGTTCTTGTTTCGAGCTGTTTTTCTGACGGATCTATATCACCATGACGTCTCCAAGCGCCCCCAAGGACAAGTTTTTCGAGAAGGTCATCAACCCCTACCTTGCGGAGGTGCCGCAACACCCTCAAACCATTGATATGCGTGAGGTGGTGCTACACATCCGCGATGTCGAAGGTCCAAAGAAGACCGGGAGCGTGGAGACGGGACTCGAAGCAATGGAGCAGCAAATTTTCAAGTGTCAAGCGATGGTGGAACGTGGACTCAATGCCAATCACTTGATGATCGCGGAATTTACCAATAATCACAAGTTGGATGCCAAGAACATTGGGGAGGCCATCTTAAAGCTTCACAAGAAAATCGAGCACCTCCAAGCCCAGATCTATGACCTGCAAAACCAAAACTGTTAGTATGAATACATATTTAAGAGGATGAGATTGGCTGCAGATTTGAGGATCCCGGAGACTCGTTCATCCTTCTATGATGGTGAGCCTATGCCCTGGAAGATGGATGACATGCCTACCTCATCAACAACTCCATCATCTCCACCTCCAAAGAAAGAGACATAAATACATGCGTATGAGAACTCCCCTTAGCTACTGCCAAGCTTGGGGGAGGTGCCCCGATATCATATCACCATCACACCTTTACCTTTATCGTTTTTCTTCGTTCGATCCTTTTGGTTATATCTTGATCTAGTAGAATAAAGCTTTTAGTATGATCTAGCTTTGAGTTTTGTTTTGAGATCTATCTATGTAATCGAGTCCTTGAGTTATAAATAATAAAGAGTAGTTTTGAGTTGAGGGCTTTGCTTTCTTGCTATGATGTTGAGGGAACAAAATAAGAGAAAGAATAAAAAGAAATAAAAGGATCGTATAATGATCTTATGGAGAGTGATGACTTCACATATAAAGAGTATGATGAATAAAAATTGTTGAGAGTTGACAAACATAGTTTTGGTCATTGTTGCAATTAATAGGAAGTAATAAAGAAAGAGAGGCTTCACATATAAATATACTATCTTGGACATCTTTTGTAATTGTGAGCACTCATTAAAATATGACATGCTAAAAAGTTGATGTTGGACAAGGAAGACAACATAATGGGTTATGTTTTCTTATATCCAAATAGAAGTTCTATTGTTATGGATCCTCCAACATGTTGCACTTGATTTTCCCTCTTATGCTAGCCAAATCCTTTGCACCAAGTAGAGATACTACTCGTGCTTCCAAACATCCCTTAAACCAGTTTTGCCATGAGAGTCCACCATACCTACCTATGGTTTGAATAAGATCCTTCAAGTAAGTTGTCATCGACGCAAGCAATAAAAATTGCTCTCTAAATATGTATGATCTATTAGTGTGAAGAAAATAAGCTTTATACGAACTTGTGATATGGAAGAAATAAAAGCGACAGACTACATAATAAAGTTCTTTATCACAAGTGGCAATATAAAGTGATGTTCTTTTGCATTAAGATTTGTTGTATCCAACTATAAGAGCGCATGACAACCTCTTGCTTCAATGACTGAGATCATATTTTGTTAGTTTTCAATGAAGTTTCTGATTCATACTTTATCTTCTGAACTAATTATTACTTTGGCATGAGAAATTATATGACAATTTATGTTGTTGTTCTAAAGATGATCATGATGCCCTCATGTCCGTATTTTATTTTATCGACACCTCTATCTCTAAACATGTGGAGATATTTTCCGATATCGGCTTTCGCTTGAGGACAAGCGAGGTCTAAGCTTGGGGGAGTTGATACGTCCATTTTGCATCATGATTTTAAATTGATATTTATTGCATTATGGGCTGTTATTACACATTATGGCACAATACTTATGCCTTTTCTCTCTTATTTCACAAGGTTTATCCAGAGGGAGAGTGCCGTCAGCTGGAATTCTGGACTGGAAAAGGAGCAAATCTGAGAGACCTATTCTCCACAACTCCAAAAGTCCTGAAACTTCACGAAGAATTATTTTGGAATATAAAAAAATATTGGGCAAAGAAAGCACCAGACGGGACCCACCAGGCAACCATAAGGGTGGGGGTGCGCCCTACCACCCTGGGCGCGCCCCCTACCTTGCCGCCCACCTGGCAGGCCCCTGGTGCCCATCTTCTGCTATATGAAGGGTTTTAACCTGAAAAATAAAGATGAAGCTTTCGGGATGAATCGCCACCGTCTAGAGGCAGAACTTGGGCAGAGCCAATCTAGGGCTCCGATGGAGCTGTTCTGCTGCGGAAACTTCCCTCCCGGAGTGGCAAATCGAAGCCATCATCATCACCAACGATCCTCTCATCAAGCGGGGGTCAATCTCCATCAACATCTTCACCAGCACCATCTCCTCTCAAACCCTAGTTCATCTCTTGTATCCGATCTTTGTCTCAAGATCTCAGATTGGTACCTGTGGGTTGCTGGTAGTGTTGATTACTCCTTGTAGTTGATGCTAGTTGGTTTATTCGGTGGAAGATCATATGTTCAGATCCTTAATGCTATTCAATACCCCTCTGATTATGAACATGAATATGCTTTGTGAGTAGTTACGTTTGTTCCTGGGGACATGGGAGAAGTCTTGTTATAAGTAATCATGTGAATTTGGTATTCGTTCGATATTGATGAGATGTATGTTGTCGACTACATGACACTTCACCATTATTTGGGCCTAGGGGAAGGCATTGGGAGGTAATAACTAGATGATGGGTTGCTAGAGTGACAGAAGCTTAAACCCTAGTTTATGCGTTGCTTCGTAAGGGGCTGATTTGGATCCATATGTTTTATGCTATGGTTAGATTTATCTTAATTCTTCTTTCGTAGTTGCGAATGCTTGCGAGAGGAGTTAATCATAAGTGGGAGGCTTGTCCATGCAAGGAAAGCACCCAAGCACCGGTCCACCCACATATCAAATTATCAAAGTAACGAACGCGAATCATATGAGCATGATGAAAACTAGCTTGACAGTAATTCCCACGTGTCCTCGGGAGAGCTTTGCTTTATATAAGAGTTCGTCTAGGCTTGTACTTTGCTACAAAAAAGAATTGGGCCACCTTGCTGCACCTTAGTTACTTTTTTTACTTGTTACCCGTTATGAATTATCTTATCACACAACTATCTGTTATCGATAATTTCAGTGCTTGCAGATAATACCTTACTGAAAACCGCTTGTCATTTCCTTCTGCTCCTCGTTGGGTTCGACACTCTTACTTATCGAAAGGACTACGATAGATCCCTGATACTTGTGGGTCACCACGTGGCACTCGGGGCCGACTCCAGCAGCAGCAAGCAGGAAGGAGGTGGCGGCAGCGTCGTCTTGGCGATGTCGAACTGCGCCCTCGTGCCCTCTTGGCAAGAGGTTGAAGGCCGGCTGCTTTCGGTAGACGGAGTAAGCCAGTCTGATAGTCTCTCTCTCTCTCTCTCTCTCTCTTATTTCTGTTTTCTAATTTTCTTTTCTGTTTTTGATTTTGTAAAACTACTAAACCATTCGCAAAAATCCTGAAATGAATTGTGGGCATATTTTGAATTATTTCCAACATCCCTCAATGGTTTGCAAAATTATTGGAGCATTTAAATTATTTATAGAATTTAATTGCCCCAATTCAAATACAATATGACTTAATTCAAAATCCAAAATTGTCCAATAAATATGTGCACCATTTTTGGTAGAGGCTTTTAGCCAATTCAAAAATGATGAACTTTTTTGAACGACATTTTGGGTTCATTGAAAATATTTTTATTTGAACCTAGTTGAATTCATTTGGTTCTAGGGTTTGAACATCCCCAATTCAAATTCGTTTGAATTATAACATGATGCATGGATGATTAATATGCAACTAGTTACAAGCAATTTCTAGGGATGTGACATCGGGGCCTTCTACGTCTTGAGCTTGTGTTGGTTTTCCCCGAAGAGGAGAGGATGATGCAGCACAGTAGCGTAAGTATTTCCCTCAGTTTTTGAGAACCAAGGTATCAATCCAGTAGGAGGCCACGCGCAAGTCCCTCGCACCTGCACAAAACGATAGCTACTCGCAACCAACGCAATTAGGGGTTGTCAATCCCTTCACGGTCACTTACGAGAGTGAGATCTGATAGAGATAATATTTTTGGTATTTTTGGTATAAAGATGCAAAGTAAAAAGTAAAAGCAAAGTAAAAAAAAGCAAGTATAAAAGTGATGGAGATTGATATGATGAGAATAGACCCAGGGGCCATAGGTTTCACTAGTGGCTTCTCTCAAGAGCATAGATATTCTACGGTGGGTGAACAAATTACTGTTGAGCAATTGATGAACTGAGCATAGTTATGAGGTTATCTAGGTATGATCATGTATATAGGCATCACGTCAAGAGACAAGTAGATCGAAACGATTTGCATCTACTACTATTACTCCACTCATCGACCGCTATCCAGCATGCATCTAGAGTATTAAGTTAAAACAGAGTAACGCCTGTAAGCAAGATGACATGATGTAGAGGAATAAATTCATGAAATATGATAAATACCCCATCTTGTTATCCTCGATGGCAACAATACAATACGTGCCTTGCAACCCTTTACATCCTTTGGTAAGGACACCGCAAGATTGAACCCAAAGCTAAGCACTTCTCCCATTGCAAGAACTACCAATCTAGTTGGCCAAACCAAGCGGATAATTCAAGAGACTTGCAAAGATAACTCAATCATACATAAAAGAATTCAGAGAAGATTCAAATATTATTCATAGATAAGTTGGACAATAAACCCACAATTCATCGGTCTCAACAAACACACCGCAAAAAGAAGATTACATCGAATAGATATCCACGAGAGAGGGGGAGAACATTGTATTGAGATCCAAAAAGAGAGAAGAAGCTGATGTCTACTACACAACCTTCTTCTTGTAGACGTTGTTGGGCCTGCAAGTGCACAGGTTTGTAGGACAGTAGCAAATTTCCCTCAAGTGGATGACCTAAGGTTTATCAATCCGTGGGAGGCGTAGGATGAAGATGGTCTCTCTCAAGCAACCCCTGCAACCAAATAACAAAGAGTCTCTTGTGTACCCAACACACCCAATACAATGGTAAATTGTATAGGTGCACTAGTTCGGCGAAGAGATGGTGATACAAGTGCAATATGGATGGTAGATATAGGTTTTGTAATCTGAAATAATAAAAACAGCAAGGTAACTAATGATAAAAGTGAGCGTAAACGGTATTGCAATGATAGGAAACAAGGCCTAGGGTTCATACTTTCACTAGTGCAAGTTCTCTCAACAATAATAACATAGATAGATCATATAACAAGCCCTCAACATGCAACAAAGAGTCACTCCAAAGCCACTAATAGCGGAGAACAAACATAGAGATTATGGTAGGTGCGAAACCACCTCAAAGTTATTCTTCGGATCGATCTATAAAAGAGTTCGTACTAGAATAACACCTTAAGATACAAATCAACCAAAACCCTAATGTCACCTAGATACTCCATTGTCACCTCAAGTATCCGTGGGCATGATTATACGATATGCATCACACAATCTCAGATTCATCCAACCAACATAAAAGTACTTCAAAGAGTGCCCCAAAGTTTCTACCGAAGAGTCAAGAACGTGTGCCAACCCCTATGCATAGGTTACCAATGTCACGAAACCCGCAAGTTGATCACCAAAACATACATCAAGTGGCACATGATATCCCATTGTCACCACAGATAATCACGACAAGACATACATCAAGTGTTCTCATAAAAGACTCAATCGATAAGATAACTTCAAAGGGGAAACTCAATTCATCACAGGAGAGTAGAGGGGAGAAACATCATAAGATCCAACTACAATAGCAAAGCTCGGGATACATCAAGATCGTGCCATAGAGGGAACACGAGAGAGAACACGAGAGAGAGAGAGAGATCAAACACATAGCTACTGGTACATACCCTCAGCCCCGAGGGTGAACTAACTCCCTCCTCGTCATGGATAGCGTCGGGATGATGAAGATGGCCAGCGGAGATGGATCCCCCTCCGCAGTCTGGAAAGGGGTCCCGATTGGTTTTGGTGGTTACGGAGGCTTGCGGCGTGAACTCCCGATCTATCTTCTGTTACGGAAGTTTTAGGGTGCGAGGTATATCTGGGTGAAAGGATGCGTCGGTGGAGCTACGGGGGCCCCACGAGGCAGGGCGCCCGGTGGGGATGGGCGCCCCCCACCCTCGTGAGCTCCTCCGTATCTTGACGTGGGGTCCAAGTCCATCGTGTGTTTCCTTCCAAAAATAACTTCTCCAGTTGATTTCGTTCCGTTTTGACTCCGTCGATATTCCTTTTCCTCGAAACCTTTGAAATAGGCATAAAAGCAAAGAATCTGGGTTGGGCCTCCGGTGAATAGGTTAGTCCCAAAAATAATATAAAAGTGGATAATAAAGCCCAATATTGCCTAAAACAGTAGATAAAGTAGCATGGAGCAACCAAAAATTATAGATACGTTGGAGACGTATCAAGCATCCCCAAGCTTAATTCCTGCTCGTCCTCGAGTAGGTAAATGATAAAAAAGAATTTTTGATGCGGAGTGCTACTTGGCATAATTTCATTATAATTATTCTTACTTGTGATATGAATATTCAGATCCGAAAGATTCAAGACAAAAGTTCATATTGACATAAAAATAATAATACTTCAAGCATACTAATCAAAGTAATCATGTCTTCTCAAAATAGCATGGCAAAAGAAAGTTCATCTATACAAAATCATATAGTTAGGCCATGCTTCATTTTCGTCACACAAAGATGTTCCCAACTTCTATACCCCCGATGACAAGCCAAGCAATTGTTTCATACTTAAATAATCTCAAACTTTTTCAACCTTCACGCAATACATGGCGTGAGCCATGGATATAGCAATGGGTGGAATAGAATATGATGATGGGGATTGTGTGGAGAAGACAAAAAAGGAGAAAGTCTCATATTGACGAGGATAATCAATGGGCTATGGAGATACCCATCAATTGATGTCAACATGAGGAGTAGGGATTGACATGCAACGGATGCACTAGAGCTATGAATGCTCAACAAAAGAAAACTAGTGGGTGTGCATCCAACCTGCTTGCTCATGAAGACCTAGGGCATTTGAGGAAGCCCATCGTAGGACTATACAAGCCAAGTTCTATAATGAAAAATTTCCACTAGTATGAACAAGACAACTTATGAGACTCACTATATGAAAAACATGGTGCTACTTTGAAGCACAATATATGAGACTCACTACATGAAGAACAAGGTGCTACTTTGAAGCACAAGTGTGGTAAGAGGATAGTAACATTGCCCTTTTAATTTATTTTCTTTTTTTTGGGCCTTCTTTTTTTTCTTTTTTGGCCTTTATCTTTTTTGGGCATTTTTTGGACCTTTCTTTTTTTGGGCAATGCTCTAATAATGATGATCATCACACTTCTATTGATTACAACATAAGGATTACAACTCGAAACTAGAACAAGGTATGACTCTATATGAATGCCTCCAAGGTGTACCGGGATGGTGCAATGAATCAAGAGTGACATGTATGAAAATAATGCATGGTGGCTTTGCCACAAATACGATGTCAACTACATGATAATGCAATGGCAATATGACAAAAGTAAAGTATTTCATGATGATGATGAATGAAACGGTGGAAAGTTGCATGGCAATATATCTCGGAATGGCTATGGAAATGCCATAATAGGTAGGTATGGTGGCTGTTTTGAGGAAGATATAAGGAGGTTTATGTGTGATAGAGTGTATCATATCACGGGGTTTGGATGCACCGTGAAGTTTGCACCAACTCTCAAGGTGAGAAAGGGCAATGCAGTGCATCAAGAGGCTAGCAAAGGCGGAAAGGTAAAAGTGCGTATAATCCATGGACTCAACATTAGTCAAAAGAACTCATATACTTATTGCAAAAATTTAGAAGTCATCAAAAATCAAGTACTACGCGCATGCTCCTAGGGGGATAGATTGGTAGGAAAATACCATCGCTCGTCCCCGACCGCCACTCATAAGGATGCACAAGCTAGGTACACTTCATGTTTCAAATTTTTTACACAACTTTAACCATACGTGCATGCTATGGGACTTGCAAACTTCAACACAAGTAGTTCTCAAATTCATAATCACCCAACTAGCACGACTTTGATATTATCACCTCCATATCTCAAAACAATTATCAAGCATCAAACTTATCTTAGTATTCAACACACTCATAAGAATCCTTATAAATCTTGTATGCTTAGCATATTAGAATTAAGCACATTACCATGCTATTTAAGACTCTCAAAATAATATAAGTGAAGCATGATAGTTCATATATTTCTTCAAAATAAAACTACCACCGTGCTCTAAAAGATATAAGTGAAGCACTAGAGAAAACAACAAACTACTCCGAAAGATATAAGTGAAGATCAATGAGTAGCTAAATAATTATGTAACTATGCGAAGACTCTCTCTCTCTCTCATTTAAGAATTTCAGATCTTGGTATTGTATTCAAACAGCAAGCAAAGCAAAATAAAATGACATTGCAAGGATAGCACAACTCATGTGAAGAAGCAAAAACTTAGGCTCAACCGATATTAACCGATAGTTATTGAAGAAGAAAGGTGGGATACCTACCGGGGCATCCCCAAGCTTAGATGCTTGAGACTTCTTGAAATATTATCTTGGGGTGCCTTGGGCATCCCCAAGCTTGAACTTTTGTGTCTCCTTAATTCCTCTCATATCATGGTTTCTCTTTTTATCAAAAGCTTCATTCACAACAAACTCAACAAGAACTCGTGAGATAGGTTAGTATAAACCAATGCAAAACCTTATCATTTTCTACTGTAACAAATCACTTAAATTATCATTAAACATTGCATACTAAATGCCTCTGCATATTTAATACTCCTATCTTCAAATAGAATCATTAAACAAGCAAACATATGCAAACACTGCAAACATAACAGCAATCTGCCAAAACAGTATAGTCTGTGAAGAATGCAAGATTCATCATACTTCCCTAACTCCAAAAATTATTAACTAAAATTCCCACTGTAATAAATTTATCAGAGCTTTATATGCAAAAAGTTTCAACATTATATCATGCTCTGACTTTTCTGAGGAATTTTTGCAACAGCGGTAAACTTTCTGTTTTCAAACAGCAACATGCATACTTGCAAAATAAGCATGGAAAAGGCTATCCTTGACTATTTTATTGAAACTAAAGATGCAAAACACTAATGTAACTAACATCAAGCAAAACAGAACAAAATTACATGACGCTCCAAGCAAAACACATATCATGTGGTGAATAAAAATATAGCTCCAAGTAAAGTTACCGATGAACGAAGACGAAAGAGGGGATGCCTTCCGGGCATCCCCAAGCTTAGGCTCTTGGTTGTCCTTGAATATTACCTTGGGGTGCCTTGGGAATCCCCAATCTTAGGCTCTTGCCACTCCTTATTCCATAGTCCATCAAATCTTTACCCAAAACTTGAAAACTTCAACCACACAAAACTTAACAAAAAACTCGTAAGCTCCGTTAGCGAAAGAAAACAAAACACCACTTCAAGGTACTGTAATGAACTCATTCTTTATTTATATTGGTGTTAAACCTACTGTATTCCAACTTCTCTATGGTTTATAAACTATTTTACTAGCCATAGATTCATCAAAATAAGCAAACAACACAATGAAAACAGAATCTGTCAAAAACAGAACAGTCTGTAGTTATCTGTAACTAACGCAAACTTCTGGAACTCCAAAAATTATAAAATAAATTGGTGGACCTGAGGAATTTGTCTAGTAATCATCTGCAAAAAGAATAAACTAAATATCACTCTCCAGTAAAAAGTTCTAGCTAATCTCGTGAGCGCTAAAGTTTCTGTTTTTTACAGCATGATCATAAAGACTTCACCCAAGTCTTCCCAAAGGTTCTACTTGGCACAAACACTAACTAAAACATAAAACCACATCTAAACAGAAGCTAGATGGATTATTTATTCTTAACAGAACCAAAAAGTAAGAAACTAAAATAAAATTGGGTTGCCTCCCAACAAGCGCTAACGTTTAACGCCCCTAGCTAGGCATTACGATTTAAATGATGCTCACATAAAGATAAGAATTGAAAAATAAAGAGAGCATCATGAAGAATATGACTAGCACATTTAAGTCTAACCCACTTCCTATGCATAGGGATTTTGTGAGCAAACAACTTATGGGAACAATAATCAACAAGCATAGGAAGGTAAAACAAGCATAACTTCAAAAATTTAAGCACATAGAGAGGAAACTTGATATTATTGCAATTCCTACAAGCATATGTTCCTCCCTCATAATAATTTTCAGTAGCATCATGAATGAATTCAACAATATAACCAGCACCTAAAGCATTCTTTTCATGATCTACTAGCATAGAAAATTTACTACTCTCCACATAAGCAAATTTCTTCTCATGAATAATAGTGGAGCAAACTCAACAAAATAACTATCATGTGATTGAAAATTAAGATCAAGATGACAAGTTTCATGGTTATCATTATTCTTTAAAGCATACGTGTCATCACAATAATCATCATAGATAGGAGGCATGCTTTCATCGTAGCAAATTTTCTCATCAAATCTTGGGGGACAAAATATATCATCTTCATCAAACATAGCTTCCCCAAGCTTGTGGCTTTGCATATCATTAGCATCATGGATATTCAAGGAATTCATACTAACAACATTGCATTCATGCTCATCATACAAAGATTTAGTGCCAAACATTTTATAGATTTCTTCTTCTAGCACTTGAGCACAATTTTCCTTTCCATCGTTCTCACGAAAGATATTAAAAAGATGAAGCGTATGAGACAAACTCAATTCCATTTTTTTGTAGTTTTCTTTTATAAACTAAACTAGTGATAAAACAAGAAACTTAAAGACCCAATTGCAAGATCTAAAGATATACTTTCAAGCACTCACCTCCCTGGCAACGGCGCCAGAAAAGAGCTTGATGTCTACTACACAACCTTCTTCGTGTAGACGTTGTTCGGCCTGCAAGTGCACAGGTTTGTAGGACAGTAGCAAATTTCCCTCAAGTGGATGACCTAAGGTTTATCAATCCGTGGGAGGCGTAGGATGAAGATGGTATCTCTCAAGCAACCCTGCAACCAAATAACAAAGAGTCTCTTGTGTCCCCAACACACCCAATACAATGGTAAATTGTATAGGTGCACTAGTTCGGCGAAGAGATGGTGATACAAGTGCAATATGGATGGTAGATATAGGTTTTTGTAATCTGAAATAATAAAAACAGCAAGGTAACTAATGATAAAAGTGAGCGTAAACGGTATTGCAATGATAGGAAACAAGGCCTAGGGTCCATACTTTCACTAGTGCAAGTTCTCTCAACAATAATAACATAGATAGATCATATAACAAGCCCTCAACATGCAACAAAGAGTCACTCCAAAGCCACTAATAGCGGAGAACAAACGTAGAGATTATGGTAGGTGCGAAACCACCTCAAAGTTATTCTTTCGGATCGATCTATAAAAGAGTTCGTACTAGAGTAACACCTTAAGATACAAATCAACCAAAACCCTAATGTCACCTAGATACTCCATTGTCACCTCAAATATCCATGGGCATGATTATATTATATGCATCACACAATCTCAGATTCATCCAACCAACATAAAAGTACTTCAAAGAGTGCCCCAAAGTTTCTACCAGAGAGTCAAGAACGTGTGCCCTATGCATAGGTTCCCAATGTCACAAAACCCGCAAGTTGATCACCAAAACATACATCAAGTGGCACATGATATCCCATTGTCACCATAGATAATCACGGCAAGACATACATCAAGTGTTCTCATAAAAGACTCAATCCGATAAGATAACTTCAAAGGGGAAACTCAATTCATCACAAGAGAGTAGAGGGGGAGAAACATCATAAGATCCAACTACAATAGCAAAGCTCGGGATACATCAAGATCGTGCCATGGAGGGAACACGAGAGAGAACACGAGAGAGAGAGAGAGATCAAACACATAGCTACTGGTACATACCATCAGCCCCGAGGGTGAACTACTCCCTCCTCGTCATGGATAGCGCAGGGATGATGAAGATGGCCACCGGTGATGGGATCCCCCTCCGTGGTACCGTAAAGGGGTCCCGATTGGTCTTTGGTGGTTACGGAGGCTTGCGGCGGAACTCCCGATCTATCTTCTGTTCTGGAAGTTTTAGGGTACGTAGGTATATATGGGTGAAAGGAGTACGTCGGTGGAGCTACGGGGGCCCCACGAGGTAGGGGGGCGCGCACAGGGGGGATGGGCGCGCCCCCCACCCTCGTGAGCTCCTCCCGTATCTTTTGACGTGGGGTCCAAGTCCATCAGGTGTGTTTCCTTCCAAAAATAACTTCTCCAGTTGATTTCGTTCCGCTTTTGACTCAAATGCGATATTCCTTTTCCTCGAAACACTTTGAAATAGGCATAAAACAAAGAAATCTTGGCCGGGCCTCCGGTTAATAGGTTAGTCCCAAAAATAATATAAAAGTGGATAATAAAGCCCAATATTGCCTAAAACAGTAGATAAAGTAGCATGGAGCAATCAAAATTATAGATACGTCGGGAGGCGTATCGAAGCCATCTAGCTACTAGCTATGGACCAAGGTCAAGTAAACTACTCACACTTCATCGGAGGGGCTATGGTGTTGATGTAGAAGCCCTCCGTGGTGGATACCTTCCCGTGGAGCTCCTAACAGGCCCCAAGATGGGATCTCGTGGATACAGGAAGGTACAATGGTGGAATTAGGTTTTGGCTCCTCCTCCGATCTGTTGAGAGTGCGTGGGTATATATAGGAGGAAGGAGTACGTCGGTGGGCGTCGGGGGCCCACGAGGTAGGGGCGTGCCTGGGGCGCCCTCCACCTCGTGACCGCCTCAGCACTTCTTGGAGTAGGGTCCAAGTCTCCTGGATCACGTTCGGTGAGAAGATCACATTCCCGAAGGTTTCATTCTGTTTGGACTCCGTTTGAGATTCCGTTTCTTCAAAACACTGAACTAGGCAAAAAAACAGCAATTCTGGGCTGGGCCTCCGGTTAATAGGTTAGTCCCAAAAGTAATATAAAAGTGGAAAATAAAGCCCAATATAGTCCAAAACAGTAGATAAAGTAGCATGGAGCAATCAAAAATTATAGATACGTTGGAGACGTATCAGGGCCGAGCCATGCACTATGATTTGTGCGTTTCTCTCTCATATGCGTGTGTGTGCGAGGCGTTGTCTCTAATGAACCCGAGCGATCGCACTAGTTATGTTATTAAACCCGAGTGATCGATCCCTTGGTCGTTAACTGAACCCGATCAATTCATTCACTGCTAACTGAACCTGAGTTATTCCTTCGCTGCTGCTGCTAACTGAGCCCGAGCGATCAATCTGCTTACTGAAGCCGATCGAGCCCCCGTGCAAGATGTAGCCAACTGATGTTGGGTTGCCTCTCGATGAATAGTGACCGTTGTTACCGTGTGTGCGGTACGTAGAACGAGTGGAGACGTGGTGAGTCGAGCCGGTTGGTTGGCTGTGGATGAATAGTTCCCGGTGAGGGTTGGATGAACAGGACCCTGTGGTAGTAAAACAAAAATGCACTCATGATTCATGAACATGAGCTCAGCTCAGACATACCAACTGAGGTCAGCTTATATACTTAGAACAACTTGCAGACATCAATTCCATATGAAGCAAGAAAACCATGTGGTCCGATCTAGAGCTAGAAAATTGTGCTTAGTGGATCTATTAGTGCTTGCCTGGTCGCCGAGGTACAAGCATTAGGAACTGAGACAATTTCACTTCAATTTTCTGAAAATGTGCATGTGAAGTAAAGTTTAAAGCATGTCTTACATCTAAAGCTTTAGATAGTTCAGCAATATCTGTCATTGGAACACCAGGGAGATGGACCTCTCCATGGAGTGACGTGCTCGCCGCTGCCATCCTGCACACTACATCCTCGGGAATGTCACCGCCGCATCGGTCGTGGGCATGCAGCGTGTATGGTTAAGTAAGTCGTGCGGTTTGAGATGATTTATTTGTCATCTTGTCTTTATATGAGTCGTGCTTAGCAGAGTCCATAAGGGTATTCTTTCCAAATACTACAATTGTTTAAATTTTCGTATAATCTCATAGACAGAATAACCATTGTTCAGGTTAATATCATGATCAACTCAATACTGAATGAAGCTAATTTAGATCAAAGCAAACGGGAGCACCATGAGTTTGTATTACTTTTACCAAACAATATAGAATGTTTACAAGTGAAAAATCCAAAAGATAAAAAATGAACTTGCTGGCTAAAATCCCAATTCTAGGTGGTTGCACAGTATGAGTAGCACCCGTATAAATGTGCAGAGAGATTTAGAATACCAGATGCAACTCTTCTTTGCAATCAAACATAAAGAAAACACAAAACGTAGTGAATCAATTAATAGGACTCGTAATTATTTGGGGGTATGAGTACTTATGGCCTCGCAGATGCATAATAATTTGTGGTACTTGGTAAGCTATTGCGGGCAGCTTGAGCGACCGTCTCAAATAGTGTTGGTTCTTGTCAAATGTCAGCATATATGTGTATATTAAATCAATATTCGTGGCCCGAACAAAAAATATTCTGTCATGCTTATAACACTTCTATGACGATAATTGTGAGAAAACATGTATCATCATAGATTTGGTGGGCTCCTACTTCTATGACAAAAAATCATGACAGAAAATGGGATTTTCGTCCGGGGCGGGCCGGAGACGCACCTGCATGACATTTTTTGGGCTGTCCATGACGAAAGAAATTGTGGTAGAAGCGAGGGCGAGGAAAATATCGGGGAGTTCCCAGTTACAGTGGGTGGTCAGAGCCGAGCGATGCACTTTGGTTTGCGCTTTTCTCACTCATACGCGTGTGTGTGCGAGGCGTTGGCTCTAACTGAACTTGAGCGATTGCACTAGCTACGTTACTGAACCCAAGCAATCGATCCCTTGGCTGTTAACTGAACCAGAGCGATTTCTTCGCTACTGCTGCTAACTGAACCCGAGCGATCTATATGCTTACTGAAGTCGATCGAGCCCCCGTGCGAGACATAGCCATACGGTGTTGGGTTGCCTCTCGATGAACAGCGACTGTTGCTATCGTGCGCGCAGTACGTAAAATGGGTCGAGACGTGGTGAGTCGAGCCGGTTGGTTGGTTGTGGATGAACAGTACCCCGTGAGGGTTGGATGAATAGGACCCCAGGGTAGTAAAACAAAAATGCACTCATGATTCATGAACATGATCTCAGCTCAGGCGTACCAACTGAGGTCAACTTATATACTTAGAACAACATGCAGAAAACAATTCCATTTGAAGCAAGAACAAACTGAGTACACAAGAAACCATGTCGTCCGATCTAGTGCTAGAAAATTATGCTTAGTAGATCTATTAGTGCTTGCCTGGTTGCTGAGGTACAAGCATCAAGAACGAGACAATTTTACTTCAATTTTCCGAAAATGTGCTTGTGAAGTAAAGTTTAGAGCATGTCTTACATCTAAAGCTTTAGATAGTTCAACAATATCTGTCGTTGGAACACCAGGGAGATGGACTTCTCCATGCAGTGACATGCTCGCCGCCGCCGTCCTCCACACTACATCCCCGGGAATGTTGCCACCGCATCGGTCGTGGGCATGCATCGTGTATGGTTCGGTGAGGCGCACGGTTTGATATGATTTGTTTGTCATCTTGTCTCTATATGAGTCGCGCTTAACCGAGTCCATAAGGGTATTGTTGCCAAATACTACAATTGCTTAAATTCTTGTATAATCTAATAGAGAGAATAACCATTATTGAGGTTAATATCAAGATCAACTCAATTGAACAAAGCTAATCTAGATCAAAGCAAACGGGAGCACCATGAGTTTGTATTACTTTTACCAAACATATCAAATGCTTACAAGTGAAAAATCCAAAATATTATAAATGAACTTGCTGGCTAAAATCCCAATTCTAGGTGGCTGCACAGTATGAGTAGCACCCGTATAAACCTACAGAGAGATTTAGAATACCAGATGCAACTCTTTTTTGCAATCAAACATAAAGCAAACACAAAAGGTAATGAATCAATTAATAGGATTTGTAATTATTTTGAGGTATGAGTACTTATGGCCTCACATATGCATAATAATTTGTGGTACTTGGTCAGCTACTACGGGCCGTTTGAGGGACCGTCTCAAATAGTGTTGGTTCTTGTCAAAATTTTAGCTTATATGTGAATATCAAATCGACCTCTCATACGTCCATTTTACATCATGTTTTCTTACTGTTATTTATTATGTTTTATGCATAACAATTTTTTTTGAAGTAATTCTAATGCCTTTTCTCTCATGATTTGCAAGGTACACACAAAGAGGGAGAATTCCAGCACCTGGAAATCTGGACCTGGAAAAGCTACGTCAGGCCACCTATTCTGCACAACTCCAAACAAGCTGAAACTTCACAGAGATTTTGTATGGAATATTTGATGAATATTGGAGCAAATAAGTACCAGAGGAGGCCCACCAGGTGGGCACAACCCACCTGGGAGCGCCAGGGAGCCAAGGCGCGCCCTGGTGGGTTGTGCTCACCCAGGCCCACCTCCGGTGCCCATCTTCTGGCATATAGGTCATTTTTACCTAAAAAAAATAAGGAGAGGACTTTCAGGACGGAGCGCCGCCATCTTGAGGTGGAACTTGGGCAGGAGCACTTTTGCCCTCCGGCGAAGCGATTCCGTCGGGGGAACTTCCCTCCCGGAGGGGGAAATCATCGCCATCATCATCCCAACAACTCTCCCATCTCGGGGAGGGCTATCTCCATCAACATCTTCAACATCGCCATCTCATCTCAAACCCTAGTTCATTTCTTGTGTTCAATCTTGTTACCGTAATCGTAGATTGGTGCTTGTGGGTGACTAGTAGTGTTGATTACATCTTGTAGTTGATTACTATATGGTTTATTTGGTGGAAGATTATATGTTCAGATCCATTATGCTATTTAATACCCCTCTGGTCTTGAGCATGATTATCATTTATGAGTAGTTACTTTTGTTCTTGAGGTCACGGGAGAAATCATGTTGCACGTAATCATGTGAACTTGATGTGTGTTCGATATTTTGATAATATGTATGTTGTGATTCCCTTAGTGGTGTCATGTGAACGTTGACTACATGACACTTCACCATATTTGGGCCTAAGGGAATGCATTGTGGAGTAGTAATTAGATGATGGGTTGCAAGAGTGACAGAAGCTTAAACTCCAGTTTATGCGCTATTCCGTAAGGGACCAATTGGATCCAAAAGTTTAATGCTATGGTTAGAATTTATTCTTAATACTTTTCTCGTTGTTGCGGATGCTTGCGGGAGGGTTAATCATAAGTAGGAGGTTTGTTCAAGTAAGAACAACACCTAAGCACCGATCCACCCACATATCAAATTATCAAAGTAGCGAACACAAATCGAACTAACATGATGAAAGTGACTAGATGAAATTCCCGTGTACCCTCAAGAACGCTTTGCTTACTATAAGAGACCATTTTGGCCTGTCCTTTGCCTCAAAAGGATTGGGCTACCTTGCTGCACTTTTTTACTACTATCTTTACTTGCTCGTTACAAAAATATCTTGCTATCAAACTACTCTCTTACTTACAATTTCAGCACTTGCAGACATTACCTTGCTGAAAACCACTTGTCATTTCCTTCTGCTCCTCGTTGGGTTCGACACTCTTACTTATTGAAAAGAGCTACAGTTAATCCCCTATACTTGTGGGTCATCAAGGCTATTTTCTGGCACCGTTGCCGGGGAGTGAAGCGCCTTTGGTAAGTGAATTTGGTAAGGGAACATTTATATAGTGTGCTGAAATTTACTGTCACTTCATACTATGGAAAACAATCCTTTGAGGGGTTTGTTTGGGGTATCTTCACCTCGATCGGAACCACAATTAGCGACCCCTCAACCTATTGCACCTACTGAAAATATTGAATTTGATATTCCTTCGGGTATGATAGAACATCTGCTAGCTAATCCTTATGCAGGAGACGGAACCGAACATCCTGATATGCACTTGATATAGGTGGAACAAACTTGTGGATTGTTTAAGCTTGCAGGTTTACCCGGAGATGAAGTTATGAAAAAGTTTTTCCCTTTATCTTTGAAGGTAAAAGCATTGGCATGGTATAGGCTATGCGATGATATTGGATCCTAGAATTGGAATCGGTTGAAATTGTAGTTCCAACAAAAAAATTATCCTATGCAGCTAGTTCATCGTGATCGAAATTATATATATGATTTTTCGCCTCGTGAAGGAGAAAGTATCGCTCTAGCTTGGGGGAGGCTTAAGTCAACATCATATTGATGCCCCAATCATGGAGAAATTATTATCCAGAACTTTTATGCTCGGCTTTCTCGTAATGATCAAACCATGCTTGATACTTCTTGTGCTGGTTCTTTCATGAAGAAGACTATTGAATTCTGGTGGGATCTTTTGGGAAGGTTTAAACGCAACTCTGAAGATTGGGAACTCGATCAAGGTAAAGAGTCAGGTATTAAGCTTAAGTATGATTGTGTTAAATCTTTTATGAATACCGATGCATTTCAAAAGTTTAGCACTAAATATGGACTTGACTCTGAGATAGTAGCCTCCTTTTGTGAATCATTTGCTACTCATGTTGATCTCCCTAAAGAGAAGTGGTTTAAATATCACCCACCTATTAAAGAAGAAATTAAAGAACCGGTACTAGCTAAGGAAGAAACTATACTTTATAATGTTGATCCGGTTGTTCCTACTGCTTATATTGAAAACCACCTTTCCCTGTTAGGATAAAGGAACATGCTAAAGTTTCAACTGTGGTTAACAAAAGTTATATTAGAACACCTAAACCAGATGAACAAATTAAAGTAGAACCTAGTATTGCTATGGTTAAGGATCTCTTGGAATAAAACGTAGACGGGCATGTTATTTACTTCTGCGAGGAAGCTGCTAGAATTGCCAAACCTGATAAAAAGGATAAACACAGACCTGTTGTTGGCATGCCCCTTGTCTCAGTTAAAATAGGGGATCACTGTTATCATGGCTTATGTGACATAGGTGCTAGCGTGAGTGCTATTCCCTACTCCTTGTACCAAGAAATTATGAATGACATAGCACCCACAGAGATAGAAGACATAGATGTTACTATTAAACTTGCTAATAGAGATACTATATCACCAATAGGGATTGTTAGAGATGTTGAAGTCTTGTGTGGGAAAATAAAATACCCTACTGGTTTTCTTGTTCTTGGTTCCCCACAAGATGACTTCTGTCCCATTATCTTTGGTAGACCTTTCTTGAACACCGTTAATGCTAGAATAGATTGTGAGAAGAAACTGTCGGTGTTAGTTTTGGTGATGAGTTTCATGAATTTAATTTCTCCAAGTTTAGTAGAAAGCTTCATGAAAAAGAATTGCCTAGTAAGGATGAAATAATCGGTCTTGCTTCTATTGTTGTGCCTCCTACTGATCCTCTAGAACAATATTTGCTAGACCATGAAAATGATTTACATATGCATGAAAGAAATGAAATAGATGATATTTTCTTTGAACAACGTCCTCTGCTTAAACACAATTTGCTTGTTGAAACTCTAGGAGGTCCTCCACCACCTAAAGGTGATCCTGTGTTTGAATTAAAACAATTGCCAGACACTTTGAAATATGCTTATCTTGATGAAAAGAAGATATATCCTGTTATTATTAGTGCTAACCTTTCAGAATATGAAAAAGAAAGAATATTGAAAGTTCTAAGGAAGCACCGAGCTGTTATTGGGTATACTCTTGATGATTTAAAGGGCATTAGTACTACTCTATGTCAGCACAAGATTAATATGGAACATGATGCTAAACCTGTTGTTGATCACCAACGTCGGTTAAATCCGAAGATGAAAGAGGTGGTAAGAACGGAAATATTAAAACTTCTGGAAGCATGTATAATCTATCCTATAGCTGATAGTAGATGGGTAAGCCCTGTTCATTGTGTTCCTAAGAAAGGAGGTATTACTGTTGTTCCTAATGATAAGAATGAACTTATTCCACAAAGAATTCTTACTCGCTATAGAATGGTAATTGATTATACAAAATTAAATAAAGCAACTAGAAAAGATCATTACCCTCTGCCTTTTATTGATCAAATGCTAGAAATATTATCTAAGCACACACATTTTTGCTTCCTTGATGGATAATCTGGTTTTTCACAAATACCGCTTCTCAACCCGATCAAGAAAAGACCACTTTCACTTGTCCCTTTGGAACTTATGCTTATAGGCGTATGCCTTTCGGTTTATGCAATGCACCTGCTACCTTTCAAACATGTATGACTGCTATATTTTCTGACTTATGTGAAGATTGTTGAGGTTTTCATGGATGACTTTTCTATCTATGGGAAGTCTTTTGATGATTGTTTAAGCAATCTTGATTGAGTTTTCCAGAGATGTGAACAAACAAATCTTGTCTTGAATTGGGAGAAGTGCCACTTTATGGTTAATGAAGGTATTGTCTTGGGTCATAAGATTTCTGAAAAGGGTATTGAACTGGACAAAGCTAAGGTTAATGCAATTGAGAAAATGCCATGTCCTAAGGATATCAAAGGTATTCGTAGTTTCCTAGGTCATGCTGGTTTCTATAGGAGATTTATCAAAGACTTTCCTAAAATTTCTAGGCCTTACAAACCTTTTGCAAAAGGATGTCCCTTTTCTTTTTGATGATGATTGTTTTGAAGCCTTTGAAACACTCAATAAAGCCTTAATTTCTGCACCTATTGTTCAACCACCTTATTGGAACTTGCCTTTTGAAATTATGTGTGATGCTAGTGATTAGGTTGTTGGTGCTATTCTAGGACAAAGAGTTGATAAGAAATTGATTGTTATTCATTATGCTAGTAAAACTCTAGACAATGCTCAAAAGAATTATGCTACTACTGAAAAAGAATTCCTAGTAGTGGTCTTTGCTTGTGATAAATTTAGATCTTACATTGTTGATTCAAAAGTAATTGTTCACACTGACCATGCAGCTATTAAATATCTTATGGAAAAGTAAGATGCTAAACCTAGACTTATTCGATGGGTTCTATTGCTACAAGAATTTGATTTGCATACCACTGATAGAAAAGGAGTTGAGAATCCCATAGCTGATAACTTGTCTAGGCTTGAAAATGTGCTTAGTGACCCACTACCTATTGATGATAGTGATGTAGGGCGGAGCCCTAGACGGAGATCTTTCACGTTTGGAGGGGATCCTACGGGGAGAACATGATGAACGAGCGGAAGAACAGAAGGAAAAACACACAAGAGAAACACTAAACCGACAAGTCTCGATCACACAAGGGCTAGATCACCGAACACATAAGGTAGCACAAGATTCAAAATCAACAAAGGAAAGATACACGAGTAGCCGCTCTTCTCCGTGAGGAGGTCTTGATGGGGGTCCACCCTAGAAGGGGGTCTTGAATCCTCTTGGAAGGATCTTCTCCGAGGAGGCGCGATCTCCGAGGAGAAGGTAACCAAATGGATGAGCAAAGCTCTCACACAAATATGAGCTAATCCTTTGCTAACCCTAACTAGGAGGAGGAGGAGGTCTATTTATAGTCTTAGTGCAAATGGGGGCGAAGTGAAGGGGTACAAGGGCTCCAGCCCGCGGGCGCGATCACTCAGGGGCCGGACGTCCGGAAGGCGTCGGACGTCCGGAGGCTCGTGACGGTCCGGACGTCCGGTAGGGCTCGGACGTCCGTAGATTCGGCTCGGACTCGGGTGCGTCGGTCGTCCGGGGCTTCCGGAAGGCCCGGACGTCCGTAGATTCGGCTCTGGTACAGGTCGTCCGGTGGCTTCGGTCTTCCGTGAGTTTCCATTCGGGTGCCCAGCTGCCGGACGTCCGGAGGGCGTCGGTCGTCCATGGCCTGGGAGTCGTCGGACGTCCGGACTTGGTCGGTCGTCTGACGCCTGTAGCTTCAGCAGCTTTTCTTCTCCATCACGCTTGGGGTCCTCGTCGTCTTGGCTCTTGCAAGTAGTTGTTCCTTGGCTCGTTCCCAAGTACCTGATTACACATAGAGTTTCCGGATGAGGTAGTAGCCATGTCTCATGATTAGGAAGAGGGAGTTCGGAGAGGAGCGAGTTCACCTTATCTTCAATAGCCTTAGCTCGAGCTCGAGTCATGGGTCCACGTGGTGTTGAGGAAGATGTAGGTGCGTCCATGGGGATGAGTGAGGGATGCTCCGCATCATCTCCCCCCCCCTTGAGAGAGATCCGACCTCGGATCAAAAGCTTCATCTCCATGGTATGGTGCGAGGTCCTTGACGTTGAAGATGTCGCTCACATTGTACTTGTCTCGAGGTAGGTCGATCTTGTAGGTGTTGTCGTTGTAGCGTGCTAGCACCTTGAAAGGTCCATCGGCTTGAGGAAGAAGCTTGGACTTGCGTTCTTTGGGTAAGCGGTCCTTGCGAAGGTGTAGCCACACTCGATCACCAATGTTGACCATGGGTTGCTTGTTGACGTTGAGCTTGGTCGCTAGTCGTTGTACATGGCGCTCGATGGTTTGTCTTGTATCCTCATGCATCTTCTTGATGTAGCTTGCCCGTGCACTCGCATCCATGTTGGTGCGCTCTTGTAGAGGAAGAGGTAGAATGTCCAATGGGGACAACGGTTTGAAGCCGTAGACGACCTCGAAGGGGGACTTGCCGGTAGTCGAATGCCTTGCATGGTTGTAGGCGTACTCGGCGATGGGTAGACATGCTTCCCACTCCTTGATGTTCTTCCTGATCAAGACACGAAGTAGAGTGGATAGTGTGCGGTTCGTCACCTCCGTTTGGCCTTCGGTTTGAGGATGGTATGCGGATGAGAACAAGAGCTTGATTCCGAGCTTGGCGCATAGGGTCTTCCAAAAGTAACTCAAGAACTTGACGTCACGATCGGAGATGATTGTCTTTAGTACTCCATGGAGTCGCAAGATTTCCCTACAAAAGAGATTTGCAATGTGTGAAGCATCGTCTATCTTGTTGGAAGGAATGAAATGTGCCATCTTAGAAAATCTATCCACAACAACAAACATGGAATCCTTTCCATTTTGAGTTCTAGGCAAACCAAGTACAAAATCCATGCTAATGTCTTCCCAAGGTTGATAAGGAATAGGAAGAGGCATGTAAAGACCATGAGATTGAGCTTTAGACTTAGCTTTGCGATATGTAGAGCATCAGTTGGTGAAGCGTGAGACGTCGCGGAGCATCTTGGGCCAAAAGTAGTTCTTGGAGAGCGTGGCCAATGTCTTGTCGCGTCCAAAGTGTCCCATGAGTCCGCCTCCATGAGCCTCTTGCAAAAGGAGCAAACGAAGAGAAGAATCGGGAATGCATAGTTTGTTAGCTCTCATAATATAACCATCCTTGATGTAATATTGTTCCCAAGAAGTATGCGTCAAACACTTAGCATAAGGAATAGCAAAAGATGGGTCGTTAGCATACAATTCTTTTATGTGCTCAAAGCCAATAACATTCAACTCAAGTTTAGTGACAAGCGTGCATGTGCGTGAAAGGGCATCGGCAACTACATTTTCTTTACCCTTAATGTACTTGATCACATAGGGAAAAGATTCAATAAATTCACTCCATTTGGCATGACGCTTGTTCAACTTAGTTTGACCTTTTAAGTACTTAAGCGTTTCATGATCGGTATGGATGACAAACTCATGCGGTCTAAGGTAATGTTCCCAAACATGTAGCACACGCACTAAAGCATACAATTCTTTGTCATAGATGGGATAATTAAGTTGAGAACCGGATAGTTTTTCACTAAAATATGCAATGGCTCGTTTTTCTTGCATCAAAACTCCGCCAATTCTGGTACCACTTGCATCACAATGAACCTCAAAAGTTTTGTCAAAATTAGGCAAAGCAAGAATCGGAGCATGAGTAAGAAAAGACTCAAAAGCGGTGGATTGCAAAGTTCCCCAAACAAAAGGAGTATTCTTCTTACTCAAAGCATGCAAAGGAGCGGCAATAGTGCTAAAATCTTTCACAAAGCGACGATAAAAACCCGCAAGACCAAGAAAGCTACGCACTTGTTGCAAATTGGTGGGGTTGGGGCCAAGTTTTAATTGCTTCAATCTTAGATTCATCAACATGGACACCCTTTGAGGATACAACAAAACCTAAGAAAACCACTTTGTCAACACCAAATGTGCACCTTTTCATGTTTGCATAAAGACTTTCTTTGCGAAGGGTTTGCAAAACAGCCCTAACATGATTAAGATGCTCTTTCATGGTTTTGCTAAACACAAGGATATTGTCGAAGTAGACCACAACAAAGACTCCAATATAAGGCCGAAGTACATAATGCATGAGACGCACAAAAGTACCGGGAGCTTACGACAAACCCATAGGCATGACTAACCACTCATATAAGCCAAATTTGGTTTTGAAAGCAGTTTTCCATTCATCACCCTCTTGTATGCGGATTTGATAATAGCCACTTTTAAGATCAATTTTTGAGAAAAAGTTGGCTCCACTAAGTTCATCAAGCATATCATCTAAGCGAGGAATGGGATGCCTATAGCGAACGGTAATAGCATTTATAGGTCTACAATCGGAACACAAGCGGAAACTTCCATCGGGCTTAGGCACAAGTATAACGGGAACGGCACAAGGGCTTAGGCTATCACATTCATGACTGTTGTCGATGAGTTGTTGTACTTGCCGTTGAATCTCTTTGGTTTCTTCGGGATTGACTCGGTATGGAGCTTTGTTTAGTAGAGGTGCTCCGGGATGAGGTCGATTCGATGCTCAATGCCTCAAGAGGAGGTAGACCCATAGGTAGCTCATCGGGAAAACATCTTGGAATTCCTGCAAAAGAGATTGAAACACTAAAGGTAGCTCATGAGAGGTGTTAGTTGTTGGCTCTCCATCCTTGCACACAAGGACAAAGTGCATCACACTAGATGGGTTCTCACACACTTCTCTCATCTCACTTTTGCTGGTAAATAGGATGAGGTTTTTCTCTCTAGGCGAAGAGGCGCTCAAGTTTGCCTTGTGGCTCTCACTCACGTTTTGGTGGATCACTTTCTCACTCTTGTCTCTATGATGGGTGGCTTGCTTGTCGGCTATCACTTGACTAGGAGACATAGGTCGTAGCACATATTCCTTCCCTTTCATCTTGAAGCTATAGTGATTGGTGCGCCCGTTGTGGAAGACACCACGGTCGAATTGCCATGGTCGATCAAGAAGGAGGTGGCAAACCGTCATTGGGACCACATCACATTCCAAAGTGTCCTCATATGCACCAATTTTGAAGGAGACTTGGACCGTATGTTCAACTCGTATAGTGTCGGAGTCACTTAGACATTGAACCTTCTAGGGATTCGGGTGCTTCCTCTTGACCAATTGAAGCTTGGAACATAGTTCTTCACTTGCCAAGTTGTGACAACTACCTCCATCGATGATGACCTTGACGGACCTTCCGTTGATGCCGGCCTTTGTGTGGAAGATGTGGCATCTTTGGTCGTCTTCTTGTTGATGTTGAAGAGTCCGCACCTTGGAGACAACGAGAGCGGGCTCGAATCCTCATCACAAAAGACTTGGTCATCTTCATCTTCGTTCACTCGCCGATGCATGGCCACTTGCTCAAGAGCTTCCATCTCCTCATCACTCATTGAGTCATAGGTGCCGTCGTCGTTGAGGATCATGGTGCGCTTGTTGGTGCATTCGTAGGACTTGTGGCCTCAGCCGCCGCAAGTGAAACACTTGAAGGAGCTTATCTTGATGGTCTCATCGGTCGGAGTAGATGACGAAGCACGCGGCTTGAAGTTGCTTGTAGTAGGAGGAGGACGACTTGAACTTGTCGAATCTTTCTTGTAACTCGACTTGTCATCGTTGTTTGTAGAAGGTTTGGTTGATGTAGATGTTGGAGGAGGTGTTGAAGCTTGGTTGTTGGAGAAGCCGTAGGTCTTGGATGAGTACTTGGCGCATTTGAAGTCATCTTGCACTTGACGCCCGCCTTTGTAGCTTGATGCACGAGCTCAGTGAGGGTGGAGTATGGTTGGAAGTCGGCGATCTTCTTGATGGGATGATTGAGTCCATTCAAGAAACGTGCCATAGTTTGCTCATCATCTTCCTTCACATTGGCTCAAATCATGGCTATCTCCATTTCCTTGTAGTATTCTTCAACACTCTTTGTTCCTTGCTTGAGGAGTTGGAGTTTCTTGAAGAGGTCGCGGTTGTAGTAAGTGAGCACAAAACGTGCTCGCTTGACATCCTTCATTTGAGCCCAAGTGGTGATTGGAGGTTCACCTCTTGCTTGTCGCCTCTCAAGGATTTGTTCCCACCATACGAGCACATAGTCTTGGAACTCAAGTGATGCCATAGCGATCTTCTTCTCTTCCGCATAGTTGTGCAAACGAAAGATTTTGTCGACCTTCAATGCCCATCAAAGGTACTCTTCGGGGTCATTGCTTCCATTGAACTTGGGCATGGTGAATTTGAGCTTTCCATAGCGTTGCTCTTCATTGTGTTGTTGGCGATGGTGATGATGACGCCCTTGACGTGGATTGCAATCGTCTTCATGTTGCTCTTGGCGTGGAGGAAGACCATGATCAACTTGCTCTTGTTGAACTTGAGGTTGAGGTGGAGCTTGACGAGCTTGTGGAGGAGCTTGAGGAACTTGACGTTGTACATGGGGTTGGTAGTTCCTCTCTTGGATTTCTTCTCGAAGGGCTTCCTCTTGATTTCGCCGTTCACGATTGCGGTTGGCTATGGCTCGACTTGATTCTTGAAGGGCACGTTGCGCCTCAAGAGCTTGCGCTTCACGTTGTTGTCGGTGAAGACGTTGCGCCTCGGCGTCTTGTTCTTCTTGGTGTAGACACACTCGTTCTTCCTCTTGGTGCCGTAGTCGTTGTCATTCTTGAGCTTGGGCAAAAGCGGCTTGGTTTGATTGAGGACGAGGGACTTGCTCATCGACTTGCTCTTGTGAATGCTCCTCATGTAGCGGGTTGCGAGATGCATGACTGTCTTGACGCGCGGCTCATCGAAGAGTGTTCGATGACGGTGTACTTGAGTCATAGAAGGTGTCGTCGGAGTGTCGACTCGAGCGGCTCCGTCTTGAGGATGAAGAATTGGAATGATGCCGGTTCCTCATCAAGGCGCGGATCTCGTCCATTCTTGCATGATTCTCTTGCTTGTGAGCGTCGAACTTGTTGTCAAAGTAGTCTCTTGTACGTTGCTCGGAGAGTCGCAAGTCGGTGGCGAGGTTGTCGATGCGGTCGCTCATTGCTTGTTGCTCTTGGTGCAACGCTCGTTGTGCACCAAATTGGTGGCTCTTGGTGACGTATGATGACACGTTGTCGTCTTGCTCGAGGAAGAGTGGGTTGGTAGAGGAACTTGGCCTATCCATCATTCCAAGCAAAAATATGTGAGTGGTAGAAGGAGAAGAACTTATACCAATGTACCTTTGACCGAAGTTGACGATGAATCAAGTTCACTCAAATGCGGACAATGAAATAGCACTATTGGTACCAATCCTTGTCGATTCTCACACCTACATAAATAATAGCTTATGGTGGAGCTTGGTGAGGATGGTGGCACAAAATTTGATGCAATTGTAAGTGAGCGTCAATAATGTTGGAAAAGGTTCACAAATTTGCAAATGCAACAAGTAGACCAAGCAAATAATGGTACACGGAAACACACACACGCAAATAGATAAGTGGGATTGTGCAAACCAAAAGTGAGCTAAAATGTGGAATCCACGAAAATGCTCTTGTTGCACAATACTAGAGAGACGCTAGCACGATTGCACAATAGGCGGATACGGAACTTGTGCACAACCTACAAGGCAAAATGCAACTATCTCTATCCCACGTATGCTATATGTATGGTGTTTCGGTACTATGATCCAAGATGATCCAATATGACAATCTTAATGTAATATGATGCTATGGTTCTTGCTCATAAGCTCTTTGCTTATCTTTCCTCTTTGCTTAAAAGCTTGGGTGGCTCTTTCACTTTTGAGCTCTTTTCTCATGGAAAACTTTACGAACCAAGATAGCAATTGTGTATGCTATGACAACTTTGTGACACACAAATGGATCCCAAGTTATGCACCACGGTGGTATGGTATGTATGCTATGGAGTATGATCACTAATGTGCACAAGTCACGTTGCCGGCAATACTCAATGGCTAGTCTTGATGGGTAAGCTACGCAAAAGTAAGGCCATGTGGTTATCAATGCAATTGCAAGGTAGGACAAAGATTTCGACGATGTTACCGTACTTGGCGATGATGAGACCCTTGCGAAGATGAGCTGAGGTGATGATGAAGTCGAACCGTACCTAGATAGCCGAAACACAATAGGACACGGGAACCACAACTCAAAATCTCAAGGACCAAAATGTGTCAACAATCGTCATAGGAGGTATTGGGGAGTATGGTGGTGTGTGTGGGTTTTGGATGATGTGGTGGAAGGTGGGGTGGTGGTGGTGGCTGCACCGAACAATTTCAGTTTTGTCAGGGTTTCACGGACGTCCGGTTTTCTGGCAGTCCGACCGTCGGACGTCCGGCAGGGTCCGGCCGTCCGCAAATTTGAATCGGGACAGGGGTTCCGGTCGTCCGGAAAGGTCGGACATCCAGTGGTCGGGGTCAACGCAGGTTGGGGCGGGGTGATTTTGAGGTGGAAGAAGATGGTGAGGTCAAAATTGAGCGGATTGATGGATGGAAAAGGGTGGGGTGGGTGGGAAAAGCTAGATCCACACGTAGCAACTCAAATCCATGGACCAAATCCAACAAAATCTCAACTCACCAAAAAATCACAAAAAAAAATTTGGGGCTATTTTTGGTGGGGAATTTTCGAATTTGGGGAAGAACACAACAAAATCAAGCTAGAAAACACAGGTTGGGGGCTCCAAAACGTGATCAATGTGGCTCTGATACCAAGATGATGTAGGGTGGAGCCCTAGACGGAGATCTTTCATGTTTGGAGGGGATCCTATGGGGAGAACACGATGAACGAGCGGAAGAACACAAGGGAAAACACACAAGAGAAACACTAAACCGACAAGTCTCGATCACACAAGGGCTAGATCACCGAACACATAAGGTAGCACAAGATTCAAAATCAACAAAGGAAAGATACACGAGTAGCCGTTCTTCTCCGTGAGGAGGTCTTGATGGGGGTCAACCCGAAAGGGGTCTTGAATCCTCTTGGAAGGATCTTCTCCGAGGAGGCGCGATCTCCGAGGAGAAGGTAACCAAGTGGATGAGCAAAGCTCTCTCACAAATATGAGCTAATCCTTTGCTAACCCTAACTAGGAGGAGGAGGAGGTCTATTTATAGTCTTAGTGCAAATGGGGGCGAAGTGAAGGGTACAAGGGCTCCAGGCCATGGCGCGATCACTTTCGAGGGGCGGACGTCCGGAAGGCGTCGGACGTCCGGAGGCTCGTGACGGTCCGGACGTCCGGCAGGGCTCGGACGTCCGTAGATTCGGCTCGGACTCGGGTGCGTCGGTCGTCCGGAGAGGGCCAGTCGTCCGGGGCTTCGGGAAGGCCCGGGCGTGTGTGGATCGTCGGACGTCCGTAGATTCGGCTACAATGCGGGTCGTCCGGTCGTCCGTGGCTTGGTCTTCCGTGAGTTTCCATTCGGGTGCCCAGTTGCCGGACGTCCGGAGGCGTCGATTGTCCGTGCTTTGGCTGTCGTCGGACGTCCGGACTTGGTCGGTCGTCCGACGCCTGTAGCTTCAGCAGCTTTTCTTCTCCATCACGCTTGGGGTCCTCGTCGTCTTGGCTCTTGCAAGTAGCTGTTCCTTGGCTTGTTCCCAAGTACCTGATTACACATAGAGTTTCCGAATGAGGTAGTAGCCATGTCTCATGATTAGGAAGAGGGAGTTCGGAGAGGATCGAGTTCACCTTATATTCAATAGCCTTAGCTCGAGCTTGAGTCAAGGGTCCACGTGGTGTTGAGGAAGATGTAGGTGCGTCCATGGGGATGAGTGAGGGATGCTTCGCATCAGATAGTTTTCCTGATGAGCAGTTAGCTGCAATAAATGTTTCAAATAATACTCCTTGGTATGCTGACTATGCTAATTATATTGTTGCTAAATATTTTTACCACCTAGCTTCACATACCAACAAAAGAAAAAAAATCTTCTATGATTTAAGACACTACTTTTGGGATGACCCACATCTTTATAAAGAAGGACTAGATGGTATTATTAGACGTTGTGTACCTGAGCATGAACAGGGACAAATCCTTTGGAAATGTCACTCCGAAGCATATGGAGGGCATCATGCTGGAGACAGAACTGCTCACAAGGTATTGCAATCTGGATTTTATTGGCCTACTCTCTTCAAGGATGCCCGTAAGTTTGTCTTATCTTGTGATGAATGTGAAAGAATAGGTAATATCGGTAAGCGTCAAGAAATGCCTATGAATTATTCACTTGCTGTTGAACCATTTGATGTTTGGGGATTTGATTACATGGGCCACTTCCTCCTCCCCTCCTTTATATATATGGGAAGGGGCACCCCAAAGGCACAACAGTTGTTTCTTAGCTGTGTGCGGTGCCCCCTACACAATTTACTCCTCCGGTCATAGCATCGTAGTGCTTAGGCGAAGCCCTGCGCGGATCACATCATCATCACCGTCATCACGCCGTCGTGCTAACGGAACTCTCCCTCGACCCTCTACTGGATCAATAGTTCGAGGGACGTCATCAAGCTGAACGTGTGCTGAACACGGAGGTGCTGTACGTTCGGTACTTGGGTCGGTTGGATCGTGAAGACGATCGACTACATTTACCGCTTTAACATAACTCTTCCGCTTTCAGTCTATGAGGGTACGTGGACACACTCTCCCCATCTCGTTGCTATGCATCTCCTAGATAGATCTTGCGTGATCGTAGAAATTTTTTTGAATTGCTACGTTCCCCAACAAAATGTACCTTATCCGATGATGAAAATGGATCAATGATCACTCAATAGTGTAGCAAGGAAATAGCATAATTGGTACCGGATCTCGTCGATTTCTCACACCTACACAAATAAGTCTTTTGGAGTAGCTTGGTGAGGATGGTGGCACAATATTTATGCGAATGTTAGCAAGATTCAATAATGTTGAAAAATATTCACAAATTTGCAAATGCAACAAGTAAACAAATAGCAATATGTGGCACACAGAAACACACGCATGGGTAGATAAATGGGGTCGTGCAACCAAAGTGGGAGCTCAAAATGTGGAATCCATGGAAGATGCTCTTGTTGCACAACACTAGAGAGACGCTAGCATGATTTCTCAATAGGCGGATACAAGACTTGTGCACAACCTATAAAGCAAGAATTCAACGACTTCTATCCCAAGTATGCTATATGTGATGATGTTTCGGTGATATGATCCAAGATGATCGAGTATGACAATCTTAAGGTAGTATGATGCTATGGTTCTTTCTTAAAAGCTCTTTGCTTACCCTTCTCTTTTGCTTAAAAGCTTGTTGGCTCTTTCTCTTTTGAGCTCTTTCTTTGGCCAGGTATGCAAAACTTCACAAACCAAGATAGCATTGTGTATATGCGGTGCCAAACTCGTGACACAAGGGATGATACCAAGATGCTTGTACCAAGATAATATGGTATGGATGCAATGGGAATGATGATCACTAATGTGCACAAGTAACGTTGCCAGCAATACTCAATGGCTAGTCTCGATAGGAAAGTGACACAAAATGGGCTATGGGGTTATCAATGCAATGGCAAGGGAGTACACAAAGGTGTCATCGAGGTTATCGTCCTTGCTTACGGTTAATGTTGTCAAAAATGTGAAGTAGTCATTATCGATGTCGAGTCTATAGAGAAGATGAGCGTCGATCTTGTCAATGTTGAACCGTTCCTAGTTAGCTGGTCGAATCTTAACTCAAATTCTCGAAGAACAAAACATGTCAAACTTGTCGGAGATGGTAGCGGGTGAGAAATGGTGGTTGCGGAAAGCGGTGGCGGTATGTCAATGCGGGAATTGTAGTGATGGGTTATTGGAAATGGCTATGCAGAAGTGTGGGTGGTGGCTGAAAATTTTCGTGCGAAAAAAATTCAGTTTTGTCAGGAAACGTCGGACGACCGGAGGAGGTCGGACGTCTGAGGGTCAGACGACCGGAACTGGTCCGATGGCCGGAGCCTGGGCGAAATCGGGCTACGGGATGAAGTCTAGGGTTTGTGGGGATAAGAAAATTTTGGTCAAAATTGCATGGTTTTGGGGATGGAATTGAGGCAAAAGATGGGGAAAAGCTAGATCCACTCGCGGCAAAGCAAATCCATGGATCAAATCCAAAAAAAACTTCATGACACCAACAAATCATGGGGCTATTTGTGTGGGGATTTTCGAAATTGGGACAAAATCAACCAAGTTAGGCTAGAAAAAGAGGGGTAGGGACTCCAAATTCGTGATCAACCTTGGCTCATGATAGCATGATGATGTACGGTGGAACCCTAGGGCCGATCTTTCACGATTTGGAGGGGGATTCTCAAAGAAAACGACGGACACACGAGGGGAAATGAGAGGAAATACTCAAATTAACGAGAAACGATCACACATGTGCTAGATCCATGAACACAAAGAGAGATACATGATTCAAATCCAACAAAGGGGGATAGAAGGGTCACTAGTTTATCTCCTAGATGGAGGTCTTGAATCCACTAGGGGATCTTCCCACAAGAGGGGGTCTTGAATCCACTTGGGGGATCTTCTCCCAGGAGGCTTTGGTCTCCAATGGAGTAGGTATCAAGCGGATGAGCAAGGCTCTATCTCCAAAATCAGCTATCACAATGCTAACCCTAAAATGTGGGCCGAGTTGGAGTATTCAAAGTCTAAGGAGGCGAAGGGGTACATGGGAGTCGCCCCTAATCACTATGCACAGACAGGTGTCGGACGCCCTGAGTGTCACGGACGTCCGGTGGCTCGCGAGGGTGCAGTCGTCCGTAGGGCGCCGAATGTCCGGTGATTTTGCTCTGGTCAGGTGTCGCCGGATGTCTGGTGAGTGTCGGACGTCCGAAGGCTTGGTCATCCGGCTGCCTCGGTTTTCCGCTATTTTCGTTTTGCGATGTGGCGGCGGATGTCGAAAGGGGCTCGATCATCCGAGCGCTGGGAGGTGTCGGACATCCAGTCTGGGTCGGCTGTCCGGCCGCTATAGCACTCGCTGGCTGGGTTCTTGGCTGGCTGGTGTTCCAGGCATCGGACGTCCAGCATGGTCCGGTCGTCCGGTGGCTATAGATTTCTCGCAGCTCTTTGTTGGGAAATGTTGCATGGAAAACAGAAAATTCTACGCACACGCAAGATCTATCCATGGAGATGCATAGCAACGAGGGGGGAGAGTGTGTCTACGTACCCTTGTAGACTGCAAGCGGAAGCGTTTGTTAATGCGGTTGATGTAGTCAAACTTCTTTGCGCTCCAACCGATCAAGTACTGAACGTACGTCACCTCCGCGTTCTACACACATTCAGCTCGGTGACGTCCTCCGCCTTCTTGATCCAGCAAGACGGCGAGGTAGTGGATGAGTTCCGACAGCATGACGGTGTGGTGACGGTGATGGTGAAGTGATCTCCGAAGGGCTTCGCCTAAGCACTACAAAAATATGATCGAGGGTGTAAACGATGGAGGGGGCACCGCACATGGCTAAGCAATTGTTCTGGTTGTGCTAGGCGCCCCTTCCCACATATATATAGGTGGCGGGAGAGGGGAGAGGCGAAGGTGCGTCCCAAGTAGGGCTGAATCCTACTTGGGGACTTCCCCAAGCCGCCCCTCCCCTTCCATATGAGTGGGGAAGGAAGGAATGAAGAGGAGGTGCCCCTCCCCCCCCCTTTCCTTTCTCTCGCGAAGAGGGAAAGGCAGGAGGGGCCACCCCTCCACTTTCCAGCCATGTAGAGGGGCACACCAGCCCCCTAGTGAGCTGGTATGTCCCCTCCTTTAGCCCATTAAGCCCATACACTTACCGGGGGTGTCCGGAACCCCTTCCAGTGACCCGATGACTACCCGGTGCATCCCGAAACTCTTCCGGTGTCCGAATATCATCGACCCATAAATCAATCATTACCTATCGACCATTTCGAGACTCCTTGTCATGTTCGTGATTTCATCCAGGACTCCGAACAACACTCGGTCACCAAATCATATAATCATACAACACTATATCGTCAACGAACATGAAGTGTGCGGACCCTACGGGTTCGAGAACTATGTATACATGACCGAGACACCTCTCTGGTCAATAACCAATAGCGGAACCTGGACGCCTATATTGACTCCTACATATTCTATGAAGATCTTTATCGGTCGAACCTTATGATAACATACATAATTCCCTTTGTCCATCGGTATGTTACTTGCCCGAGATTCGATAGTCGGTATCTTCATACCTAGTTCAATCTCGTTACCGGCAAGTCTCTTTACTCATTCCGTAATACATCACATTGCAACTAACTCCTCAATCATTTGCTTGCAAGCTTATGATGTGTATTACCGAGAGGGCCCAGAGATACCTCTCTGATACTCGGAGTGAAAAATCCTAATCTCGATCTATGCCAACTCAAAAAACACCTTCGGAGATACCCATAGAGAATCTTTATGATCATCCAGTTATGTTGTGACGTTTGATAGCACACAAGGTATTCCTTCGGTATCCGGGAGTTGCATAAACTCATAGTCGAAGGAATATGTATTTGACATGAAGAAAGCAATAACAATAAACTGAACGATCAATATGCTAAGCTAACGGATGGGTCTTGTCCATCACATCATTCTCCTAATGACGTGATCCCGTTATCAAGTGACAAATCATGTCTATGGTTAGGAAACCTTAACCATCTTTGATCAACGAGCTAGTCTGCTAGAGGCTCACTAGGGACACGGTATTTGTTTATGTAGCCACACATGTATTTAAGTTTCCGGTCAATACAATTCTAGCATGAATAATAAACCTTTATCATGATTAAGGAAATATAATACCATTTTATTATTGCCTCTAGGGCATATTTCCATCAGTCTCCCACTTGCACTAGAGTCAATAATCTAGTTCACATCGCCATGTGGTTAACACCCATAGTTCACATTGCCATCACTACAAAATAAAAGACACATTCGTGACATTTTGGGCCGAACGAAAATCTTTTCTGTCATACTTATGACACTTCTATGACAATAATTGTGACAAAACACGGTATCATCATAGATGTGGTGGGGTCCTACTTCTGTGACAACAAATCATGACAGAAAATGGGCTTTTCGTCCTGGGCGGGCCGGAGACGCAGCTGCATGACAATCTTTGCCCGTCCATGACGGAAAAAACCGTGGTAGAAGCGAGGGCGAGGAAAATATCGGGGTTTTCCCGGTTACGATGGGTGGTCGGGCCGGCGATGCGCTGCGTTTCTCGTGACACGCACGCTGCGTGGTGCGGCGTTGGGCTCTAACTGAACCCATGCGAGGCGTTGGGCTCTAACTGAACCCGAGCGATTGCACTACAGGCTACGCGTTACTGAACCCGAGCGATCGATCGATGGCTGTTAACTGAACCCGATCGAGCGATTCCTTCGCTACTGCTGCTAACTGAAGCCGATTGATGATGCCTCTGGATGAGCGATGGCGTTCTTTGGGGGGGTTGGATGCAGGTTCGGTGGGGTGGATGAACAGGACCCCGTGGCGTTGCCTCTAGATGAATAGTGAGTGTTGCTGGGGGTTTTGGATGAACAGTTCCCGGTGGGGGTGGATGAATAGGACCCCGATCGTTCGAGCCGGTTGGGGCTGGATGAACAGGACCCCGTGGAGGGCAGGATGAACAGGACCACCCCATGGAGGGCAGGATGAACAGTAGCCTGTGGAGGGGTGGTTGAACAGGAGCCCGTGGAGAGGGCTGGTTGAGCGAAGAGCGGTGGAGTAGCGCCGCGATGGAGGATGGATGAACAGGAGCCCGTGGATGAGCGATCGCATGTGGAGGCTGGAGGAGGTCGACGGTGGATGAGCAAGAGCCCGTGGAGGCTGGATGGGGTTGACGGTGGAGATGAGCGGTATCCCGTGGAGTCCCGTTTTGCGGCACGCCACACCCTCCCGGCGAACAGGACCCCGTTTGACCGTAGCGCTCCAACACAAGTCTGTTTCCTCCGCTTTTGTGATACGCCACACCTCCCGATCAACGGGACCCCGTTTCGACCGTAGGAGGTCAGTTTCCTCTGTTTTTGCGATGCGCGGACCCCTCCCGATGAACAGGATCCCGTTTCGAACGTGGCCGGTCGAACACAAGGCCGTTTCCTCCGTTCTACGGTACGTCAGGCCTCGTTTCCATCGGCTGTTCCGTCCAAGCCCTCCCGATGAACGCGATGATGCATTCCGTTCCGACCCAGCCGGTTGGCTCCCCATGAACACGACGACGATGTTGTTTCTCTGTTCCGACCTAGCCATGTACACGAGCCCTGGCCGTACGTATGCACGAGTAGGCGTTCGAGACCCAGCCCGTATGTATGTACGTGGCTGTATTTTCTTTCTTGCACACTGGCCGCTATACGTACGTGTACATGCTACGTGCGCGCCTCTACTACGACACGTGCACGCCTCTACATCGACACCAAGATGTATGCACACGTTCGCGACCAGAATGACAACGCTACATACGCTTTGACCAGGTGGGTCCCGACTGTCAGGCACTTCCTTTCCCGCGAAGATGTAGCTGGTGGGTTCCATCAGTCAGGGGGGCGAATCGTTTTTTTGCCCGGATGCACTTCCTTGCGTGCGAAGATGTAGCTGGTGGGTCCCAGCAGTTAGGGGGAAACATTTTTTTCGCGAAATACGGTGGCCCGTCTGGTGGATCCCTGCTGTCAGGTGGAGGAATAATTATTTTGCGCGTAATAAGTAGGCACTTCCTTGCGGCGGCCATGGACCCAGCTGTCAGCCTCTCCACGTACAGTCCATGTCCGATGGAAGCCATTCCTTGACCACGTTGACCACGCCGCGCCGAGAGCACTAGGGCGATGGACGACGACGAGGCCTAGGAAGGGGATGACACGGAGCCGGGGAAGACGCGGTAGTGGATGCCCACGCGTAGAGGAGTACGAGGGTTCACTGGTTCGCTGCGGTGTGAGGTTGTCGTCGCCGCAGAATAACAGGGGGTGTGGGTGAGTAGAGGGATGGCCTGGCCAGCGGTGGGAATACTAGAGGGCGGTGAGGCCTCCGCGGCAGCACAGCCGGCCATGGGAGGTAGGAGCATGCGGCACGCCTGACGCTGCTTTGGATGGCTGGAGCAACAAGACCAGAGGTTGAAGAAGCACTACGACTGTTGGATGGACATCGTACGGTCACTGGAGCTAGAATCGTTCATATTGACTAAGCTGACAAAGCACTCCGTCCCTGTCAACTTAGTAGGCCCACAAGTCAGCCTCCCACCAAGGTTTGTCCCAACTAGCAGGGGGAGTATTCATTTTTTTGTGCGTAATAAGGAGGCACCTCCGGTGGGTCCGAGCTGACAGCGGGGGGAACGTTTTTTTCGCGAAATACGTTGGCCCGTCCGGTGGGTCCCAGCAGTCAGGGGGAAACGTTTTTTTCGCCAAATACGGTGGCCCGTCCGGTGGGTCCCTGCTGTCAGGTGGAGGAATAATTATTTTCCGCGTAATAAGGAGGCACTTCCTTGCGACTGCCATGGACCCAGCTGTCAGCCTCTCCACGTATAGTACTCTTCCGATGGAAGTCCTTCCTTGACCATGTTGACCATGCCGCACCGAGAGCACCAGGGCGGTGGACGATGGCGAGGCCTTGGAAGGGAACGACACGAAGGCAGGGAAGACTCGGCAGTTGTTTCCCACGCGGAGGGGAGAATCTGTTGTCTGCACGAGGTTCTTGGTTCGTCTGCCGTCACGGAGAATAACAACATGTGTGGGTGAGTAGAGGATGGCTAGGCCAGAGATTGGAGTACGATGGGGCGGTGAGGCCTGCTTGGCAGCCAGCCGGCCAGCGGGAGGAGGGAGCGAGCAGTCCCTTGGCGCTTGTTTGAGCGGCTGCAGCAGGAAGAAGCAGAGATTGAAGAAGCACGACGGCCGTTGGATGGACATCCAACGATCCTTTGCCAGTGTCAACCTTTTTAGGAAAGGCTCAAATCGGTGGAAAACGACATACAACCCATCTGCCATTATTTCTAATAATTTACAGCCCATTTGCTAATTCTTAAGGTTTTTGGAACCCATATTCTTTTTGTTAGCATTACAGCCCATATTGTGGCCACGGTTAAAAAATTATATGAAATTTTGCATATTTCAAAAGCGGTCCGAACTGTTTTTAATCCCGAAATTTCGAGTCACATTCAAACTGATTTTAAAAATAAATGTATATCAATATAAAATCCAACAAATTGTCCATGCATACAAATTAATGCAATTTAAAATCTCGAAATGAAAAAAAAATTGAAACTAATTGCCGGTTTGATGTGTTTTAAAAATGTACATCCCATTTCTCATTACTGATAGGCCATTTTCTCGGCCAGTCGAATGAAGCTCTCCTCGTCTTGAAAGGTTTGCAGCCCAACAGGCCTGACAAAGCGACTTACTTGGCAAATCACAAAAAGACTGGGTTGTGGCCGTGGACCTAGGTGTGGCCGTGGACCCAGCTGTCAGCCTATCCACGTACAGTACTCTTCCGATAGAAGTCGGTCGTTGACCACATTGACCACACCGCGCCGAGAGCACCAAGGCGGTGGACGACGGCGAGGCCTAGGAAGGGGACGACGCGGAGCCGGGGAAGACACGTCAGTGGATGCCCAGGCGGAGAGGAGTACGAGGGTTCACTGGTTCGGCTGCGGTGTGAGGCTACCGTCGCCGCAGAATAACAGGGGGTGTGGGTGAGTAGAGGATGGCTGGCGGCGGTGGGAGTAGTAGGGCGGTGAGGCCTCCATGCATCCTGACCCGGCCATGGGAGGCAGGAGCCTGTGACCACGACCATTTGGTTTGGGTGGCTGGAGCAAGAAGACCAGAGGTTGAAGAAGCACTAATGCCGTTGGATGAACATCGTATGGTAACTGGAGCTAGAATCATTCATATTGACTAAGTTGACAAAGCCCTCCATCCCCGTCAACTTGGTAGGCCCACAAGTCAGCCTCCCACGATGCTGGGTTCGGTGGCGGGGAGTATTTATTTTTGTGCGTAATAAGGAGGCACTTCCTTGCGTGCGAAGATAGCTGGTGGGTCCGACCTGTCGTGAGGGGCATGTTTTCATGAAATCTGAGACCCTTTCGGTGGATCCCAGATGTCGGTGGAGGAATCAAAGACTTGAGAAGGCGTCTGAACAAGCTAGTGTACCAATAAAGAGGCGTTGCTTGAGTTTTAGAAAAAAGAGGACGTGCTCGTGGCTGGTTTGAATTCAAACCTAGACTATGACTATATATGGTGCTATGCTACTCTGCAAGTAATGAAACTGACATATCCAACGTTCGCTTCTCCTCTTCTCTACTTACTCTGCCTAGCATCAGAAGCTCTAGCTGCAGCAACCATGTCCGTTGGCTGCTCGTCCACCTGCTCTTCAGCAGGCAAAAACCAAATATGCACCAAGTCCCCACCCGTATCATCGCCTGTGGGTCTCATCACACCCCCACCGGCACGCGCACCGCAGCCGGTTGCTCATCGCAACTCGATGCCGTTGGTGTGGGGCCACTGCTGCAAAATCACGCAGAGTCATCCATCGCGTCTCAACCACAATCCTCAACCCTGGTCGAGTCTTCTAAAAATGCCCAAATCATGGGATAATAATATGTTTAAGTGTTGTTCTGCTGCTTTCAGTTGCTGATTTTTTTAATAGTTTGGTTGATGATTGAGGGAGTCCTGGATTAGGGGGTGTCCGGATGGCCGGACTATGACCTTTGGCCGGACTCCTGGACTATGAAGATACAAGATTGAAGACTTCGTCCCGTGTCCGGATGGGACTTTCCTTTGCGTGGAAGGCAAGCTTGGCGATACGGATATGTAGATCTCCTCCCATTGTAACCGACTCTATGTAACCCTAACCCTCTCCGGTGTCTATATAAATCGGACGGTTTTAGTCCGTAGGATGAACGACAATCATACCATAGGCTAGCTTCTAGGGTTTAGCCTCTCTGATCTCGTGGTAGATCTACTCTTGTACTACCCATATCATCTATATTAATCAAGAAGGAGTAGGGTTTTACCTCCATCGAGAGGGCCCGAACCTGGGTAAAAACATCGTGTCCCTTGTCTCCTGTTACCATCCGCCTAGACGCACAGTCCGGGACCCCTACCGAGATCCGCCATTTTGACATCGACATTGGTGCTTTCATTGAGAGTTCCTCCGTGCCGTCACCTTTAGGCCCGATGGCTCCTCCGATCATCGACAATGATGTTGTTCGTGGTGAGACTTTTCTCCCGGACAGATCTTCAGATTCGGGCGGCTTTGCACTGCGGGCCAATTCGCTTGGCCATCCGGAGCAGATCGAAAGCTTCGCCCGCCATCAGTCGACTTGGAAGTTTGAACTACACGGCTGACGTCCGCGGAGACTTGATCTTTGACGGGTTCGAGCCACAGCCAAGCACGCCACACTGTCACGACGGACATGATCTAGCTCTGCTGCCGAACAGTGCCCTGGAGGCCACACCAGTGTCCGCTCCGACCCTTAGCTTGGAGCCGACTGCGCCAATCGAGGACGGGTGGCTGGACACCGCCTCGGGGGCTGCAATCTCTACGTGTCCTTTGCGAAGCTCGTGACTCCAAGGTGCCAGACTTTTCTCCGGACTTCGAACCTTCCGCGCCCCTGCCAATCGAATCCGATTGGGCGCCGATCATGGAGTTCACCGCGCGGACATCTTTTCAAAGACTTTCGCCCTTGGCGACATCCTGAATTCACTAAAGTCTCTCTCTTTATCGGAGAGCCTGGCTGGACTACGGCCGGCAAGGTTGGGATGCGGACGACGAAGAAATTCAAAGCCCACCCACCACCCACTTCGTAGCCACTGTCGATGATCTAACTGACATGCTCGACTTCGACTCCGAAGACATCGACGGTATGGACGACGATGCAGGAGATGACCAAGAACCAGCGCCTACAGGGCACTGGACAACGACCCCATCTCACGATGTATACATGGTCGACACACCTAAAAGAAACAACGACAAGGAAGAAAGGGACGCAACGAGGGATCGTCCCCTCGAAAAGCAGTCAAAATGGCGGCGTAAGCGCCGCTCCAAACCCCACCTTGACAGAGAGAGCAGCCATACAGACCCAGCCATAGAGCAGGGTGAACCGGCGGACGACGAGCATGCCATCGAGCAGCCGTACGAACAGGGCAACTTGGATAAACAACCCGTCCCCGACGAAGATAACAGTCCGGACGACCTCACGCCGGACAGATTGCTGGAGCAGAAGAACCTCCAAAAAAGGCTCATCGCCACTGCGCGTAGCCTGAAAAAGCAGAAACGAAAGCTCAAAATAGCGAAATACGCACTCAGAATTAGATGGAGCAAAGTACTCAACACCGCAGATGACACGGTGACGATCGCCACACAAAGAGTTATCCGAAGCAAAAATTACTGCCGGAATTTGATGAAGAAGCCTTAGAGCCTCCGCAATCAAAAAATAAGGAAGCCACCTGGTCGGATAAACGACCCCATGGCCTACATAGTGCGGCATGGCGCCGCACACAATCCGGCACGCGATCCGCACAAGGATTCACCTCAAAAAGATGGCCCAGCTAGATCTATCCACGGGCCAAGAAAGCAAGCTCTAGTAAGCAATGCAAAGCATCAAGTATCCGAACATCACGGTACACCCAAATATAGGGGTGCCGCACACCCCCTATGTTTCACCGATGAGGTCTTTGGATCATGAATTTCGGTGGATTCAAGCCCGTATACATAGAGGCATCTGACGGAACAACAGACCACGGAGTCGGATTGAGGATTACATCCTCCACATACACATGGCTAGAGGAGATGATCTCCACGCCATAAAATACTTACCCCTCAAACTCAAAGGGCCAGCCCGGCATTGGCTTAAAAGCCTTCCCGAAAACACCATTGGAAGTTGCGAAGAGCTCGAGGATGCTTTTCGGGCAAATTTTCAAGGGACCTACGTCCGACCTCCGGATGCAGATGATTTAAGTCATATAACTCAACAACCCGGAGAGTCAGCCCGGAAACTCTAGAACAGATTTCTTACTAAAAAGAACCAGATAGTCGATTATCCGGACGCCGAAGCCTTAGCAGCTTTCAAACACAGCGTTCGAGACGAATGGCTCGCCACACACCTCGGCCAAGAAAAGCCGAGAACAATGGCCGCATTAACAAGCCTCATGACCCGCTTTTACGCGGGAGACGGATAGCTGGTTGGCAAGATGCGCATACCTGACCCAAGTACATCTGAAGTTAGGGATGGAAACGGGAAACCGCGACGCAACAAGGACCAGCGCCGAACCAAGGGAAACAGCCCGAAGAGCACGGCAATCAACACCGGATTCAAAAGCTCTCGGCAGAATCAGAAAAAGCTGCCCCTCAAGGATAATAGGGACGAGCTATCTAACTTAAACAAAATCTTGGACAAGATATGTCAAATCCACAGTACTCCCCGGAAGCCTGCAAACCATACCCACAGAGATTGTTGGGTCTTCAAGAAATCCGGCAAACTCAACGCCGAACACAAGGGGCTCGACACACCAAGCGAGGACGATGACGAACCCCACAAGCAGAGCACCGGAAAACAAAAGAATTTCCCACAAGAAGTCAAAACAGTAAATTCACTTCACGTGACAAAAGGGAAGACCAGAGTGGCGCCCATAGAGATTTGCGCCATACGGCCTATCGCAGAGGAGTCCCACCACTGGTTGTTAAAACCAATCACCTTCGACCACCAGGATTACTCTAGAAGTATACGGAATGCAGGCTGGACTGCCTTGGTATTAGATCCGATAATTGATGGACTTCACTTTACACAAGTCCTAATGGACGGCGGCAGTGATTTAAACCTGCTATATCAGGACACAATCCGCAAAATGGGGATAGACCCAACAACAATTCGCCATAGCAACACTTCCTTTCAAGGGGTAACGCCAGCCCAGATGCCCATTGTACGGGCTCTCTCCGCTAGAAGTTATGTTCGGCTCACCCGACAACTTCCGCCAAAAGCTAACCTTCCACATCGCCCCATTTACAAGTAGCTATCAAGCACTACTGGGACGCGAAGCTTTCGCCCGCTTTAACGCAATACCGCATTATGCATCTCTTATACTTAAAATGCCCGGTCCGCGAGGCATCATCTCATTAAAGTGAAATATCGAGTGTTCCTCGAGCGCGGAAGATTGTGAGGCTGCCTTGACAGCCACACACTAAGACGGCTTCACTAATCAAAGCACCTAAGCAGGTCGTTCAGACCCCGGACATGGCTAGACGAGTCCAGCGTAAACATACAAGGGCTTACTAGCCGCATACCCCCGTACAAGGGGCTCCGCGCATATACAACAAGAGACAATAAAGCTCAATTTTATTCATTTTTTAAATTATACTTTGTTTATTTAATATAACGTACAATTTCGCACGATCTTTTCAACTAAGTTCCTCTCTTTTACAGATGAACACCATGCCACACCCGTCCAGGATACGGCACAACGGAGACACAGGCGCAAACGTGCAGTAGGGACCCGTTCCAAGGATTCTTTTCAGATTAAGACCATGCGTAAACGTTTTTTACTGTCTCTTGTTGATACACATCCCCCGGTTTCTTGCTATAACCGAGGTGGAGGCTGGCGTCTTGGCATTGGCCACGTCAGGATTTTGCGCGTACCTGGACACCTGGGGCTTATTACTAAGGGCGTTGTTCATCCCGTTTTCATAAAGACCGAATACCTTAGGGAGTGTTTGGCGTCGCGAGTTTGGCCTTATATGCATCAGCTCCGAATCATGTCTTTGGTCAAATGTTGGATTTGCCCGGCTCCTGTGTTTTGCTGCATTACGTTCCGCTCTATCGGCTAAGGCGGCACCAGGAGAACTACTGCGATTGTGCCCCGGTTCGGCCAGGCGAGCACCTCAGTAGAGAAAGCCGAAAACTGACTATCATGATATAGCGTGAGAATGGTCAAACACTCGATGACCCATCGGAATCTTTAGGATTCCTCCACATTAACGAAGGGCCGTTTCCCGGTCAGGCACACATGCGCCCCGAATTCGGGCGAGCGCGGTGCCCCTAGGGGCTATATAGTAGCCCCACTGTCAAACTCCTATGGCTAAGTGAAAGTGATAAAGCATTATAGTCCGGTTGCCTAGTTCGATGCGCTATCACGTCCTTTCTAGGACCAAGACGTTGGATCAAGTGTGAAAATCATATACTGCGAACACCCCGCATTATATGCATGAAATTTGAAGCCGAAAGACTGCCATCTTTCAAAGTTATATACACATATACATTAACGGCCGCACAAGAGGTATTTTAATTCTTGCAGGCACAAGTATAAAAAGCTTTTATATTCCATTGAAACATTGTTTTACAATAAGACATGTTATTCGAACATGATATCCTTCGAGCACTGCATCTCTATTAAGCAGCGCCTGCAGAACTTCACGAAAATAGTGCTCGGCGGTACTCGGCTCCCGTCCGAATCTTGGGATGCAACGTCGATGGCCTTCATCTCCGCCCAAGATGTCTTGACACGGCAAGAGCCATCCGCGCACCCTCTATGCATCTTGACCTCTTCATTGCATTGATATGCGGCACCGCACCAAGGAACTGTTGCACCAAACTAAAATAACTCTTGGCTCGGGCCTTTCCGCCACAGATGACTCACGACATCCTTCATGGCGAGTCCGGATAACCTATTCAGCTCCGCCCATTCGGCCATACGCCGGTTAATGGAAGTGGGCGCCTGGATTGTGGGCTGCGACCAAAAAGCTTTTCCACTTCGTGATCCTGTTGATCTCGGAAGTGTTCGACGCGTCATGCACTTGCCGCCAAGTCCAGATAAGTATCCACCGCACTCCACAGCCGGTCCAAATGAGCATATTTAGGATCCCCGAACTTCATCTGCAGCATAAAGGGCTTTCCAGCCGCGATATCTCCGGCCTGACGTAGCTCCCGCTTCATGGCTCTCATTGCAGAGCGAGCATCCTTGGTCTCGGTAGTGGTCTTCTCCAGGTCCTTTTGTTCCGTCCGATCTTATTTTTCAAGAAGCTTGCAGCGGTCAGCAGCATCCTTCAACTTCACAGCCATCTCGGCCATTTCCTTCCTGCTTCGGCAGTGAGCAGCCTGTTCGGCTTTCAGCTCTTCGGCCGCCTTTAAGGCAGCCGCATCACTTTTTCTGGCCTGCTCCTTGGCTCGGGCGAGTTCCGCCCGAAGGTTATCCATGGCAACGACACCGTCTGCATCAAGCATACATGTTGTAAGGCACGGGCATCAAGCCCCCTTACCAGGTGTCCGCGGAGAAATTGCATACCTTGTGACTCGTCAAGCCGCTTGTTAACAAGCGCGATGTCGGCATCTGCCACGTCAAGTTGCCGCTTTAGCTCGGCAACTTCATAAGTCCGGCTAGCCACCGGACACTTCGCCACCTACGTAGGAACGGCGACATGTTATACCTGGGACTATGATCCTCGGCGCGCCGTCATTTTTAACAACGCACCGAGTCTCAGGGGCTACTATCTATCTGGTAGCATCTTTATATGCGGAACTGTCAAAAGCTACATCATTTCACGTACCTCAAAACACATCGGTAAGAACTCGACGGCCTCGTGCAACCCACTCTCCGCAGATGAAATCCTTTCAATCATCGTGCCCATCAATGCACGGTGTTCTTACGAGATAGACGCCGCCCGGCAGATCCTTGACTCCTCCGACCATGCACCGGACGGTGCCGGACTCCTCCGAGGGCCTTTTTCGAAGGCCGGACATGGAGGGCTTTGGGGAGCCATATGGCTGCTTTCCGGCCCTGCCGGATTCGGAGAAACCCTCCGTGACGACACCTCAGGGTTGCCCGCCTCGCAAGGCGGTACGGCAGGGGGAGGCGTTCCGCTCTCCATCATCTCCAGACGAAGATCCCCTGAAGATGAGCTCTGCTGAGAAGGGCTGAGATCCGAACAACAAAGTAAAAATTATGTTATCTTTCTCAGGAATAGAATAGGGATGTCTCTTATTTTAAACTCCCCTCTCTACTTACGGCTCGCTGGAGGGCTGATCCCCTTGAGGGCACAGTGCGGCCGAGGCACCTCCCGGCGCAGGACCCTCGGCGAAGATTTCTTCCCCGCTTTGAGACCATGGTCTGCAGGTCTTCGTGAGGCGGTCCTCTTCTTCCCCTGGATGGAGGGATTCTCGATTCCTCCTTTCCTGATAGCCTCCTTCGGGGAGGCGGTAGCTTCCTTGTTCCCCCCTTCGCCTTCTTCCAAAGGCGCGACCTCCAGCATCCTGGTTAACACGGGAACCGGCGTGGTCTCAGGGAGGGGGGCCGGACACCTGATTAGCTTTGCTTTCGCTGTCCACTCCTGTTTAAGGGACAACTCTTTTAAGGGCGATTTTATAATAAATATACGGATAGCGTGTCCGGGTACAGGGCTACTTACTTGAGTATCCGGGCGATTGCAGCTCAGGCCTGCGTCCTCGGTCGAGTCCGGACACATTGCTTGTGATCCGAAGAACAATTTGTACATCTCCATGGGCGTCGCGCCCGTAAAGTGTTGGAGAGCTCGTGGTCCCTCCGGATTAAACTCCCACCGGTGGAGGGGGCGACCTTTGCAGGGCAAAGTGCGGCGAATCAACATGACCTGCGTCACTACGGCCAGGTTGATGTCTCTTTCCAGGAGATCTTGAATGTGGCCCTGCAACAAGGGCACGTCCTTGGATGGCCCCCAGTGGAGCCCTTTATTGACCCATGACGCCATCCGCGGGGGAGGACCCAAGCGAAAGGCAGGTGGCGCCACCCACTTGGTGCCCCTGGGAGCTGTGATATAAAACCACTCTCGTTGCCATAAGCTAAACTCCTCTTGAAAAGAGCCCTCGGGCCATGGAGCGTCAGCATTCTTGCTTATAACAGCCCCTCCGCACTCCGCTTGCTGCCCCTTGATCATCTTCGGCTACACTTTGAAGGTCTTAAGCCACAATCCAAAGTGAGGGGTAATGCGGAGGAAGGCTTTGCACACGACAATGAACGATGAGATGTGGAGGATGGACTCCGGATCCAAGTCTTGAAATTCCAACCCATAATAAAACATGAGCCCCCTCACGAAGGGGTCCGTCAGGAAGCCTAGCACTCGAAGGAAGTGAGACGCGAACACCACGCTCTCACCAGGCTTGGGAGTGGGAATAACCTGCCCTTGAGCAGGCAGCCTATGCGAGATTTCGTCGGTTAAATACCTGGCATCTCTTAGCTTTAGCACGTCTTCTTCCGTAATGGAGGAAGGCATCCACCGGTCTTGAAGGTCGGAGCCGGACATCATTGAAGGTCCGAAGCGCCTGAATCTAGAGCTTTGGGTGTTGGAACTGGAGGCGAGGGGCGGATTCGATTGAGATTGAAAGAAAGGAGTAGAGCCTTGGTGTCTTTATAAAGAGGTTGAATACCAAGAGCCTTTCCCGTGACCGTTTGGGACTCGCCTTCGATGGAGGAGACATGCCAACGGGCATGATTGGGTTACCCACGCCCGTATTAATGAGAAACCCGGAATAAGGGGACACGATCTCTACTTTGACAAGACGTGCCAAGGAAACCGCCTCGCTAAACGCGCTGAGGTTGGACAGTAAAAACGATTCGAATAAAGGCTTGGCCGTGGTGTGATGTCGCACTACAGAATACGTCAGCAGATTGGATTTGTGCAAATATTATTCTCTCTACAGTGGTATGTGGAACTTACTTTGCAGAGCCGGACACTATCCTTGTGTCCAAAATCTTCTATGAAGTATTCGGAGGAGGAACCCGCCTTGCAATGCCGAAGACAATCTGCGCGCCGGACTCGTCATCATTGAAGCCTGGTTCAGGAGACTCTTGAGGAGTCCTGGATTAGGGGTGTCCGGATGGCGGACTATGACCTTTGGCGGACTCTGGACTATGAAGATACAAGATTGAAGACTTCGTCTCGTATCCGGATGGGAATTTCCTTGGCATGGAAGGCAAGCTTGGCGATACGGATATGTAGATCTCCTCCCATTGTAACCGACTCTATGTAACCCTAACCCTCTCAGGTGTCTATATAAACCGGAGGGTTTTAGTCCGTGGATCTAACGACAATCATACCATAGGCTAGCTTCTAGGGTTTAGCCTCTCGATCTCGTGGTAGATCTACTCTTGTACTACCCATATCATCAATATTAATCAAGCAGGAGTAGGGTTTTACCTCCATCGAGAGGGCCCGAACCTGGGTAAAAACATCGTGTCCCTTGTCTCCTATTACCATCCGCCTAGACGCACAGTTCGGGACCCCCTACCCGAGATCCGCCGGTTTTGACATCGACAATGATGTTCCAATTTGATTCGTGAAGAAAAGGGAAGATTTGTGTGATTTGTATTTCTGGGAAGTTGCTGATGTGGGGGAATTAAACTACGCTGATTATTTGGTTAGCAGAGGAATCCCAATACCAGCAGGTTGGGGTGTTGGACAAATGGCGAAGGAACGGCGGAAGAGGAAGATGCGAGCGAGAAGGTTAAAGATGCGATTGCTACGATCATGGCCAAGCAACAACTGCTAAACGGCCTTGACAAAGAATGAGGAGATGAAAGAGCTTGTGAAGATAATGGGCAAAATCGATGTGCTCTGTAGGATGATTGTCTCTTTATTTGCGGTGTATGTAGCACTCGTGATGTATTCAGTGGCTATGACATGAGCACTTTGCTGAAACTAGTAATGAATGAAACCTGTGTAGCAGGCTGGGCGTAGTGTTGTGAACATCTAATGATTTCTATTAACGGAAATCAGGGGGTATCCCCTTTTTCTCATAAATAAATAAATAGCAGAGGCCCTTTTGGTAATAAATAAATAAATTAGCAGAGGACCTGTCGGGTCAGCTTTGTTCTCATTCGAAGACGTCGAGCAAATTGCAGTCCTACAACAAACTATGTCATCAAATTCAAGTTTCACAGCTAAATATGAGTACAACTAAACAACAATGTCATCATGTTTTAGTCGTCATACAATGACCAAACACAAATCAGCATACTTAACAAGTGATGTTCTCACAGGAAAATACTAAACAACATGTTCATCAGGTTTTAGTTGTCATAGCAAACACAATTTCACATAGTAGATAAAAAAACGTCTTCTGACAGGCAAATATGACAAAAGCAATGTAACCATCATCCGCAGCAGTAGCGTCAACATCTTCGCCATGTGTATCAGTCTGAATCGTAATTCCCCATGGTGTCATCTTCTTCTTCGTCCTCAACGTCCTTGAACGTTGGCTTCTTCTTGATCAACTCTTGTATGTCCACAGCACGATAGGCAATCTTTTTGCCGGTGTCATTGGCGTGATGGTTCTCAAAGATATTAGGAACATCTGTGTTATCTTCTACATCAGGAGCAGTACAAGCATCATCTTGTTGTGCAACTTCATTAAACGAATTCCTCTGCTCAAACCTTTGCACTACTCTCCAGTCATCGCTACGTGCAAATGTGTCTTCCAAGAAAAATATCTGTGTTTCTTGATTTGCCAAAATAAAAGGCTCGTTGGTCTGGTACGCCGCCTTGACATTGATGGATTTGAAATGATCATCAGCTCTGGGTTTTGCAATCCTGGAAAACAGGTTATACCAACGACGACTGGCGAACCACACACCGATGATCCTCGAAATCGGAGATATATCGCAAGAATCGAACAATATACGCTATGTTAGCATACATTTCAGTTGTCTCTTTGTCATACGATCCGTGCTCATGATGGCACTGTTTTGTGTCTTCCTGCCTTCATCTAGTGCTTGGGTGTTGTAGCGCACATCCCCAACAACGCAAGATTCATAATGTCTTACTTGAGTATCAGGACCCATTGCTAGTGAGTAAAGGGCATCATCAACTGCCTACCCATCCTCCCGCATCTTCTTAACCTATGGTTAGAAAATAGACAAGCTGATCATCTTATGTACTCAATATATTAAAAAAAAGCGTGATTAATTCAAAAGCTTACATGGCTCTTGAACCATTTCGCAAATCCTGCCATAACCAGTTTGTCAATGTTTCTTGGATTTTGCGGCAGTAACTCCTTTTTGTAGATGCTGCACAACATAGTGATCGCGTCAAACATATAAATATATAAGAATGTGCTGCAAGTTTAGTAGATTACAATGTATAAGCTGCAGTACTTAGCACTTACTTGATATAAGGTAGTATCTCAGGACAATTATTCAACACATACCAAACCATTTTGTCCAAATATTTAGGTTTGTCCTCTTGTCGACTCTTCCCTGTAACTCGAACAGAATAATCGAAAACATTGAGCCCGGGATTGTATTCATCGATGTCTTTGCTAAGCTGATCAGCTGCTTCAATATATTTTTAGCAGAATGTCAACGCTTCTGTAGCAATGTAGGCCTCTGCAATGGAACCCTCGGGTCTAGCTCTGTTCCTAACATAGCCCTTGAAAGTGCATAGCCGCCTTTCAATAGGGTACATCCAGCCATATTGTACTGGACCTCTAAGTAGTGCCTCGTCAGGTAGATGAACAGCCAAATGCACCATCACATCAAAAAGGTTGGAGGGTATATCTTCTCAAGGTCGCGTAGGATAGTTGGTATCTTGTCTCTAAGACGCTCCAAAGCATCTATCCTGATATTTCTAGTACAGAGTTCCCTGAAGAATTGTCCCAACTCTGCAACTGCTCTATATAAGTCAGGGCGGCCCAATCCTCTAAGGATAGCAGGTAAAACCCTTTGAAGTAGGACATGGCAGTCATGAGTTTTCAACCCTTGTACCTTGTCTCCATCTGCTTGACTCTCCTTTCGGGGTGGGAAGAAAATCCATGTGGGAATCTCACACGTGTGAGGACCTTGCAGAATTCTTTTCTTTTTACCTTGTCCAAGACGCATTACACCTGGTGCCATATCCCGTGGTTTACCTTCATCTTGCACCTGCAAATCCTTTCTCATACCCAGGTGTGTCAAATCAATCCTAGATTCTAAGGTATCTTTCGTCTTTCCTTCAATATTAAGAAGTGTGCCGATAATGCTGTCACATATATTTTTCTCGATGTGCATCACACCAAGATTATGCCGCAGATCCAAATCTTTCCAATACTCCAAGTCGCACAAAGTGGACCTGCGGGTAAACAATAATCTCTCTTCTGCCCTGCCACGCTTCCTTTTCCGCTACCATTATCAGGATGGTTTCCTGGTGTAATATGCCCGACCTTCTCTAATTCCACTTGCAACTCATAGGTGGTGAGCCTCTTTGGTGCATCACGGTTTTCATGCTTTGCATTGAACACATGTCTTCGGTATTTTCTAGGATGCGGCTTGTCCTTGGCAAGGAAACGGCGGTGTCCAATGTAACAGATCTTGCTAAGTATTGCGTATGACGATTCCTGTCACAACGAACACATGCATTGTAACCATGTGTCGTCGCCACGACATAGTGCCCAAAGCCGAGATAATCATGGATGCACCAAATTATAACAACACGCAGAAAGAAATCAGTTGGTGGGCTGCTATATAGGTCTCGGTGAGAACACCCCTCCATAGCTGTTGAAGTTCCTCCACAAGAGGCTCCATGAACAAATCAAAATCCTTTCCAGGACTTTTTGGCCCTGGGATGAGCAAGGCCATCATGTAGTTTGATTCTGTCGGATTTCGGGTTCCGGCAGACCCTTGAGGTTCGAACACTTGGGTGCGCGCAGAGATCCAACCCTCCACCGTCTCGCACCTCGCCGAATCGCTGGGACCTAAACTACTAAACGGAACAGCACAAGAGACAGGATTTATCTTGGTTCGAGCCACCATTGTGGTGTAATACCCTACTCTAGTGTGTGGTGTGGTGGATTGCCTCTTGGGCTGATGAGGAACAATACAAGGAAGAACAGCCTCGTGAGGGTGCATTCTTGGCGGGTGCGATGAACTGCTAGGTGGTGTTCAGTCGCTCTAGCTACTGGTTTCTTGATGAGGATTCGGCTCTCTCTACCCTGGGGGTGGCTACTCCTATTTATAGGGAAGGCCCTGGGCCTCTACCCAAATATTGAGCGGGAAGGGCGCCAACAATTGGCCATTTTGAAGGGGAACAGCGGGTACACTTATCCTGACTAAAGTTGGTCCTCGCCTGCCAAAGGCTCTGGTGATGACGCCTTTGCTTGGGCTCCACGATGACTCCCTTCCGGCCGTTGGGCTGGTCTTGGTCTTGTTGCACCGAAGCGGATGCCTTTGCTTGATGTTCTCGCTGCGCTTGCTCCCTTTGCACCAAAGAGGAAAGGAGGACAACTGCGGGCTGGCGCCTGACCGGCGCCCTTGGTAAATCATGGCTTGCGTCATGGGAACCTCGCGAGGTACCCTGCCTTGAACTCTCCGCCTCCTCATGAGCCAGCCTGATGAGGCCGTGCCTGAGGAAGCTCCTTGTCGTCCGCCCCGCGAGGCTTTGCCCCTCGCGAGGGTCTTGAGCTTGCGTTGATGAAGATAGGCCGTGCTGGGCCTCCTTCGAGCCACGCCGAGCGGGCGCAGCAGCAAGTCTGGGGACCCCCGTTCCCAAAACACCGACAGTAGCCCCCGGGCCCACGGCGCGCCCGAACTTGGCCGAGCAGAGAGGCGTAAGGGCAAGTGCGAAGCGTCGCGGGCCCTAACATCCTGCGGCCTTGGGCGCCGCGTGGCGGTTGATTGGACGCGTGCGCCTCTGCAACCGCGTGAGTTGATAACAGAGCGGCATCTTCCTTGCCTCCTTTACTTTCTCCAGTTGCTGCTCAGATCCCCTTTCTTGCGCCTCTCCTCTGCTTCCAAGATCTTCAAATCCACTCCGCTGCGTGCCCTAGCGATCATGGCGCCCGTAAGCCCGGCCGGAGCTTGGTACTCTCCTGCCTTGGACCCGCCAAATGTGTCAGGGGCGAGCCTCGCCCTGGTGCGCCGGATGGCGGAGGCGCAGGGCGTCAACGGAACGGAGGCGTTCAAGGCCGGCTCTTCCGCCCCTGAGGGTCGGGGGAGTACCTTCTACCCGTTCTTCGTGAGCGCCATCATTGCTGGTCTGGTGCCTCCCTTTTCTGAGTTCTTCTTCTCCGTCCTCCGTCACTACAACATTCAAGCTCTGCACCTCCATCCCAGCTCCGTCCTTCTTCTGGCAATCTTAGCCTACTATTGTGAGGCCCATGTTGGGGTGAAGCCCTCGGTGGCCTTGCTGCGCCACTATTTCTCCCTCCGAACCTCCCATGGTTCCGCCTCCGCGTCTTGTGAGCTTCGTCGACATCTGGCGGAGCCATCGCTATTTCAAACCACAGGAAGCGGATTGAGGGCTTGAGGAGCAAGTGAGTCTTGGTGGATGCTAGGCGCATATACCTCGGCTGATCCTGCCCACGGAGTGCCATGACTCCGACGACCGGTCCCGAGTGGAGCTACGGATCCCCGCCAAGGCTGGTGCTAGAGAAGATGGACGCAGATGCAAGCCCGGCCAGCGTGGCGGCGGCTGAAGCCAGCCGGTGCGCTTCTTGAGGGAGTTCCTGGAGCATCAACTGGCTCCGCTTCGTCAGTACTCGCTTCCGATGTGGAGGCCTCACTCGAGCCCCGTGGTCCTGGCCGGCGGTCCTCCAGTCCTTGGTTGGGGGCGATGTGGCGAGATTGGAGGGCGCCCCCGCGCCCTTGTTCCTTCGCGAGGATTGGGAGCAGGTAATGGGGCCCATGCCTGTCTTCAATGGGGATGGGCCCGTGCCCGTGGAGGCTCCGGAGGACCTGGTGGACGTGTCCTCTGCCGGCTCCGGCGAAGAGGTGGAGGAAAGAGAGCCGGGAGAGGGGGTTGATTCGGGGGCGGAGTCAAGGGCTCCCCCCCTTCGGCGCAGGTCCCGCACTCTCCGCCTCCCCCAGAGTGACGACAACGAGGATGAGGATGAGCAGGGAGGCGGAAGCTTTCCCACGATCCCGAAGAAGGACCGGACTGGGCTGGTCCCCCGCGGGTCCGCCCCGGCCCCGGGACGATCCGCAGACGCGCCTCCTGCTCCCGAGCCCCTCGAAGCCGACCCTTGCAGCCGGCTTGCGGGCTTTAAATTCGGCCGGAGGCTGCTCGAGTCCACCAGCGACGACCTGTAAATGCCTGCTTCCCGTCTTGATTATTGCCCCGTCGATGAGATCTGATGTCCATGTCCTTCGGCTAGGCTGGCGCCCGCGGTGAAGAAGCTGAAGGGGGCTCCTGAGGCCCCATCCGTGGCGGTGCCTTTGCCCGAGAAAGAAGGTGATCGTGACGCACAGGCCTCTCCTGCTCGGGCGCCCTCGCGGTGCCAATTTGAGCTTCTTTGAAGCGGCCCCCCCTTGACCCAGGCGACTCGAGGTGCCCTTGCTTACGCTGCCTCCATCGTCGTGGCGCTTGGTTCCGCCTCGAGGCGGTGGTCACGGTATCTTCTCCTCCTACTCCACCAACCACCGCTCCTCCGAATCTTTCGGATCGCGCCGTTGCGGACTGGACCGCTGCGGCGAGATCTTCGGGCCCGACTCCCGTTTGATGGCTGGGCGTTTGGAGCTGGCTTCTGGCTGGATTCGCTCCGATGCTTTGATTCGGGCGGCGCTGGTCCAGGCCTCGACGGCTTGCGACGAGGAAAAGGAGGCTGTCCGTGAGGCGAAGATTGCCCGTGATGCTGCCCTGGGGGGAGGCAGCTAGCATCCAAGGTCGTTGTGAGACGCCGGAGAGCGGTGAAGGGCCTGCAGAACCAGCTTGCCGAGGAGGCCCGCCCGCCAGAGCAGGAGGAAAGCATGAAGGCTCGCGAGGCGGCCGTCAAGGACCGGGAGGCCAGCTCAAGAAGCGCCGCGACCGTCTAGGGCGCTACTGGAGCAGGAGCTGGAGGCGAGGAAGGTCGAGCTGGACGACAAGGCGCGGTTCTGCGTAAGATCGTGTGGCCTTCGCGGATATGGAGGTGAAGGCTCGCTCTTTGCTGAAGACGCTTTACGACAACGGCCTGGAGAGTCCGCTGGCCGGCGCCGAGGATGGTCCCGCCAAGCTGCTTCCCTTCCTAGTTCGCGCTCTTGAAGATGTCACCCTTGGCCTTGGCCCCACGGTCGAGGCCGAGGCGCGTGTCTTGTCTTCTGCGGCACTAACGCGGGTCCTCACCCACATCTACCTTCGCGATCCCAGCCGACCGGACTTCTTTGGAGCCAGGAAGCGGCGAGCATGCAGCTGCCGCTGCTGAGGCTGTGAAGGGTCGCGCGGAGGCTCTGTTGGGGAAGTTCCGGGCCTTCAGCACCAAGCCGAAGCGAGGCGCTGCCGGCCCTGCTGCTCCACGAGGCGAACCCACACCACGCTGCTCCACCGTCGACAAGTGACTCCGTTGTGGCTCATGTCCTGCTTTTAATCCCTGCACATGTATCATGCCTCGGGGAGGCGTTTAAACTTGCATTTGGTATTGCGATAACAGTGTGGACTGTAATATTTGCTTTTGAATTCCTTGAAATTTGCGCTTCCTACTTGCTTATGTTCTACGCCCGCAGAGCCCGGCCCCGCGCATACCTCAGCCGCCGTTAGCCCCGACCGGAAACCAGGACGGGACCAAGGCGTGAGGGGCTACGTGACAAGTTAGGCTCTGAGTCGCGATGCTCGGGAGTCCCCTTGGCGCATTTAACAGCAAGTAGGGAGGTGAGACGCGGTGGATCTACCGTTCTACGTCTGCAGAGCCCGGCCGCGCATACCTCAAGCTGCCGTTAGCCTTCCGGAACTAAGGGGTGAGGGGCTACTGACCAGTTAGGCTCTGAGTCGCGATGCTCGAGAGTCCCCTCCAGCAGCTCAAACGGCCTTCGTACCTTGGCTCCGCTCGGGGAGTGATTGCGACGAACCAGGGCCGGGGGCTGGGCTGGGTGGCGTGCGTCTGGGCGTGACCCAGGCGCAGCCCGTGCCAGCCCCCTCGCGCGGCGCTCCCGAGGGGAGGCGTTGCGATGAGGCCGGACACTGAGCTCTGGGCTCCCTGAGGTTGATGCGACCCAGAGGCCACCTCGGTTGTTTATCACCGGGAGCATAAGCGCTTCGCATGCGTCTGACGGGCATAGCCGCTCCTCGGCGGTGTCGTCGGCCAGCGGAGCATGGTGCTTCCATCAGTGCGTGGGAGGGGCTCCCCTCGGGAGGAGCCCTGGCGATACAGCCCCACCACGACACGTGGTTGGCACGGTAGGGCTGGACGAGGTGTATCTGGGCACCCGTGAGCGGTAGCGGGACTCCACGGGGCCCTACCTCAAGGCGGGTTGCTGGCTCTGGGCCTTATCTTCGAGTGTGTTCCTACAAATTTGGCCAGATGCAGTGCGTCTTGGTCCCGGCTCTCGGGCTGGTCTCAGCCGTCATTGGCAAGCCAGTCGCGATGCCATGGGCAAGACCAGAGGGTGAGGGCCGGAGAGCGGTAGGAGCCTGAGTCGCGATGCTCGGGCACCCCCTTTAACGTGCAAGCTGGGTTAGATGTGAAACTCTCGCCCTCGTGTCCCAGCTCTCGGGCTGGTCTCAGCCGTCGCTGGCAAGCCAGGTCGCGATGCCATGGACAAGACCAGAGGGTGAGGGCCGGAGAGCCGGTAGGAGCCCTGAGCCGCGATGCTCAGGCACCCCCCGCTTTAACGTGCAAGATTCCGTCACCCAGGAAAAGGCACCAAATAACAAGTATGGTGGAGCGAGAGCATACTCCTAAGGAAAACGTAAGAAGGATACATGCCGCTGGGACAGGCCCGAGCGGCTTGGGGATGATGCAGCCGAGGCACCCCCAACAGGATAGGCTAATGACATGAAATAAAATGGGTACATGCCGCAGGACGGACCCACGCGGCCCGGGAATAATGCGTTCTCAAGGCGCTCCCAGTAGGAACAAAACTTAAAGATGTCACTGGTGATGTTGGGGACGAAGGGGTGTTGGTGTAGCAGACTCGGTGGGCTGCGGAGCCGATCCTCACAAGCCCCAGGCCCGGGGCCTCAGGAGGATCCGGAGGCGCCGGCGGCTCCTCGGGGCCATCTCCATCTCCTTGAGGCTGTGGCGTGCACGACCTCTCGAGCCTCGGGATGGCCCTCATGAGATCTTTGGTGCAGACAACTGCGTTTGGCGAGCCATGAGGCATGCGCATGTAGGCTGTGAGCGGGCCCTCGCATAGCGTCCCCATTCGCGAGGGCCTGAGGCGCTCTTGAGACGCGGCTCGATTGAGCCCTGGTATGTCGACGCAGACGCGCAGCCCACCATCTTCGCCTGGATGGGGGGCCATCTTCGCCCCTCATGACCCTTGACTCCCGTAGCTCCTAAATGGCCTTGCGGACGAACTCCTGAGGGTTCGGCCCTCCTTGCCTTGCTCCTTCTTGCGGGAAACGTGCTTCGAAGCACGCCTCCACGTGGTGCCCAAGCGCCTCCCTCGTGACCTTGGCGAGCTCGGCGGCCCTCCAGGGGAGAGCCCCCGAGCCCGGCCTGAGGAGGGCGTTGGGCACGCTTTCCTATGCGATGGAAGGAGGTTCCCCCTGGCCGGGCGCGGGCCCTGTGGGGCCTGCCTCTTGAGGAACCGGGCCGGTCGATGTCTTCTTCTTCTTGGGTGCGGCCTCGGGAGGCCTCCTGCCTTGATGCAGGTCTTCTAGCGATGCGGCTGAAAGGCTCGCTCCAGGAGCACATCGCGTCTCTCTCTTCACAGTGGCACCGTGATGACCCCGCCGCTTGTGGCATCTTGAGGACGTTGTAGCCGTGGTGGGTTCTGACCATGAATTTGGCCAGCCGGGTACCCGATGAAGGCGTTATCTGGCGGCGAATGTGGGCGACGTCCGAAGTCGATGAGCTCGGTGCGGTAGTTGTCGCGAGCCCCGAAGGTGACAGGAAAGGCGGACCTGCCCGATCGGGACCGTGGAGCCGTCGGTGACTCGGAGAAAGGCTTGGTTGGCTGAAGCCGACCGTAAGGCACTTGAAGATTGTTGAATGTTTCCGCAGACGGGGCGTTGAGTCCTGCCCGCCGTCGATGAGGGTCTTGGTGACCAGCACGTTCTTGATGATTGGGGAACAAAGCATCGGGAGAACTCCGGCCGTGGCCGCGCACTTGAGCCGATCCGCCGAATCGAACATGATGGCGCACGCCGACCACCCGAGAGGGCGGCGCCTCGAGCTTGGGGAGGACTGCATTCACTTCGCGGACGAACTGCTTGAAGATGCGTTGAGAGGCTGGGGCTTGAGCTCCGCCCAGGATGCAGGCGATCGCACGCGGTTCCTGGAAGCCCCCAGCCCCCTCGTCCTGATGACGGTCCTCATTTCTCCTTGGCTGCGGCGGCAGCGGAGGGAGGCCTGCGTTCCCCTACGGGCGATCCTCGCGAGGCTGATCCCTCCAGCCTCCCTCGCGAGGCGGGTCTTGCCAACGGTCCTCGTGAGGTTGGTCGCGCCACCCTTGGCGCGGGCCGCGGTCTTCCCAGCGTCCTGCATTCCTTCCTCCTCCTCGGCCGTAGCCAGTCGCTGCGCCGGGCGTCTGCCGACCCTTCCTTCAGCGTCTGGCCCGGAGCTCTTGGCATTCATTGGTGTTGTGGGTGTGGAGGTCGTGGTACACGCGATGCATCGCCCTTGGAAGACTCGGGCTGATCTACTTGCCTCGATTGGTGTGCGGATTCGGCCTTGGTCACGGCAGCCCCCTTGCGCTTCACGTCCTTGGCCTTGGACTTCTTTTCTTCGGGATCCGCGGTAGGCAGCTCGAGGAGGGAGAGGCGCCCCTCATCAGCCCTGGCGCACTTGGTCGCCAAGTTGAACAGCTCCAAGGAGGTGCACAAATCTTCATGCATCGCCAGTTCCTCCTTCATCTTGACGTCGCGCACGCCGTCGGAGAAGGCAGAGATGATGGCCCCCTCCGTTACCACAGGGATCTTGAGGCGCATGCGTTGTTGAAGCGTTGGATGTACTTTTGCAGGGTTTCCCAGCTGCTGCTTGATTCGGTGGCGGTCACGAGTACCACGGAAGTTGGCGATGAAGCGGGTGCGCATCTCGGCCCAGAAGAGATCGTGCACAGGGCGGTCGAGAGCCAGGTGCGGGCTCCGTCCTTGGCGCGCCATGGGAAACCAGTTCGCCATGACCTTTTCATCCCCGTTGGCAGCCTCGATGCCCAGCTCGTAGAGCTGGAGGAACTCCGTAGGGTCAGCTGTGCCGTCATAGCGAGGAGGCAGGTCTAGCTTGAACTTGGCGGGCCACGCGACGCTGCGCAGCTCGGAGGTGAAGGCGCGGCAGCCCGCCGTGGCCGCGGGGGGCCTCGGACGACAGGGAGCTTGGTCTTGCGGGCCTCCTTGCGCCGCGGCTGGGGGCAGCGCAGGGTCCTGACGTGCTGGAGCGGGGAGCGCTCGGGCAGCTTCTCGTGGGCGAGGAACTTCTTGACAGCTCTGCTCTTGCCGCGCCGGCGCCTGGCGGAGCGGGTTCCGCCAAGGGGCCGCGCGCCTTGGGGCCAGGGCGCCTTCTTGAGGAGGAGGCGGCTGAGGCGCCTCTGGAGCTTCATCGCGCCAAGGGGCGGGTGCTGGCAGCGAAGACGGACGGTGCGGGGCGCCTCCTGCAACGCGGACGAAGCTCGGCGACTTCGGTCGAGCCATTCTTCGTAGACGTCGTCGGGCGGTAGCACGAGAGCTCGTTGCGCGATGAGTGCCTTTCGGGCCTCCATGGCAGCTGAAGCGCGTGGCGAACAGAACCAGCGGGGTGAGCGGCGTGGCGGTGCGGCCGTCCGCCTCATGGACGGTGCTTTGGGGCGATACTTGCTGCTCGTTCCCCGCCGGGCGGTGGCGGCGTTGATGGCAGGTGACGGGGAACGACGAGGGCGCCCGCCGACGGGAGCTGTCTGGGCGACATGGGAGGCGAGGGCGGCTCGGTGGTTGGGGAAGAACGAGGCGACGAAAGGCAGATTCCGGCGCACCCCTACCTGGCGCGCCAACTGTCGGATTTCGGGTTCCGGCAGACCCTTGAGGTTCGAACACTGGGGTGCGCGCGGAGATCCAACCCTCCACCGTCTCGCACCTCGCCGAATCGCTGGGACCTAAACTACTAAACGGAACAGCACAAGAGGCAGGGGATTTATCTTGGTTCAGGCCACCATTGTGGTGTAATACCCTACTCCAGTGTGTGGTGTGGTGGATTGCTTCTTGGGCTGATGAGGAACAATACAAGGAAGAACAACCTCGTGAGGGTCAGTTCTTGGCGGGTGCGATGAACTGCTAGGTGGTGTTCAGTCGCTCTAGCTACTGGTTTCTTGATGAGGATTCGGCTCTCTCTACCCTGGGGGTGGCTACTCCTCTTTATAGGCGAAGGCCCTGGGCCTCTTCCCAAATATTGAGCGGGAAGGGCGCCAACAATTGGCCATTTTGAAGGGGAACAGCAGGTACACTTATCCTGACTAAAGTTGGTCCTCGCCGCCAAAGGCTCTGGTGATGACGCCTTTGCTTGGGCTCCACGATGACTCCTTCCGGCCGTTGGGCTGGTCTTGGTCTTGTTGCAAGAAGCGGATGCCTTTGCTTGATGCTCTCGCTGCGCTTGCTCCCTTTGCACCGAAGAGGAAAGGAGGACAACTGCGGGCTGGACCTTGACCGGGCGCCCTTGGTCGTCATGGCTTGCGTCATGGGCACCTCGCGAGGTACCACGCCTTGAACTCTCCGCCTCCTCATGAGCCACTGATGAGGCCGTGCTCGAGGAAGCTCCTTGTCATCCGCCTCAGCAATCTGGCCCCTCGCGAGGGTCTTGAGCGTGCGTTGATGAAGATGGGCCGTGCTGGGCCTCCTTCGAGCCACGCCGCAGGCCGGAGGCAGGCAAGTCTGGGGACCCCCGTTCCCAGAACGCCGACAGATTCTTTGGTGCAGACATTTGGAGGCATGTTGTAAGGGATAAAAAGCACTGGCCACATGCTATATGTGGCGCTCTTGTGGCCAAATGGGTTAAATCCATCTGAAGCTAAGCCAAGTCTAATGTTTCTCGGGTCAACAGCAAATGTTTCGTGCTTCTGATTGAAGTTTTTCCACTCACTACCATGAGATGGATGGCTCATTACATTCTGATCTCTGAAATCCTAGTTCCTAGAATGCCACAGTACATCCTCTCTTGTTTCAGCATCATGAAACAACCTCTGCAATCTTGGTGTAATTAGAAAATGCCTCAGAACATTATGAGGAATCCTCTTCACAGCATCGCCATCTTTCCATCTTGATGATTTGCATTTCGTGCATTCACTTAAGTTGGCATAATCCTTCCGGAACAGAACACAATTATTCTTACAAACATGGATCATATCATATCCAATTCCAACTACACGAAGGAAATTCTTCATTTTACTGTAGGTGTGTGGCAGCTCAGACGCATCCGGGAAAGCTTTGCGGAAAGCAGCCAACATCACATCGAATGATTCGTTGGTCATCCACTCAGATGTCTTAACCTGAAGAAAGGTGACCATAGCTGAGAATACTGACAGCTTATTTCTTGGGGTGACAACCACGTTGCATTGTTCCAACGTGCGGGCCCACCGTTTTTCTTCTGCAGGTGAAAGTTCACGAAATGCACGAGCATTTCGTAGCATTGTTTCAATGTTGGTCAAACTCACTGGCTCCGCCACCACCTCCTCCTCCTCCTCTTCCACCTGAGCATCAGGCAGATCAAGATGGTGATCTGCTGCTTCCACGTAGTCAATAACATTGATGTTCACAGCTTCACCATGATGAACCCACCTAGTATATGTGACCGACATCCCATACAAGTGTAGATGATTTTTGCACAATTGACTGGGTTCTTGAAACTAAATTCATACAACTGCTACACAGGTAGAGCACATCTGATTTTGGACCACCGTACTCAGCTCTGATAAAGTTCATGAAGTTTTCAACCCCCTCGACATATGCAACGGAGAATCTTCGAGCAGAAGTTATCAAAGTCCTACCCATATGTTAGACATACAAGTTAGTTCTTCTACTAGATATTACAGGAAAAACATATATGCCTTTTTATGAAGTCCAGAAGAAAATACCTAGGTCGATGTCTAAAGCTATGGCAAGATATTTGGACGAGCAGATCTAAGTAACGAAATATATGTAAAGCTAATTCAGCAAACAGATTGGAGTGCTAAATTATGGCAGGCTATTTTAGCAGTCAATGAGGCCGAGCACACAGCCATCGAACTATCGAAGGCCATCGCAGCAACAAAGATCGAGTATAAAATGGTGTAGAGCTATTTCACCTAACAGATTGGCTACTAGACCATGGCAATCTACGTCACAATAAATATATGGCAGGATATTTTAGCAATCAATCAACCTTGGCATGCCATCTCAGCTAAGCAGATTGAGTGCAGAATAAGGCAAGGAAGCTTCTTAAGCAGAGCATATTGACTGTAAACTACTTCGGCAAACAGTGAGATTAACATCGTCTATCAGCTAACATTCAGCGCTACACCGACATGCACGGGGCCTCAGTCTAGAATGCGCGTATTGTGGGAGAAGCTGACCGTCGTGCGTCTCCACACGAACGTCGCCAGCGGTGGCGGCGCTGACCGTCGTGCGCCTCCACAAGAACGTCGCCGGTGATGGCGGTAGCGACTAGAGGACGGCGATCTCTGAGGCGTCTTGTGGGACCGAGAGGATCGCCGTGCGTCCCCTCGATGAACCACGGTGCCGACGTATCGGCATGGCGGGGAAGGCGGCTCTGGCGGAGCGAATGGAGTGGAGTGGGACGGGGGGAGGGCGGTTTCAGGAATATTATTTGCTAGTTGGCCGAAGGGCGGTTGAATCTAGGATTTGGGGGGAATTTTCGGGTGGGGGAGGATTTTTGCACGGTGGTCGTGGGGAGTTTGGCGCATGGTCAGTTTCTCCAAGTGCAGTCCCACATGTTAGTGAAGAGGCAAGCTGAAGCGCGTTCCATTTGCGTGAGCCGTGTGTAGGACCGAACGTGTGTGGGGTGCAATGCGACCGTGACAGGGGTGTTGTGAGTGTACCGCCTTTTTTCCTTTTAAAATAGGTGCTTCGCCCCCTAAAAGAACTTGTTGCTTCGCGCGATCCATTGATACTACTACTAGTAATCCGGTAATCCTGACTAAAACGGCGCGGCCGGGTCTTTTCCAGCGATATCTTTGGGAGGTTGGCTTAGTTGGGTTTTTAGGACGAGTAATGCTACACCTACATAGTCCCAGTTACGTAATTAACAGAATGTGAAATGTTTGAGCTGTTGATTGTAGATTAGGGGGAGGGAGGGGCCCACCACCATGAAAATCAGGGGAGGAGAGAGAGAGGCAATTTACATTAACCCTTTCGTAGGTTCTCGTAGATGTAGAAAAATGTGAAATGCGTGAATGTGCATTTGCAGATAAGGCCTTCCCTCGTTCATCCTTTTCTCCCACAAGATCTTGATCTTCCGTGCAGCACGACGAACATCTTGCTAGTACTCCTACAATATACTATATTATTGTGAAAGTTCATATACACCGGCCGAGATTAATGCAAACACGGCAGATTTTCATTACATTTCGAACTTTTATAGGACAGAAAAATAAAAGAAACCCGACCCTAAACCTATTCTACAGCGGCGACCGACGTCCTCCATCTGCGATCTCCATGTACGGGGGCGGGGTTCAAGACCCGTGAAGTGAAGGTGTGGTCTCCGGGGAGGAAAAGTAGAACACGGGAGACGGACCGGCCAGTTGGCACAACATGCCATGCCGCCTCCCATGCCCTACTCATCCTTGGAGGAGTCCCCGACCTCGGCAGTGCCAGACGGTGGACGGCGGCAAGTAGGACGCGTGGCTGACGGTGCTCCCGTCATCGGCCGCCAGCGTGGCCACCGCTTGTGCGGCGACTTGAGTGAGGGCGGCGACCTCGAGCTCCATCCTCGAAGACAAGCTCTCCCGCAGAGCGTTCGCACTTGCGGTCATGGCGGATGTGCTGCCAGGTAGGAGGACGATGCGCTATGGTGTGGAGGTTAGCTGGGTGTTGCCGCTTTAAGTAGCGCATTCCAGTGAGGCCAAGCGTCCTGGTTCGTCATTAAGTCGCTGGAGTTGGTTCCTCGGGCACCGAGCCTCTTAACAACGGCATACGGACGGACGGCATGAATGCGGGCAGCTGGCCAATGCTTTGATGGAGCAACCTTGGGGACAAACCAAACATACTAGTTGTTGGTCGTGCCACAACACTAACGCCACCCTCGGCACACTGAAACCGACCGTGTCTAGCGACGATGAGCGTCTCGCTCACCGCGGTCGCCGTGTCCAGAGGCGCTGCTGGAGCTGCGTCACGTTGTTGGCCCCCACGACCCACATGAACGGTTGCCGGTGGCGAGGAGGTCGTGGGCCAGCTCCTCCATTGGACTAGTTTGCGCTACATCATCTCGACAGGTGTGCCCCACATGTCGGTTTCCCTGTTTTCCCGGCCATATTCGAGCGTCAGTGCTCCGCGTTGCGCATTAGGCATTTCACTATGTAGGCCAAGCGAGACAACTTATTGTTTATTTGAGCCGGTCAAGTATAATCATCTAGCGTTTGCTTATTTCTCATTCATCTCCAAACCTCTTCTCCATCGATCATGCAGCCCTCCGGTCGAGTCCATCCTCCCGCATGCCTCATTTGAACATTCTGCCGAGTATCATTCGCATGTGGGCCCAGACCATGCTTGTATTTCCAATGTTTATTTGTAATTTGTCCGATATGCATACAAACAAACGGTTCGTTTGAAGTTTCACTTTGCCTCCACTACGTGTCGCTTCGCGTCTTAGTTTTGGCATCCCATTCGGTTCATGCATGCCCCAACACATGTTGACGAGATCGATTGATGTTTAGAGATCAATTGCGTGTCGTGCAAGGAGATAAATGTTTGGTCTGTTTCTATGATAGAAATGACCCGCGGGGGGGGGGGTCTGTGTGGATCAGAGGGAGTATATTGTACGTTCATAAGCGAAACAAACATATTGTACCCACCCTAGTCCTCTTTCAATTGATCTCCGGACCCCGAGATGAAATCGAGGGAGAACGAGTGGGGGCATGTGTGATACGTAAGGCGGATTCATAATTTTGAACCGGCGATCATAGCATCCGCAAATCATATATAAAGGGTATTCAATGCTCGTTTCGTTTTCGAACGTACAATATAGTCCCTCCTATCCTTTCTAGTTTACATATAAGTTTTATGTGTAGTCAAAGTATCTCAACTTTGGTTAAAAAAAGTATCAACATTCAACAACGCCCAATCAATATTGTTAGATTCGTACGTACTCCTTGATTTGTACTCGAGATGGTTTCAATTTGTTTTCAACCACGTGAATGTGCTTGTTCTCGCGCATGCTCTTCCTACTAGAATTTCGCCACGTATAGCCAGTCCAATAGTAACTTTTTTAAGCTCCTCGTCCAATAGTACTAGTGGAGTCTTGACAACATCTGTACTAGAGTATGCAGTGCTCATAGTTGTACTCCCTCCTTCCATTTATATAGGGCCTATGTGGAGGAGAGAGATGTGAAAAAGTAGGGGGAGTGAGCTCTCATGCAAGAGCCTAGCTATATACGCATTCCTAGTTAAATACGTATAATAAATATTAAGAAAGAGATGGAGAGGAGATGGAAAAAGTACTAATACAATAGCCAACCTTATTTTTTTTTGCGGGAAATAGCCAACCTTATAGCCCAAACTACTGTATGAGTGCATATAATAGATGATGGCTATAGATGACATGGCAGTTCCTTATAGCCATCGATCGCTATATTATTAACCATGCTCTAATGCGTTTTTCAAAACCGCATTTGACTATTGACAAGATTAATAGTACATGAGATGTATAATGTGAAAATTATATCATTGGAAGCTCCTTTCACATACGTATCCCTGCCTTACCCTCCCATTCGGTCACTTACTGGCGGACCCCATGCTTGCTAGGCTCCGCATGTCAGTTACTCAATGGGTTCGGCCATGTCAGGGGATCCTCATCCGTAGTATACTCCCTCTGTTTTTATTTACTCCGCATAAAATGACGCGGGCATGGGAGGGGGAAGGACGTCGGTTTGATCTCAACTGTGGTCCCACAAGCGAGCGAAAATGCAAGACGAAGCATGTTGCATTATGTGAGCAACATGGAGGGTCCAGCGTGCCAGGCTGCAACTCGAAGGCGACAAGAGCGATGTACAGTCAAAACCAATTGACCGGTCATCATCGGAACCACTATTCACACCAGAACCTTATCTGCTTGGCCTATGCCAGTCACTGCCCTAAAACCACACCTAATCTCCAGCCCCTTCCCCCACCTTTTGATCCCCTAGCCCGCATCAAGCGTCCCCTAGTTCGCTGGAAAGCCATGGTGCACCGCAAGATCACGTACTAAAATATGCTGACGCCGGAGCGCCGCGCAGAAATCGCGGCGGCGGTCGGTGCCAAAGACCTCCGTTCCCAAGCTCGCTTTGCGGCGGGCCAATCCCCGAGTTCTCTGGAGCCAAGCTACAAGGAGGAGGAAACCGATCCAATGTTCATGGCGGAGGTCGCGGCGTAGAAGGCCCCCGATGGGTATGAGACGATGGACGTCAACTTCGTGCCGGCATCCGAGTCCCCCATGGTGTAGGCGGACCAGCGGTTCAACCTGGCGATACTAAAGGAGGACCGGGAGGCAGAGGCTCAACTCGACACGGAGCGCGCGCATGCCGCTGCCATCGAGGCTCTCCTGCAGGCGGAACCGGATGTCGTGGATGTGAACCGGGCGGTGGAGGCTCAACTTGAGGCAGAGCGCGCGGATGCCGCTGCCATCGAGGCCCTCCTGCAGGCGGAACCGGACGTCCTGGACTTGAACCGGGCGGCAGAGGCTCAACTCAACGCGGAGCGCGCGGATGACGCTCTCATCGAGGCCCTCCTGCAGGCGGAACCAGACGTCCTGGACATGAACCGGGCGGCAGAGGCTCGACTAGACGCGGAGCGCGCGGATGCCACTGCCATCGAGGCCCTCCTGCAGGCGGAACCGGACGTCCTCGACTTGAACCGGGCGGTGCTCTCGTCCGTGCAGAGCGCCCGCACGCTCCGCGTGAATGAGTAGCTGGAGGCCGAGGACAACCACGGTGTAGAGACACACGTCGGCAGCTACGGCTGGTTCGCGCCGGCAGCCAAAGATGACGAGGCTGTCTCGTTCCGCGAGCAGTGATAGTTTTTTTATGTTGTTGTTTTTATGGATCTTTTGGTGTGTAAAAACATATATTGTTATGCAAGTCGCCTGACTTGGGTCAATCTATTTCAGGCGGTTGGATGAATATCCTACGTCTCCTAACCCTTCTTCCCCACCTCTTCTTCTTCCCCAACAGACCACCGCACGGGCCGTACGGATACTCCCCAACATGCGGTTGGATAAACATACTCTATGAACGAAAATTATGTGTCAGCCGTAGGATGGCTGAGTGCACTTTGTTCACATGCGACAAGACGTGTCGATGAGGGTGCGTTCCCTTGGTTGGGTTTGCGGTGTGCAGGGAAGCGTTGTGCATGTGAGGGTGCGGTGCGACCATGGCGTGCAGGAAGCGACCGTGTGAGGGTGCGGTGCGACCGCATGACAACCGTCTTGTAAGTGTACCTCCTTTTCATTTTGAAAACTTTAGGCAAGCTTGGCAAAAATGTGTGGCGAAGTATGGCAATGCAAGGCCTAGACCCAAATAGGACAAGTACACAGTACTACGTACTAGGAGTACTAGTGTTAAAAAAGAAAGGCAGGGTTTTCCTTCACGGGATTAATCGATACAAATCCTCGTTTCACGTGTCAATTAATGCGTATTTTTTTCTCCAAAGCCCAAAGAGCTAACCATCTCACTCCTCATCGCTTGATTAATGTAGTGCCATGCAAACCAACCTTCTCACTTCCGCATGCATGCAGGGGATATTAATGTCCTTGGTTGCTAGTACGAGGCAAACCCCATCAATTTTTCCTCGATTAGTGTTAGTGGCCGTTTGCAAATTGTAATTTTGATATACTGGCCTTGTGTACAGAAAAAATGGAGGTAGTAACTATATTTGACTTCCTTCCCCATTGCGGTGACGTCGACGATATCTCGAACGTTGTGGTTTGGCGAAGTGCGTTCGACGGAGAACACCATTGAGGGAGACCACGGTAAGTCGTTCGCAAGTGCCGCCTACAAGCCGAGACAACCGCCTTATTTGCATCCAGGAAGTCCGCTGAACCAAAGGACGTGTAAATGTACTAATACTACTCGTACACAATAGCGTCGTCCGTCTAGCTTAGTGCGGTGAGATGGTTTCTCGAAGAAGACGATGGAGAAGCGGAGTCAGCGAAGAGTGAAATGATGGTTGCTTCGTCCGTGCTTTGTGATTTGACGCCTCACTGCTTTGTGATTTCTGATAGAAGGGACAGGGGAGTAGACTCTATCCTCTATACTGTACATGCGTCCAAGCATAGGAGAAAGAGGAGAGACGTTGCATTTTTCTATTCCTTCAATCAATCAATCAATCAGGGAGCTTCGGTTCCAACATTTTGGCTTTGGCAACACCGTCCACAATGGTTCCCACGATGCCAAAAGCTATTTTCACATTTGGCTACACATTGTGGATGCCCTTAACCGTACCACTTGGTTTTGCTCCTATGTGCTATCTCTACAAATCTCAATTATATTGATCTAAAAAATTATAGAATTAAGATTAGTAAAAACTAGGTGATTTTGCCGCGCAGATGGCGGGGGAGGTTTCTTATTTTTAGAGGACGTTGTCCTGGCGGTTTTCTAACATGCGATCCCACGTGTCAGTGCTTTACCAAGCCGATCTGCTTCCCACATAAGGCAGAACAACGGCAGAAGCAACACGTGGTTAACTTGAAGAAGATGAGGGAGAAGCGGATTCAGCAACGAGTGAAATGATGGTCGCTTCGTCCCTCCAACTTCTTTTCTTAGCATTATTACTTCGTCCCTCCAACTTAACTGCGGGAAAGGTGCAACTTTGTGATTTGACGCCTCATTGCTCATTACTACGCCGGCGCCATGACTGGGTGCTTCACCCCGGCTGCTCTACACTGTATGTCGGTATGGCATGTGGACCCGGTAGCTTGATGCCCCACATGTCGACGAAAGGGACTAGAAGATTTATGAAAGCGAGCGCTCCACTCTTACGACGGAGGAGTACATTTACACGACGCCCAGTGAACTGTCACTTGTATCTGTATATAGTACTATAGTTTTCTTGCTTCATACGATCCATCGATACAAACCTGATTAAACAGGAAAGGGCGGGATTTTTCCCGCGCGGTATATGATACTGGCCATACATTTCAAAGGCAATTTTAATGTATGCAAACTGAATAATTAAGTAACAATATGATATCTAGTAAAACTAAAAACACATATAATTTATTGTGTTAAAGTGTAGTAGTAGTGCTGTATTGCATAGTTGTTAGATGTAACATGCGAGAACGTGTAGAGATGTAGTTTTGGAGGGCCTACAGATAGAAAAGCGTAATACGTTCACCGAACTTCAGAATAAGCTGATTACAGTCACTATATATGTTTTGCGGTGATTATACGGTCACTTGCTCACGGTTCAGCATCGGATTGCACACTGTTAACCGGCCAAATAGTCTGCATGGCACCATGTTGACTAGTTAAATTGACCATGTTCCTTGTGCGTCCCACCTGTCAGTTCGCATAGGGAAAAGGTCAGATAAACACAAATTTACGCAGGCGCGACAAGACTCCACCCCATGCGCAGGAATCGCCTGGTTGTGTATGTGTCTGTCAGGGCCTAATGTGTGCACATGCACGTGTAGGTTGAGCACTTGAGCGTGAGAGTGTGTGTTGGTCGTGTGGTGTACTGGTGTGTGCATGCATGCGTGTGTGGCTTCGCGTGTACGTGTGAGTGTTGCGTGCGTGCGTGGGTGCATGTGTTCGTGTGAGTGTTGCGTGCATGCAGTTCGTGTGCATGCGTGCATGTGTGTATAATCACCACACCAGCTCCTGTGTGTTAAAACAGACGGCTCAGCATACCAATACAAGGCCACCTTGTCCACTGTGCCCGTGGTCATGACTTCGAACCACCGTCCAATATTTTTTTGTCGTTTGTTTTCATTCTTACTAGCAAGATGCCCGTGCGTTGCACGTAACATCAAGATGCATTTGTATGACTAGTTTATCTTGTGAGAGAAAATGATGAACAAGGGAAGGCCTTATTTGCAAATGTGGAGAGGTGTGTGGGTACATCTTAGGAAAAATTGTCATAGTTCCTTTCCTACCCGTCAGATATAAATCGAACGGCCTATATTGCAGGATGGCAGGCACACCATCATCACCAACTCTGTTTTTTATAAGAGTGTATTTTATCCCTACTCTTATAAAAAGCATAGTCGGTGATGATCGTGGTGCCCGCCATCTAGAATATAGGCCGTCTGATCTATATCTGACGGATAGGAAGGAAACTATGGCAATTTTGCAAAAAGATACCCACACCCCTCTCCAAACTTGCAAATAAGGCCTTCCCTTGTTCATTCTTTTCTCCCACAAGATAAACTACTCATACAAATGCATCTTGATGTTCCGTGCAACGCATGGGCATCTTGCTAGTATTTTATAAGAGTGTAGATGTAGAGTAGATACAAGTCGGCTGTGTGGGCCCAATGGTAGTGAGAAAATGTGATGCAACACTAGAGGTGCCACGTGGAGCATTTAAGCTGGTCAACTAGTCGTGTCTTGAGCAAATCTGAGTTGTACGGTGAGCCCGTGGCTGTATAATAACCACAAAACATAAATGGTGACCCTAATGAGTGGATTCTCAAGTCCAATGTATGTATCGTGCTTTCGCTTCAAATACAATGATAAATCCTTTGTATATATCGCGAGAGAAGGATGAAACATGCGTGAATGTCTTTGGGGCTTACTTTTAGAGGACACGGAGATAGTTTGTGTGCGTGCACTGAAAGGCGAGAGGGGGTATCTGATGGAGAGAGAGATGCTCTTCGTTTCTCTTTATTATGACTACCTTTATATATAGTATAAAATTATACAAATTCAGAGTCCTGAATAAATATCATTGTGGGCACCATGCAATGCAAGCGTTCATACTCCTCCATATAACTTTGTAATGTTGTATATATGTAGAAATTCTAAAATATTTTTTTGGCCACACTTTATTCAAAAGGAATGTTGTATGCGAAATAAACATGAAGAGAGGGCTTTTTAGATCAATGGGGTACATGATGTAACATGTGTGAATGGTTTATCAAAAAAAATGTAACATGTGTGAATGTGTAGTTGATGCATTTGGCAGGGCCTAGAGAGGTATGTGTGTGTGTTACGTATTTGAGAGAGGCATGGATAGAGGGGCCGACAGGGGGGCGTGGGAGAGATAGCACGAGAAATGAGAGTGGTCTAGAGAGAGAGAGACGAATATGACGTCACGGCGAGAGATTCCTTTGAGTGTGTATATGCAAGGGGGAGTGGATAGAGGTACCAGAAGAATATATTTTTTGTGTGTGGTGTCTGTGTTGGTATGTGTGGGTGTGAGAAGATAACGAGACATGGGGGCAGAGGGTGTGTCACTGCGTGAGATCCGGTGGGTCGAGGTGAGGCCCTTCATTTAGTTCCGTCCCGTGCCACATTGGTCGGCCCGTGACGCATTTAGGGAGACCCATGGATGACTAGTTGTACAAGACAAAGATACCATAATTGTGAAGGACTCAATGTCCACTGACAAAGCCGGCTAGGATTCGTAACCCTGGGTTCTCGGACTAAGGTAACCCCTTTATCTCTGATATTACTATTCATCCAACCTAACTTTAAGGGGCATCCTACAGAATGCTCTTCTAGAATCATACTCGTCGATTAGGAAGAGAGGTGTGAGACAATGCGTGAGAGACATGCCTAAAGATAATGTGCATACAGGAGACACGTAGGCAGGTCTATGTATATAGAAAGGGTCGATGGGGATTGTGCGTGTGTATGCTTGCGAGAGGAAGAGTGCTTGTGATAAAGGTTAGTGAAAACAGTTGTAAATGGTTACGAGAGGGAGGGAGGGTTATATCGAGAGCATGTGTGCGAGAAAGACACCTCGGGAGAGAGTGTGTGAGCATGTGTGAGAGACCACCGATGGAGAGTGAAACTACACGTACAAGACAGCTGTACACATTGATTAAAGATATAAATTGTATCCAAATATTAGGATGGGATCATGATATTTGCAATTCGCGTAAGGAACGGTCATTGATCCATCATACATCTAGATTCTATCGAATTTGAGCATGTCTATGTTATTATTCGACACAATTGATCCACATAGTTAGTATTTTGAACTCCAGACAATGCATCGCTTTAGCAATCGAATATAAATGTGAGTATAGTTCATGTTGTGTGTGTAAAGCACATTATACATACGAAAGTTACACAATGAACATTATAAATAGCTACCTATGAACTAGCATACATTTGAATTCAACTTAAGGTGGTTTTAAAAAATCGAATTCAACATGAAGTCCATTCAATTATTTGAATTTGATATCATGGCGTTTGTAAATCATACCTAAATTATGGGGGCACCAATCTTTGCTCTGATTTGTACATAATAACATATGTAGTCGTGTACAAAATAGATTCTAATATAGCTCCTCCATTCCAAAATAATCATAGTTATAGGATTTTCAAGTGTCAAAATTTCAAAAAGAAGCGGATAATTTAATGAGGTTTTCAAACATACAATGTCAAATTTAACATTGTCTATTTAGGTCAATCCTCAAAGTTCAAGAGTACTCTAAACGTGAATGTTTGTGTTTCAAAATTTCGAACGAAGCACCAAAAGAGCCTTTACTCGCCCGAAACCGCGTGAGACCAATGTTTGGTAGTACAAGGAAATTACTTTTCTAATAACTCCGACCCGTGAAACCTACCGGTCCGACATCCAAAGGTCTAAACCGGGGTAGGTTTGTAGCTTCATCTAGACGCCACGCAATCGCCTCCGAAAAACATTCATACACAATGGCCGCCTAAGCACACATGCGTGCGGCCGAAATCGCTCCCGCCCTCTATTTGGGACACCTGGGATTACCATCCTACCCCCGACCCACAATAGGTCCGAAATTTAAGAGGGGGGCAAAGTTTGTACTTTCCCCAAAATTCAAACAAGCGTGTCCCACCTTCTGTTCAAAAAAGCCAAAACAAGCGCGTCCCAGACTGAAACATGGTTCTCCCCCCTCCCCCCGCCCACCCGTCCGATTCCCCATTCGTACTCCGTGGGCGCAAAAACTACCTCTCCACCAGCCGCGAAACCCCGGCGTCCTCCGTCCGCCACCCCATTCCACCCATCAACCGCCGCCCTCCTCCATCACGCCAGAGCTGATATCCCGACGTCGTCGTCCACCGCAACCTCAACTGCAACGCCCTCCGCGGCTAGTAGTTGAAGCCGAGGCCGAGCCGTCCGTACTCGAGCCAGTTCAACCACGCCGTCCTACGCCTCACCGCTGCCGCTCCAACTTCGCCACCCTCCAACGCACCGGAGTTGTTCCTACTACGCCGTCCTTCGCCGCCTCGGATCTGCTTCCCCTCCGCCGACATACGGCCACGGCAACACAGTCAATAATTTGGCCATGGGTTTGTCCAAGAATCCATGGTTCTCCAAAACATCGGTTCCCCCGGGAGAAAAAAGAAGATCGCCGCGACATATGGAGGAGACCACACTGGCAACCGATAAGGGTACTCCTCTTCCCTTATTCGTGCAAATCTTATGTGTCTGCTTGCACGGTATTCATCCCACAGAAGACACTAGTTGACCGCTTCTTCTTAATACTATATGTTCCTAGAAACTCGCGATGCACAAGGTTTCTCCTCATATACTATTTCACCTTAGCTAGAGGTCCGTCACCCCCCTGAATTTCAATTCCTGGTCAGTTGATTCCCAATTCACGAAAGCATTCCCTGGTGTAACAGGCGCTAGTCCGCCTATTACGCCCGGGAAGCAGCGCCTCGGTGTTTATCTTAGGGGCGTGTGGGGCCTAGAGCTACTGGCGCCTGATCTGGAGGTTGGCCGGGATTAAAGGGAAGGCCTGGGGGCGCTGCCAAGCACGGCGGTGGTGTGAGGTCGAGGGGAGGGCGGGGCGGCCGAGGCAGGGGCCTGGGCCGGTGGTCGCTGGCGGTTCGAGAAAGATCGTCAACAGTGACTAGCGGGAGGTAGATGAAGGCCATCCGCCCGTTCCTTATAGATCAGACGGTTCATTAAAAAAACCGACTGACCTATTTATTTTCAGTCGACTGTTATCTTGACATGACCACATGTGGTGGTGTGCTGGAGGAGTACCTGCATTTCCTGTGCTCATATATTAGAAAATTATACGGAGTAGAATCTAAGTTTGTTTGCCATGCAATTTTGTAGAGCTATCATATGTCTCCTGTCATTTATTTTTCAGCCACACTATCTGCTACTTTTACGATTGCACTAGTTCTGCACACACTTCACCCATACTCTCACTATTGTGTTTTTATGCAAGGGTATTTCAGACCTGCCTTGTGAAGCGAAAAGATAAGAGAGAAGTCGCTCCAGTAAATGCAGACGGCTAAGCCGGACACGTTTCAAGACTATAAAGGGTGTAGTGTCGTGAGATGGAGACGGGGAATGTAGCTCTAGATTTGATGATCTCGCTCGCCATGAACCACCATCCCAGGTGCTTGCTTTAACTTCACGGTGTCATATGTGGTTGCATGTTCCATATGGTGTCTAGCTTGTATTCGAAAGGCCGAAGTCGGTCTTTATTAAGATAAGGAAAGATATTTTTACATGAACCACCATCCCGTGAGCACCGGAAGACAAATAGCTAGTCGAGCCTTTGGCCGAGCCGATGACAAGCCCAACAAAGAGAGGCATCACACGAAGCCAACTAAAAAGCCGCGATGGTGGCGAAGCAGCCCGCCTCCCACCAGGCCCTCAGGTCCTAGATGATCATGCTCACCACTCCAGCCGGATGTCTATCTTGTATTGCTTCCAATTTGGTTAAATTGCATCTGCTTAGCTTACACATTATACCTTTGAATATTACATGCCTTTTTGTTTTTGGTACATACTAGTACATCTGTGTATTAACCATGTTCTTACATCAAACTATTGCTCTTGTGTATCCCTCATCAATCACTTATGATGAGGCAGTTAGGCCAGCAGAATACTCCTCATTTAAAGAATGCAGCGTCAGCCTCCCGACATGATTCTCAAGAAACAACAAGGCTAGATGAAGATTGTGAACGTAGCTCTGTAGTTGATTACCGCATTTCCCCTACACTAGCATTGCAGGTGCTTGCTCTAACATGGCAGCATGATATGTGGTTGCATGTTGCATATGGCGTCTAGATTGTAATTCTTCCAATCTGGTTAAACTGCATGTGCTATTCTGCTTAGCTTATACATTATACATGTTAATGTGACATGCCTTCCTGTATTTAGTACATAGTACATACATCTATTAAGCATGTCCTCACATAAAACTATTGTTTTTGTATCCCGCATAAATCAATATGATGAGACACCTTGATTATATGCGATGTGATATTAGTTGCATCTTTGATATGATTTATAGCATGCAATCGCTTCTAATTTGTTGAAATGCCATTTATGATGGGACACTTTTAACTTGGCGAGTCATATTGGTTGCATCTTTCACGTGGTGTCTAGCTTGCATTGCTTCTTATTTGGTGAAATGGTTTCGCTTAGTTTACACAAACAGGTTGTGAATATGCCATGCCGTCCTGTTTTTCGTATTATTCCATCCCGGAATCATGTGTTTGCCTTACATCAAAGTAGTGATTGTCAGATTATCATGCATGAGTTCTGAAGAGTGAATTTTATTGCTTTTTCTTGTCGGTTGTACTTGACAATTCAAAATCAATAAAGCGGAAGGAAGTTAGCACGGCAGCGGAGGAAGGTGCTCCTTCCAAATGGAGGGCCTCTACATATTCTCCTCCTCCATCCCCCAAGATGATTTCCAAGATAACACATGCGTAGACACTCAACGTAGCTGTGTTGGTGATGAGCACGTCTCCCTAGTGCACCATCACGGTGCTCCCTCTAACTTGGCCTTTATTATATGTGGTTGCATGTTATGTATGATGTCTAGCTTGTATTGCTTCTAATTTTGTCAAATTGCATCTGCTTACTTTACATTATACTTGTGACTAAGACACGTGTTCCTGTTTCTAGAACATACAATATATGTCTATCACATCATGTTCTTACATCAAAGTACATTTTTTCTGAAGAACTAAATTGTTATCCGTTTTTCTTGTCGGCTTGACTTAACATGGCACAGAGAAAGAGGAAGCAAGACAGAACGACAGGGAAAGGGAAGCGGAACAATCCTGCAGATTCTGTTGGTACTGATGGTGCAATAGAAGGTCAAAGTCCAGCAGAAAATTGTACTGACGGGGTATCCCATGCTACACGAGCTGCAGTACAAGCCAAACAGAAACAAATAGCTGCCACCAAACAAGCAGAGACAACCCTAGTTGTTGCAACACCTTCCATAGTACCACCAGTTGCACGATTTACTCGTTAAATCAACTCAGCTAGCAAAGACGTTCCCAAGCTCCTTGCCACGACACTACTTCCAAGCACTCTTGACACAAGATGAGTTGGCAAGATCAGATGAACTTTGCGAGCTTCAACAGCAAGAAGGTAGTTGCTTTGGAGTCAAATTCTGATTGCATGCTTCTTTATATGTAGTCTCACAGTTTGATGTACACTAACACTTCCTATGTTTGTTGTTGGACTAGCACCTAGGTGCAAGAGGAAACAAACATCAGGGATAATGCTCGATAGGTTAACTAAATCTAGAGGAGGAAGAATGGAGATCCTTTTTGAGGCAGGTTTAAAAAGGCCACGTGATGCTATAGAGTCAGCCAAGTTAGTACCAGAGGCAGCGGTTGCTGTTAGGTGTCATGTACGTATCCTCCCAACATGGATTCAGTACAGGAATGACAAAGACGAAACCCAGTTCAACACCTTCCTCGACCATTTATCTGTAAGTATGGTTATGTATGGAAACTAGTAATATCGTCTTGCTTTGTCCAATACTTTCTAGGTTCGCGATAATGAGACTCCCATAATTTTCAACATATGAGGTTCAAGTTGGATAGCCAAGATGATGCAACTAGACAAGCTTGCACCCATGTTTTCAAGTGCGCTTTCTGTGACGATGTCGGTATAACTTGAGGAAAACTTACTTTGAAGGCAAGGCTAACAGTGAACGTGCCCAAACATCTCTAGTGGAAAATATATGGGATGAAGACTGGAGAGGCCTTGTTAAACATTGGTCCGATCCGAAGTATCAGGTACATTATACATATATATATATATATATATATATATATATATATATATATATATATGTGATCAGATCACATGTTGAAGTCCTATTTACGCATGTGCCATACAAATCTATCTTCTTGCAGGTGAACTGTTCAAAGAACAAGGGAAACCGTATGGAAGTGAAATTCCAACAGACGACAGGATCTCGTAGCTATATTGCACACTGCAAGGCTCTTGTAATTAGCTGTTGTTTCACTCTTTTTGTTGTACCATATTATCAGATCTATATTGACTTGTTCCAAATGCAGAGGAAAGCCCGCAAGGACCAAAAAGTACCTGAACCAAATGTTGTGGAAATCTTCAAGGACTATCACACCAAAGAAGAAGAAGGGCATGACTACACCAGTAAAAGCCGCTGTTGTAAGTCCTTAATCCTCATGCCTTTTAACTATTACTTACTCTGACTTGTGCCTTGAACTGCATGGTTTGCAGCCAATGTCTATTACTCTTTTCATTTTTATACACAATTGTCCTGGCGTATCATTGCACCTTACAAGGTTTAAAAGAGAGGAGTGATGTTCCTTTGATCTTGACCTGTAATCTAGTTCCGTGCCGGACTTGCCCACACAACGTTACAATTGCATGTTTGTCTGTTCTCAGTTGTTTTGTGATCTGAATGATGTCATACTATGCTTATCGTATTATAAACTTCGTCTCTTTATCCTTAGCCCTCAATACAATGTGAAGAAATATACAATACATTAGCGATGGTACATGGTCATATGTTTGGAACCTGGTTTTATTATGTACTTTGCAATAAAATACAACTATTATTTTACATGGGTTCACCGTAATAAGTTACGTATATAGACCAAAGCTATTTTGTTTGGTTTCTTTGTCTCCTTAATATCTTACGCTCGGTACTACTAACGTAAAACCACAACTTTTCAGCGAGCTATGGAAAAATGGTGGAACCACCACCTTACGAAGGTGGCGAGGCAACTATAACCGCAATGTCGGCTCTTCTTGCGGTGGGTCAAGACTGTCCACTAACGATTGCCAAAAAGCACGTTCCTACATATCTTGGGTTGGTTGTTAAGGCAGTCTCGTCCAAACTGTGTCATGATCAAGATATGCAAGCTCAAAACAATGTTGTATCTGCGCTCCAGACATAAGTCCATTCCCTAACAGAGACCCTTTGTGAAACAAGGAGAGACATTGTTCGATGTTGTCAAGATATGCATGGTTTTGAAACCAGACTATCAGACAATTGCTATGTTGTTTGGGAGCCTAGGTGAACTGAAGGCGAAGGTTATGGCGCTCCATCGGACAATACAGCATGAAAACGTAACAGTCAGGTCAAATGAACTGAGCTTCTGAACTTCTGGTGGTGCATTTATCTGCTAGACTGTTAACTTTTATGCCAACCTTCCTTTTGTTTTATAGTTGTAATTTGTTTTGTTGCGATACAAAATTTGTTCTTAACGTGCGGCCACCGGCTGAAGAAAACAGCAAGCCATTTTTGTATAGTGTAGGGTGTTCCTATATTTGCACTGGTGGCGAACTTTGATGCCCATTGTAGTTTACATGGGCCTCCTACGGGCCGTAGAAACAATGGGCCTTCTAAGGGCCATAGAAACAATGGGCCTTCTACGTGGCGTAGAAACAATGGGCCTTATACGGTCGTGAACACAATGGGCCTTCTATGGGTCGTATCATCAATGGGCCTTCTACGGGCTTATGATCGGTTGGCCAAACATGGGCCAATAACAGACCACATTATGGCCGTAAATGGGCTAGAGTTGAAATCGTCCGTTCATGGGCCGACCATAATGGGCCGTCATTAATCGGCCGTATTTTGATGACGCTATCAAAAGCATTAGCGTATTAACGGGCCTAAGCAGAACTGTAACCACGGGCTGAATTTGGCCCTAAGCGAGAAAATAGCGATGTGAGCCGTAAGTAAGCGAATGTGGAAATGAGCCCAAGAATAAATGGGCCCCGAGAAGGCTGAAAGATAACATATCGAAAACGCCCCAACCGAATAATGGGTCGTTAATGGGTATAAAGTGATACCTTTGTTCATTACGGGCGATTTCACCACAGCCGTTAATGGGTATAAAGTGATACACTTTGTTCATTATGGGCCGGTTTACCACGGGCCGTTAATGGGCCGAGAGTAATAAGGGCCTCATATGGGCCGAAAGACGTCATGGGCCATAAATGGACTGGAAGTTAAAACGGCCTGGAATTATATTGGACGGCCCAGATGACGCTACTGGGCCTAATTCGGTTAGGCCGTAAACGGGCCCTAGGTTAGCGGGCTGTAATGGGCTATATGCGAACATGCCGTTAACAGGCTTGCCGTGGGCCGGCCCGCCACCTTTTGACGAAGTCAAACGGGCCGGCCTTTTCACAGGAATGGGCCTCTGTTGGGCCGTGCCACGTGTCGATGTATCATAGGCGCTTTGTGTCTAATGAGTGGATGACATCTGTCCCAACGGTGAGCTGACACATGTTTCCTCCAGCCAATGATGATTTTACACATGGAAAATCCCCATTGGTCGCGGCTGTTAACGGGTTATCGGATCCAAAACCGGACCCGATAGCTTAACGGCGTTCCATTATGGTGGATGCCACGTGTCGGTCACCCTTGACGAAAGCACTTCTGTGACGCGCGATTTATCGTCATGGAAGTGGACACTTCTGTGATGATAATTTTGGTAATGTCGTGGAACACTTCTACGACAACACAAGTATGACTATCTTGATTCTGTCATAAAATTGTCATGGATGTACATGCATGACAAAAAATGCGACCTACTGTGACAAACACGTATCATCACGGAAGTGTATTTTTTTTGTAGTGCATGCGACCAACACCCAAAGAGTTTACTAGAGTCAAATAATCTAGTTCACATCGCCATGTGATTAATACCCAAAGAGTATTAAGGTGTGATCATGTTTTGCTTGTGAGAGAGATTTAGTCAACGGGTCTGCCATATTAAGATCCGTATGTATTTTTGCAAATTTTTATGTCTACAATGCTCTGCATAGAGCTACTCTAGCTAATTGCTCCCACTTTCAATACGTATCCAGATTGAGACTCAAAGTCATCCAGATCGGTGTCAAAGCTTGTATCGACGTAACTCTTTATGACGAACTCTTTATCACCTCCATAACCGAGAAACATTTCCTTAGTCCTCTTTAGGTACCTAAGGATAATTTTGACCGCTGTCCAGTGATCTACTCCTGGATCACTATTGTATCCCTTTGTCAAACTCATGGCAAGGCACACAACAGGTCTAGTACACAGCAGGGCATACTTTATAGAACCTATGACTGAGGCATAGGGAATGACTTTCATTCTCTCTATATATTCTGTCGTGGTCGGGTTTTTGAGTCTTACTCAACTTCACACCTTGTTAGACAGGCAATAACCCTTTCTTTGACTGGTCCATTTTGAACTTCTTCAAAACTTTGTCAAGGTATGTGCTTTGTGAAAGTTCTATTAAGCGTCTCGATCTATCCCTATAGATCTTGACGCCCAATATATAAGCAGCTTCACTGAGGTCTTTCATTGAAAAATTCTTATTCAAGTATCCTTTTATATTATCTAGAAATTCTATATCATTTCCAATCAAAAATATGTCATCCACATATAATATTAGAAATGCTACAGATCTCCCACTCACTTTCTTGTAAATACAGGCTTCACCGTAAGTCCGTATGAAACCATATGCTTTGATCACCTCATCAAAGCATATATTCCAACTTCGAGATGCTTGCACCTATCCATAGACGGATCGGTGGAGCTTGCACACTTTGTTAGCACCTTTAGGATCGACAAAACTTGCCAGTTGTATCATATAAAACTCTTCTTTAAGAAATCCATTAAGGAATGCAGTTTTGATATCCATTTGCCAGATTTCATAAATATAAAATGCAGCAATTGCTAACATGATTCGGATAGACTTAAGCATCGCTACGGGTGAGAAAGTCTCATCGTAGTCAACTCCTTGAACTTTGTCGAAAACCTTTTGCGACAAGTCGAGCTTTGTAGATAGTAGTCAACTTCTTGAAGATCCATTTATTCTCTATGGCTTACCGATCATCGGGCAAATCCACCAAAGTCCATACTTTGTTCTCATACATGGATCTTGTCTCAGATTTCATGGCCTCAAGCCATTCATCGGAATCTGGGCTCATAATAGCTTCTTCATAGTTCGTAGGTTCGCCATGGTCTAATAACATAACTTCCAGGACAGGAATACCGTACCACTCAGGTGCGAATCGTGCTCTGGTCAACCTACGAGGTTCAGTGGTAACTTGATCTGAAGTTTCATGATCATTATCATTTGCTTCCTCTCTAGTTGGTGTAGGCATCACGAGAACGGATTTCTCTTATGTGCTACTTTCCAATTGGAGAGAAGGTAAAATTACCTCATCAAGTTCTACTTTCCTCCCACTCACTTCTTTCGAGAGAAAACCCTTCTCTAGAAAGGATCCATTCTTGGCAACAAAGATCTAGCATTCAGATCTGTGGTAGAAGGTGTACCCAATTGTTTCCTTAGGGTATCCTATGAAGACGCACTTCTCCGATTCGGGTTCGAGCTTATCAGGCTGAAGCCTTTTAACATAAGTGTCGCAACCCCAAACTTTAAGAAACGACAGCTTAGGTTTTTGCCAAACCACGGTTCATACGGTATCATCTCAACGGATTTAGACGGTGCCCTATTTAATGTGAATGTTGTTGTCTCTAATGCATAACCCCAAAACGATAGTGGTAATCGGTAAGAGACATCATAGATCGCACCATATCTAATAAAGTAAGGTTATGATGTTCGAACACACCATTACGCTGTGGTGTTCCAGGTGGCGTGAGTTGTGGAACAATTCCACATTGTTTTAAATGAAGGCCAAACTCATAACTCAAATATTTGCCTCCACGATCAGATGTAGAAACTTTATTTTCTTGTTAACATGATTCTCCACTTCACTCTGAAATTCTTTGAACTTTTCAAGCGTTTCATACTTGAGTTTCATCAAGTAGATATACCCATACCTACTCAAATCATCTGCGAAGGTGAGAAAATAATGATACCTGTCGCGCGCTTCAACACTCATTGGATCGCATACAACAGTATGTATAATTTCCAATAAGTTATTTAGCACGCTCCATTGTTCCGGAGAACGAAGTTTTAGTCATCTTGCCCATGAGGCATGGTTCGCAAGTATCAAATGATTCATAATCAAGTGATTCCAAAAGTCCATCCGCATGGAGTTTCTTCATGCGCTTTACACCAATATGACCCAAACGGCAGTGCCACAATTATGTTGTACTTATCATTATCAACTTTGTATCTTTTAGCATCAGTATTATGAATATGTGTATCGCTACGATCGAGATTCAATAAACCATTCACATTGGGTGTATGACCATAGAAGGTTTTATTCATGTAAATAGAACAACAATTGTTCTCTAACTTAAATGAATAACCATATTGCAATAAACATGATCTAATCATATTCATGCTCAACCAAACACCAAATAACATTTATTTAGGTTCAACACTAATCCCGAAGGTAGAGGGAGTGTGCGATGGTGATCGTATCAACCTTGGAATCACTTCCAACACACATCGTCACCTCGCATTTAACTAGTCTTTGTTTATTCTGCAACTCCTATTTCGAGTTACTAATCTTAGCAACTGAACCGGTATCAAATACCCAGGGGCTACTAAGACACATCAATAACATGTATATCAAATATACTTGTGCTCACTTTGCCATCCTTTCTTATCCGCCAAGTATTTGGGGTAGTTCCGCTTCTAGTGACCATTTCCTTTGTAGTAGAAGCACTCAGTTTCAGGCTTGGGTCCAGCTTTGGGCTTCTTCATGGGAGCGACAACTTGTTTGCCATTCTTCTTGAAGTTCCCTTTCTTTTCCTCGCCCTTTTTCTTGAAACTAGTGGTCTTGTTAACCATCAACACTTGATGCTTTTTCTTGATTTCTACCTTTGCCGATTTCAACATCGCGAAGAGCTCAAGAATGGTTTTCGTCATCCCTTGCATATTATAGTTCATCATGAAGTTCTAGAAGCTTGGTGATAGTGACTAGAGAACTCTGTCAATCACTATCTTATCTGGAAGATTAAATCCCATGGTTCAAGCAATTATAGTACCCAGACATTCTGAGTACATGCTCACTTGTTGAGCTATTCTCCTCCATCTTGTAGGCAAAGTACTTGTCAGAGGTCTCATACCTCTCAACACGAACATAAGTCTGAAATACCAGTTTCAGCTCTTGGAACATCTCATATGTTCCATGGCGTTCAAAATGTCTTTGAAGCCTCAATTCTAAGTCGTAAAGCATGGCACACTAAACTATCAAGTAGTCATCATATCAAGTTTGTCAAACATTCATAACATCTGCATCTGCTCCTGCAATAGGTCTGTCACCTAGCTGTGCATCAAGGACATAATTCTTTTGTGCAGCAATGAGGATAATCCTCAGATCACGGACCCAGTCCGCTTTATTGCTACCATCATCTTTCAACTTAGTTTTCTCTAGGAACAAATCAAAAATAGGGAAGCTATATCTCGAGCTATTGATCTACAACATAGATATGCAAAACTAGACTAAGTTCATGATAAATTAAGTTCAATTAATCAAATTAATAATGAACTCCCACTAAAATAAACATCCCTCAAGTTATCTAAGTGATATGTGATCCAAATCAACTAACCCATGTCCGATGATCACGTGAGATGGAGTAGTAATCAATGGTGAACATCTCTATGTAGACCATATCTACTATATGACTCATGTTCGACCTTTCGGTCTCCAGTGTTTCAAGACCATGTCTGTACATGCTAGGCTCGTCAAGTTTAACCCAAGTATTTTTCATGTGAAAAACTTTCTTACACCCGTTGTATGTGAACGTAGAGTCTATCACACCCGATCATCACGTGGTGATTCGAAACGGCGAACTTTGGCAACGGTGCATACTCGAGGAGAACACTTTTATCTTGAAATTTAGTGAAGGGATCATCTTATAATGCTACCGTCGTTCTAAGCAAAATAAGATGCATAAAGGATAAACATCACATGCAATCAAAATATGTAATATGATATGGCCATCATCATCGTGTGCGTTTGATCTCCATCTCCAAAGCATCGTCATGACCTCCATCATCACCGGCTCGACACCTTGATCTCCATCGTTGTGTCGGGGTCGTCTCGCCAACTATTGCTTCTACAACTATCGCTAACGCATAGTGATAAAGTAAAGCAATTACATGGCGCTTGCACTTCATACAATAAAGAGACAACCCTAAGGCTCATGCCGGTTGTCGATATTACAAAACATGATCATCTCATACATCAACATATATCACATCATATCTTGACCATATGACATCACAACATGCCCTGCAAAAATAAGTTAGATGTCCTCTACTTTGTTGTTGCAAATTTTACGTGGCTGCTACGGGCTTCTAGCAAGAACCGTTATTACCTACGCAAAAACCACAACGGTGATTCATCAAGTTTGTTGTTTTAACCTTCTACAAGGACCGGCCATAGTCAAATTCGATTCAACTAAAGTAGGACAAACAGACACCAGCCAGCCACCTTTATGCAAAACTAGTTGCATATGCAGCCGGTGGAACCCGATGCGATGTGTGTGGACATGTAAGGTTGGTCCGGGCCGCTTCATCTCACAATACCGCCGAATCAAAATAAGACGTTGGTGGTAAGCAATATGACTATCACCGCCCACAACTCTTTGTGTTCTACTCGTGCATATCATCTACGCATAGACCTGGCTCGGATGCCACTATTGGGAAACGTTGCATGGAAAACAAAAATAATTCTACGCACACGCAAGATATATCCATGGAAATGCATAGCGATGATAGGGGATAGTGTGTCTACGTACCCTCTTAGAATGTAAGCGGAAGCGTTTGTTAACGCGGTTGATGTAGTCGAACTTCTTCGCGCTCCAACCGATCAAGTACCGAACGTACGACACCTCCGTGTTCTGCACACGTTCAGCTCAGGGACGTCCTCCCCCTTCTTGATCCAGCAAGACAGCGAGGTAGTGGATGAGTTCCGGCAGCACGACGGCATGGTGAGGTGATGATGAAGTGATCTCCGCAGGGCTTCGCCTAAGCACTACAAAAATATGACCGAGGGTGTAAACGGTGGAGGGGTCCCGCACACGGCTAAGCAATTGTTCTAGTTGTGTTAGGCGCCCCCTATATATATATATATATATATATATATATATATATATATATATATGTGTGTGTGTGTGTGTGTGTGTGTGTGTGTGTGTGTGTGTGTGTGTGTGTGTGTGTGTGTGTGTGTGTTGGGGAGAGGGGAGAGGCCAAGGTGCACCCCAAGTAGGGTCGAATCCTACTTGGGGACTTCCCCAAGCCGCCCCCCCTTCACATATATGAGTGCGGGAGGAAGGAAGGAGGAGGAGCCCCCCCCCCCTTTCCTTTCTCTCACGAGAAGGGAAAGGCATGAGGGGCCACCCCTCCCCTTTCCTTCCCCTAGGGCCGGCCAGCCATGTAGAGGGGCGCACCAGCCCCCTAGTGGGCTGGTCTGTCCCCTCCTTTGGCCCATCAAGCCCATACACTTACCGGGGGTGTCTGAAACCCCTTCCGGTGACCCGGTGACTACCTGGTGCATCCCGAAACTCTTCTGGTGTCCGAATATCATTGTCCTATATGTCAATCTTTACCTCTTGACCATTTCGAGACTCCTCGTCATGTCCATGATTTCATCCGGGACACCGAACAACATGCACTAAATCATATAACTCATATAACACTATATCGTCAACGAACGTTAAGCGTGCGGAACCTACGGGTTCGAGAATTATGTAGACATGACCGAGACACCTCTCCGGTCAATAACCAATAGTGGAACCTGGATGCCCATATTGGCTCCTACATATTCCATGAAGATCCTTATCGGTCGAACCTTATGACAACATACATAATTCCCTTTATCCATCGGTATGTTACTTGCCTGAGATTCGATCGTCGGTACCTTCATACCTAGTTCAATCTCGTTACTGGAAAGTCTCTTTACTCATTTCATAACACATCACCTTGTAACTAACTCCTTTATCATTTGCTTGCAAGCTTATGATGTGTATTACTGAGAGGGCCCAGAGGTACCTCTTCGATACTAGGAGTGACAAATCCTAATCTCGATCTATGCCAACTCAACAAACACCTTCGGAGATACCTGTAGAGCATCTTTATGATCACCCAGTTACGTTGTGAAGTTTGATAGCACACAAGGTATTCCTTCGATATCCGGGAGTTGCATAATCTCATAGTCGAAGGAATATGTATTTGACATGAAGAAAGCAATAGCAATAAACTAAACGATTAATATGCTAAGCTAACGAATGGGTCTTGTCCATCACATCATTCTCCTAATGATGTGATCCCGTTATCAAATGACAAATCATGTCTATGGTTAGGAAACCTTAACCATCTTTGATCAACGAGCTAGTCTAGTATAGGCTCACTAGGGTCACGGTATTTTTTTATGTATCCACACATGTATTTAAGTTTCCGTTCAATACAATTCTAGCATTAATAATAAACCTTTATCATTATTAAGGAAATATAATAATAACTATTTTACTATTGCCTCTAGGGCATATTTCCATCACTCTTTCGTTTGGTCCTTGTACTTGGTGTCCTCGCCATCTTGTCCATTAGATGTAGTTGCTCCGTGACTTCCATCCAAGTACATGATCACACACAGGGTCTCCTCTTGAGGTAGTAGCCATGTCTCACATATGGAAGGTGGTAGTTCGGAGAGGAGCGAGTTCACCTTAGTTTCAATAGCCCTTGCTCGAGCTCTAGTCATTGGTCCATGTGGTGTCGTGAGAGACATAGGTAGGCCCATGGGGATGACCGTATGATGCTCTGCACCACTACCACCACTTCGTGAGCTCACCCACGAATAGATATATGGACAATACCATATAAAACAATGCAACATCCTTCCATTATGAACCGGAAAGACTAGAGGTCCGGTCTGGACAGAGGGAGGAGGCTCTTTGTTTCATCGAGATCCAAGAATTCATGCTTTACATGGTCTATCACCCATCCCACTACTACCCTCACTTTTTCTTGAGTAGATGCATTATTTTGGATGATAATGTACATAACAACTAATCCTCATTTTTTTCGTGCACAAAAAGAATTATAGGTCATTTTGAATAGTGCAAGATGGCTCGTCAGCGCGATCAACTTACATTGCAAGTTGTTTTCCCGTTCTGTCCCGGATATTGTATCCGTAAAATGGACACAATTTGGCCATACAAACTCCTTTTGAGCTCCATGACCCAACAAAACAATGGCAACAAAAAGTTGTATGCGTCCATCACCCACTTCATCGCTTTCAACAACATTTTGGAGACCAGATCTGGCTTGCAAAATTGAGTTATGGATGATTTTATCTTTGGTGTGTACTGCCACCCTCTACCCTCCTCTATGGGTTGAATCCTACTGTCAAATGATTTGTTGATTTGCAGTCATATCGTAATGTGGTAGAGCTTGTACATCTTGATTCTAAGGCTGAATGTCAACTGCAAGAAGATTCGAAGCAAAATAGAACTACATCTTTTACAGCTCGAGCTACATCAAGTGGGAGTAAGTTTGTGCCACAATTTAATGTTGCTCGAGGTATCATGACTAGTTCTGGTGTTGGAAATCAGCCCCAAGCACGTGCAGTCACGAGCATAAATGAGGCATCTAATTCAAAGGAGAATAGCAAACTTCCAGCCCCAAGTTCATCCTCCATTGGCTCCACGGGGAATACTAGTGAGATAAAGTACTTTACATGTAAGGGACATGGCCAAATGAAGAAAGATTGTCCCAACAAGCATACTATGCTGGTCACAGGGAATGGAGAATATGAGTCTTGTAGTGAACTAGAAGAAGAGACCGAAGATGGTGATGAGCACTATTGTGATTATAAGCAAGGTGCCTTTCATGTTGTCACTAAAGTTTAGAGTGTGCAGATCAAAGAAGCTGAGAATGGACAACGACGCAATATGTTTCAAGCAAGAGCCAGCGTGCAAGACAAGGTATGCAAGGTTATTGTTGATGGTGGAAGTTGTCATAATCTTGTAGTAGAGAAATGTGTGATAAGCTTGGATTGAAGTTGCTGCAACACCCCCACTCATATCATATCCAATGGTTGAGTGAATGTGGAGAGCCGAAGGTCACAGACATGGTACAAGTGCTATTCAAGATTGGAGACTATAATGACACAGTTGAGTGTGACGTTGTGCCCATGGAGGTGTGTCACTTGTCGTTTGGTAGACTGGGAATATGATCTTTCAGCTGAACATTATGGCATGACCAATCAATACACCATCAAGTGGAAAGGAAAATATTTCGAGCTAAGACCCGTAACAAATTATGGTCGAGGACATGCAAAAAGTTTCTGAAGTAAAAGTAGTGAGTAAGAAAGAGGGAGAGAAAAAGAGGGGGAGAGAGAGATATATATCCACAAATCGGTGTGTGAGTGCCATAAACCAAAACTGATAGATAAAATAAAATAGGGGGAGAGAACTTGATCATGTTAACCACAAAATCAGAACTGAGAGATGTGAGGCCCAAGCCAAATCAAGTGGCAGTTGTACTTGTGTACAAAGACGCTTTTCTTTCAGCTAACGACTTAACTTGTCTCCCTAGTGTTGTTAGTGATGTCTGGCAGGATTCGAGGATGTTTATTTTGGAGGAAGTACCCGCTGGTCTACCTCCCTTGTGTGGCATAGAACATCAGATTGACCTCATTCTAAGAGCAACTCTTTCGAATTGACCTCCCTATCTACCAATTCTGAAGAAACAAAGGAGATAGAAAGGCGGGTAGAAGAACTTCTAAAGAAAGGTTATGTTCGTGAAAGTTTAAGTCCTTGGGCTATACCTATGATTTTGGTACCTAACAAAGATGCAATATGGCGAACGGTAATGGATTGTAGGCCTATCGATATTATAGCTATTAGGTATCGTCATCCTATTCCTAGGTTAGATGATATGCTTGATGAATTGTGTGGCTCTGCTGTTTTCTCTAAAATTGATTTGAGGAGTGGATACCATCAGATTAGGATGAAAGAAGAGATGAATCGAAAACTGCTTTCAAAACAAAATTTGGGTTGTATGAGTGGTTAGTTATGCCTTTTGGGTTAAATAATGCACCAAGTACATTCATGAGATTGATGAACCATGTTTTCAGAGCTTACATTGGAAAATTTGTTGTTGTTACTTTGATGACATCCTAATCTATAGCAGATCCATCGAGGAACATATTGAACGTCTAAAACATGTGTTGAATGTGCTAAGGAAATAAAAAATATATGCTAACATTGAGAAGTGCTCCTTTTGCACAAACAAGGTTGTTTTTCTTAGCTATGTTGTTTGAGGACAGGGATTGAAGTGGATGAATCTAAGGTGGAATCTATCAAGAATTGGCCAACTCCGGTGAATGGAAGCCAGGTGAGAAGTTTTCATGTCCTTGCTGGTTTCTACAGGAGGTTTGTGAAAGATTTTAATACAATTTTTGCACCTTTGAATGAATTGAGAAAGGAATTTCTTTTAAATGGGGTGCACCACAAGAAGAAGCATTTCTTGAGCTTAAGAAACAATTAACTGAAGCAACTTTGCTGATTTTACCAGATTTCACTAAAACTTTTGAGATAGAATGTGATGCTAGTGGAATAGGTGTTGGAGGTGTCTTAATGCAAGAACGAAAACGAATAGCATATTTGATGCGGAGTATCCTTCGGTCATCCCCATGGACACCATACAGACTCGTCAAGAACCAAGTCGACCCGTAACAAGATCTCGTGCATGTGCCATTGAAAGCGAGGTGAACTTACTCCTTTTCGAGCTTGACATGAATATGGATGAGACTTGGTTACTACCACAATATGGAACCTTGTGCATCATTAGGTCCGAGGACAACCCCCACCAAGGAGCTAAGGAGCCTTGCCAAGTCTAAGAAGAAGGACGAGAAGGTTGCACAAAAGACGGAAACCGGCAACATGAAGAAGACACACCCAAGCGACCCCGTGTGCACTGTCCGTGTTGGACCCCATGCGCATGGCCTATCTAGAGAGTTTCTCCATACCCCGTGTGCACGGACCTCCAAGACCCAGGGCGAACCGACCCCTCCATTGTAGTTGCTGGCTAACTCGTGCACACAGGCGTGTACCATGCCCACGGGGCCCACTTAGCCCATGCGCACAGGCTCTCCTGCGAGCTGACTAGGATTTGTCTCTTTTGCCCCTCCACTTCGTCGCTCACCTCTAGCCACCTATATATTCATACCTAGACCATTTGTTAGGGTTACTAAAGTATACGAGATCATTTGAGAGAGCTTTGCTCCTTATACCTCTATCTTGAGGATCAAGACCTCCTAAGGGAGAAGGATCCCCATCATAGGATCATCAAGACCTCCTAAGGGAGAAGGATCTACCTAGATCATCAAGACCTAATCTCCTTTAGATTTGAGAAGAACCTTACCTTTGTGCTATTTTCCCTTGATTGTTCATGTTATGCTTGTGCATCTCATGTATGCTATTCTAGCGGATGTGTGATTTGTGTTTTGTTTGAGTGATTTCTTGTTGATCTTCCGCTTTTCCCCTTCCAAGTGTGAAAAGATCATGAACTAGGGTTCCACCCTACAACAATATTTTAGTGAGAAGCTGAGTGGTGCACAACTGAATTATTCTCTTTATGATAAATAGGTATATGCTTTGGTTAGAGTGCTTGAAACATGGCAACACTACTTATGGCCTAAGGAATTTATTGTACATTATGATCATGGGGCTTTGAAACATTTGAAAGGCCAAGCTAAGCTGAATCGTGGGCATGATAAATGGGTAGAATTCATTGAAACTTTCCCATATGTTGTGAAGTACAAGAAAGGAAAGGAAAACATGGTTGCTGATGCTTTGTCCCGTATGCATGTTCTTTTGACACAATTAGAAACGAAGGTACAGGGACTTGAGAGCTTAAAAGAATTGTATTTCACTGATCATATATTTTGAGAACCATGTACGAAATGTAAAGATGGGAAATGTTGGGATAAATACCATGTGCATGATGGGTACCTCTTTAGGGCTAACAAATTGTTTGTTCCAGATTTGACAATTAGGCCCTTATTGTTGTAGGAATCTCATGCAGGAGGACTAATGGGACACTTTAGTGGTGAGAAGACCTATGAGCTATTAGTTGATCATTTTTATTGGCCAAAGATGAGGAAGGACATTAAGAGAATTGTGCAGCGATGCATCACATGGTATAAAGCTAAGTCTAAACTGAACCCTCGTGGCTTATATATTCCCCTACCTCTTCCAAATGCTCCTTGGGAAGATATTAGCATGCATTTTGTTTTAGGACTGCCAAGGACTAAGAGGGGGAGGGATTCAATTTTTTTGTGGTTGATAGGTTCTGAAAAATGGCACATTTCATTCCGTGTCACAAGAACGTGATGCTTCACATGTTGTTGATTTGTTTTGCAGGAGGTTGTTCGCTTGCATGGAATCTGAGAGGACTATTGTTTCAGATCGTGATGTGAAGTTCATGAGTTACTTTGGAAAACATTGTGGGTCAAGTTGGGAACCAAGCTGTTGATTTCAACATGTCACCTACAAACCGATGGGCAAATAGAGGTAGTGAACCACACCCTCTCAGCCTTGTTGCAGATAATGATCAAGAAGAATTTGAAGGAGTGGGAAGAGTGTTTGTCGGGTGTGGAGTTTGCTTACAACAGAGCAGCTCACTCTACCACAAGCATGTGCCCATTTGAGGTGGTATATGGATTCAAACCACTTGCACCAATCAACTTGCCGCTTTGCCATTACAAGAGAGATGTAACATGGACGCTTCAAAGCATGATGTATATGTGAAGAAGCTTCATTAAAAGAATAGAGAAGAGATAGAAAAGAAGTCCAAGTACTATGCAGCTAAGGCAAACAAAAACCGGAAGAAGGTGACTTTTGAGCACGATGGTCTGGTTTGGATACATTCTTGTAAAGATCGGTTCGAGAAGCGCAAATCCAAGCTAATACCTCATGACATAGACCATTCAAAGTCTTGGACAAGACCAATGGCAATGCTTACAAGATCGAGCTTCCTCGAGACTATGTTGTGAGTCCAACATTCAACATTGTTCATTTGTCTCCATGCTTCAATCAAGAGGGTCAAGAGTCGAGGATGACTCCTTTTGAAGAGAGGGAGGATGATGAGGACATCCCAGGTTCACCTCGTTTATCACCTTCTCCTCATGATAAATCTCAACTATCAAATGAAGCTTCTACAAAGAAGATCTATTTGGGTCCCATGACAAGAGCCGTGCCAAACAAATAGAACAGAGGTGAATGCGCTCCTAGCTGATCATTATTCAACTATCTATGAGACCTTTGCCGGAGTTCTGGGAATGGGGGTACCCAGACTTGCCTGCCTGTGGCCCACGGCGTGGCTCCATCGACGGCCTGGTACGGCCCATCTTCAGCACCAACAACTCAAGACCCTCGCGAGGGGCTAAGCCTCGCGAGGTGGACGACACCAAGACCTCCAGAAGGAGCGGCCTCCTCAGGCTGGCCCCTGAGGAGCGGAGATTTCAATGCAAGCCTCACCTCGTGAGGTTCAGAAGACGTGAGCCATGATGACCAAGGCCAGGCGGGCGCCAGCGGGCGCAGGACAGCAGTTTCCTCTTTAGTGCTAAGGAGGCAAGCGCAGGCGCAGAGTCCCGAGGAATCAGCCAAAAGTTTACATTCCCATGCAGCAAGACCAAGACCGCCAGGATGGCAGGACAGAGGTCATCGCCGAACCCACCACAGCGTCACGACCAGAGGCTTTTGCAGGTGAAGACTACTTTTGTCAGGATAAGATGTACTAGTTATCTCCCTTCGAATTTGGCCATTGTGGGATCCCTTCCCGTCTCCATTTTCGGGGAAGAGGACCAAGGCCACTATAAATAGGACCCAGCCACCATCGTAGAGGGGGATCCGGATCATTCAGATCATCCTCTCCCCCACCAGCTCAAGAACCCACCTCCTGAGGTCGTTCTTCCACTGTACTAGTTCATCCTCAGCCCACCTCGAGGTCAGTCCACCACAAAGCAGGAGTAGGGTTTTACACCGCAAGGTGGCCCGAACCTGGGTAAACTGTTGTGTCCTCTTTCCTTTTAGTTCGTCGAGCTAGGCCGTTGGATCGACAGGTTGGCAGACTAGAGAGGTTGAGTTCTTCACACGCACCCCGAGTTCGAATATATCCAGGGTTTTTGGAGCCCGAAATCCGACATTTGGCACGACAGGTAGGGGTGCGTCGGAGCCTCTCTTCCGCCGGTTGATTCGCCACCGCTCCACCGCTCCCATGGCTGATGCTCATCGAGCTCGTGCTGAGCGTCGGGCCACCCTTGCCGCCCGTGTCGCTCAGACAGCATCGGCGGGCAACAGCTTCCCTCACCGTCCCCGGTCGCCAGTGGCGAACGCCACCACCGGCCCCGCGGGCCATGAGCAGCAGGCTTCATCGCTGCATCCTTCTGTGCGGTGAGACGGGTGCACCGCCACCCCATCGCTGACTCCGGCTACTTCGGCTTCACATGCTCATCGTGGTCCGGCGAACGCGAGACTGCGCTGCTCATGGCACACGAGCTTCTGTGCTACCGCCCGGTCGATGACCTCTACGAGGACTGGCTGGACCGCATCACCGAGCTCGTCAGCGCTGCTGGAGAGTCTCCTGCACCATCTCGCTCGCTGCCTCACCCGCCGCCTGCCGCAGGTGACGTAGCTCACGGAGCACCTCCTCCACCTCCCAGGCAAGACGCCATCATCGAGCCAAGGTGAGAGGCTCCTCGGCGCGATCCGTAGCGCAGGGCGCCCGCGCGCAACGAGGCAAGCTGCCAAGTGGTGCAACGGCCCCAAGGAGAGGCGCATGCACTCCCAGCACCGCCGGGTCAGGACCGCGCGCCGCCTGCGGGGGTGGCGCGCGAGCGCCAAGACCAGGCCCCGCCTCTATGGCGGGCTCCCATGACCAAAGTGGGATGCCGGGCGTTCGCTCCGGAGCTGCGCAGTGTCATCTGGCCATAGAAGTTCAAGCTCAACCTGCCTCCACGCTACGACGGCAGCCCCGACCCTACCGAGTTCCTGCAGCTCTACGAGCTGAGCATCGAGGCGGCCAACGACGACGAGAAGGTTATGGCGAACTGCTTTCCCATGGCCCTCAAAGATGGCACGCGCTCGTGGCTCCTGAACCTCCCCGCGGGATCGATCTCCTCCTAGGACGAGATGCGAGAGTGTTTTGTCGCCAACTTTCAGGGCACTCGCGACCGCCCACCAGCCGCGGGTGACTTGTGGTGCATCAAGCAACAGCCAGGAGAGACCTTGCAGAAGTACATCCAGCGCTTCAACAATGTTCGCCTCAAGATCCCCAAGGTGTCGGATGAGGCCATCATCTCGGCGTTCACTGATGGCGTCCGTGATGTCAAGATGAAGGAGGAGCTCACCATACACGAGGACCTGTGCACGGCTCTGGAGATGTTCAACATGACAACCAAGTGTGCGAGAGCTGAGGAAGGTCACCTCCCCCTCCTGGAACTTCCGGAAGCTGGCCTAGAAGACAAGAAAGCCAAGGCCAAGGACGTGAAGCACAAGGGGCCAGCTGTGCTCACGGCCGAACCTGAGATGAAGCACGGCTGCGACCACCCAGAGTCATCCAAGGGCAGTCGCCCGTTCTGTATCTTCCACAACGTGCACAGCCACAACACCAACAACTGCCAAGAGCTCAGGGCCATCAGCGACGGGCGCCTCGGTCATCCCCCCGAGCGCAACACCGTGGTTACGGCTGCGGAGGAGGCTGAGGCGGAGAACGCTGGGACAACCGCGACCAGCCTCGTGAGGACCGCTGGTAGGGCCAGCCTCGCGAGGGTCCCTGGAGGGATCAGCCTCGTTGTAACACCCAATATGTGACTATACTCCATACGTATCGAGGCACAACTTGGGGCATAAGCGCATATTAGTATGGTCGCAAGAGTGGTTGTATCTTTGTGCATCTCATGTACTGAATAGATAGAATACGAGCTTTGGCTTACAATAGCCACAATGTCACACAAATATCATCAAGTAATACAATCATTCAAGATGAACACAGAGTCCGGCTACGGACGAAATCAAATGAATAAAAGACAACCACCAAAGCTAAGTCCCGATCGACCCTACTGGGCACCACTAACGATCGTCAGGAAAGGAAAGCGTAGTAACGACCACGGTCTTCGTCGAACTCCCACTTGAGCTCGGTGGCATCACCGCATCAGACTCATCGATTACACACAAGCTGTGTTTGTAGTATTCTGTGAGCCACGGGGACTCAGCAATCATATCACCCACGGTATCAAGACTAACAAGGCTTAAATGGGTATGGCATGGTTAAGTGGTGGAGTTGCAGCAAGCACTAAGCATTTGTATGGTGGCTAACTTACGAATGTAAGAATAAGGTGAGAAGCTACGCAAATGGTCGTAATCTAGTAATGATCAAGAAGTGATCCTGAACTACTTACGTTCAAACATAACCCCACCATGTTCTCTTCCTGAACCTCGTCGAAAAGAGACCATCACGGTTACGAAGCGGTTGGTGTGTTTTAATGATATAAGCTTCAAGTTCACTACAACCAGATACTAAAAACTTCCGTGTGCCACATAACCACGGGTACGGCTTTCAAAAGATAAAACCATGCAGGGGTGTCCCAACTGAGCCCATGACAAGCTCACGATCCACGGAGACAATCCTCCATCTCGGGACCCTCTGATCAGACTCAGAATCCCGGTGCACAAGACATTTTGACAATGGTAAAACAAAACCAGCAACACCTCCCGACGTGCCGACACCCCGATAGGAGCCGCGCGTATCTTGTCTCAGGTTATGATCGGATGAGCACAGCGTACAACAACTGAGACCCGAGTTTCCCCAGGGGAAGCCGCACACGACTCTGTTTTGGACCAACACTCATGAGGAGCATTGGCCCAGTTTGTTGATTAAGAATCCTTGGGTTAATTACACCCTATGCAAATTTTAGTTGTTCTTAGGCAAATGGTAAAACCAAAGTTGGGCCTTCTTTGGAAGAGTTTTATTCAAAGCGAACTGTCAAGGAGGGCCCATAAACCCCCACCGTGTTAGGGACGCAAAATTCAAGGAACATAACACCGGTATGACGGAAACTAAGGTGGCAAGAATGGAACAAAACACCAAGCAAAAGGCCAAGCCTTCCGCCCTTTACCAAGTACATAGATGCATTAATTAAATAAGAGCTATTGTGATATCCCAACATATCCATGTTCCAACATGGAACAACCTGCACTGCACCTGCAACTAGCAACGCTATAAGAGGGGCTGAGCAAAAGCGGTAACATAGTCAAACAACAGTTTGCTAGGAAGGTGGGTTAGAGCCTTGACATGGCAATATGGGAGGCTTGATAAACAAGTGGTAGGTAGCGCGACATAGCGATAGAACAAACAACTAGCAACCAAAGATAGAAGTGATATCGGGGGTAATGATCATCTTGCCTGCAATATTTTCAGAGGTATTGAATCCTTGCTCCTCGTGAACGTACTCGATAGGGTCCTCGTTAACGAATTTGCTTCCGGCTCTACCCAACACAACAACGGAACAACAATCAATCACGGTGCAATGCGCAAGTAACATGATGCAAGACATGAAATGGAATCTAAGATATGAGGTGCAATGCATATGAGGTGCTTCGGAAAGGGTGCAAACGAGACGGAAGGACAAATGATGAACATGGCACAATCTTGGTAACCCAAGCATGCCACTGGATAGATTGATAGATTTTGGTTGAAATCGATATAAAGATCACCGGAAATGGATGCACGGTTTGCAAATGACGAGCAAAACAAGATGCAATGCAATCTGTTGAAAATAGCAACATGACCACTTAGATGCAAAGTTTAAATATGCTACAGCACCCAAACATGAAAACAAAATACATGGCTGCGAAGTACAGGTGAAGCTCTACAAAACATGAACACAGAGCTATTGGTAGAACTCACTAGAACATGTTTAAAACAGCATGGCAAAAATGCAAATGATAGCAGGTTTACAGACTTAGCAGAAATCCACTAAACATGGCACAACTGCCGCCAACTCAAGATCGTGAGTGGGGTAGTTCTTCTCGTTTGGCTTCAACTGACAAGAAGTATAAGCCACAACTTTCCTTTCTTGCATTAACACAGCACCGAGACCTTGCAACGAAGCGTCACAGAATACTTGGTAGGGCTTGGACTCATCAGGAGGAGTTAGGACCGGAGCTGTGACGAGTTTCTCTTTGAGAGTATTGAAGGCAACATCACACTCAGGAGTCCAGGAGTACTTGACATTCTTGTGGAGGAGGTTGGAAAGAGGCTTAGCAATTTTTGAGAAGTTCTCAACAAATCTTCTGCAATAACTGGCAAGCCCGAGGAAACTGCAAAGCTGCTTGACGTTCTGAGGAAGCTCCCAGTTCACAATTGCAGAAACCTTTTCTGGGTTGACAGCGATGCCCTTGGCAGAGATGATGTGACCAAGATAAAGAACTTCATCAAGCCAAAATTCACATTTAGAGAACTTTGCGTAGAATCGATACTCCCTGAGCTTGTCGAGCACCAATCGCAAATGCTTGGCATGATCCTTTTTATTCTTGGAGAACACCAGGATATCATCGAGATACACCAGGACGAATTCATTGGTGTAGGGATTGAAGATGAAGTTCATCATACGAGAGAATGTTGGAGGGGCATTTGCAAGCCCGAAACACATGAGTGTATTCATAAGAACCAAAGCTCGTTCTGAAAGCTGTCTTTGGGATATCTTCTTCACGAATGCGAATCTAGTGATACCCCATATGGAGGTCAAGCTTGGAAAACACCTTTGCACCTTTGAGTTGCTCAAACAATTCATTGATGTTGGGAAGTGGGTATTTATTCTTGATTGTCTTCTTGTTCAATGGGCAGTAATCAACGCAAAGTCGGTCCGTGCCATCTTTCTTCTGGACAAAGAGAACACCACAACCCCAAGGAGAAGAACTTGGTCTGATCGAACCCAGACGTTCTTGTTCATCGAGTTGTTTCTTCAATTCCTTTAGCTCTTCTGGCCCAAGCTTGTAGGGGCGCTTGCAAACGGGTTCCATACCAGGCTCTAGCTCAATGATGAACTCGACTGGCCGGTGAGGAGGCATACTCGAAGCTCTTCTGGAAAGACATATTGATACTCACAAACAACTGGAATTTGAGAAATAGCGTTGATCTCGCCTTTCTCATTGAGAGAGAATAACCGAATGGTTTCATCACGAGCGGCAAAGATGATCACATCTTCAGAAGGATGAGTCAATTTAATCTCCTTTCCAGCGCAATCAAGAAAAGCCTTGTGCCTAGAAAGCCAATCCATGCCAAGAATGAGATCAATATCAGAATCACCGAAAACAATTGGGGAAGCCAGAAATGCACAAGTTCCGGGCAGAGGCCGGAAGTTCCGGGCTTTCCAGAAGCTTGTTCCTGCTTCTTCTTCCTTCTCCTCTTCCATGCTTGGCCTTGGTCCTTGGATCCTCCATGGTCGTCTCGGTTGTACCTGAGTATATGCAAGGTCCATGCATGAGGTAGTAGCCATGTCTCACATGAGGAAAGTGACGGTTCGAAGAGGAGTGAGTTCACCTTGTGCCCAATGGCGTATGGTCGAGGTCTCGTCGTAGGTCCACTTGGGGCTTGGGGAGTAGCCGGAGTGTACATGGGGATGAACATGGGATGCTCCGCATCATCTCCCCTCCCTTGGGAAAGATCCGACCTCGGATCGTGATCCTCATCACCATGGAAACGGTTGTCATGGACGGACTTGTAGTTGGACGGAGTTGAAGGCATGACGCAATCCAAGTACTCCAAGGTGTCTCCGGTATGTGGTACATGCAAAATGAGCAAACACAAGCGACACTCGGAAATACAATGGTTAGCACACACAAAATGTCCATCAATTAAGCGTGAGTCCGTGCGAAGGGATAGTGCGTGACAAAGCACATGAAGCTTATCAATATGATATAGAATGATATGCAAAGCATTCATGGGAGCAAAATCATTCATTGTGCACGCAAATGTGTTGTGAATATGGTCAATGCAACCACGGTGCAAAATGATGTCATAGTGAGACGGTTTGTCGATAGCATGAATATGACAATGGATGCTCAATATGATTATGTTATCATGCAATTGATGGTAGGCAATATGTTCATGATGTATGAATATGCCATCAAGAAAGATCACAACAAATTTGCTAAGGAAATGCACAAGCTCATATATCATGGATGACATGGAAATAGGTGTAACAAGACAAGCATAATCGGTGTCAATCCATGCATAGGGTGCAAACTTGTGGTGAGTATGATATGTCCATCGAGCATGACATGAGGAAGCACAATCAACAAATATGTATGTGTTGGTGCAATGTGTCAAAGGAGTGTTGATGTACCAATGCTCGATGTCGTGGCATGAGTGGAGGTTCGAAGGTGCATCCAAGAAGTTCGAGCGCTCCTCAATGTGAAGGTCCATAGAGCCAATCTTCAATGTCGCTCCTCCGTTCGCGAGATGTATCATGTAGACAACAAGAAGGAAACAATAATGAAAGAATAACCCATCCAATATGCATATGTGAGGATGGCTCAAAGAGAAGGAGTTCGCCTTTAGGAGTTTCTCAAGGATGTTGGAGTTGCACATCTTGTATGCCTTCACATAACCAATATGTCCCATGAAGGTACCGCCTTTTGAATCCTTCAAAATGAAAGAACATGACAACCACTCGAAAAAACAAATGAGGTTAGTGCAAATGCAACACCTATCATTCGTGTGGTAAAATACCCAACAATTGTATGCATCATGCTCATCATAAGAAAGAACAAGGGAGCATTTCATAGTATGGAGGCATATGATGCGACAACAACCAAATACAATAGGCTCAATCACACAAGCATGCATCACAAGTAAAGTGTCAAAGTCTCCAAGATCAATAAGCATAGACGCAACAATTGGAGGCAATCAACAATGAACAAGATATATCATGTGAGAGGCATGAACATATATGTCATCAACCCAAGAAAGCGAGTAATAGTGGAACATGGTTCATGCAACATAGCAAGCAATCATAGCGATCAAGTCAAGCAAGCTAGTAGTGCGAAGATGCAACATACTAGAGGGAATCATGGCAATCATGTCATGTGTGCAAATAGTGGGCATGAGTAATTCACATGACATAGCACAAACATGAAAGCAAGATATGAGGACAATAGCATGAATGTATTGGTGAGAAGCCATATGTAGGTAGCAACGGGGCATCATGACTCTCCCAATACAACAAGCATCAATAGCATGGGGCACAAAGAAATCATGGCAATAGCTACTAGTATCTCCACCAAGCATGTGAATACACATAGAATTATCATTGTGGTGAATCATGGGTAGATGCAAGCAAGGGTCACAATTGCATGGCAAAGGCATAGGAGTAAAAATAACATGCATAGTGAACACGGGAAAATGAGCATAAGGTGACAAGTGCTAAATAGCCCATAGCCGTGTGAGAGACAAGTAAAAGAGATGCGCGTAGTCCTTGCACAAAAGGAATGGTGGGAATGATAGTCCACGGGATCCCAAGTCATCGTTGCTCTCAAGAGCTCGTTTCATCAACTCTTGTGATTGAGAGGTTGATGAGTATACGTGAGTACCTACACAAAACAAAGACAAAGGGAAAATTGTGTGTGCGTGGTAGATGTACACATCATCCATCATGATGCATACGTGCTTGTGTTGGTTAGCACCAAATATCCAATGCTCAAATAAATGAGATGCATGATATAGAAACATGTCATCCATCATGATAGGTTTGTTGTTATGTATAGCATAATGGAGACTGAAATTGTATAATGCATCATGAGAAATATGTAGAGCATTGTTATTCATGGAATGCATATGGTGCACGCAATTATGGGAATCATGCAAAGTATGTGATGTATCAAAATCTCCTAATATATATGAGGAAACTATGGGGGTCTCCTCATGAGCATTAATGGAAACATCACATGGAGAATATTGACAACATCCAAAACAATGCATATTTGGAACAATGTGATCATGGCATGGTATAGGATATGAATTGCGCAAATCATGTAAAGGAAGCATGGGAATATCATCACATGAAAAACAAAAGCCAATGACCATCATCTCGTCATCTATGCCATAAGTGCAAATGGGATTGATTTTAATGGGGCATGCATAGTTACTATGTTGAGATTGTGATGATGCAATATGGGAGATCTCACTCATAGCATATGACAAGTTCAACGGATTGTCGAACATGATGTGACCAATAGAATTTTCACATGGCATCCTATGGAGCATAGCATCACAAATAGGCAATTCAACATGATCATCATCATATTCATCATAAATAGGTAAGTCATGACATGAAGAAGTCGCACTAGCATGAAGCATGGGAATAGGTGGATCAACATCATGCAAGCAATCATTGGTAAGATAGTCCACAAGTGGGACAAGAGAAGAACCATCACCTATGTTACCTTTGGAGCATCGCTCATGTGTTGTAGGTGAGGTGTTGAAGATCCAATCATTGTCATCTTCATCTTGATGGAACCATGTGGGTGGTGCATCATCGTCCACCATGGCCATCATCGTCTCCATTGGAGGTATGGACTTGTCGAGGATAGGCATGTCGTCATGTAGGAGACCTAGCACCAAAGGAGAAAACACACTAGGAGTAGAGGTAAGTCGTTAGAAATCAAAGTGGCCTCACATGCCGTGTCAACTACCTTGCTCACTAAGTGTTGTGGCTCACTCACTCCCTCTTGGATGCTCTCACTCGCATGGTTGGTGGAGTCAGTCAAATGGCGCTCAACCTCACATAGGATGTGTGGCATGCTCTCATGTGTGGGGCTATTGGTGGTCACACTCATCCTCTCATAGGAAATGCTCTCAATGTCACGTATGGTGGAGTCACTCATGTGGTAGTGGCTCTCCTCACATGGCACTTGGGGCATCTCGACATATGTGTGTGTCAGAGAGATGTTGGTGCAAATGTCTCCATGCTCAATTCCTATCGCCGTGGTCGAAGTGAATGGCCCTTGCTCGACCTTCTTGTCGCCGTCTTGTTGTTGGAGGCCCATATGATGTGGCACCTCGTAGCTCGTCTCCATGACCGAAGGGAATTTCCCATGCTCGGCCATCTTCCTTGAGGGGCTTCTGAAGATGGAAGTGTCGCCCTTGCTCGTAGGTAGTCGCCTTGGACTTGATGAAGTCGATGTAGACGTACACGTGGGAAGTAGGTGAAGATGTCGTACGTCCAAAGGCGAAGATGCCTTGAGAACACTTGGCGAAGATGCCGAAGTGGTTGATTTAGCCGTAGCGCCGTCTTTGTGGTGGTCGTATCGCGGTCTTCTTTTGTGCTCATTAAGCTTCGACTTGGCGTGAAGTAGGGCTTGTTGGGACTTTTGCATTTGCGCTTGTGGAGCATCTTCATGATGATGATGTCGTTGTCGTGCTTGAGCTCGTAGTAGATGTCGTTCGTCGTCGTTGTGCACATGTTGCTTGGAGGTGACTTGCCCTTCATGACGATGTGGATCACGAACGTGATGGTGGTCGCCATGTAGATGTGGACATGGACGAGTTGCACTTGCATCGTTTCCGCGCTCCAAAGACTTGTGTCCTGAATGTCGCCGCCTTGAAGATGACGAAGGGGAAGAAGACTTGATCAAGGCTCTAATCTCCTCCATCCTTGCATCTTGCTCCTCTTTATGTGTGGAGAGCTTCTTGTCGATGTAGTCCCTTTTCCTTGCTTCGGAGTGACGAATGTCGATGGAGATGTTCTCGATGCGTTTTTGCAATCTTGATTGTGCGCCTTGCATTTGTCGTTGTAGATCGAGGATGGACGCTTTGGTGATGTAGTTGTTCACGCCGTCGTTGTTGTCGTAGACCGGAGAGGAAATGCCTTGCCTATCCATCACAAGACTCGAGCAAATATGAGTGGGAGAAAGAGAAGAACTTCTACCAATGTACCTTGACCGATGTTGACGATGAATCAAGTTCACTCAAATGCGGACAATGAAATAGCACTATTGGTACCAATCATTGTCGGATCTCACACCTACACAAGTAAAAGCTTATGGTGGAGATCGGTGAGGATAGTGGCACAAAAATTTGATGCAAAATGTTAGCAAGAGTCAATAATGTTGAAAGAGATTCACAAATTCGCAAGCGAAACAAGTAGACCAATAGCAATGAATGGTACACGGAAACACACACACGGATAGATAAATGGGGTCGTGCAACCAAGGAATGAGCTCCAAATGTGGAATCCACGGAAAACGCTCGTGTTGCACAACTCAAGAGAGACGCTAGCATGATTGCTCTATAGGCGGATACGACACTTGTGCACAACCTATAAGATGCAAAATTGATAAACTTTCTATCCCAAGTATGCTATATATGTATGGTTCCCGGTGTTTGATCCAAGATGATCGGATATGACAATCTTATGCAATGTGGTATGATGCTATGGCTATTGCTTACAAGCTTCTTTGCTCTCTCTTTTTGCTTAAAAGCTTATTCTCTTTTTTTATGGCCACTTTTGCACAATGCACAAACCAAGATAGCAATTGTGTATATGCGGGAACAAACTTGTGACACAAGTATGATGATACCAAGATATGCACCACGATGATATGGTATGTATGTTATGGGAAGTATGATCACTAATGTGCACAAGTAACGTTGTCGGCAATACTCAAATGGCTACTCTCGATAGGCAAGTAACGCAAAATGGGCTAGGGGTTAACAATGCAATGGCAAGGGGAATATACAAAGGAGGGATACCATGATACCAAGATGATATGGAGGTTACCGTCCGGCGATGATGAGTGGCGGTGTTCTTGATGTAGAAACCAAGGTGATGGAGTCTCGTCCCTAAGTAGCCGAAACACCTTAGGAAACGGAAAAACCGCAAACTCAAAATCTCAAACGTCAAATGTCAAAATGGTGGTAGCGGGAATGCGGTGGTGGTTGCGGAAGTATTGGTGTAAACCCAAGTAGCCGAAGTTGACCGGGTTATGGTGGTGGAAGCGTATGATGGGCTATACACGGAGTCAAAGTTGGAAGCACGTCCCTAAGTAGCCGAAACACCTTAGGAGACACAACTCTCAACACAACAAAATTGGGTTAAGTTGGTGTGGCGGAAGTGTATGGTGGGCAAGCCTATGCGGAAGTTATGGAGGTGGTTGACAAAGAAGCAACCGTCCCAAAGTAGCCTAAACACCTTAGGAGACTCAAGTCACTACTCAAACAACCTCAAATGATATGGGGAACAAAAAGGGTTAGGTTGCGGAAGTCGGTGGTGGCAATGCGGATGTTATGGCGGAAGGCCTAGGCAAAGATGCCAAAGTACCAAAACTTTGATGGTGTCAAAAGGTGGTGAAACCAAGGTGAGTACCTCGGGCACGTCGATAGCTTCAAAATGAGCCAAAGAACACTCAAATCGGAGTTCGGAGTGAAAAGTTATGATGAAAACGGTGAAGAAGGTTGATGCTGAAATTCTGTGCAATGTTTCGGGTTAGGCCGGAAGTTCCGGGATTAGGGCCGGAAGTTCCGGGCTCCGGAAGTTCCGGGGGTGGCCAAAAGTTCCGGGGGTCGCAAAAAAGTCTGGGGACTTTGGGTAAACTCTCGGATTAGACCGGAAGTTCCGGGGTAAGGACGGAAGTTCCGGGGGTCATGGAATTTCTTCCGGGACGAACCCTAAATTCCAGATCAGAGAACGGGGGCGGAAAAACTCGATTTCCAAGGTCAAAATTGGGGAGATTTCGTGGACGGAAAGGGGGAAAATGATGGGGAAGGATAGATCCACTTGAAACACAACGAATCCATGGATCAGAATCAACAAAACATCATCCAAACCAACAAATCACAAAAAAAATTGGGGGCTATTTTTGGTGGTGGTTTTCGGATTTAGGACGAAATCAACAAAATCAAGCTAGAAAACAAAGGGTATGGGCTCCAAAAACGTGATCAACGTGGCTCATGATACCAAGATGATGTAGGGCGGAACCCTATGTGGACGATCTTTCACGTTTGGAGTGGATCCTACGGGGAAACACGAAGAACACGCGGAAAACTCAAAGGAAAACACAGGGAGAAACGAGAGAATCACTCAACCAACAAGTATCGATCACACAAGGGCTAGATAACCGAACACATAAGGTAGCACAAGATTCAAAATCAACAAAGGAAAGATACACGAGTAGCCGTTCTTCTCCGCGAGGAGGTCTTGATGGGGCCACCCTAGAGGGGGTCTTGAATTCGCTTGGAAGGATCTTCTCCGAGGAGGCGCGATCTCCGAGGAGAAGGTAACCAAGTGGATGAGCAAAGCTCTCACACAAACATGAGCTAATCCTTTGCTAACCCTAACTAGGAGGAGGGGGTGGTCTATTTATAGTCTAAGCCACGAAGGGGTAAGTGGGACAGGGTTATATGGGCTTCGCCCGAGTCTTTGCCTTGAGCAGGCCGGAAGTTCGGGCAGGTTCGGCCGGGTTCGGGCTATCCAGGAGAGTTGGCGCTCGGGGCTGGTCTGGACTCGGGGCGGAGGTTCGGGCAGGCGGAAGGTCCGGGGCCGAAAGTTCGAGGCAGAGGCCGAAGTTCCGGGCTTTCGAGCTTGTTCCTGCTTCTTCTTCCTTCTCCTCTTCCATGCTTGACCTTGGTCCTTGGATCCTCCATGGTCGTCTCGGTTGTACCTGAGTATATGCAAGGTCCATGCATGAGGTAGTAGCCATGTCTCACATGAGGAAAGTGACGGTTCGAATAGGAGTGAGTTCACCTTGTGCCCAATGGCGTATGGTCGAGGTCTCGCCGTAGGTCCACTTGGGGCTTGGCGAGTAGCCAGAGTGTACATGGGGATGAACGTGGGATGCTCCGCATCACTCTTGCTTGAGAGCCATGTTATAGAACTGATCAAACTGAGTAGGCTCAACAAGAACAAGAGCTAGCTGAAGGTCCTCTCTGAGGCCACCCCTGAAGTAGTAGATCAAGTTGTTTCCATAAGGAATGTCTTGCCTTGCATAGCGAACGAGATTCTGAAACTTGATGTTGTATTGATACACGTGAAGGAAATATGCCCTAGAGGCAATAATAAAGTTGTTATTTATATTTCCTTAGATCATGATAAATGTATGTTATTCATGCTAGAATTGTATTAACCAGAAACTTAGTACATGTGCGAAGACATAGACAAATAGAGTGTCCCTAGTATGCCTCTACTAGACTAGCTCGTTAATCAAAGATGGTTAAGTTTCCAAGCCATAGACATGTGTTGTCATTTGATGAACGGGATCACATCATTCGAGAATGATGTGATGGACAAGACCCATCTTTTAGCTTAGCACTATGATCGTTTAGTTTATTGCTATTGCTTTCTTCATGACTTATACATGTTCCTATGACTATGAGATTATGCAAATCCCGAATACCGGAGGAACACTTAGTGTGCTATCAAACATCACAATGTAACTGGATGATTATAAAGATGCTCTACAAGTGTCTCCGATGGTGCTTGTTGAGTTGGCATAAATCGAGATTAGGATTTGTCACTCCGATTATCGGAGAGGTATCTCTGGGCAATCTCGGTAATGCACATCACTATAAGCCTTGCAAGCAATGTAACTAATGAGTTAGTTGCGGGATGATGCATTACGGAACGAGTAAAGAGACTTGCCGGTAATGAGATTGAACTAGGTATGGTGATACCGACGATCGAATCTCGGGCAAGTAAAATATCGATGACAAAGGGAACAACGTATGTTGTTATGCGGTTTGACCGATAAAGATCTTCGAAGAATATGTAGGAGCCAATATGAGCATCTAGGTTCCGCTATTGGTTATTGACTGGAGATGTGTCTCGGTCATGTCTACATAGTTCTCGAATCTGTAGGGTCCGCACGCTTAACGTTCGATGACGATTCATATTATGAGTCATGTGATTTGATGTACCGAAGGTTTTTCGGAGTCTCGTATGAGATCACGGACATGACGAGGAGTCTTGAAATGGTCGAGACATAAAGATTGATATATTGGACCATGTTATTCGGGCACCGGAAGTGTTCCGGATAGTTTCGGATAAAACCGGAGTACCGGAGGGGTTACCGGAACCTCCCGGGGAAGTAATGGGCCTTACTGGGCCTTAGGGAAGAGAGAGGGCAGCACCCAGGAGGTGGCGCGCCCACCCCCCCTCCCCCAAGGAGAGGGGGCGTGGCCCCTCTTTCCCTCTCCCTCTCCCTCTCCTTCCTTCTTCCCCCCTTCCACCAGGTGGAATCCTACTAGGACTTGGGAGTCCTAGTAGGACTCCTCCCCTTGGGGCGCGCCTCTAGGGGCCGGCCGGCCTCCTCCCTCCCTCCTTTATATACGGGAGAGGGGGGCACCCCATAGACTCATAAGTTGATATTTTTGCCGTGTGCGGTGCCCCCCTCTATAGAAACACACCTCGGTCATATCGTCGTAGTGCTTAGGCGAAGCCCTGCACCGGTAAATTCATGATCACCATCACCACGCCGTCGTGCTGACGAAACTCTCCCTCGGCCTCAACTGGATCAAGAGCTCGAGGGATTTCACCGAGCTGAACGTGTGCAGATCGCGGATGTGTCATGCGTTCGGTACTTGGATCGGTTGGATCGCGAAGGCATTCGACTACATCAACCGCGTTACTAAACACTTCCGCTTTCGGTCTACGAGGGTACGTGGACACACTCTCCCCGCTCGTTGCTATGCTTCTCCTAGATAGATCTTGCGTGATCGTAGGAAATTTTTTGAAATACTACGTTCCCCAACGGTGGCATCCGAGCCAGGTCTATGCGTAGATGTTATATGCACGAGTAGAACACAAAGAGTTGTGGGCGATAATAGTCATATTACTTACCAGCATGTCATACTTTGATTCAGTGGTATTGTAGGATGAAGCGGCCCAGACCGACATTACATGACCGCGTTCATGAGACTGGTTCTGCCGCCGTGCTTCGCACACAGGTGGCTAGTGGGTGTCTGTTTCTCCAGCTTTAGTTGAATCGAGTGTGACTATGCCCGGTCCTTGTTGAAGGTTAAAACAGCACACTTGATGACAAATCGTTGTGGTTTTGATGTGTAGGTAAAAACGGTTCTTGCTAAGCCCATAGCAGCCACGTAAAACTTGCAAGAAGAAAGTAGAGGACGTCTAACTTGTTTTTGCAGGGCTTGCTGTGATGTGATATGGTCAAGACGTGATGATATATAAATTGTTGTATGAGATGATCATGTTTTGTAACAATTATCGGCAACTGGCATGAGCCATATGGTTGTCGCTTTATTGTATGAAATGCAATCGCCATGTAATTGCTTTACTTTATCACTAAGCGGTAGCGATAGTCGTAGAATCAATAGTTGGCAAGACGACAACGATACTTCAATGGAGATCAAGGTGTCAAGCCGGTAACAATGGTGATCATGACGATGCTTTGGAGATGGAGATCAAAGACACAAGATGATGATGGCCATATCATATCACTTATATTGATTGCATGTGATGTTTATCCTTTATGCATCTTATTTTGCTTAGTACGGTCGTGGCATTATAAGATGATATCTCACTAAATTTCAAGGTACAAGTGTTCTCCTTGAGTATGCACCATTGCGACAGTTCGTCGTGCCGAGACACCACGTGATGATCGGGTGTGATAAGCTCTATGTTCACATACAACTGGTGCAAGCCAGTTTTGCACACGCAGAATACTCGGGTTAAACTTGACGAGCCTAGCATATGCAGATATGGCCTCGGAACACTGAGACCGAAAGGTCGAGCGTGAATCATATAGTAGATATGATCAACATAGTGATGTTCACCATTGAAAACTACTCCATCTCACGTGATGATCGGACATGGTTTAGTTGATATGGATCACGTGATCACTTAGATGATTAGAGGGATGTCTATCTAAGTGGGAGTTCTTAAGTAATATGATTAATTGAACTTTAAATTTATCATGAACTTAGTACCTGATAGTATTTTGCATGTCTATGTTGTTGTGGATAAATGGCTCGTGCTACTATTCCGTTGAATTTTAATGCGTTCCTAGAGAAAGCTAAGTTGAAAGATGATGGTAGCAACTACACGGACTGGGTCCGTAACTTGAGGATTGTCCTCATTGCCGCACAGAAGAATTACGTCTTGGAAGCACCGCTAGGTGCAAGACCTGCTCCAGGAGCAACGCCGGACGTTATGAACGCCTGGCAGAGCAAAGTTGATGACTACTCGATAGTCCAGTGTGCCATGCTTTACGGCTTAGAACCGGGACTTCAACGATGTTTTGAACGTCATGGAGCATATGAGATGTTCCAGGAGTTGAAGTTAATATTTCAAGCAAATGTCCGGATTGAGAGATATGAAGTCTCCAATAAGTTCTATAGCTGCAAAATGGAGGAGAGTAGTTCTGTCAGTGAACATATACTCAAAATGTCTGGGTATCATAATCACTTGACTCAACTGGGAGTTAATCTTCTGGTTGATAGTGTCATTGACAAGTTCTTCAATCACTGCCACCAAGCTACAAAAGCTTCGTGACGAACTATAATATGCAAGGGATGGATAAGACAATTCCCGAGCTCTTCGTGATGCTAAAGGCTGCGGAGGTAGAAATCAAGGAGCATCAAGTGTTGATGGTTAAGAAGACCACTAGTTTCAAGAAAAAAGGGTAAAGGGAAGAAGGGGAACTTCAAGAAGAACGGCAAACAAGTTGTTGCTCAAGTGAAGAAGCCCAAGTCTGGACCTAATCCTGAGACTGAGTGTTTCTACTACAAAGGGACTGGTCACTGGAAGCGGAACTGCCCCAAGTATTTGGTGGATAAGAAGGATGGCAAAGTGAAAGGTATATTTTATATACATGTTATTGATGTGTACCTTACTAATGCTCGTAGTAGCGCCTGGGTATTTGATATTGGTTCTGTTTCTCATATTTGCAACTCAAAACAGGGGCTACGGATTAAGCAAAGATTGGCTAAGGACGACATGACGATGCGCGTGGGAAATGGTTCCAAAGTCGATGTGATCGCCGTCGGCACGCTACCTCTACATCTACCTTCGGGATTAGTTTTAGACCTGAATAATTGTTATTTGGTGCCAGCGTTAAGCATGAACATTATATCCGGATCTTGTTTGATGCGAGACGGTTATTCATTTAGATCAGATAATAATGGTTGTTCTATTTATATGAGTAATATCTTTTATGGTCATGCACCCTTGGTGAGTGGTCTATTTTTTTATTGAATCTCGATAGTAGTGATACACATATTCATAGTGTTGAAGCCAAAAGATATAAGTTTAATAATGATAGTGCAACTTATTTGTGGCACTGCCGTTTAGGTCATATTGGTGTAAAGCGCATGAAGAAACTCCATGTTGATGGGCTTTTGGAATCACTTGAATATGAATCACTTGATTCTTGCGAAACATGCCTCATGGGCAAGATGACTAAGACTCCGTTCTCCAGAACAATGGAGCGAAACAGCAGACTTGTTGGAAATAATACATCTTGATGTATGCGATCCGATGAGTGTTGAGGATCGTGGCGGGTATCGTTATTTTCTGACCTTCACAGATGATTTGAGCAGATATGGGTATATCTACTTGATGAAACATAAGCCTGAAACATTTGAAAAGTTCAAAGAATTTCAGAGTGAAGTGGAAAATCATCATAGCAAGAAAATAAAGTTTCTACGATCTGATCGTGGAGGTGAATATTTGAGTTATGAGTTTGGTCTTCATTTGAAACAATGAGGAATAGTTTTGCAACTCACGTCACCCGGAACACCACAGCGTAATGGTGTGTCCGAACATTGTAACCACACTTTATTAGATATGGTGCGATCTATCATGTCTCTTGCTGATTTACCGCTATCGTTTTGGGGTTATGCTTTAGAGACGGCTGCATTCATGTTAAATAGGGCACCATCTAAATCCGTTGAGACGACACCATATGAACTATGGTTTGGCAAGAAACCCAAGTTGTCGTTTCTTAAAGTTTGGGGCTGCGATGCTTATGTGAAAAAGCTTCAACCTGATAAGCTCGAACCCAAATCAGAGAAATGTGTCTTCATAGGATACCCAAAGGAGACTGTTGGGTACACCTTCTATCACAGATGCGAAGGAAAAATATTAGTTGCTAAGAATGGATCCTTTCTAGAGAAGGAGTTTCTCTCAAAAGAAGTGAGTGGGAGGAAAGTAGAACTTGATGAGGTAATTGTACCTGCTCCCTTATTGGAAAGTAGTTCATCACAGAATTAGTTCCAGTGATTCCTACACCAATTAGTGAGGAAGCTAATGATGATGATCATGAAGCTTCTGATCAAGTTACTACCGAACCTCGTAGGTCAACCAGAGTAAGATCCGCACCAGAGTGGTATGGTAATCCTGTTATGGACATCATGTTACTTGACCATGACGAACCTACGAACTATGAGGAAGCGATGATGAGCCCAGATTCCACGAAATGGCTTGAGGCCATGAAATCTGAGATGGGATCCATGTATGAGAACAAGTGGACTTTGGTTGACTTGCCCGATGATTGGCAAGCTATAGAAAATAAATGGATCTTCAAGAAGAAGACCGACGCTGACGGTAATGTTACTGTCTACGAAGCTCGACTTGTTGCAAAAGGTTTTCGACAAGTTCAAGGAGTTGACTATGATGAGACTTTCTCACCTGTAGCGATGCTTAAGTGCAATACGAATCATGTTAGCAATTGTCGCATTTTATGATTATGAAATTTGGCAAATGGACGTCAAAATTGCATTCCTGGATGGATTTCTAGAAGAAGAGTTGTATATGATGCAACCAGAAGGTTTTGTCGATCCAAAGGGTGCTAACAAAGTGTGCAAGCTCCAGCGATCCATTTATGGACTGGTGCAAGCCTCTCAGAGTTGGAAGCATGTATTTACAAGAAAGTGAGTGGGAGCTCTGTAGCATTTCTAATATTATATGTGGATGACATATTGTTGATTGGAAATGATATAGAATTTCTGGATAGCATAAAAGGATACGTGGATAAGAGTTTTTCTATGAAAGACCTCGGTGAAGCTGCTTACATATTGGGCATCAAGATCTATAGAGATAGATCAAGACGCTTAATTGGACTTTCACAAAGCACATACCTTGATAAGATTTTGAAGAAGTTCAAAATGGATCAGTCAAAGAAAGGACTTGCCTGTGTTACAAGGTGTGAAGTTGAGTGAGACTCAATGCCGACCACTGCAGAAGATAGAGAGAAAATGAAAGTCATTCCCTATGCCTCAGCCATAGGTTCTATCATGTATGCAATGTTGTGTACCAGACCTGATGTGTGCCTTGCTATAAGTATAGTAGGGAGGTACCAAAGTAACCAGGAATGGATCAGTGGGCAGCGGTCAAGAACATCCTGAAATACCTGAAAAGGACTAAGGATATGTTTCTCGTTTATGGAGGTGACAAAGAGGTTGTTGTAAATGGTTACGTGATGCAAGCTTTGACACTGATCCCGATGACTCTAAGTCACAAACCGGATACATATTTATATTGAATGGTGGAGCTGTAAGTTGGTGCAGTTCCAAACAGAGCATCGTGGTGAATCTACGTGTGAAGCGGAGTACATAGCTGCTTCGGAAGCAGCGAATGAAGGAGTCTGGATGAAGGAGTTCATATCCGATCTAGGTGTTATACCTAGTGCATCGGGTCCAATGAAAATCTTTTGTGACAATACTGATGCAATTGCCTTGGCAAAGGAATCCAGATTTCACAAGAAAACCAAGCACATTAAGAGACGCTTCAATTCCATCCGTCATCAAGTGTCGGAAGGGGACATAGAGATTTGCAAGATACATACGGATCTGAATGTTGCAGACCCGTTGACTAAGCCTCTCTCACGAGCAAAACATGGTCAGCACCAAGACTCCATGGGTGTTAGAATCATTACTATGTAATATATATTATTATCTCTAGTGCAAGTGGGAGACTGAAGGAAATATGCCTTAGAGGCAATAATAAAGTTGTTATTTATATTTCCTTATATCATGATAAATGTTTATTATTCATGCTAGAAATTCTATTAACCGGAAACTTAGTACATGTATGAATACATAGACAAACAGAGTGTCCCTAGTATGCCTCTACTAGACTAGCTCGTTAATCAAAGATGGTTAAGTTTCCTAGCCATAGACATGTGTTGTCATTTGATGAGCAGGGATCACATCATTAGAGAATGATGTGATGGACAAGACCCACCGTTAGCTTAGCACTATGATTGTTTAGTTTATTGCTATTGCTTTCTTCATGACTTATACATGTTCCTATGACTATGAGATTATGCAACTCCCGAATACCAGAGGAACACTTAGTGTGCTATCGAACGTCACAACGTAATTGGGTGATTATAAAGATGCTCTACATGTGCCTCCGATGGTTTTTGTTGAGTTGGCATAGATCGGGATTAGGATTTGTCACTCCAATTATCGGAGAGGTATCTCTAGGCCCTCTCGGTAATGCACATCACTGGAAGCCTTGAAAGCAATCTGACTAATGAGTTAGTTGCAGGATGATGCATTACGGAACGAGTAAAGAGACTTGCAGGTAACGAGATTGAACTAGGTATGGTGATACCGACGATCGAATCTCGGGCAATTAACATACCGATGACAAAGGGAACAACGTATGTAGTTATGTGGTTTGACCGATAAAGATCTTCGAAGAATATGTAGGAGCCAATATGAGCATCCAGGTTCCGCTATTGGTTATTGACGGGAGATGTGTCTCGGTCATGTCTACATAGTTCTCGAACCCGTAGGGTCCGCACGCTTAACGTTCGGTGATGATTCATATTATGAGTTATGTGATTTGATGTATCGAAGGTTGTTCAGAGTCCCGGATGAGATCACGGACATAACGAGGAGTCTCGAAATGGTGGAGACATAAAGATTGATTTATTTGACCAAGTTATTCGGACACCGGAAGTGTTCCGGATAGTTTCAGATAAAACGGCAGTGCCGGAGGGGTTACCGGAACCCCCCGGGAAGTAATGGGCCTTAGTGGGCCTTAGGGGAGAGAGAGGGTAGCAGCTAGGAGGTGGTGCCCCCCCCCCAAGGGGAGTCCGAATAGGACTAGGGTAGGGGGGCGCGTCCCCTTGATACGTCTCCGTCGTATCTATAATTTTTAATTGTTCCATGCCAATATTCTACAACATTTATATACTTTTGGCAACTTATTATACTATTTTTGGGACTAACATATTGATCCAGTGCCCAGTGCCAGTTCTTGTTTGTTGCATGTTTTTTATTTCGTGGAAAATCCGTATCAAACGATGTCCAAACGGGATAAAAACTGACGGAGATTTTTTTTGGAATATATGTGAATTTTGGGAAGTGGAATCAACGTGAGACGATGCATGAGGGGCCCACGAGGGTGAGGGGCGTGCCCCAGGGGATCAAGCGCACCCTAGGCCCTAGTGGCCACTCCGTAAGGCGGTTGGTTCCCTTCTTTCTCTACAAGAATTCCAATATCCGGATAAAAATCATGCCCAAATTTCAGCCCAATCAGAGTTACGGATCTCCGGGAATATAAGAAACGGTGAAAGGGCAGAATCAGGAGCGCAGAAAAAGAGAGAGACAGATCCAATCTCAGAGGGGCTCTTGCCCATCCCATGCCATGGAAGCCAAGGACCAGAGGGGCTCTTTCCCTCTCCCTCTCCTTCCTTCGTCCCCCCTTCCACCAAGTGGAATCCTACTAGGACCTGGAGTTCTAGTAGGACTCCTCTCCTTGGGGCGCGCCTTTAGGGGCCGGCCGGCCTCCTCCCTCCCTCCTTTATATACGGGGGAGGGGGCACCCCATTGACACACAAGTTGATCTTTTAGCCGTGTGCGGTGCGCCCCTCCATAGAAACACACCTCGGTCATATCATCGTAGTGCTTAGGCGAAGCCCTGCACCGGTAACTTCATCATCACCGTCACCATGCCGTCGTGCTGACAAAACTCTCCCTCGGCCTCAACTGTATCAAGAGTTCGAGGGACGTCACTGAGCTGAATGTGTGCAGATTGCGGAGGTTTCGTGTATTCGGTATTTGGATCGGTTGGGTCGCGAAGATGTTCGACTACATCAACCGCGTTACTAAACGCTTCCGTTTTCGGTCTACGAGGGTACGTGGACACACTCTCCCCGCTCGTTGTTATGCTTCTCCTAGATAGATCTTGCGTGATCGTAGGAACTATTTTGAAATACTATGTTCCCCAACAACACGGACATGCTTCCTTGCTTCAGATTGTGTAATTGCTCACGCATGTTCTCGACAACACTTGTTGGAATATGATGAGCTCGGAAATCCCAGCAGAAGCCAGTTCAGGTAATCTCTCGACCCCCTCTAGAGTCTTTGTATTGTTGATACCAATTTGCTGCTTGGTCCTTGAGCTGGAAAGAAGCGAACTTGACGTAGTCCTCAGGCCTGACATTGCTACACTCAAAATGCTTGTTGATGTCCACGAGCCAATCATCAGCGTCCATGGCCTCAACACAAGCGCTGAATGTATTTGGCTGATTTGCGAGGAACTGATTGAGTGTGGAAAACTAAGGCTGATTATGGAATTTCCCTTGACCTTGGTTGCCTTGGCCTTGGTTGCGCTCTTGAAAGAGCTGCAGAAGCATCTGGGTATTGGCGTTGCTGGCCGCCATCACAGCTTACCATGCCTTCAGAGGCGGAGGGGGTGGCGGAGGTGGAGGGTTCGACTGCTCTCCATCGTTACGATCCGGGTTTAGACGCGTTGGGGGAGCCATCCTGAAGAAGATGACATCCATTAGAACCACCATAGAAATGATAGATATGCTGAATCAAAGGATAGAGATTTGCAATGAAGTCTTCACAAGTAACATCCGAACAGAGATTGAGCGAATGCATTCCGAAGTTAATATGATATGACCATATTGAATGAGAAGCCACTTGGAATGAGGTTGATGAATAAAACAACAAGGTAACAACTGGAACAAATATATGGTAAATATTCCCCAATCGCATACCAAATATCTGTCGGAAAGATAACTAAGAGCTACTTGAATTCCCACCTATTAACTCCCGAAACTTTCTGGTTATGCAATCCGGTGTTGGGGATACAGGGAGGCACAAATATCTCATACAACTAACAAGCCCTGCGCTCCAATTGTATCCATCCGTCAACACATAACCAAGAAACCTCCGGAAATCGTGTACCTCAGACCTTCGAAAAGCATCCTCTATACTAGCTGTGGCAATACTCCCGAACTCCCTCCCCAGTACTGGGTGGCGTCGAGGTTATCTCACCACTAACACGCATAGAAGAGTTTTTGATGTTGGCGAGCTCAGGTATACCGGAACTGCAACAATAAAACTGTGATGACAATACCTCGGAGCTCAACTCCCCATGACACTGCCACAACCCCTAAATGACAGGAGGCACCAAGGACAATGTTCTCGTCACAACAATATCGAAACAATCCCAAGATACCCGCGTGATCCAAAAAAAATTAGTGAAAATGAGGAGAGGGAAGTCAACACATCTACGTCAGGAGTCCTCACCAGAGTGACGAAGGGGATAAGGAGTAAAAAGAACCCTACTCTCCGATATATATAATCCTAAGACTCAAAATAGTTTTTCTCTAGACTCAACAACGTCGGTAGTTCAATCAAGCGAGGGCTCCTCGGTCGGGATGGCTCGATTACCAACTATAACGCCTAATATGCGACTATACTCCATACGTGCGAGGCACGACTTGACATAAGCACATATTGAATGCAGTCGCATAAGAGTGGTTGTATCTTTGCACATCTCATGTACTGAATAGATAGAATACGAGCTTTGGATTACAATCGCCACAATGTCACACAAATATCATCAAGTAATACAATCATTCAAGATGAACACAGAGTCCGGCTATGGAAGAAATCAAACGAATAAAAGACAACCACCCAAGCTAAGTCCCGATCGACCCTACTGGGCACCACTACTGATCGTCCGGAAAGGAAATATAGTAACGGCCACGGTCTTCGTCGAACTCCCACTTGAGCTTAGTAGCATCACCTGCATCAGACTCATTGGTACCTGCAACTGTGTTTGTAGTATTCTATGAGCCATGGGGACTCAGCAGTCATATCACCCACGGTATCAAGAATAACAAAGCTTAAATGGGTATGGCATGGTTAAGTGGTGGAGTTGCAGCAAGCACTCAGCATTTGTATGGTGGCTAGCTTACGAATGTAAGAATAAGGTGAGAAGCTACGCAAATGGTTGTAATCTAGTAATGATCAAGAAGTGATCCTGAACTACTTACGTTCAAACATAACCCCACCGTGTTCTCTTGCCGAACCTCATCGAAAAGAGACCATCACGGTTACGCACGTGGTTGGTGTGTTTTAATGAGATTAGCTTCAAGTTCACTACAACAAGATACTAAAACTCCCATCTGCCACATAACCGTGGGCACGGCTTCCGAAAGATAAAACCCTGCAGGGGTGTCCCAACTTAGCCCATGACAAGCTCACGATCTGCAGAGACAATCCTCCATCTCGAGACCCTCCGATCAGACTCGGAATCCCGGTGCACAAGACATTTCGACAATGGTAAAACAAAACCAGCAATACCTCCCGACATGTCGACACCCTGATAGGAGCCGCGTGTATCTCGTCTCAGGCCATGATCGGATGAGCATAGCGTACAGCAACTGAGACCCGAGTTTCCCTGGGGGAAGCCGCACACAACTCTGTTTTGGTCCAACACTCATGAGGAGCATTGGCCCGGTTTGTTGATTAAGAATCCTCGGGTTAATTACTCCCTATGCAAATTGTAGTTGTTATTAGGAAAATGGTAAAACCAAAGTTGGGCCTTGCTGGAAGAGTTTTATTCAAAGCGAACTGTCAAGGGGGGCCCATAAACCCCCACCGTGTTAGGGACACAAAATTCAAGGAACATAACACCGGTATGACAGAAACTAAGGCGACAAGAGTGGAACAAAACACCAAGCAAAAGGCCAAGCCTTCCACCCTTTACCAAGTATATAGATGCATTAATTGAATAAGATCTATTGTGATATCCCAACATATCCATGTTCCAACATGGAACAACCTGCACTGCACCTGCAACTAGCAACGCTATAAGAGGGGCTGAGGAAAAGCGGTAACATAGCCAAACAACGGTCTGCTACGAAGGTGGGTTAGGCGCCTGACATGGCAATGTGGGAGGCTTGATAAACAAGTGGTAGGTAGTGCAACATAGCGATAGAACGAACAACTAGCAAGCAAAGATAGAAGTGATATCGGGGGTAATGATCATCTTGCCTGCAATGTTTTCAGAGGTATCGAATCCTTGCTCCTCGTGAACGTACTCGACAGGGTCCTCATTCACGAATTCGTCTCCCAGATCTACCCAACACAATAAAGGAACAACAACCAATCACGGTGCAATGCGCAAGCAATATGATGCAAGACATGACATGGAATCTAAGATATGAGGTGCAATGCATATGAGGTGCTTCGGAAGGGGTGCAACCGAGACGGAAGGAGAAATGATGAACATGGCACAATCTTGGTAACCCAAGCATGCCACTGGATAGATTGATAGATTTCGGTTGAAATAGATATAAAGATCACCGGAAACGGATGCACGGTTTGCAAATTACGAGCAAAACAAGATGCAATGCAATCTGTTGAAAACAGCAACATGACCACTTAGATGCAAAGTTTAAATATGCTACAGCACCCAAACATGAAAACAAAATACATGGCAGTGAAGTACAGGTGTATCTCTACAAAACATGAACACTGAGCTATTGGTAGAACTCACTAGGACATGTATAAAACAGCATGGCAAAAATGCAAATGATAACAGGTTTGCAGACTGCAGAAATCCACTGAACATGGCAGAAACAGCATCAGATAGCAATGCTCATGCCTAGTAAACTATATGCTACAGGGACATATTATAGCAAAAATTATCATGGAATGCTAGTACTAAATGCACTTAATAGTACTCCCTTACTGAACTTGTTCCAAAGATCTACAAAAATGATGATAGCACTGATGCAAACAATGGCAAGTGATATGACTGATTTCAGGCTTAGTAGAATTTCATGGCATGGCAGAAGCAGATTCATGATATCATCTTTGCAAGCATGTTTAACTCAATATAAAGCATATCATGGCATGCAATAAAATCTAGCATGAAGTAGGCATGATGAAGAGCATGTTCATGTGCAATACTACCCCATAGCATATTTGCATAATTATCTACATAAATGACACAACAACAATCTGATGTAAAATGACATGTGTGTAAACTTTCTCAAATGATTAAATGGATGCCACAAATAGATTCCTTGGATTTTCCTACCCCAAAAACATATATAATATGTCTATGTTGCAGTAGAAAAATCACCACAAATATGCAAATACACATACTCCCTTAATAAGGAAAAGACAGAAAAGGAAATTGATACGGGGCTAACCCGGTGTAGGCCGATCTTTCACGTTTGGAGTGGGATCCCTCGAAGAGCACGAAGAACACGGGGAAGAACGGGGAGAAATCACAAGGGGAAACACTCAAGAACAAGTCCAATCACACATCCTCTAGACAATCAAACACACAAGATCCACAAGGTACATGAACAACAAAGGGAAAGATACAAGCTAGCTTTCATCTCAAATCCAAGAGGAGATGAGGTCTTGACGATATCCTAGACGGATCTTCCCACGAGGGGGTCTTGATGATATCCCGCAGGATCTTCTCCTAGATGGAGGTCTTGGCCTCCAATGGAGTAGTGGTCTCTCTCTCTCAAGAGTAGAGATAGGTAGGAGCAAAGCTCACATACAAATGAGCTATCATATTTGCTACCCTAGAAAGGAGGTGGAGGTGTTCTATTTATAGTCTAAGCCACGAAGGGGTAAGCGCGAGAGAGATACAAGGCCAAAGGCCCGCGGCTGCGCACACAGGCGTCAGACGTCCGGTGGGGGTCGGACGTCCGGAAGCTCGGGACGGTCCGGACGTCCGGAATACTTCGGACTTCCGTAAATTCTGTTCTGTCGCCGCAGCAACGGTCGTCCGGTCGGTGTCGGTCGTCCGTGCGCTGGGACTTGTCGGACGTCCGGCGTTCGTCGGTCGTCCGGCCGCTGTAGCTTTCGTCGGTTGGACTTTTGGGCTGGCTGGAGCTCCAGGCGTCGGACGTCCGGCGTTGTCCGGTCGTCCGGTGGCTGTAGATCGTAGCAGCTCCGTTTCTTCCGTCTTCTCTTCCATGCCTCCCTCGCGGATGGTGTAGTCGTTCCTTGGTGCTTGCACTCCTCCTTGACATCCGTGAAGCTCCGACAATACCTATGCATGCACATGGGAGAAGTGTCAAGTAGTATACCATCCTCGAAGGGGTCAAGTGAGCACGTGTAAAGGAGAAGATTCACCTTTATGTATGAGAAGTAGAGGTCGCACGTGTCACTTGCCAAATGGACTCTTGACATGGTGATGACCGTAGGATGCTCTGCATCATCCCCTCCCCCTTGGAAAAGATCCGACCTCGGATCGAAAACCAAATCGCCATGGGAAAGAGATGGCGTTGCTGTGTCGAAGTGGTCGATCACCAAGCACTCATCATCTTGAAGCTCGAAATAGGCACTCTCCAATGTCGCACCGTCTTGTGATTCCTTCAAAAGGAGTAAATAGAACAAACACTTGGAAAAACAAACGTGGTTAGCGTTAGTGCAAAACCAAGCATTGAAGAGGTGATTCACCAAACAAGTGTTGTCATCAAGCATAGCATATGGTTTGACAAAGGATTGTGACACGACATGTAAGCATATCAATCGAGCACAAGCAAAGATATCATGGGGACAAGTATGCAAATGTGAGGTAGAGATGCAAATATGTGTGACAAGAGAATAAGCATCTACCTCGAGGTCATAGCAAGCATTCACAAAGCATTCAATGAAAGGTCTATGATAGGCATAATAATCATTCACAACACCAAATAAAATGAAGTGTCTAAACACATGGGTCAAGTGCAAGACAATCCAAGCATAATGTGCATAGGGTGTAGTGAATATAGTGTGGAACTCAACACAATAAAAAGAGCAATTATTCATCATGTGTGAGGCAATCAAGTCAAGCATGTAGCAATCAATGGGACATGGCATATGTGAAGAAATGGCATTGGTGCAACCAAACATGTGATAGGAGCAAGTAATCCAAGAATTGGATGCAACACACAAGGCATATATATCAAGATGCATGGAATGGTGAAAATGACAAGTCGAAGCAAGATATCTAACTTGTGTGCAATCAAGTGGTCCAAGATGAACAATAAGTCTCATGGGGCAAGCAACACAAGTAGTATGATCCGCAATATCCATGCTCAATAAAGATGTCACCTTGAAGGCATGTCCTTGTGCATTCTTCACAATGCCGAAGTGGTGGGGGATGTGGTGTAGAAGCGATTTGTGGTAGAATGTAAGAGGCTCGCTCTCAAGAGCTCGAATGGTCAACTCACGTGAAGTGGAAGTCGACACAAAGTCCAAGTATCCTACACATGCACAAAACAAAACAAAGAACGTATGCGCATGGTAGATAAGCACATCATCCATCATGATGGTTCTCATATTTTGCACATAACCATTAGAAGCACAAGTGCATGAATAATATGATGCAACAATGGCAATGTTCATAGCACTAGGTATATGGTGCAAAGAAGTAAGACAAGCATGCTTCACAAGTAATATGTCAAAATCTCCAATCATATGTGAGAATGCTATGGGGGCAATCTCATTATCAAGGCTAAAAGCATTGTCGCACTCGATACATGGAAAATCATCTAGCATGAGAGAGGCAACGCATAGAGATATATGACAAGAAGCAACAACAATCATGTGCAAAGCATGTAGATGGTTGTCATCAACCGCATGAAATGAGCAAGTATGAATCATGGTTGATGCAACACAAGCAAGCATATCAATCATGTCGTGCAAACTAGTGGAGCGAAGATGCAACACACTAGAGGAAATCATGGCAATCATGTCATGTGAGCAAATAATAGGCATAGACAATGCACATGACATATCACAAGCACGAACACAAAGCAAGATCATAGTATCATCATAGGGGTGGGTCACAAATGGAACATGGCAACAACAAGCAATATCTCCACCAAGCTTGCAAATACACATACAAGTACTAGAATCAATCATCATGTATAGCATTGGTCACAAATGCATGTCAAAGGCATAGGAATGAGCATATCATGCAAAGTGAACATGGCAAGATGGGCATATGATATGTAATGAACAATAACCCATATCCAAGTGAGGGCCATGTAGAAGAAATGCGTGAAGTCTTTGCGTGAAGAGAGCGGTGGGAAAGACAATCCATGGGATCCCAAATCATCGTTGCTCTCTAGAGCTCGTTTTGTCAACTCGCGGGATTGCGAGGTCGACAAGTATTCATGGGTACCTACACAAAAGATACACAAACCAAAGAAATTGTGCGCGTGGTAAATGCACACATCATCCATCATGATGTGTATGTGCACGTGTGAGTTAGCACAAGATAAGCATCGCTCAAAGAAATTTGATGCATGGTATAAGAACATGTCATCCATCATGAAAGAATAGTTATTATGTATGACACGATGGGGGCACAAATTGAGAATGCAAGTATATGGCACATCAATAGCATGTTTGTTCATGGGGAGCATATGGTGCACACAAGTATTGGGATCATGCAATGAATGGGATGGATCAAATTCTCCTAACATGTATGAGGAAACTATGGGGGTCTCCTCATGAGCAATATTGAAAACATCATTTGGAGAAAATGGACAACATCCAAAACAATGCATATCCGAAGCTAGGTGGGCATGGCATGGCATATGAGATAAATGATGCAAAGGGAGCATATCAATATCATCACAAGAAAAGCAAATGCCAATAACCATGGGCTTGTCATGTATGCCATATGTGCAAATTGGGTTTATTTTAATGGCATATGCATAGTCACAATGGAGAGATTGCAAATAAGACATATGGTTGATCTCATGCATAGCATATGACAAGTCAAGGATTATCAAACATGATGTGACCTAAAGAATTGTCACAAGAAATCCTATGTAACATGGCATCACGACTAATAGACTCCACATGAGAATCATCATATTCATCATAAATGGGTAAATCATCGCATGGGGAAATCATACTAGAATGAAGCATGTCAATAGGGTGATCAACATCATGCAAGCAATCAATGTCAAAATAGTCCACTAGTGGGACGAGAGCATCACCTTCACCTAAGTTACCTTGTTCATTCCACTCAAGTGGTGTAGGTGAGGTGTGAAAGACCAAATGGTGGTCATCTTCATCTTGATGGAACCATGTGGGGGGTGCATCATATTCCACCATGGCCATCGTCTTGTCCGAAGGGAGGACGAAGTCGTCGAGGATCGGCGTGTCATCATAAATGGGACCTAGCACCAAATGAGAAGACACAATAGAGGTAAGGTTAAGTCGTTAGAAATCGAAGTGGCCTCACTCTCTCTATGTGGTGGTTCACTCACTCCCTCAAAGTAGGTGCACTCAAAGTCACATATGGTGGAGTCACTCATCTCACTTAAGTGGTGAGGGTTGTGGCTCTCCTCACATGGAAAGTGGGGCAACTCGTCATATATGGGGCTAGTGGTGAAGTCACTCTCACTCTCAATATGGTGGCAAAAGTCACTCAAGTCATCACACATCGTCGTGGTCGAAGGGAGAATCCCATGCTCAACCATCTCGTCGTCGTCGCCGTGGATGAAGGCCGAAGATGGAACATCATCACTCTCCTCCATTACCGAAGGGAAAATCCCATGCTCGATCATATCGTCATCGTCACCGTGGATGAAGGCCGAAGATGGCACATCATCACTCTCCTCCATGACCGAAGGGAAAATCCCATGCTCGATCATGTCATCACCGTTGTCGTGGATGAAGGCCGAAGATGGCACATCATCACTCTCGCCTCCTAAGATGGAAGCATCATCCTTTCTCGCCACCTTGTCGCTTGCCTCCAAAGCTTGGTCCATGAAGGTCTCCGTAGTCGTACTTGTCGCTACACCATCTTGAAAAAGAGTCAAGGTAGACTCGGCATCATCAATGCCACAAAGAGGGATGGCGGTGAAGTCGCACTTGGGAGCATCGACTTGGAGCTCGTCGGGCTTGGACATCGTGGTGGTACTAGCCTCATGCTTGTCGTAGAGCTTGGTCGCATGAAGTGTGCTTGGGGTGGAGAAGCCTTGGCCTTCATGAGTTCTTGTTCCGCCTTGAGAGCACCAATGTAGTAGTCGTCGATGGACTTGTAGTTCTCGAGGAAGATAGTCTTGGAGATGTCGTTGTTCAATCCCATCATGAAGTGGAACTTCATCGAAATGGGGTCGCCCATGCCGGCTCGTCAGAAGGCAATCTTCATCTCCTTGAAGTACTCGTCGATGGACTTGGATCCTTGGATGGTGTTCTCCAATTGACGTCGAAGTTGTTCCGTGTAGGTTGGAGGCACGAACTCTCGCCGCAAAGCTCTCTTCGTCTTGGGCCAACTCATGTCGTAGTACTCTGAAGGTGTGTGAAGCCACCAAGTTGAGGCGTAGTCGTGGAAGTTTCTTGTGGCGCACTTCACTTGAACTTCGGGAGGAACTTGATGTAGCTTGAGGTAGTCGTCCATTAAGCGCTCCCACTCGAGATACTCCTCGGGTTCGTGAGTCCGATAGAAAGGAATCGCATGGTCGATGTCGAGGTCGTAGTAGCTCGTGGAAGTCGCGGACTTGAGCTTGGGAAGCTTCTCTTGAGCGTAGTCTTGGGGTGCTTGTTGGCGAAGATGTCGTATGTCCGTAGGTGAAGATGCCTTGAAGTCGCTTGGCAAAGATGCCAAGGGAGATGGTGAAGTCGTTGAGCGGTAGTTGATGTTGAGCTCATGACCTTCACGTTCTTGGTGGTTATGGTGTCGATGCCGGTGTGATCTTGCCGGAGATGGTAGCTCGGAAGCATGTGCTCTTGAGCGTCTTCTCGAAGATGAGGAAGATTTCTTGTAGGACTTGATGAGGGCTTTGATCTCCTCCATTTGAGCTTGCATCTTGGCGTCGGAGTTGTTGTTCGTGGCATCGAACTCGTCGTTGTTGTTGTAGACCGAAGGTGAAATGCCTTGCCTATCCATCACAAGACTCGAGTAGAGGTGAGTAGGAAATGCACGATAAACAATACCAAGTTACCTTTTCCCAAAGTTGAGGATGTATCCGTTTCAATCAATGTGAATGAAAGAATAGTGGAATTGGTACGGACTTGTTCACTCACACCTATCAAGTAAAGCTTATGGTAGAGCTCGGTGAGGATAGTGGCACAAAAAATTGATGCAAAATGTTAGCAAGAGTCAATAATGTTGAAAGAGATTCACAAATTTGCAAGTGAAACAAGTAGACCAATAGCAATATGTGGCTGCGGAAACACACACACGGATAGATAAATGGGGTCGTGCAACCAAGGAATGAGCACAAAATGTGGAATCCACCAAAACGCTCGTGTTGCACAACTCAAGAGAGACGCTAGCACGATTGCTCAATAGGCTGATACGACACTTGTGCACAACCTATAAGATGCAAAATGGATAAACTTTCTATCCAAGTATGCTATGTATGTATGGTTCCCGGTGTTTCTCACACAATGATCCAAGGTGATCAAGTCTGATACCATATGATATATTGTGATACTATGGATATTGCTTACAAGCTCTTTGCTCACTCTTTTTCTTTGCTTAAAAACTTTTTTTCTCTTTTTTTTATATGGCCAATTTTGCACAATGCACAAACCAAGATAGCAATTGTGTATATGCGGGAACAAACTTGAGACACAATGGATGATATGATACCAAGATGATATGGTATGTATGTAATGGATGGTGTAGATCACTAATGTGCACAAGTAACGTGGCCCGGCAATACTCAAATGGCTAGTCTCGATAGGCAAGTGACGCAAAATGGGCTAGGGGTTAACAATGCAATTGCAAGGGAATATACAATGGTGTCGTCGAGGTTACCGTCCTTGGTGATGATGAGAGGCGGTGTTGCCGAAGTTGACCCGTTCCTAGTTAGCGGAAACACCCTAGGAAACGGAAAAACCGCAAACTCAAAATCTCAAAGGCAAATGTCAAATGGTGGTAGCGGAAAGCGGTGGAGGTTTGCACTTGGCAATGCGGAAGTGGTGGTGGTGGTTGATGAAGAAGCAATCGTCCCTAAGTAGCCAAAACACCTTAGGAGACTCGAATCACTACTCAAGCAACCACTAATGCTATGGTGAACAAAATGGGTTAGGGTTGCGGAAGGCTATGGTGGTTATGCGGATGCTATGGTGGAAGGCCTAGGAAAACTTGCCAAATTTTGGAACATTTGATGGATTCAAATGGTTTTGGTAGTATTTTTGTGGGATGGGGGATGTCAATAGCTTCAAAACGAGCTAAAGAACGTCCAAATCGGAGTTCGGATGAATTAGTTATGGCCGAAACAAGAATCAGCCGAAGTCTGAAACTACAGGTTGCGGACGTCCGTAAATGGACGGATGTCCGGTCGTCGGACGTCCGGGAAGGTTGGAAATTCGTAAATTCGGTTCGGGTTAGGGGTTCCAGTCGTTCAGGAAAGGTCGGATGTGGGCTCCGGACGTCCGTAAAACGCCGGTCGTCCGGTGGGTCGGGGTCAACGCGAAATCCGAGTTCGGGGGCGCGATTTTGGGCGGAAAATGGAGATTTTGGGGTCAAAATTGACGGGATTTTGTGGATGAAAGATGGTGAAACTTGGAGAAATGCTAGATCCACTCGAAACCAAGCAAATCCATGGATCAAAATCAACAAAACATCATCAAACCAACCAATCACAAAAATTTTGGGGGCTATTTTTGGTGGAGTCGGATTTAGGACGAAATCAACAAAATCAAGCTAGAAAACAAAGGGTAGGGGCTCCAAAAACGTGATCAACGTGGCTCATGATACCATATGATACGGGGCTAACCCGGTGTAGGCCGATCTTTCACGTTTGGAGTGGGATCCCTCGAAGAGCACGAAGAGCACGGGGAAGAATGGGGAGAAATCATAAGTTGAAACACTCAAGAACAAGTCCAATCACACATCCTCTAGACAATCAAACACACAAGATCCACAAGGTACATGAACAACAAAGGGAAAGATACAAGGTAGCATTCATCTCAAATCCAAGAGGAGATGAGTTCTTGACGATATCCTAGACGGATCTTCCCACGAGGGGGTCTTGATGATATCCTCAGGATCTTCTCCTAGATGGAGGTCTTGGCCTCCAATGGAGTAGTGGTCTCTCTCTCTCAAGAGTAGAGATAGGTAGGAGCAAAGCTCACATACAAATGAGCTATCATATTTGCTACCCTAGAAAGGAGGTGGAGGTGTTCTATTTATAGTCTAAGCCACGAAGGGGTAAGTGGGAGAGAGATACAAGGCCAAAGGCCCGCGACTGCGCACACAGGCGTCGGACGTCCAGAAACTCGGGACGGTCCGGACGTCCGGAATACTTCGGACTTCCGTAAATTCTGTTCTGTCGCCGCAGCAACGGTCGTCCGGTCGGTGTCGGTCGTCCGTGCGCTGGGACTTGTCGGACGTCCGGCGTTCGTCGGTCGTCCGGCCGCTGTAGCTTTCGTCGGTTGGACTTTTGGGCTGGCTGGAGCTCCAGGCGTCGGACGTCCGGCGTTGTCCGGTCGTCCGGTGGCTGTAGATCGTAGCAGCTCCGTTTCTTCCGTCTTCTCTTCCATGCCTCCCTCGCGGATGGTGTAGTCGTTCCTTGGCGCTTGCACTCCTCCTTGACATCCGTGAAGCTCCGACAATACCTATGCATGCACACGGGAGAAGTGTCAAGTAGTATACCATCCTCGAAGGGGTCAAGTGAGCACGTGTAAAGGAGAAGATTCACCTTTATGTATGAGAAGTAGAGGTCGCACGTGTCACTTGCCAAACGGACTGTTGACATGGTGATGACCGTAGGATGCTCCGCATCAGAAATGTTCCAGAATTGGAATGTCTAGATTCGGACATGGCCTGAAAAGGAAAGAATCATTTTCCCTGAAATGGAATATTCGCTGGGTTAAATAAATAAAAAGGAGGAGGGTGGTTGTGTTAGCAACCTGACAAGTGGAGCAGGAGCATCGCAAGGTCAGGAGGAGAGGAGTGTCAAGCCCACCAGGCCAAGGAGGGAGAGAAAGCCCAATCACAAGTTTACGGGCCCCTAGTGGGTTTCTTACATGTTCGAGCCCAAGGGGGTGTGAGTGACTATATGTAGAGAGGATGTAGTAGGTGGAAGGTATCCTGGTTGGGATCAGACAAATGGCGGCGTCTACCTGTGTTTCTGTTCTTCCTTTGTAACCCTTCTTCCTCCTTGAGTTCGATCGCCATAGCCACTGTAATAATTCCCCACCGGATTTGTATGAGAGAGTAGTGGGTACCTAACACGTGGTATCAGCAGCCACCTCACCACCCTTCCGCCGTCGCCCTGGAGACTCGCCGGCAGGCGAACGAGCGCCAGCAGCTCCTAGCCACCATGGACCCGGCGTTCAAGTCCTACCTCGACAAGCTAACGGAGACCATGATGAAGACCAGCAATGACACGCGCACCAACATCAAGGAGCTCAAGACCCAGATCGAAGACCAGACAGCACAAGTGGAGGCCCTCACCGCGTGGAAGCCCGATCTGGAGGAGCGCTTCTCCAAGCTGCAGGACGCAGTCGCGCTCCTGCAAGGCGCGCCGCCCACAGCGGCCGCGACTTCCGGTGGTCCGACAGCGCCCAGCCTCTCCGATCCTGCGGGGCGCGCCGGGATCTATGGGCCTGATGGCCACGGCATGACACATCACCGATGGAGCGAGCTGCCGGGGGGGGGGGGAATCCTTCTCGACAGCTACTCCGGCCAATGGTACGCTCGATTTTCAAACCCCTCTATCGCAATGCATCAGTTCATCTCCCAATTCCGGGCTACTGTCGGGACAGATTGTGGCAGGGATGGGGCACACACCACCTGCTCTCAATTTCCCCCCATTTTTGGGTGAGAATCTGAAGATGTGGAAGACCATGTGTGAGTAGTATTTCACCATGTTTCAGATACATGAGTCCTATTTTGTTCCCATGAAAACAGTGCACTTCTCCGGAGCAGCGGCAATTTGGTTGCATTCCGTTCAAACTAAGATCGGGCAGCTCGATTGGGAAGCTTTCTGTGATCTGGTGTGCCCTTGTTTCGGTCGTGATCGGCACCAATTATTGATTAGGCAGTTTTATGCACTTGAGCAAACATCATCGGTCTCGGAGTACATTGAGCAATTTGAAACACTTATGAACCATTTGATTTCTTATACTGATGCAACCCATCTGTTGTACTTTTTGACGAGGTTCGTCGAGGCGCTCTGCAGCGACATCCGCGTGGTGGTCATGGTGCAGTGACCGGGTGATCTGGTTACGGCATGTGCGCTAGCCATATTGCAGGAGGAAGTAGCCGAGGGGCAGAGGTATCATCGCGTTGAGAATGCTGATTTCTCTTCATATACGCAGCATGCCCGATCGTCAGCACCACTCCTGCTTCCAACACCGTCTGCTCATGTCACCGGTCCTTCTCCAGCAGCTGATGATCCGCCGTGGTACAGAAGGGGCTCGAGCAACGGGTGATGCAGCCAAAGTCATCGCACTCCGCAAATACCGCCGCGCCAAAGGATTGTGCTTCAAGTGCGGTGAGTGGTGGGGGCATGATCGTATTTGCCCCCCGACAGTCAAATTGCACGTCATTGAGGAGCTTTTTGATCTATTTAACTTGGATGTCGCCGCAAGTCCCGAGGATGCAGATCCATTGCACGCTGACAGTACGTCAAGTGATCAAGTGTGGCATTTGTCGGTGCATGCAGTTGCAGGTACAAAGGCACCCAACTGCCTACAGATTCATGGTTGGCTCCAAGGGCAGGAGGTGCTCATGCTAGTTGACTCCGGAAGTTCTGCTTCTTTTGTTTCTCAGTAGCTACTGCCATATCTTCGTGGGGTGCAGGAAATGCCAAGAGTTGTTAAAGTCTCAGTTGCCAATGGAGTAGAATTACAATGTACCAAAGAAGTGTCTGATTGTCCCTGGTTCACACAAGGACACACGTTCTCCAGCAATTTCAAGGTGCTACCACTGGGATCTTATGATGTGATACTGTGCATGGATTGGCTCGAATACCATAGCCCGATGCTGATTGATTGGTGATACGTATCCAACGTATCTATAATTTTTTATTACTCCATGCTATATTATCTACTGTTTTGGACAATATTGGGCTTTATTATCCACTTTTATGTTATTTTTGGGACTAACCTATTAACCGGAGGCCCAGCCAGAATTGTTGTTTTTTGCCTATTTCAGTGTTTCAAAGAAACGGAATATCAAACGGAGTCCAAACAGAATGAAACCTTTGGGAACGTGATTTTCTCACCGAATATGATCCATGAGACTTGGACCCTACGTCAAGGAAGCTTCAAGGAGGGCACGAGGCAGGGGGCGCGCCCACCCCCCCCCCCCCCCAGGGCGTGCCCTCCACCCTCATGGGCCCCATGTTTTTCCACCGATGTACTTCTTCCTCCTATATATACCTACGTACCCCCAAACGATCAGATATGGAGCCAAAAACCTAATTCCACCGCCGCAACCTTCTGTACCCACGAGATCCCATCTTGGGGCCTGTTCCGGAGCTCCGCCGGAGGGGGCATCCATCACGGAGGGCTTCTACATCATCACCATAGCCTCTCCGATGAAGTGTGAGTAGTTTACTTCAGACCTTCGGGTCCATAGTTAGTAGCTAGATGGCTTCTTCTCTCTTTTTGGATCTCAATACATTGTTCTCCCCCTCTCTCGTGGAGATCTATTCGATGTAATCTTCTTTTTGCGATGTGTTTGTTGAGACCGATGAATTGTGGGTTTATGATCAAGATTATCTATGAACAATATTTGAATCTTCTTTGAATTCTTTTATGTATGATTGGTTATCTTTGCAAGTCTCTTCGAATTACTAGTTTGGTTTGGCCTACTAGATTGATCTTTCTTGCAATGGGAGAAGTGCTTAGCTTTGGGTTCAATCTTGTGGTGTCCTTTCCCAGTGACAGTAGGGGCAGCAAGGCACGTATTGTATCGTTGCCATCGAGGATAACAAGATGGGGTTTTTATCATATTGCATGAATTTATCCCTCTACATCATGTCATCTTGCTTAAGGCGTTACTCTGTTTTCTTGAACTTAATACTCTAGATGCATGCTTGATAGCGGTCGATGAGTGGAGTAATAGTAGTAGATGCAGGCAGGAGTCGGTCTACTTGTCTCGGACGTGATGCCTATATACATGATCATACCTAGATATTCTCATAACTATGCTCAATTACATCAATTGCTCAACAAAGAATTCGTTCACCCACCGTAAAATACTTATGCTCTTGAGAGAAGCCACTAGTGAAATCTATGGCCCCCGAGTCTATCTTCATCATATCAATCTTCCTACACTTTATTATTGCCTTTGCTTTTTATTTTGCTTTGCACCTTTATCACAAAAATACCAAAAATATTATATATCATCTCTGTCAGATCTCACTCTCGTAAGTGACCGTGAAGGGATTGACAACCCCTTATCGCGTTGGTTATTTGCTTTGTGCAGGTACGAGGGACTCGCGCGTAGCCTCCTACTGGATTGATACCTTGGTTCTCAAAAATTGAGGGAAATACTTACGCTACTTTGATGCATCATCCTTTCCTCTTCAAGGAAATCCAACACAGTGCTCAAGAGGTAGCAAGAAGAATTTCTAGCGTCGTTGCCGGGGAGTCTACGCAAAAGTCAACATACCAAGTACCCATCACAATCCCTTATCTCCCGCATTACATTATTTGCCATTTGCCTCTCATTTTCCTCTCCCCCACTTCACCCTTGCCGTTTTATTCGCCTTCTTCTTTTTGCCCCTTTCGCTTTCTTGTCGTCATGGCTATTCTTATATCTTCTCCGTTGTCTCCCGAGAATGAAGTTCTAAATTTTAAGCAAAGGGAGGGAGAAAATCTAAAAGACGCTTGGTATAGAATTTGCAATGCTCAAAATAGATCTACCAGAAGCAATCTACTTCAGTTCTTCTCCGCAATTTTTATGTAGGTGCTAACCCTTGGTATAGATATATCCTTGATACCATTACCGGAGGGAATTTCTTGGGTAGCCACACTTTTGACTCTTATAATGCTATGATAGATTTATTTGGCTCACCACCTATTTTGGTTAATGGAACTATGTTAACTTTGGAGCATGTAATGCAAAGACTTGAAATTATTGAAAATAAAGTTGTTACCGTAGAGTTAATTGAAAATTTGGATAAAAAGATCCACAACCAAATTACCCAATATGGATCTAAGGTAGGAGTCACTTTGTAAAATATTAAGGAAAAGGAACCCATAGTTAAATCAAGATTCCACTAGAATCGATAAACTTGAGGGTATCATTACCAACTTGGGAACCGCCTTTTCTTCCGTTAAGAGTACTCCAAGTCCTTCTACTAAAGTTGCTAAGCTTATGTATGTTCCTAAAAATAAGTGTGAATCCTCTAGTAAGGAAACTGCGGATCTTAAATCTATAAGTATTCATCCCAATCTTTTTGCTATCATTAAGGAACTATTTGCTACGAATGAATTTTTCAATCTTGTGCCTAAAAGTTTGATTATTACTAGAAAGAAAGAAATTTCTAGGAAGGTAGATGCCTCATTGAAGAATTTCCTACCAAAGATGGCAATACCTAGATCTATCCTTGCTTTTATGCCTAGCTAGGGGCGTTAAACGATAGCGCTCGTTGGGAGGCAACCCAATTTTATTTTTATTTTTTTTGCTTTTGCTTATGCTTAGTAATAAATCTTAGATCTAGCCTCTGGTTATATGTGTTTTTATGTTTTAATTAGTGTTTGTGCCAAGTTAAACCTATAGGATCTTCTTGGATGATAGTTATTTGATCTTGCTGTAATTTCCAGAAACTTTCTGTTCACTAAAACAATTGTTAAAAATCACCAGGACGTGATAAAATAGTGATTCCAATTGCTGCTGATCAATAAACAAATTTCCTAGGTCTTCCTATTTTGTCTGAATTTTTGGAGTTCAGGAGTTTGTGTTAGTTACAGATTACTACAGACTGTTCTGTTTTGGACAGATTCTGTTTTTCGTGTGTTGTTTGCTTATTTTGATGAATCTATGGCTAGTAAAATAGTTTATAAACCATAGAGAAGTTGGAATACAGTAGGTTTAACACCAATATAAATAAAGAATGAGTTCATTACAGTACCTTGAAGTGGTCTTTTGTTTTTCTTTCGCTAACGGAGCTCACGAGATTTCTGTTGAGTTTTGTGTTGTAAAGTTTTCAAGTTTTGGGCGAAATATTTTGATGGATTATGGAACAAGGAGTGGCAAGAGCCTAATCTTGGGATGCGCATGGCACCCCCAAGATAATCTAAGGACACCAAAAGTTGAAATCTTGGGGATGCCCCGGAAGGCATCCCCTCTTTCGTCTACTTCCATCGGTAACTTTACTTGGAGCTATATTTTTATTCACCACATGATATGTGTTTTGCTTGGAGCGTCTTGTATGATTTGAGTCTTTGCTTTTTAGTTCACCACAATCATCCTTGCTGTACACACCTTTTGAGGGATCCATACATGATTTGGAATTTGTTAGAATACTCTATGTGCTTCACTTATATCTTTTTAGCTATATAGTTTTGCTCTAGTGCTTCACTTATATCTTTTAGAGCACGGTGGTGGATTTGTTTTATAGAAACTATTGATATCTCATGCTTCACTTAGATTATTTTGAGAGTCTTAAATAGCATGGTAATTTGCTTAAAAATCTTAATATGCTTGGTATTCAAGATTTGTAAAACTTTCTTTTGAGTGCGTTGAATACTAAGAAAAGTTTGATGCTTGATAATTGTTTTGAGATATGAAGATGGTGATATTAGAGTCATGCTAGTTGAGTAGTTGTGAATTTGAGAAATACTTGTGTTAAAGTTTGTGATTCCCGTAGCATGCGCGTATGGGGAACCGTTATGTGATGAAGTCGGAGCATGATTTATTTATTGATTGTCTTCCTTATGAGTGGCGGTCGGGGACGAGCGATGGTCTTTTCCTACCAATCTATCCCCCTAGGAGCATGCGAGTAATAATTTGCTTTGATAACTTGTAGATTTTTGCAATAAGTATATGAGTTCTTCATGACTAATGTTGAGTCCATGGATTATACGCACTTTTCTTCCTTCCACCATTGCTAGCCTCTCTAATACCACGCACTTTTCGCCGGTATCATACACCCACCATATACCTTCCTCAAAACAGCCACCATACCTACCTATCATGGCATTTCCATAGCCATTCCAAGATATATTTCCATGCAATTTTCCACCGTTCCGTTTGTTATGACACGATCCATCATTGTCATATTGCTAGCATGATCATGTAGTTGACATTGTATTTGTGGCAAAGCCACCGTTCATAATTCTTTCATACATGTCACTCTTGATTCATTGCATAAGTCATATTTTGTTCTAAGTATCGAGTTGTAATTGTTGAGTTGTAAGAAAATAAAAGTGTGATGATCATCATTTTCAGAGCATTGTCCCAAGTGAGGAAAAGAATGATGGAGACTATGATTCCCCCACAAGTCGGGATGAGACTCCGGACGAAAAAAAAAGAGGCCATAAAAAGGGAGAAAAGGCCCAAACAAAAAATGAGAGAAAAAGAGAGAAGGGACAATGTTACTATCCTTTTACCACACTTGTGCTTCAAAGTAGCACCACGATCTTCATGATAGAGAGTCTCTCATTTTGTCACTTTCATATACTAGTGGGGATTTTCCATTATAGAACTTGGCTTGTATATTCCAATGATGGGCTTCCTCAAAATGCCCTAGGTCTTCGTGAGCAAGCGAGTTGGATGCACACCCACTTAGTTTCTTTTATTGAGCTTTCACATACTTATAGCTCTAGTGCATCCGTTGCATGGCAATCCCTACTCACTCACATTGATATCTATTGATGGGCATCTCCATAGCCCGTTGATACGCCAAGTTGATGTGAGACTATCTTCTCCCTTTTTGTCTTCTCCACAACCACCATTCTATTCCACATATAGTGATATATCCATGGCTCACGCTCATGTATTGCGTGAAGATTGAAAAAGTTTTGAGAATATCAAAAGTATGAAACAATTGCTTGGCTTGTCATCGGGGTTGTGCATGATTTAAATACTTTGTGTGGTGAAGATAGAGCATAGCCAGACTATATGATTTTGTAGGGATAACTTCCTTTGGCCATGTTATTTTGAGACGACATGATTGCTTTGTTAGTATGCTTGAAGTATTATTATTTTTATGTCAATATTAAACTTTTGTCTTGAATCTGGATATTCATACCACAATTAAGAAGAATTACATTGAAATTATACCAAGTAGCAGTCCGCATCAAAAATTATGTTTTTATCATTTACCTACTCGAGGACGAGCAGGAATTAAGCTTACGGATGCCTGATACGTCTCCAACGTATCTATAATTTTTAATTGCTCCATGCTATATTATCTACTGTTTTGGACAATATTGGGCTTTATTATCCACTTTTATATTATTTTTGGGACTAACCTATTAACCGGAGGCCCAGCCCAGAATTGTTGTTTTTTGCCTATTTCAGAGTTTTGAAGAAACGGAGTCCAAACGGAATGAAACCTTCGGTAACGTGATTTTCTCACCGAATATGATCCAGGAGACTTGGACCCTACGTCAAGGAAGCTTCGAGGAGGGCATGAGGTAGGGGGGCGCGCCCTCCACCCTTGTGGGCCCCACGTTGCTCCACCGACGTACTTCTTCCTCCTATATATACCTACGTACCCCCAAACGATCAGATACGGAGCCAAAAACCTAATTCCACCGCCGCAACCTTCTGTACCGAGATCCCATCTTGGGGCCTATTAGGAGCTCATGGAGGGCATCCATCACGGAGGGCTTCTACATCATCATCATAGCCTCTCCGATGAAGTGTGAGTAGTTTACTTGGACCTTCGGTCCATAGTTAGTAGCTAGATGGCTTCTTCTCTCTTTTTGGATCTCAATACAATGTTCTCCCCCTCCCTAGTGGAGATCTATTCGATGTAATCTTCTTTTTGCGGTGTGTTTGTTGAGACCGATGAATTGTCGGTTTATGATCAAGATTATCTATGAACAATATTTGAATCTTCTTTGAATTATTTTATGTATGATTGGTTATCTTTGCAAGTCTCTTCGAATTATCAGTTTGGTTTGGCCTATTAGATTGATCTTTCTTGCAATGGAGAAGTGCTTAGCTTTGGGTTCAATCTTGCGGTGTCCTTTCCCGATGTGATGAGGGGCAGCAAAGGCACGTATTGTATTGTTTCCATCGAGGATAAATTGTTGGGGTTTTATCATATTGCATTAATTTTTCCCTGTACATCATGTCATCTTGCTTAAGGCGTTACTCTGTTTTCTTGAACTTAATACTCTAGATGCATGCTGGATAGCGGTCGATGAGTGGAGTAATAGTAGTAGATGCAGGCAGGAGTTATTTGCTTTGGTTGCGAGGAGTTATTTGCTTTGTGCAGGTACGAGGGACTCGCGCGTAGCCTCCTACTAGATTGATACCTTGGTTCTCAAAAAGTGAGGGAAATACTTATGCTAATTTTTTGCATCATCCTTTCCTCTTCAAGGAAATCCAACGCACTGCTCAAGAGGTAGCAATTGGCCACACAGGTGTATGCAAATTGAAGACCGTGGCCACACTATGACCCTCCAGGGTGTTGCTTCCAAGCGACAGTCGTGTGCCCTGCTATCTAGTGCTCATTTTGACAGTGTTCAGAAGAATTCAGCAGTGGCGTTTGTGGTTCAGTTGTGTTTCTCTGCTGATTCTGAACAAGAGGTCACAGTAGTGTTAGAGGAACTGCCTCCAGAGATAGTTCAGATCTTATTGGAATATGATGACCTATTCATGGAACCAACGGAATTACCACCAGTCCGTGAGTGCGACCATCAGATACCTTTGATGCAAGGGGCTCAACCTGTCAACATTAGACCATACAGGCACAAACCGGAGCTGAAAACTGAGATGGAGCGACAAGTAATGGAGCTATTGAAGGCCGGGATTATACAGAAAAGCAGCAGCCCGTTTTCATCTCCCACCATGTGCATCGACTACAGGCATCTTAACACAATGACCATTGTCAGTCGGTACACGGTCCCAATAATTGAGGCATGTGCATCGACTACAGGCGTCTTAACGCAATGACCATTGTCAATCGGTACCCGGTCCCAATAATTGAGGAAATTTTGGATGAACTGGTCGGTGCCAGATGGTTCTCTAAGCTTGACTTACGAGCTGGTTATCAACAGATTCGCCTCGCACCAGGTGAAGAACACAAAACAGCGTTTCAAATCCATTCAGGTCATTTTGAGTACAAAGTTGTTCTGTGTGAATTGGCTGGTGGTCCAGCAACTTTCTTGGGGGAGACGAATACAACACTACACCCGGTCCTGTGAGTCTGCGCTATGGTGTTCTTTGATGGCATCATTGTATTTAGCTCGTCCTTCGCGCAGCATCTGCAACATCTACGAGAGGTATTCGCACTTTTGAGGAGAGATCAGTGGTACATCAAGCGTTCTAAGTGTGAGTTGGCGTGGAAGGAACTGAACTATCTGGGCCACACTATTTCAGAGGAGGGGGTCTCTACTGACAACAGCAAAATTCAGCAAGTGGCAACATGGCATGTTCCCACATCTATGAAGGAATTCCGTGCATTCTTGGGGCTGGCATGATATTATAGGCGTTTTGTTCGTCATTTTGGTACCCTCGCTCGAGCTCTGACCCAGTTGTTGCGCAAGAATAATCCTTTTCAGTGGACTGCGGCTACGGGAGAGGCATTTGACGCACTGAAAACAGCATTGGTCACAGCCCCTACATTGGCGTTGCCTGATTTCACCAAGCCCTTCATCATTGAGACGGATGCTTGCGAGTACGGGGTGGGGCAGTTCTGCAACAGGAGGGGCATCCGATTGCTTATCTTAGCAAAGCTCTCGGACCCAGGACACGAGACCTGTCCACATCTGAGAAGGAGTACCTAGCTATGGTCCTTGCGGTGGATCAGTGGCGACCTTATCTGCAATTCTCAGAGTTTATCATCAAGACCGGCCAAAAAAATCTGGTGCATCTTGAAGAGCAATGACTGCCCACTCCGTGGCAACAAAAGGCTTTCACCAAGTTGTTGGGCCTCGAGTATAGAATCTGCTACCGTAAGGGGGCAAATACAACAGCAGACGCTCTCTCTAGGAGGCCACTTGTTACCACTCAGCACATTAATTCTATTTCGGCGTGTCAACCAGCATGGCTCCAAGCAGTGACGCAAGGATACGATCATGATGCCACGGCTCAACAGCTTATCACCCAATTGGCATTAGCACCAGTGGCTGGTGGAAAATTCACCTTTCAGCCAGGCGTGTTGCGTTTTAGAGGTAGAGTTTGGTTGGGCAACAATGTTACCATGCAGGGCCAGATCATGCGTGCCCTCCATGAATGTTCCGTGGGCGGCCACTCGGGATTTCCTGCCACATACAGTAGAATTAAGAAGCATTTTGCGTGGCCAGGCATGAAGCAGCACATCAAAACGCATGTCCAGGCTTGCCAGGTGTGTCAGCAAGCTAAACCCGATCGCTCTCCTTACCCAGGCCTCCTACAACCTCTCCCGGTGGCGAAAAGATGCTGGGATTTGATCTCTCTGGACTTCATTGAAGGAATGCCATCATCTGGCCGGGAAAATTGCATTTTGGTCATGGTCGATACATTCTCCAAGTGCGCACACTTCTTGGCAGTGACCCACCCGTATACGGCCCAGCAAATTGCTCAATTGTACATCGACCAAGTTTACAGATTACATGGCATGCCAGAAGCTTTGATTTAGGACAGGGATGCAGTTTTCACAAGCAAAGTTTGGAAGGGAATATTCAGGCTGCAAGGGGTTGAACTGAAGATGAGCTCGTCACACCATCCTCAAACGGACGGCCAAACCGAACGTGTTAATCAATGTTTGGAAACATACCTCCGTTGTTTTGTTCAGAGTGCACCAAGGAACTGGACCAAATGGTTAGCATTGGCAGAGTTTTGGTACAACTCAGCTTTTCATTCTACCCTGGGAAAAACTCCATTCATGGTGGTTTATGGACAAGAGCCACGCCAACTGGGTATCACTCCTGATCATGCTACACCAATTCCAGAACTCAATGTTTGGCTTGAAGAAAGGTAGCAAATGCAAGATGTTCTTCGCCAGCACTTGATGCGAGCGAAACAAATCATGAAAGACCAGGCTGACAAACGCCGCTCATGGCAGGAATTCCAAGTGGGATACCAAGCTTTTCTGAAATTGCAACCATACATTCAGACATTGTTGCTCGTCGCGCCAACCACAAGCTCAGCTTCAAATTCTTCGGGCCATTCCCAGTGATCAGGCGCATCAATGAAGTTACCTACGAGCTCCAGCTTCCCGCCAACTCATCTATATTTCCGGTGTTCCACGTCTCCCAACTAAGGCATGCTCTAACCCCTGGTGCCAATGCTTCTTCTCATCTACCTGTAGCCGCCGAGGTCCTTAACACTCCGTCCAAGCTGTTGGATCATCGTTGGTGCGGCGACGCTCGCAAGATGCATGAACAAGGCCTGGTGCATTGGCAAGACGAGAGGGCTACACGAGACACCTGGGAAGACATCGATGACCTCAAGCACCGCTTTCCGCAAGCTCCGACTTGGGGACAAGTCCGTTCTGAAGGAAGAGGGGGTGTTAGCAACCTAACAAGTGGAGCAGCAGCATCGCAAGGTCAGGAGGAGAGGAGTGTCCACCAGGCCAAGGATGGAGAGAAAGCCCGATCACAAGTTTACGAGCCCCCAGTGGGTTTCTTACATGTTCGGGCCCAAGGGGGTGTGAGTGACTATATGTAGAGAGGACGTAGTAGGTGAAAGGTATCCTGGTTGGGATCAGACGAACGGCGGCGGTTGCGTGTGTTTCTGTTCTTCCTCTGTAACCCTTCTTCCTCCTTGAGTTTGATCGCCATAGCCACTCTAACAATTCCCCACCAGATTTGTATAAGAGAGTAGTGGGTACCTAAACAGGTTGAGATTATGACTAGTGGACAATTCCCCACCAGATTTGTATGAGAGACTAGTGGGTACCTAAACAGGTTGAGATTATGACTAGTGGGTTCACCTATCAGTGACTCAACGGAAACAAAACAAAAATGAGGGGGGTTAAAAAATGCACCCGTGGGGATCGAACCCGGGTCTCCCGGGTGCGGGCGTGCATGGTCAACCACTGGGTTAGGTGCTGCAGGCTTGAAAGGATGGAGGCCTCACTCTTTTTGTCCTCAACCAGGCGTGGTCGAGCATGCTGATAGAGGAGGCAACAGAGACGACGATGACGGCTAGGAGCACATCAGCGACGGCGACGTAGGGGAGTATACGGCGGGCATGCGTGATGGGGGAAAGGACGCGCACGTGCAAGCGGAGTAGCAAGGGAACGTGCGCGTGCGGGCCCTCCCGAGGACGAGCTCATGCTCGCCTCGGTGGCTATGGCAGTGGCTAGGCGAGGCATGGGGATCGCGCGTGCGCGTGCAAGCTGGAGCGCTGAGGCAATTGTGGCAAGGCGGAGCAGGGAACGCACGGGCAAGCCGCGGCCACGACAGGAACTACCCAGAAAAATTACAACTTCGTCGGAGCACCGAGAGCACGGGAAAGATTGGATCGAAGCGGCGCCTGTGGTGATCTATTGACGACATGAAGGAGCAGGGAGGAAGTTAGGTATACCTCGTATACCTATGACAGGAATACGAGGCCGGGAACTCGACGGAGATGGCGCGAGGCATCTCTGAATGTCGGGGGTTGAGTGCGACATATGCCAAAGGATGGCTTATCATGGAGGGGGCGAGTAGAACGTCGCCGGTGCCTGGAAACGGGATGAGGCGAAGACATGCACGCCGCGAATCTTACCCAGCTTGAGGGCTCTCCGAGGAGATAACACCCCATCGCTGCTCTGCGGGGTCTCCGCATGATCACTATGGCAAAGTGGGTACAAGGGGCTCCTTGAGCTGTTCGGGGTGAGGAAGGAGAAGGGCACGGCTTGCTCTTCTCTCCCTCTATGTGTGTGTCTGAAACTACTAGCTTCCAACCCTTTGCATGGGTGCCCCGGGGGGTTTATATAGGCCTACCCAGAACCTGGCATAATCCGGCTGGGTGTGGGTCCAAGCCGTCAGTCTCTAAGTCGCCGTCTTCTCCTTGACTCACAGGGCCCGCCGACTAGTGGGCCCAGCTGACCCAAGACGGGCCGACAGCCCTTGTCACTTGTGGTAGTCTTGCCGGCTGCAGATTACTGTAGCCGTGCTTCTAATGACGCGAGCTTGGTCATGGGTGAAAGGATCGATATGGTTGACTAGAGGGGGGGTGAATAGGCAACTAACAATTTTTAAGCTTTTCTTTACCAATTTAAACTTTGCAATAATAAAGGTTGTCTAGATGTGCAACTAGGTGGACAACCTATATGATGCAACAACACAAGCACACGAGCAAGCAAGGATAGGAACACAAATAAGCTTGCACAAGTAAAGGGATAAGGTAACCAAGAGTGGAGCCGGTGGAGACGAGGATGTGTTACGAAGTTCCTTCCTTTGAGGAAATGCGTCTCCATTAGAGCGGTGTGGAGGCACAATGCTCCCCAAGAAGCCACTAGGGCCACCGTAATCTCCTCACGCCCTCGACAATGCAAGAGCCGTGAGTCCACTATTGGTGCCCTTGAAGGCGGCGACCGAACCTTTACAAACAAGGTTGGGGCAATCTCCACAACTTAATTGGAGGCTCCCAACAACACCACAAGCTTCACCACAACGGAATATGGCTCCACGGTGACCTCAACCGTCTAGGATGCTCAAACATCCAAGAGTAACAAGATCCGCAAGGGATAAGTGGGGGGAATCAAATATCTTGTGGTGGAAGTGTAGATCGGGCCCTTGTCACCCAATCCCAAGCAAATCAACAAGTTTGATTGGCTAGGAGAGAAGATCGGGCCAAAATGGAGCTTGGAGCAACAATGGAGCTTAGAGAGAGAAGAGGTGGTCAACTAGAGGTTGAAGAAGCCCCTTATATAGTCGTGGAAAAAATCCAACCGTTATCCACTTAGTCAGCCCCATGACGCGTGGTACTACCGCTCGGTAGCGGTACTACCCTTGAGCCGCGGTACTACCGTGGAGGACCACGGTACTACTGGCAGCATCACAGCCGGGACTAGCTCGACTAAGGGCAGTACTACGCTATGCGGTACTACCGCTCCCCCTTGCGGTACTACCGCAAGGCAGGGGAGTCACGACCTGAGAAGGGCGCGGATGAAATAAATTACATCCGTGCCAACTTCCGCTGAAACTGCGGTAGTGCGAAAATCCGACGCGGTACTACCGCTCCTTAGGAGCGGTACTACCGTAGCGCGTGCCTACTACCGTGAATCAACGGTACTCGGTAGGAGGGCCACGGTACTACGGCTCACAGGGAGCAGTACTACCGTGGGCCCCCGCGGTACTACCGCGCTGGACGAGCGGTACTACCGTGGTGGGCGCGGATGTAAAAATTTACATCCGCCCCTACCGCACCGAGCGGCACTAGGCACAGGAGTCAGCGGTACTACCGCTCTGAGGAGCGGTACTGCCGTCGCACCTCAGCGGTACTATCGCGTGTACCTGCGGTACTACCGCAAATCTGATGGCAATTGTCGATTTCCGCACAACCAAGATAACGAAGGGAAGCTCCAAAGTGCGAGGAAAGGAGGGACAAGTGTGCGTGTTGATTCCGCCCTAACCTTTCCGGCGGACCCCTCTTAATAGTACGGCTCTCCTACGACTCAAATCCACCAAAAAGAAACGTAGGACGACGCCGTCTTCAATAGTCTCCGAGGGGCACCGAATCGTCTCGAGCCTAGAGATGAACCATCTGAAGAACTCAAAGCATACGATTAGTCCGCAAAAGTATCGTCATCAATCACCAAAACACTTACGGGATAAATATGCCCTTACAATCTCCCCCTTTTTGGTGGATTGATGACAATACGGGATTTGCACAAAGATACAATAATATATAGCAAAAGCAAACCCCTCCTCTCCAAAATATAGACGGGCTCCCCTAGATGTGTGCACTCAGGATGAATGCTTTGGACTGCATAGCACACGAACTTGGATCACCACTCCCCTATATTTTAGAGACAAAGGTCAGAAGAATAACATCTAAGCAACATATAGCACGATATAACATAAGCTTGCTAAGATAGATAGAGTGCATATGTCTTACACCATAAGAAGGAAAAGCAACTAAAGCGAGGTTCAAACGATTCAAACGAGGTTCAACCGAAAGCATAATAAACACACCAAACACGAACACAAGACTACGCAAATCCCTCGCTCTCTCCCCTTTGGCATCGAGGCGCCAAAAGGCAGAGGACACCTACACACAAGCGGTGGCTCAAGTAGAAGGGAACTCGTCCCAACCCTCTCCGTCGAGACTCCTCTGCGGCAGGGATGGACTCCTCGGCGTCATCCTCGAGAATCAGTCCACTTGTAGCCTTGCTTCGCCATCCACTCGGCCTCACGGAGTGATGTGCTCCTCAGACCATGGACACATCCTCACCATAGAGCTTCAAGATCTTCATGTCCCGTGACGACTCTCCTTGGATGCCACATGAGTCCTGTACTGCCCCTTGGCTTGCATGCAGAAAAGAGTCTTCATCTTGTCCTTCCGCTTCGTGGCCCAAGAAGGCATAGAGGAGCTCTGGGAAGGCCTAGCAGCATGGCCCTCATCAACATTCTTGGCGCTTGACATCCTCCTCTCCAACAGCAGCCACAGCAGCAGACGCCTCGGACGAGTAGTAGTGTTGGCCAGTTGGGTTTGACACGCAGACAGATGGGGTCATGGCGAATCCAGTCGAGGGCAAGGAACTCTTCACCAGGGGAACATCTTGTCCCAAGTCCTCGAGATCAACAGAAACAGATACAGACCGTATATAGGCACCTTGCGGTTGAACACGACAAATCGAAGCTCACACCACATGATGTGTGAGATATCAAGTGGCTGAGTCTGAGACACACGAGCCTCCTCGCAGATGAGCATCATATCCACCATATAGGCATGAACCTTGTCCTTGTCACCAATGCGGGGAACAAGGAGTTGCGGAAGATGCGGTACATGATATCCAAAAAGAGTTGAGCACCAAACTATCTTGCCACTTGGAAGTGTCTTCTCAACATAGAACGGTGCAAGCTTTGTCCTTGTTGGCAGAGTCGGGGTTGGCATGGGGACCGAACACCCACGGGGAGTCAAGCCCGTCATCGAGGAACTTGGAGCAGATCCATGAACTCCTTCCGGTAGCGATCGACTTACGGCCATTTGTCATCCAGGTCATCCTCCTTTCCTCATTGGGGTGAAAGTAGACGAAGCAAATAAGCGACCAATGAGCTCGGGATCATAGTCAAGGTGAAAAGAGATTATATGCTCAATGCCAAACTGCTCCACCAAGTCCAGAGCCTCTCCAAAGTAGGCACGGAACTTCTCCTTCCTCAAGTGATGCATGTCAATCCAGTTCACATCCACATAGGTATTTTGCTTGTTCTTAATGACGTCCAGATAGACGTTGGTTTGATGCTTGTTCCAGAACAGCTCACAGCCCCTGACTGAGGAACGAGAGGTCACGTACGGATCCATGTTCCTGAGGCGGACGTAGTCAGAATGGGGCATCTCATCCATGCTCTTGGCGGGCTCCTTGAACTTGGTGGCAGTTGTCTTGACATGGCGCTTGGGGGCAGAAGAGGAGCCCTCTGGTGCGTCACCGGGGTTGCGCAGATGCTTGGAGCCAGTGTCACGACTGGGATTGGACCGGCGAGTGCCACCACCTGAACCACACACGCAAAGCACCAAAAACGCAAGAAGATCAATGCAAAGGCCACGAAAAAGCACAAGAAACACATAGGAGACATATGAGAAAGTTGGCATGCGATAGGTGTGAGGCACGGTAGGACTGCCACTGCCTGCGGTACTAAAGCAGTAGTACTGCTCCAAACGCGGTAGTACCGTGCGGGGTCACGGTAGTACCGTGGTTGGAGCGAAGTAGAGCTGTAGTGCCGCGACAGCGCGGTATGATACCGCACCCGAGGCGGTAGTACCGTGCATGCGGTAGTACCGCGCCATAGGGGCGGTAGTACCGCGTCGCAGCGGATCCAACTATCGATTTGAATTTGAAAAGAACCGCGAAACAACAGCGGTGCTACAGTGATCAGATCTAGCGCATGACAGCAATACACATATAAATCCTATGCAATACTACACTCCTTCATCCTATTCTTGCAGAGATTAGGTCTATCAATCTCAAGAACACACAAGCCTCCCCAAAACCTAGAAACGCCAAACACCAACAACCAGGAGAGGGAATTGGGGAAAAACCTGGGTCCATAGCAAGAGCACGCGGTGGGGAACGATCCCTCCTGTAGGAATCACTGGGAGGGCAGCGGTGAAGGAGATCCGTGAGAGGCAGCGGCTCCGTTCTTGAGCAAGGGAGAGAAGGAGGCGATGTGGGGAGAAGGCAGCGAATGGGTATGGGGAGTTAGAACTCCCCCTGCCCGTCCTTAACCCCACGCCCGCGAACCATCACGGTAGTACCGCGTATCATCGCGGTAGTACCGCTCGGGCGGAAGTTCCGCATCAAGCGGTAATCTTGCTCAACCGGGCGGCGATAAAAATTACTGCCGTGAGGTTGCGGTAATACCGATGCTCCATAGCGGTAGTACTGGCAGGCTGCGGTAGTACAGCTGGTATGATAGTACCGTGAAACTCAAGTTACCGCATGTTTCAAAAATGAAAAAGGGCCTTTGCAATGAAAAAAAATTCACACAGAAGAAACCACAAACTCAACCACAAACCAAAGGCAAAAGACAACAAGAAACCACCAAACGACAAGGCCTCTCAAGGAGAGAGGGCGGTGGCCGAAGCCACCTATGTTTGAGTAGGATGGTATGGCACCGCGAAGAATTATCCTTGGGCCCATGACCAAAACTCGTCTTTGGAACACAAGTAGCATCAAAAATGGCTAATGTGAAAGAGGTGATCGATTTATGCATAATGGGGGGAGGGAGAGTTCATTGAGGGAACAGTACTCCCCCTATGTCCATGCCTACACCTAAACTAGACAGCAAGTTGAGTGTGGTGGGGAGTGCACGGGCTCAAGTCACATTGCTCAAATCAATGATATTTAGCTCATGCCTTAACTCATGAAATCTTGCTTCATCTAAGGGCTTCGTGAATATATCTGCAAGGTTATCCTGAGTGTTGACATACTTGAGCTCGATCTCTCCTCGCCTAATGTGATCCCGGATGAAGTGATACCGAATCTCGATGTGCTTCGTCTTGAAGTGTTGCACCGGGTTGAGAGAAATTTTGATGTCACTTTCATTATCACACCAAAGAGGCACTTTGTCACAAATGACACCGTACTCCTTTAAAGTTTGCCTCATCCATAGGAGTTGAGCACAACAACTACCGGCCGCCACATATTCCGCTTGATTGGGCCGAGAGAGACACACAACTTTGCTTCTTGGAAGACCAACTTACCAAGGAGCAACCAAGAAATTGGCACCCTCAGGAAGTGGACTTCCTATCCACTTTGTCTCCATGTAATCGAAATCCGTAAATCCTTCAAGCTTGAAGTTTGCTCCTCTTGGGTACCATAAGCCAAAGTTTGGGGTATGAGCCAAATATCGAAAGATTAAACGCTTGACCGCCACATAATGACTTTCCTTCGGTGCGGCTTGAAACCGTGCACACATTCCCACACTCAACATGATATCCGGTCTAGATGCACAAAGGTAAAGCAAGGATCCAATCATGGAGCGATATACCTTTTGATCCACCGCTTTACCATTGGGATCAATGTCAAGTTGGCACTTGGTGGGCATTGGTGTAGTAGCCGGCTTGACATCACTTAGCTTGAATCTTTTGAGCATGTCTTGAGTGTATTTGGCTTGGTTGATGAAGGTTCCTTCTCTTCTTTGTTTGATATCGAAACCAAGGAAGAACTTCAACTCTCCCATCGAAGACATCTTGAACTTGGAGGTCATGAGAGCAGCAAATTCCTCATTGAAAGCTTTGTTAGGAGAACCAAAGATAATATCATCAACATATAGTTGGCATACAAACAACTCCCCATTGACCTTCTTAGTAAAAAGAGTGGGATCGATTTGCCCCACTTCAAAACCACAATCTTGTAACAACTCGGTAAGGTGGTCATACCATGCACGTGGGGCTTGTTTAAGTCCATAGAGTGCCTTATCGAGTTGATACACATGATCCGGGAAGTAGGGGTCCTCGAACCCGGGGGGTTGCTTGACATAGACCAACTCATTAATGGGACCATTAAGAAAAGCACTTTTACATCCATTTGTTGCAACTTAAAGTTGTGATGGGAAGCATAAGCAATCAACAAGCGAATGGATTCAAGGCGAACAACGGGAGCAAAGGTTTCACCGTAGTCGATACCCTCGACTTGGGAGTAGCCTTGTGCTACCAATCTTGCCTTGTTGCGAATGATGTTCCCATGAGCATCTTGCTTGTTCTTGAAAATCCACTTGGTTCCAATGACGTTGTGGTTCTCCGATGGCCTTGGCACCAATCTCCACACCTTGTTGTACTCAAAGTTGTTGAGTTCTTCATGCATGGCATTGAGCCAATCCGAGTCTTCGAGCGCCTCATAGACCTTTTAAGGTTCAACACAAGAGACAAACACGTGATGTTCACAATAGTTTGCCAATTGTCTCTGAGTGCTTACCCTTTTCTTAGGCTTCCAACCACATTCTCCATGAGATGGCCTTTGGTAGTGAGTTTGGAAGCAATCTTGGGCACGACGCTCTAAATCCTCCTCGGAGGTGAGATGAGGAGGTCACTTGATCATCTTGAGCGCCGTCTTGAGCATGACCTTCATCTTGAGCATGCTCTGGGAGAGAACTTGACCTTGGGCATCATTTAAGGTGATATCATCATCTTGAGCACGATCTTGCCCTTGGTCTTGTTCTTGAGGTTGAGGGCCTTCACTTTCTTCTTCGGAAGCGTGTGGGCCTTGGGTTGGTGATGGCTCCACTTGAGTGGAGCGTTGTCCTTCTCCTTCGGCCACAAGGGGTTCCTCAATGGGTAGTATAAAGCCAACTCCCATTCTTCTTATGGCTTGGGGAGGAATTTCATCACCTACATCACAAGTGCCACTTTGCTCCACTTGGGAGCCGTTATTCTCATCAAACTCCACGTTACACGTCTCCTCAATAAGTCCCGTGGATTTATTGAGGACACGGTAAGCATGAGAGTTTGTAGAATAACCAACAAATATGCCCTCATGAGCTCTAGATTCAAATTTAGACAAACGAACACCTTTCTTGAGAATGAAACACTTACACGAACACGGAAGTACTTGAGGTTGGACTTGTTGCTGGTGAGTATCTCATAAGGAATCTTGTTCAAGCCTTTGCGGAGATAGAGCCGATTGGATGCATGACAAGCGGTGTTGATGGCTTCGGCCCAAAAGTTGTATGGAGACTTGAACTCCGCCATCATAGTCCTTGCCGCATCCATCAACGTCCGGTTCTTTCTCTCCGCCACACCATTTTGTTGAGGGGTATATGGTGCAGAATATTGATGCTTGATTCCCTCATCACTAAAAACTCATCCAAGGTGTAGTTCTTGAACTCGGTGCCGTTGTCACTTCTTATAGTCAAGATCTTTGCATTATGTTGACGTTGAGCTTCATTTGCAAAGTCAATGACGGTTTGTTGGGTCTCACTCTTCCTCTTGAAGAAATATACCCAAGTGTATCTCGAATAGTCATCCACGATCACCAAGCAATACTTTCTTCCTCCAAGACTATCAAATGATGGTGGCCCAAAGAGATCCATGTGAAGGAGCTCCAAGGGTCTCTTTGAGTATATGATAGTCGTGGGAGGGTGAGCCTTCTCATGAAGCTTTCCTTCAATACAAGCACGCAAGCACGGTCTTTGGCAAAACTAACATTTGTTAGTCCACGGACATGGTCCCCCTTGAGAAGACTTTGCAAAGATCTCATATTGACATGGGCTAAACGGCGATGCCAAAGCCATCCCACGTCAACTTTAGCCATTAGGCATGTCGCGGTCTTAGTGGGTCGCTCGAAAAGTTAATCACATAGAGACCGTTTCGACATGCCCAACAAAGGCTACTTTAAGAGTCTTGCTCCACAAGAGGGCCACAGTATCAATGTCAAAGAAAGTAGCAAAACCCATGACTGCAAGTTGACGAGCGGAAAGCAAATTGTATGCAAGGGACTCAACAAGCATGACTTTCTCGATCGTAAGATCATGAGAAATGACAACCTTGCCGAGACCCAATACCTTAGAATGTGATGCATCACCCCACTCGACATCGGTGGGCATAGATGGAATCTCTTGCACGTCCACCACCATGTCCTTGCTCCGGTCATATGATTTGTTGCTCCACTATCGAGCAACCATGATCCCCAGGAAGCAAACCCTACAAGAGATCAATGCTTGGTTTTAGGTACCCATTTGGTAATGGGTCCTTTGATGTTAGTAACGAGGGTCTTAGGAACCCAAATAGACCATTCAATGTACTCATAAGAAGAACCAACAAATTTAGCATAAACATGCCCATCACTAGCACGGCACAACACATAAGAGGGGTTAAAGTCGCCGGCTATGTTCATGGGGATGACGTTGTCCTTCTTGACATTGCCACCCTTTACATGGTTCTTCTTCTTCTTGGAAGCACCCTCTCCCTCCCTCACAAAAGTTTGCTTGAGAGGGGGAGGTTGCTTGGTCTTGTCATTCTTCTTCTTGCTCTTGGGCTTGGGCGCGAATCCAATCCCCTCCTTGGCCACAACTTCCTTTTGATTACTCAAAAGGTCGTTAAGGTTCTTCTCACCTTGAATGCATGTGACAAGGCCCTTTTCAAGTTGCTCCTTCAACTTAGCATTCTCCTCAACAAGATGCACATGCTCACAACAAGGGTTAGTAGCATTTGCATTATCAATCAATATCATATGAGGAAAGGTGGCTTTCTCCTTGGTTAGCTTCACTTGGAGTTGATCATGAGACTCTTTGATACTAGCATGAGCACCCTTCAAGACTTTGTGAGCCTTGTCGAGAGTGTCAAAGTCCTCGTTGAGTCTAGCAAGATCAACTCCAAGCTTTGCCTTCTCGGAACTAAGCACACGAGACACAACAAGAGCATGATCAAGGTCTTTCTTTAATTTAGCGTGATCATCGTTGTGTGACTCCTCAAGAGCCAAACGAAGACCACGCTCTTCCTCAAGAGCATTGGAAAGATCTGAAACCTCATCGGCATAGTCACGACTATGCCCTTCCATCTTAGAAATGGTTTCTTCATGAGTCTCGATCATGACATTGGCTTCACCAAGTTGTTCCAAGAGAGCAACGAAGTGCTTCTTGGATTTCCCTTTGAGTTTACTCATAAAGATCTCAAATTCATTTTCCTCTACATTAGTCCCCTCATGTTCATCAATGCAATCCGTCAAAGAAGAATGATTGATGATGGTAGTTTTGATGTTGGGGGTTACCTTGTTGGTGGCTTTACCCATGAGGCACTTGGCAGTGATGCTTTCATTGGGTGAACCGAAGAGAGACACCCGAGGAGTCATTGCAATGGCCACGGAGGTCATGGCAACCGATTCACCATCCTCATCATCATCATCATCCTCATTGTACTCTTCTTGAACCACCAAGGCTTTGTGAGGAGTCTTCTTTGGGAAGTTGCTCTTGTTGGGAAAAGACTTGGCCTTGTCCTTACGGATGAGCTTGCAACCATTGTCTTCCCTCTTCTCATATGGACACTCCGCAACAAAGTGACTCACATTTCCACAATTGAAACACGTCCTCACTCGTTGCTTGCCCTTAGAGCCACTTGAATTGCTCTTGTTGAAGTTGGGCCTTGAGTTCTTCTTGCTCCAAAATTGTCTTGAAGCAAGGGCCATGTGTTCATGATAATCATACTTAGTATCTTCGAGGTTGCTCTCTTCTTCTTCCTCCTCTCCATCTTCTTCGACACAAATCTTGGCCTTCAAAGCGAGGTTGGGCTTCTTTGCTCTTTGAGAGCGAAGCACCGCATTGTCGGCGGTCTTGTCCAATATGCTCATAGCCACAAACTCATCCAACACATCACTTGAGGACAAGGTGTGGAAGTCCGGTCGTTGACGGATGACGGAGGACATGGCTTTGTGGTAGGGCATCATTGCCTTGAGAAATTTGGCGCTTGATCCGGTTGTCATCTGTGTCCTTACTTCCATGATCCCGGAGGAGACGGCAAGCTTGGTTACTCTCCGATAGAGCTCACGAGGTTCTTCTTCTTCCTTCATTGCAAACTCATTGGCTTCATCTTGGACCACTTCATAATTGGAGCGTTGAATGCTTGCGCTTCCTCGATACATGGAAACCACCTTGAGCCAAGCATCTTTGGCACGGGTGTAAGGCGGAGATGAGGGAGGTCTTCAGGAAGGATTGCTTCTTGGATGATGAAGAGAGCATTCTCATTGAATTGATGGTCCACGACCTCTCTCGGAGAAAAGTTGCTCGGATCATGCGGGTAGAAACCTTCTTCAATGATTCTCCAAAGGTTAGTGTTCACATGATTTAAATGACGCTTAAAACGATAAACCCAAGAATCAAAATCCTCCTTTTTATCAATCTTAGGTGGTGGACGGCATGATTCAAATGAGTGGAAGGAATCGGTCCACCATAAGCGGAGGTTGCACATGGGCGAAGATGCGGTGCCATTCTTACCACTAGACGAGGGGCTTTCTCACTAGTAGCTTCCCCTTATCGGAGTTAGCATCCGCTCCGTGTTGGCGGGATCACCCACTTTCATGGGTGCGGTGGAAAGTTTAAGCCCTTCTAGGAATTCCTTAAACATGTCCTTGACCTCGCTTTCGTCATGGAGTTTTTCAATGTGTCCAACGCCACATTGAATTCCTCACGAGAGATCGAGGTACTCCCATCTCCGTAGATGATGTTGGATTACCGGAGTGCTCACCCACATCATCTACGACGTCAACTCATACTCTCTGAGACGGTAAAGTCCTTAAAAGAGACGAGGCTTTGATACCAATTGACGGGATCGATATGGTTGACTAGAGGGGGGTGAATAGGCAACTAACAATTTTTAAGCTTTTCTTTACCAATTTAAACTTTGCAATAATAAAGGTTGTCTAGATGTGCAACTAGGTGGACAACCTATATGATGCAACAACACAAGCACACGAGCAAGCAAGGATAGGAACACAAATAAGCTTGCACAAGTAAAGGGATAAGGTAACCAAGAGTGGAGCCGGTGGAGACGAGGATGTGTTACCGAAGTTCCTTCCTTTTGAGGGGAAGTACGTCTCCGTTAGAGCGGTGTGGAGGCACAATGCTCCCCAAGAAGCCACTAGGGCCACCAGTAATCTCCTCACGCCTCGCACAATGCAAGAGTCGTGATTCCACTATTGGTGCCCTTGAAGGCGGCGACCAAACCTTTACAAACAAGGTTGGGGCAATCTCCACAACTTAATTGGAGGCTCCCAACAACACCACGAAGCTTCACCACAATGGAATATGGCTCCACGGTGACCTCAACCGTCTAGGATGCTCAAACACCCAGGAGGAACAAGATCCGCAAGGGATAAGTGGGGGGAATCAAATATCTTGTGGTGGAAGTGTAGATCGGGCCCTTGTCACCCAATCCCAAGCAAATCAACAAGTTTGATTGGCTAGGGAGAGAGATCGGGCCAAAATGGAGCTTGGAGCAACAATGGAGCTTAGAGAGAGAAGAGGTGGTCAACTAGAGGTTGAAGAAGCCCCTTATATAGTAGTGGGAAAAATCCAACCGTTATCCACTTAGTCAGCCCGCGACGTGTGGTACTACCGCTCCAGGGGCGCGGTACTACCGCGAGGCCGCACGGTACTACCGTGGAGGACCACGGTACTACTGGCAGCATCACAGGCCGGACTAGTCGACTAAGGGCAGTACTACCGCTTGCGCGGTACTACCGCTCCCCATTGCGGTACTACCGCAAGGCAGGGGAGTCACGACCTGAGAAGGGCGCGGATGAAATAAATTACATCCGTGCCAACTTCCGCTGAAATTGCGGTAGTGCGAAAATCCGACGCGGTACTATCGCTCCTTAGGAGCGGTACTACCGTAGCGCGTGCCTACTACCGTGAATCAACGGTACTCGGTAGGAGGGCCACGGTACTACGGCTCACAGGGAGTAGTACTACCGTGCGCCCCCGCGGTACTACCGCGCTGGACAAGCGGTACTACCATGGTGGGCGCGGATGTAAAAAATTACATCCGCCCCTACTACCGCACCAGAGCGGCACTAGGCCTGGGAGCCGCGGTACTACCGCTCCTGAGGAGCGGTACTACCGTCGCACCCCGCGGTACTATCAGCGTGTACTGCGGTACTACCGCAAGTATGATGGCAATTGTCGATTTCCGCACAACCAAGATAACGAAGGGAAGCTCCAAAGTGCAGGGAAAGGAGGGACAAGTGTACGTGTTGATTCCGCCCTAACATTTCCGACACGGACCCCCTCTTAATAGTACGGCTCTCCTACGACTCAAATCCACCAAAAAGAAACGTAGGACGACGATGTCTTCAATAGTCTCCGAGGGGCACCGAATCGTCTCGAGCCTAGAGATGAACCATCTGAAGAACTCAAAGCATACGATTAGTCCGCAAAAGTATCTTCATCAATCACCAAAACACTTACGGGATAAATATGCCCTTACAATGGGGTTATGGCAACAGTGCCGCCGCCTGGCGGGCGATCACTGTCGCCATTCCCTGTCTTGTCCGGTTAATGGCGCATGGATCCCGCGGGAGGGGCCGGCCGACTTCCGGAGGCCGACTCCATCGGGTCCATCTTTGGGGTGCTCTCGCCGTCTTCGGTACTCCCGCCGACAGGCGGGTCCCGCCATCTTCGGGTCGTACAGACAGGCCATCGTGGGTACAGGAATCTGCCCACGGCGCTGATGTCAGGGCCGGCATGCCAACAGTGCTGCGACGGACGGAGATCTCCGTCGATACGGCGCTCTGTAGCCATACCTGCCCTTTATGGACTTGGCGGGGATGGGCCACGAGGCGGCTTTACCCCATAGTCGCCCAGGCGTGAGGTGGTGGAGGTCGCGGGCCGACTCCCCGTAGCCGGCCTCGCTGGAGGTCGCTGGCTTGGAGTCGGCTTGCCCTGAAGTTGCCGTCTTAAAGTCGGCTTGTCTTAAGGCCACCTGGGACTCGGCCCGGAGGGGTAGTCGGCGACTTCTTGCCGACTCTCAAGGCGGCTCTTTGTCTTGGGGTCTTGAGGCGCGATCTGCCCGATGTTTTGAAAGTTTCAGGGGCTCGGGTCTGCCTACCCGTAGTCCATTACTCCGACAGTAGTCCCCGAAGCTGGGGAGGCGCCGAGGGCAGCCCGTCGAGGAGCCTCGACAGCTTCATCCCTTCGTCGGAAGAATCTGGACTCGGCCCGCCGTCTCCATCTGGAGTCGGCCTTGCAGGGGGCCGTCTTGCTCTTCAAAGGTTTCGAAGGTCGCAGCGGGATCCGGGCGGCGTGCCTGATAAGCTTCCCGGCAGCCACCGCCAAGGCCCGCCACGCGACGCCACGCTGGCAGGCTGGCCACCACCACGCATGATGACAAGACAGGCCCGTCGGCGGGGCCCGCCACTACCTTGCCCGGCGCAGCAGATCCGCTGCGGCGGGCGGCGAAAGAGCTTCACGCCTGCTATCAGGCGCGATAACGTCGTGGGTTAAATCGTGGGGGCGTGGGGACGTGGGCGTAGTTAATCCCACGCCCGCCCCCTCGGCTTCGTAGCCTAGGCGCCTATAAGTAGGCGGGGGGAGGGAGGGGGCGGCGACGCACACGCACTCTCTCATCCTCGCTCCCTGCCTCGTCTTCTTCCTCGCTCCACCGCGCCGAGCCTCGTTTCTTCCTCGCCGCGGAGATGAGCTCTTCATCCGCCGCCGCGCCTCCCACCGCGCGCTCCGGCGTGTGGGACGGCTCCATTATTGACGACGACATAATCGAGATCCTTCGCCGACGCGCCGCATCCCGGCAGCCACCTTGTGCGGGCCGCGCCCCGCCGAGGGCGAAAATCACGCTGGCGCCCGGAGGAGGCGGCGGGTGGTCTTCCGCTCGCACCTCATGCGCTGGCTGGGCTGCCGGCGAGCGGCTTCTTCCGCGCATTCTTGGAGTTCTTGGGCTCCACCGCGCAGCTCACCCCCAACACGGTGGTCTTGTTGGCCTTTCGCATCCTTATCACGAAGGTTTTCTCGAGTTCTCCCCACCATCGAGCTGGGGAATTCTTCAAGCGGCTTCGGGACCCACATCGCTCGCGTGCGGCTCTGTCGCGGCGCGTTCATTGCCAAGAGGAGGCCTGTCTTGGGAGAACCCTTTCCTGCCATCCCCTCATCAAGTCGGTGAAGATGTGGCAGCGCCGTGCTTCTACATCAAGAACGTCGCCCCGACGGCGATTGGGTCAACTTGCCGCCCCACGTGGGCGGCGAATCATGGGCCGACCCACCACCTGGTCCTCTGAGGCCGGGACGACCCTCGCAGGCACTGCCGCCGCCGTCATGGCTCCAGCGTAATGTATGATTGGAGGGCCTGACTAGGGCAGACTTCTTGCCGTCTTCGTGGCGCGCCGAGTTCTCCCTCTTGAGGGCCGACCTCATCGATCTCGCCGGATGAGCGGCCGCCGACCTACCGGCTGTGCTCCAAGGACATGCCCCACGCGGAGGTGGTGGACACGGTGAACTTCTTGGCGACTGCGACCTTACGGAGGAGTGGCATTTTGGCAAGGAGCCATACTGTGGCCAATCCCTCGCCGATGGTAAGTTGTTTCTTGCTTCTCTGTTTCCTTCCTTAGCGGATCTGGCTCTTACTTTCCTTGGTCTTTTCTCGACTCAGAATCCTCTCATACCGCCCTCGGCCCGGCGCCCGTGAGGCCGGCTCGCCCAAATCCCCGGCCAAGGCGGAGGCAGCAGCGACCCGACTTGGGCGTGGCGGCGATGGAGGCCGACGCCGAAGGAGGGGGAGGGGCCGACGACCTCAGGCCCTCAGCCACTTTTGCAGACTGGCCTGATGATGAAGTCGCCCCCGCCGCCAGCAGAGAGCCGGCCATCCAGGCGCGAGCTCCTCCGCCGCCTTTGGGCCGAGGCGGCGCCAAGAAGCGCTGGCCGGGCCGAGTCACCAGCGTGCCAAGAAATTCAGGGAGCGGCCGCATGACTCATCGCGAAGAAGCGGTCGAAGGCTAACCGCTTCCGCAAGGAGGTGAAGAAACCACCGCTGGTCTCCGCGTAAGTATCTTTTTTTTTATTCTGCCTTGTTTTCTTGATCCATCTTGCCCGAGTCTTCTCATGTCCTTTTTTCTCATCAGGGACCCCTCACTTTGGAGATGGTCGCCGCCGCCTCCGTCATGGGGTCGGCGGAGACGTCCGCCAGCAGTCGGCGGGTTGACCCTGCGGCCGCCCTCCGGGAGGCAACAGAGCGGAATGCGCAGGAGAAGTGCGACGAGGAGGCGGCCGCCCGTCGAGAGAAGGCGGCAGCCGAGAAGGCGGTCGAAGCCGCTGCTGCAGCAAGAAGGCAAGCCGAGGAGGCCGCGCGCCTTCAGTCGGCGCTGCTCGTCACTCCGCTGAGCTCAGCGCCACCACCGCCGGAGTTCACGGGGCAGTCGGAGGGAGTCGGTGGTGAGGTCCCCGTCGCAGGAAGGGAAGGCGGCGAGGTCTCTTCACCGGGCGCGGCCGCGGCACCTCCGCCGGCTCCGCCGCAGTCTGAGGTCGCGCAAGGCAAACAGCCAGCGGACCCACCTATGCCGCCGACCGACGACGAGGCCGTGGCGCAGCTGCTTCTTCAAGTCGCCTCGCCCGGTATGGCGCCGTCTTGAGAAGGCGGACTCGGCGCGCCCCTTGAGAGACGGCGCCGCCTTCGGCCATATCCCGATGCTGAGGCGACAAGCGCCGCGCCCGTTGGGTGGGTGCGAGGAGGCGGCACGGGCCTGCTGAACACGGCGCTCCTGGACGTCCAAGCGAAGCTGCGGGCTGAAGGCGCCACCCTCCAGAACCTTTCCAAGGCGCACCTGGCGTCGCGATCCGCCGTGCGGGTATCTTTCATTTTCGAATTTTCTCTTGATCTTCTCTGTAGAGCGGCGTCAGCCTGCTGGTGTAATCCCGAGTTTGGTCGGCTGCTGAGCAGTGACACGGAACTTTATTTGCTTACTTCCAAGTTTTTTATCTGTGTTTGGAATCCTTGTTACAGGAATATCACAACTTCCGCGCTACCGCCTTCAACCGCGACGTTGAAGAACTGAACAAGTGGGCTGCTGACCTGGCGAGGAGCCGAGGTGAGTTTCCTTCTTGCGAAGGCGCTGGCGCACCATGGCTGTAGTCCCGAGATTCGGCCGCTGCCTTGATCGGGCCGGATCTTCTGGCGACCTTCCTAGCGACGACTTCGTCCTTCTTCTTTTTATTCTTGAGAATCCAACGCCCGCTCTGCGAAGGCAGCTGGTACTGGCCGAGACCGCCTTGCGCGCCAAAGAGGAGGAGTGCGGCAAGCTTCGCCGCAGAAAGCACGACCTGCTTGGCTCACATGGCGGAAGAGGGAGCTGCTCAAAGCGGCTGGTGAGGCGGAGAAGAAAGAGACCGCCCTCTGGCCGAATTTGAGAGCGGCGCTCACTTTGGACCGACAGAGAGCCGCAGCTGACCTCCGGCTTCCATGAAATCGATGATATCGTCGATGGTAAGTTTGCTTTTACTTTCTCTTTTGGGTTGCCAACTATGGGTTAAGCCGGCTCCTGTTTTTTCTAACTTGCTTTTTCTTCTTCTTGGCAGACTTCTTCCCTGGTCATACGCAGGCGACCAATCGAGCCATCGAGGCCCGGCGCAAAGGCGCGGAGGGCGAGTGGCGCTAAGATCGCAGCTAACGCCCCGGACCCTTGGACGAGCAGCTCTCGAGCATTGAGGCTCGTCTGCGGGCAGACATCGAATCTCGCTGCCGTCTTGACGTGTCGGGGCCCGGCGATTGCTGCCTTGTGGCCAGACATGCGATTCTGCGCACTCCCACCGGGATCGCCGTGGCCGGAGGTCGCGGCTGGGCGTCTTGAGGCTTGGAAGGGCTCCGCGGCTCGGGCTGGAGCTCGCCGAGCCCTGGAGTTCATCAAGGCGTGGTATCCAGGGCTTGACCTGGACCGGCTGGCCGCGTTCCGGTCAGAAGCCCAGGCGGAGCTGCAGGCCGCGGAGGGCGCCTTATCGAGCGTGCGGCGGCGATCACCGACTACACGGACACCAGTGTCTTCGTCCCCGAGCGGGCTGAAGACGGTGGGGAGGCACCACCGGAGTGGTTCGGGATGAACCCGGACTACGGCGAGGACTCGGCGGAGGTGATCGACTCCAGTACCGAGGATGAAAACGAGGCAGAGGACGGAGACGGCATGGAAGCATCGAGAAGGCGTGGCGGGCGGCCAGCCTCGGCTCGGCCGCGCCTCCAAGAACGAAGTCGCGCCCATCTGAGCCAGCCGCCAGAGCCGATCAAACCGAGATCGCCCTTGACCGGGCGCCCGGCGCCTGACGCCGCCGCCGCCTCCGGCCTTCCAACCCCATCCGCTGCTTCTTAGGCCGCTGCCTTGGCTTTATTTTATCTGTTTGTTAGTCTTTTGAAAGAACTTTGTTAATTCGCACAATTCCACCCGCGGGGTGTATTCTGAACCTCTGTTCGAAGATCCGGCCAAGGGCCTAAGTTTGTGTAAATATTATTCTAGTTTCATGTTTCCTTGCTTATTGCTCTTATGGCTTTTTCCCTTGCCGCCTTCCCTTAGATGCCGCCTTGCCCGTCGGGCAACCGCTCTGCGGATTGCCGTCTAGGTCAAGTGCTTGGCTACTTTGAGAAGGCAAGTACTTGGCCATTTTAGAGTCGTTTAAGCAAGTTGGGTAGAAAAAGGCAAGCCGGCGTCTTAAGAGTCGGTTTAACCAAACCGGCAGGGCGCCCATCTGAACAATGTGTATGCTTTGGGTCCTTAGCCCTTTCTTCGTGTGGGCGCGCTCTACCTTACTCCTGCCCACCAAGCAGTCGCTCATGCTGCGGCTTCGACAGAGGCGGCTTGGGCACCGCGACGCTACTTGTCGGGACTTGAGGAAGCACTTCATAGCTCAAGCGGTGAGTCCCGGGCCGACTAGTCGAGCCCGTGCCAAACATCATAATAAAAGGGTAACATACCCAAAGGCATAATTCTTATTATCTGAGATAACAAAGAGGGCAGTCCTCGAGCTCGTCTCGGGGCCCGAGTCTTGGTATTTCAAACACAAAATGGTAGCGTGGTACATCTTGCATCAGCTGTAAAATCTTGGAGGAGATTCGCATTCCATGGCCGCTCCGTCTCTTTGCCGAGTCGTCCCTCTTCGTGCTTTCGGGGCTTCGGCGTCGATCGAGTAGTAGGAGTCGTTGCTCAGCACTTTATCGATGATGAACGGTCCTTCCCAAAGCGGCAAGCGGCTTGTCTGGCCGGCTGTTATTTGGATCGGCCGGAGCACAAGGTCGCCCTCTAGGAATGATCTTGGCTTGACCTTCTTGTTATAGTAGCGGCGAGGCTCTGCTGGTAGATGCTTTGGACATTTGAGTGCCGCGACGGCCCTCTTCCAGCAGATCGACGCCGTCTTGACGTGCTTCTTCTGCTTCCTCCTCGGTGTACATGGTGACTCGCGGGGAGTCGAACTCTATATCCGTTGGGATGACGGCTTCGGCACCGTAGACGAGGAAGAAGGGTGTGAAGCTAGTTGACTTGTTTGGAGTCATACGCAGACTCCAGAGGATGGCTGGCAACTCCTCAAGCCAGTAGCCGGCCGAACGCCCCAGTGGTTCGACCCATTTGGCCACTCGGCCCGAAGCATCTCGGCTTCCGATGATCTCTGCTAGTGGGGCTGTGCAAACCACGGTGATTGGGATGCTCTTGAAAGTAAGGCTTCAACTTCTTGGCGGCAAAGTGCACGCCATAACACATCTTCTGGTAGTGGGGGTAGTTCTGCTTGGAGGTCGGCAGTACCTCGCTCAGGTAATACACTGGTCTCTGGACAAGTAGCGCCTTGCCTTCCTCCTTGCATTCAACCACGATAACTGTGCTGACTACCCTGCTGGTGGCGGCAATATACAGGAGCATGGGCTCTTTTGGAGTCGGAGCCGCCAGCACTGGGGGAGTAGTCAGCATTCTCTTCAACTGGATATCCGCCTTGGAGTTCCATTCGAAGAAGGTGGTCTTCTTCATAAGCTGGTACAGAGGAAGGGCTTTCTCACCCAGCCGACTGATGAATCGACTGATAGACGCCAAGCAGCCGGTGAACTTCGCACATCCAAAGGTCGGCGGGCACTTCCATTCTCTCAATTGCCTTGATCTTCATGGGGTTGCACTCTATGCCGCTGTTCGGATACCGGGAAGCCAAGGAGCTGGCCGGTTGGTACTTCAAGACGCATTTCTGCAGGTTGAGCTTGATGCGGAATCGGCGCAGGTTTTCAAAGGTCTCTTTGAGGTCTTCCAACAGCATTCCTCGCTTCTCCGTCTTCACCACCACGCCGTCCACGTAAACGCATGCGTTTCTAAGCTGCTTGAGGAGGCACTTCTGCATGCAACGCTGAAAGGTGGCGCCGACGTTCCTCAAGCCGAACGTCATGGTCAGGTAGCAGAAGGCTCCAAATGGCGTGATGAAGGCGGACTTCAATCTATCTGCCGGGTTCAGCTTGATCTGATGATATCCTGAATATGCATCTAAGAAGCTCAACAGCTCGCATCCGGCTGTGGAGTCTATCACCTGATCAATTCTTGGTAGAGCGAACGGGTCCTTGGGGCAGGCTTTGTTGAGGCTTGTGTAGTCAATACACATCCGCCACTGCTTGTTCTTCTTTAGTACCAAGACCGGGTTCTCCAACCATTCCGGAAAGAAAACTTCCATGATGAAACCGGCTGCAAGGAGCCGGGCTATCTCTTCTCCAACAACTTCTTTTTTCTTCTGACAAGCGGCGCAAGGGCTGCCTGACGGGCTTCACATCAGATCGGACATGTAACTTGTGCTCGGCGAAATCCGTCGGTACACCTGGCATGTCTTTGGGGGACCATGCGAAGATGTCCCGATTCTCACGGAGGAAATCGACGAGCTCGCCTTCCTATTTGTTGTCGAGGTTTGCACCTATGACAGCGTATTTCTCTGGGTGCTCCGGGTCCAAGGGTATCTTCTTGGTCTCTTTGGCCGGCTGAACGAGCCCTCGACTTCGACTCCTTGGGGTCGGACGACATCTCTGGCTGCTTGCCGCCATCGCACGATCCGATCCAGGAGCCGCTTCTCGGCCGCGATCACCGAGGACTCGGCCAGCCGGTTGCTTTCAAATGAGCGTCACGACTTCCTATAGTCGCCCGGCTACAGTCGAGAATCCCCTTGGAACTCGGCATCTTCATCTTGAGGTAGGCGTCTTTGGGGACGCCATGAACTTGGCCAAAGCAGGTCGGCCAAGCAAGGCATGGTAGGGGCTCTCGAGGTCCACCACTTCGAACCAGACTGGCTCTCGGCGAAAGTGATCCTTGTCCCCAAAGAGGACGTCTATCAGAATCTTGCCAATCGGTGAGCAGGAAAGGCCGGGTACAATTCCGTGGAACACGGTCCGACTATCTTTGAAGCTGCCTTTGCTTGATTCCTAGCTTCTCCATCGTATCCTTGTACAGGATGTTGATGCTGCCTCCGTCTATCAAGATTACTCGCGAGAAGCGAGCGGCCCGCCTATCCGTGGCAAGGGTGGCTCCCAAGACCAGGCGTAGGAGCCCGGATTCGCATCACCTGCGGGTGATCAGCTCGGCTCCGGTGATGGGCTTCTCGGACGAGTGCATGAATTACAGGGGCATCCGATGCTCGCATTCACTTCTTCTTCTTCTTTGCCGCTTCTTTGCGGTGATCATCAGCCACACTGGTAAACACGACATAGGCGCCATGCTCTTCTGGGTAATCGTCTTGTACTGTGCCGACTGGCCGGACAGCCGGTTGATGGGGCGGTGGTGGAGGCAGCGGCCCAGTAGGCGGAGGAGGGGCAAGGCCGTCTCCCTTGGCGATCCTGGTGAGCCAGTGGCACTTCCGGGTGGTGTGATTTGACGGCTTCAAGGCTACTGTGGAACTGCGGTGGTCCGGCCCAGAGTCTCGTGAAGAGAAGGCCGGCAACGGTTGGACTTGCCGCCTTTCTGCCGCTTGGCAGGAGGCTGCCCCTCTGGCTGCTGGTCCTCGACTGTCGCCACCTGCCGGCTATTGGAAGCCGGCTGCGGGGCCTTCCGCTTATGATCGTTCTGCTGCTGCCGCCGACTGGCATCGCCAGCCGGAGTTCTGGGAGCATGAGGAGCTACTTTGCTAGTTGCACTGACCTCGGTCTCCGCCTTCATGGAGGAGTCGGCAGTGGCGTACTTGTCTGCTATGACTAGCAGCTCGTCGAGGGTCTCCGGCTCGTCGCAAAGGAGCTTGTGCTTGAGGAGGGTGCCTTCTCTGCACCCGGCGGTGAAGTACTCGATTGCACTGTACCTCGTGCACTCCTTCGCGGGAGTTCCGGAGCTCGCCCAAATAGCGTGAGGTAGTCGCGAGTAGACTCGTTGGGGCCTTGCACGCACAAGGACAGCCGACGAGGCTTGGGAGGTCGCTTGTATGTGCTCGTGAAGTTGCGGACGAAGGCCTCGGTGAAATCGACCCGGCCCGTTGATCTTTGCGGGGCTTCAAGTTGTTCAACCATGTCCGGGCTGTGCCCTGGAGCATGAGGGGAACATACTTTACGGCAACACGCTTGTTGTCGTTCGCTATGCTGACGGCCGTGGAGTGGTCCACCAGCCAATCCTCCGGCTTCACGGAGCCGGTGTATTTGGGTGTGTCTCGGGGGAGTGTGAATCCTCGGGGGAAGGGCTCGTCTCGGATGCGAGGTCCGAAACAGGGCGGGCCCAACTCGTCCTCTTCTTCTAGCGCCAGGGATCGGTGAAGTCGCTCGATCCGGTGGCGGGCGTCGTTCTCTCCGACTCCCTCTCGGCGGCCAAGGAGGTCGCCGAGAGTCGGATGCTCGACGGTGGCGGGAGACTTCGCCTTTCTCTGCGGGGAGGAGGAGGCGATAGCCGTCCGCCGCTCCACCGCCTTTTGGCGGCCCGTCTCCGTCGCGCTCGATGGAGATGTGGAGTCCGGCTATGGCTGATAGCGGATCTCGGTTCTTTCTTCCGCGGACGCCGCCAACAAGATCCGAGATGTCGCGCCTTGATCTCGGCGAGGAGGCAAGTCGCCGTGTTGTCGTCGTGTGGCGCCTCCATGCGGCGGCAAGCCGTCTTCTTGCGGCGGCGCGTCGAGCTTCTTGGACTCGCTCCGTCATCGACGGCGCCTCGCCCTCGAAGTTATCCAGCTCGTCGCCGCGCCGCTGGCGGCGCGAATGTTCTCCGCGGCGTGGCGTATGCAGGCGACCGCCCCAAACAGATGGCGAGGGTCAGCGCGCCTGCCGGACCGCGCTTAGGCGGCTAGGCCCGGGCCGGATCCGGCGAGCCGCCCATAGCGCGATCCATTTGGCTGATAGGCTTCCGACAAGCGCCTCATGCTTGCCACTTCAGGCGCCACGAGGAGCTGAAGGCGGCGTGCCTCCAGCCAAGGCCGTCGGCGTCCTCCGGAATGGAGGTGGTCGGTCTTGCGAATAGCGTCGAGAGGGTCACGAGCCCTCACGGAGGGCTTCGCCAGGATCGATGATTTAGTACTTACGTGACGGTGCTCCCGCCGCTTTCCGCACGAGGGAGAGGCTCGTCAGAGATCACCACGTTGGTGGGGAATGCGTCGGCGACGCGGTGTCGAGTCGACCAAAGATCGGGTCGGTGGAGCCTCACGGACTCAGTGTCGGCGGCAGGCTTCGCCCGTCGACGTGGAGCTGCTCGAGGAGGCCCGCGAGGAGGCTTCGGGCCGCCCGTACTGCGTCGACGCAGGCTCGCTTGAGAGGCGAACCTCGCCGACAAGTTCGGGCGAGGCAACTTCGCCACAAGACGCAACCTCGGCGCCATGCAAGGCCGTCGGCGCAAACTCCATCTGGCGTGCCGGGCTGGCTGCGCTCGCCAGGGAGGAAGAGGGTTCCCGTCCAAATCAGGTCTCCGGACGACGGTGCACCAGGCCCCACGGTGGGCGCCAAATGTCGGGGGTTGGGTGCGACATATGCCAAAGGATGGCTTATCATGGAGGGGCGAGTAGAACGTCGCCGGTGCCCGGAAGCAGGATGAGGCGAAGACATGCACGCCGTGAATCTTACCCAGCTTGAGGGCTCTCGAGGAGATAACACCCTATCGCTGCTCTGCTGGGTCTCCGCATGGTCACTATGGCAAAGTGGGTACAAGAGGCTCCTTGAGCTGTTCGGGGTGAGGAAGGAGAAGGGCACGGCTTGCTCTTCTCTCCCTCTATGTGTGTGTCTAAAACAGTAGCTTCCAACCCTTTGCATGGGTGCCCCGGGGGGTTTATATAGGCCTACCCCCCGGGGGTACAACGGTAATCCGGCTGGGTGTGGGTCCAAGCCGTCAGTCTCTAAGTCGCCGTCTTCTCCGCCGACTCCTTGGGCCCGCCGACTAGTGGGCCCCGCTGATGGCCCAGCATGGGGCCGACAGCCCTTGTCCGCCATGTGGTAGTCTTGCCGGCTGATTCTTGTAGTCGTGCTTCTAATGACGCTGAAGCTTGGTCATGGGGTTATGGCAACAAGCCGCCGCTTTGGCGGCGATCACTTGTCGCCATTCCTCGCCTTGTTCAGTTAATGGCGCGTGGATCCCGCGGGAGGGGCCGGCCGACTCGGAGGCCGACTCCATCGGGTCCGTCTTTGGGTGCTCTCGCCGTCTTGGTACTCCCGCCGAAGCGGGTCCCGCCGTCTTCGGTCGTCATGCAGACAGCCATCCTGGTACAGGGAATCGCCACGGCGCTGATGTCGAGGCGGCATGGCAACAAAGGTTGCGCCATACGGAGATCTCCGTCGATCTGGCGCTCTGAGCCATACACGCTGCCTTTATGGACTGGGCGGGGATGGGCCGCGAGGCGGCTTTACCCCATAGTCGCCCAGGTGTGAGGTGGTGGAGGTCGCGGGCCGACTCCCCGTAGCCGGCCTCGCTGGAGGTCGCTGGCTTGGAGTCGGCTTGCCCTGAAGTCGCTGTCTTAAAGTCGGCTTGTCTTAAGGCCGCCTCTGGGACTCGGCCCAGAGGGGTAGTCGGCGACTCTGTTGCCGACTCTCTGGCGGCTCTTTGTCTTGGGGTCTTGAGGCGCGATCTGCCCGATGTTTTGAAAGGTTCAGGGCTCGGGTTACGCCTACCCGTAGTCCATTACTCCGGCTAATCGAACTTGGTGGGTTTCGACCGGGAAGAAGAGGAAGAAGACAGTGATGGCGATCGATCCAGAGGCCTTGTGGTCGCGGGCGCGGAGGCAGGGGACGTAGAGGAACTTGGTGGTCTTCCCCACGGCGGCCGAGGTGGTCGGAGGCGCGGCGAGGGGCTATCCCGAGCTCGAGTTGAAGCTCTCTCAGGTCATGGCGAGCAGGGCGACGGCGTGTGCGTGGAGGCTTACCTAGGCGGCGGCGAGGGAAGGAGAGGAGGGGGGTCGATCGAGGAGCAACCCTAGGGCACCGATGACATGATATATAGGGGCTAGGACGCCGGACGGCCATCAAATCACGCCTATGTCCGACGTGGACACGCTAGATGCACTGCCGTATAGGAGGACAAAGCTCCTATACGCGTGGGCTGACTGGGCTGCGGTGCGGGTGGATGGCTGGGCCGGTGCGAGAAAAAGGCCCAAGTGGTTGTGCTGGGAAGGCCCTTTCCCTTTTCCTCTTAATTCTGTACATTTAAAATCACAGTTGTAGAAAGGAAAAAAGGCCACGGAGGTAGGATATGTATATAAGAGATATGAAAATATCCTTATGACCCTGGATTTATACCCTATTTGAATAAATTAGTTTGGGCATTTTTTAGAGATAGAAAAATAAAACAAGTATGAATAAAATTCAAACTTTAGGCATTTTTTAGAGATAGAAAAATAAAACAAGTATGAATAAAATTCAAACTTTAGGCACTTTTTAACCTAACCAAATCAACTCCAAAATAGGTGAAACTTGGCAGAGAGGTAACTGACATGATGCTTGAATTACGAGGCAAAGATGAACATTAAAAGAGAAGGGAATGTGGCACTTGCCAAAAGAAGGAAGTAGAAGGTGATGATGCATAGAACAACAACATGAGCACATCAAGGCATATGTTGAGCATGTAAAAGACAAGAGGCAAAACAACCACACAATGACCATGATGCCACAACATAGTAAGAATAAAATGCAATATGACAAGGATGGCATGAGATGAATATGCACTATATGATGATGACATGGCAACCAACAATAATGCTTGAAAGAAAACAACAAAATGACCCAAAATGAAGGAGCCCAAAATGGAATTGATCATGTTCAAAGTTGGATATATTGCCAATATTGGGAAATGTTACATATGGGGTGTTACACTCGTGAGGACCATCCTCAAGGCAACGTTGGCCTCCCTCCGCTGTCGCCGCCACCAAGAAGGAACGACGACCATCGCCCAGATGATGGGGCTGGGGGCTTCCAAGAGCCTCGTGCTATCGCTTGCATCTTAGGCGGCGCTCAGGCCCTAGCCTCCCATCGCATCTTCAAGTAGTTCGCGCGTGAGGTGAATGCGGCCCTCCCCAAGCTCGAGGCGACGCGTCCGCTCAGGTGGTCCAAGTACGCCATCACCTTCGACTCAGTTGATCAGCTCAAGTGCGCGGCACTGCTCGCGCCCTCCCGATGCTCTGCTCGCCAACCATCAGCAACGTTCTCGTCACCAAGACACTCATCGAAGGCGGTGCTGGGCTCAATGTTCTCTCCGTCGATATGTTCGACCGACTCCAAGTGCCCTACGACTAGCTGCAGCCTACCAAGCCTTTCTCATGAGTAACCCACGGCTCCACCACCCCGATAGGGCAGATCCGCCTCCCGGTCACCTTTCGCAAGAGCGACAACTACCGCACCGAGCTCATTGACTTCGACGTCGCCCACATTCGCCTCCCATACAATGCCATCCTTAGGTATCCGGCTCTGGCCAAGTTCATGGCTACGACACATCATGCTTACAACATCGTCAGGATGCCAGGAAGCTGCGGCATCATCACGGTCGCCTGCGAGGAGAAGGATGTGGTGTGCTCCCTCGAGCATGCCTACCAGGCTACGACAGTCGAGAACCCGGATGACGAAGGCACCGTCTACACCCCTGAGGTCGTCCCCAAGAAGAAGAAGTAGCTGCTCCGCCAAGGATCTTAGGAGGATGGGGCGTCTGGCGACCGTGCCTCGGGACCTGCGCCCGCTGATGGGGCGCCTTCCCCTCTCGCATAGGAAGGCATGCCCGGCACACCCCTTAGGCTGGGCTTGGGGGCTCTCCTCTGGAGAGCCTCAGACCTAGCCAACGTCACGAGGGAGGCGCTCAGGAACCATGTGGAGGCGTGCTTTAATGCGCGTTTCCGCAAAGAGAGCGCAGGGCGCGAGGTGTCAGGTGCTCAGGAGTTCATCACCAAGGCGATCAAGGAGCTTCAGGAGGCGCAAGCCATGCGTGGCGAGCACCGTCGCACACGCCCCACTGCAGCTGCTTCCCCTGATGAGGGTAGCGATCTGCGCGTCTGCGTCAACATCACAGGGCTCAACATGGCCGCATCTCAGGAGCTCTTCTGGTCGTCCTGCATTGGCCGGTGTGATGGCCCACCTCACAGCTATGTTCGCATGCCTTTCAGTTTGCTAAACACGGTTGCCGCGCACCAGCGCCGCATGCGGGGCGTCCTGGTGGAGGCGAGGCATCAGGTGATCCTATCGGAGGTGGCGACGGATCCTCGCGAGCCCCCTCCCCCCACCACCCACCCCCCGGGGCCTCCAGAGCCTCCTGAGGTTCAGGACCTGGGCGGCTCGTGAGGAGCGACCTGCAGTCACAAGGCCTTCTGGCTACCTCAACACTTCTTCAAAGAAGTGCTGTGTGACATTTATTTTGGTTTGTTCAGTTGGGGGCGCCCCTCGGGCTGCATTATCCCCAAGCCGTGTGGGTCTGTCCCTGCGGCATGTATCATTCTTTGCATTTATCAGAACTGGCCACTATCCATGAGTCGCTTTATGATTATCACATGTCTGTCCGGTGCTTCATCGCCATGAATGTCGTACGCCCTTGCAAACCTACCCACGACTGCCCCATGATTAAGGACTGGCACGGCGTCTGTGCTCGGGTTCGTCCCTGCATCGTCGCTAAACCCAAGTGGCTGAGCTCTGGCTCGCGGGCCAGCTCCCGTGCATGTCACCTCCCATGGTCCTTAGTGCCTTGTTCTCGCATGAGCTAATTGGGGGCAGATAAGTTAGGGCGCGCGACCCGATGCCTCGCCGCCGCAGGAGCCGCGCGCCAGTTGTCTTTCTTCGGGACTTTCGCATGAGAAGACTGGGCACGGCGTATGTGCTCGGGTCCGTCCCTGCAACGTCGACAAACCCAACGGCTGATATCTGTCTGGCGGGACGGCCACGTTCACGTCACCTCCTGGGGTCGTTGGTGTTTGGCCTTCTCATGCGATAACCTCAGGAGATTCACTCGGCGCAGGTTGCCTAACCATCTCGCAGGACCATCTCAAGTGTTCTGAACCACATTCAGGCGCAACCCGCCTTGAGGTAGGGCGTCGTGAATCCCGCGATGTCTCACGAGTGCCCATACACACCTCCTCCAGTTGTGCCGTGCAAGCCACGTGTCAAGGCGGGGCTGTACACGCCCCGGAGTCTCCCCTCAGAGGGTGATCCCACCCACGTACCAGTGGAAGCCCCATGCTCCGCGCTGGCGGACGACGTTGTCGAGGAGTGATGACCCACAAGTATAGGGGATCTATCGTAGTCCTTTCGATAAGTAAGAGTGTCGAACCCAACGAGGAGCGAAGGAAATGATAAGCGGTTTTCAAAGAAGGTATTCTCTGCAGAAATCAAATAAGTGGTAACAGATAGTTTTGTGATAAGATAATTTGTAACGAGCAACAAGTAACAAAAGTAAATAAAGTGCAGCAAAGTGGCCCAATCCTTTTTGTAGCAAAGGACAAGCCTGGACAAACTCTTATATAAGGTAAAGCGCTCCCGAGGACACATGGAATATCGTCAAGCTAGTTTCATCACGTTCATATGATTCGCGTTCGGTACTTTGATAATTTGATATGTGGGTGGACCGGTGCTTGGGTGCTGTTCTTACTTGAACAAGCATCCCACTCATGATTAACCTCTATTGCAAGCATCCGCAACTACAACAAAAGTATTAAGGTAAACCTAACCATAGCATGAAACATATGGATCCAAATCAGCCCCTTACGAAGCAACGCATAAACTAGGGTTTAAGGTTCTGTCACTCTAGCAACCCATCATCTACTTATTACTTCCCAATGCCTTCCTCTAGGCCCAAATAATGCTGAAGTGTTATGTAGTCGATGTTCACATAACACCACTAGAGGCTAGACAACATACATCTCATCAAAATATCGAACGAATACCAAATTCACATGACTAGTAATAGCAAGACTTCTCCCATGTCCTCAGGAACAAACGTAACTACTCACAAAGCATATTCATGTTCATAATCAGAGGGGTATTAATATGCATAAAGGATCTGAACATATGATCTTCCACCAAATAAACTAACTAGCATCAACTACAAGGAGTAATCAACACTACTAGCAACATACTAGTACCAATCCCGGACTTGGAGACAAGAATTGGATACAAGAGATGAACTAGGGTTTTGAGAGGAGATGGTGTTGATGAAGATGTTGATGGAGATTGCCCTCTCCCGATGAGAGGAGTGTTGGTGATGACGATGGCGATGATTTCCCCCTCCCGGAGGGAAGTGTCCCCGGTAGAACAGCTCTGTCGGAGCCCTAGATTGGTTCCGCCAAGGTTCCGCCTCGTGGCGGCGGAGTTTCGTCCCGAAAGGTGGCGGAGTTTCGTCCCGAAAGGTTGCTTATGATTTTTTCCTCTCGAAAGACCTCATATAGCAGAAGATGGGCATCGGAGAGCCAACAGGGGGCCCACGAGGTAGGCCCCCCCACCCTCGTGGACAGGTGGGCCCCCCTCTGGTGAACTTCTTCCGCTCAATATTTTTTATTATTTCCCAAAATGACTTTCGTGGAGTTTCAGGACTTTTGGAGTTGTGCAGAATCGGTCTCTAATATTTGCTCCTTTTCCAAAGAGAATTCCAAATTGCCGGCATTCTCCTCCTTATGTAAACATTGTAAAATAAGAGAGAATAGGCATAAGTATTGTAACATAACGTGTAATAACAGCCCATAATGCAATAAATATCGATATAAAAGCATGATGCAAAATGGACGTATCAACTCCCCTAAGCTTAGACCTCGCTTGTCCTCAAGCGAAAGCCGATAAAAATAAAATACGGACATGAAGGCATCATGATTATTCTCATAACAACAACATATATAGATTTTGTCATATGATTTCTTATGCTCAAGTAATAATCTATTCACAATGCAGAGGTACGAATCATAAACTTTATTGAAAACCAACAAACTATAATCTCAGTCATTGAAGCAATTGCAATCTCTACTACCTAAAAGAAAAAGAAGGTTCCATCTCCCCTCTTACGTCGTTCGTCGTCCAACCCCTTCGTCATCCCCACGATCCCACCCACGCACGGTTTTTCCCTTCCTATTTTTACTCAAATCTGTTTTCAATCGGCAAGGAAACTCCTGCATATCACCGGGTGGGGTAACTTACATCGGTTTGGTAAGTGATAAATTCCATTTGGTAAGCCAATAAATCACTTTGATTTATTTACATCAATCCGAAAAACTACATGGCAACTTCCCGGTATTTTCGGAAAGCAATCTCATTGTGATTTACATGCCTATCTTGTAATCTACGGATCAATCATGGTAATAGAAATCACAACATAATATAGAAGGTCAGAACAGGTGCATGTGATCACGGTGTTGCGGTGAAGTAATCGCTGTAGTATAAATCATCATGCAATCGCCGCTTCTCCATTCCACCGAGCAATCGTGGTAATTTGGCAGAGAATCTCATCATACACTCCCTTTGGTGCAAGGGCGCATGGTAGCGAGCGGCATGGCGGTTAGGTGGGATTGGGTGGGTAGATCTCGTGGACGGGCGGCGCTTCGTTGCAAGAGGAAGAGGAGTCATGCAGCGCAGTAGTGCTGCATGGCGACGCACAACCATTGCCGGGAGATGGAGGACGTGTGTGCGTGTGTGCCGCGAACGGTGCCGTTCTTTGTGGATGTGCTTCTGCACCTACTCGCCAGGCCGCGCGGCCGCGGACGGGTCGGTGCTCGACGCCGATGCACTCTTGCTGCCGCATTCCCTTGTTCTTCATAGTGTACGACGGCGAGCGCTGATCTCACGAGCCATATCTTCCGTGTCCTGTCGGGAGAGGGTCCAGGTCGTCGTGAGAAAAGGAGCCGGGAGAACATTAAGAATCTAGAGGAGGCCCACTGCTTCCATTTCTCATATTTTCCAGCTCTTTGATATGAGAAAAAGGACCATGGCTCTCCACCCTTACGCTAAGGACTTCATTGTGCAGTTAGTAGCTTATATGAGATAAAAATTTGCTCAGAAGCACCCTTGTTTATTTAATCCGCTTTGCGATATTAGCAAGGAGCATGAATTGCTAGCTCTGTAATGTGTGCAAGAAATTTGTGTCAAACTGTGTGTATGTACCGATGATAATTTTTTACTTTGTTTGGTATGTGGTGCGTTCACAAATTATGTAGTTGTTTCTTTAGGATCCTGATAATTAGTTTTTCTATTAGCTCAGGAGTTTTGACCTCGCTAAAGCATTACATCTCCGTTCAGAACTTCAAAAGGGGCTACATGCATAGATTGAGGCACGCACTAAATAGCTCTTTCATGTTTTATTATTTATGTATATATTTTACCAAATTAGATAAAAAGAAACGTCATTGCACATGGATTTGTTGGACTTTGGTATTTGACATGTTGGAGTTACTTGCACTTTGGAATTAAATAAGGAAGCAAGAAATTCCCTTTCACCTTGTCCGCCATACTTGTTGGACTTTGATATTTCACTTGCATGGAAGTAGAAATAATGTTACAACTTTTAACATTGTCCGCCATATTAGTCAACTTGATTCCTTTAATTTGAACTTGGCTGACATGGTGTTTACAATAATGTTCATGCTTGCTTTGACATTGCTATGAAAAATTGATGCTCACGTATTTAATGTGGCTCAAAACAACATGTTTATAGGATCAGGTAGATTATCTGATGATCCCTAAACACCATGCCATTCTACTCTTGGTGCGTTAAAAATTATTTGGCTCCCGTAGCAACGCACGGGCAATTACCTAGTTTATCATAACATCAGAAAGAGTCTATGTCAGAGGTTAATAGCAAGTCCACATACTCAACTATCATTTAGTCTTTCATAATTGCTAACACTCACGCGATACTTGTGGTTACGGAGTTTTAATCGGACACAGAGAAAGATAGGGGCTTATAGTTTCGCCTCCCAACCTTTTACCTCAAGGGTAATGTCAACAATAATAACTCATGCTCCCCTACATCCAATTAGGTATATCTATCAGGATCTTTCCAACATACTATGCTTGCCAAAGGATAAATTGTAAAAAGGAAAGGTGAAGATCACCATGACTCTTGCATAAGGTAGAAGATAATAATAAAAGATAGGCCCTTCGCAGAGGGAAGCAGAGGTTGCCATGCGCTTTTATGGTTGGATGCACAAAATCTTAATGCGAAAGAACGTCACTTTATATTGCCCTTGTGATATGAAACTTTATTATGCGGTCCGTCGCTTTTATTTCTTCCACATCACAAGATCATTATAAAGCTTATTTCCTTCACACCAATCAATCATACATATTTAGAGAGCAATTTTTATTGCTTTGCACCGATGACAACTTACTTGAAGGATCTTACTCAATCCATAGGTAGGTATGGTGGACTCTCATGGCAAAATTGGTTTAAGGGTTTTTGGAAGCACAAGTAGTATCTCTACTTGGTGCTGAGAATTTGGCTAGCATGAGGGGGAAAAGCAAGCTCAACATGTTGGATGATCCATGACAACATACTTTATCTCAGATATAAGAAAACATAACTCATTAGGTTGTCTTCCTTGTCCAACATCAACTCTTTAGCATGCCATATTTTAATGAGTGCTCCCAATCATTAAAGATGTCAATAATAGTATATTTATATGTGAAACCTCTCTTTCCTTATTACTTCCTATTAATTGCAACGATGACCAAAGCTATGTCTGCCAACTCCCAACAACTTTTAATCATCATACTCTTTCTATGTGAAGTCATCACTCTCAATAAGATCAATATGAACTCTTTGTTTCTTTTTATTCTTTTTCTCTTTCTTTTATTCACTCCAAATCATGGCAAAATAATCAAGCCCTTGACTCAACACTAATCTTTATTATATAGCTCACGGACTTAATTACATAGAGAGATCATAAAGCAAAACTCAAAAGTAGATCATGCCATAAACTTTATTCTACTAGATCAAGATACTACTAATAGGATCGAACTAAGAAAAATGGTAAAGATAGGAGTGTGATGGTGATACGATCTGGGGCACCTCCCCAAGCTTGGGGTTGCCAAGGGGAGTGCCCAGACCCGTGTGATTATGTCTCCTTCTTTGTCGGTGGAGAAGATGGTGGTGATGTTGACTTAGTTGATGGCATAGACTTCTCCCTTAATTTGCGCTTGAGGACAGAATTTTGGCCCCTCAAATCATTAATCTCCCACTCCAGGGTTAATATCTTTTTGCATAGGTCATGCTTATTTTCCTGCAAGAGACGAAAAGGGATAAACTCGATCTTTGGTTTCTTCACCCTATCAGGGAGACTTGACTTTTTGAACTCCACATGCATGTCCCCAGGTTGAGGTAATGGGGCTTCATCTTCATCTGAGCTCGTCTCCTCCTTCCCCCTGGGTTCATAGTCCTCTTCTTCCTCCGTAGTCCAGCCATCATGTTCCACATCTCCATAGACCTTAGGGTTTGCTAAGTAATCATCCACATAGCTTTCTCCTTCCGAATCCTGCGAAGACATGTTGATCTAATCTGCAGTAGGACAGCTCGAAACGAAAACAGAGGATAATTGCGTGATACGGGAGTCAAAACCTTCGGGAGAATATATAATGAATTTTTACCGACCAAAATACGTATCATGCAAGAAAACGGTGTCCGAAAGGCACACGAGGTGCCCATGAGGTAGGGGGCGTGCCCAGGGGGTAGGGCGCGCCCTCCACCCTCGTGGAGCCCTCGTGTCCTTCCCGGGCTGCTACTTATTTTTCTATTTTTCTAAATATTCCAAAACGAAGAAATATTGCCTTAAAAATTGTTTTGGAGTTGGTTTACTTACCGTACCACATACCTATTCCTTTTCGAGTGCAAACGCTTTTGGAAAGTGTCCCTTATGTATTCCTCCGGGTTACGGTTTCAATAACATTGGTTTCAATATTTATGGGATTACCTGAGATATAATGTTTGATTCTTTGACCGTTTACCACCTTCGGATTTGTGCCTTCGAAATTGTTGATTTTTATGGCACCAGAACGATAGACCTCCTCGATAATGTAAGGGCCTTCCCATTTCCTTCCCATTTAGAGAGAAGTTTTCCTGCAAAAAATCTTAAACGAGAGTTGTATAGCAATACATAATCACCTACGTTAAACTCAAGCTTTTGTCATCTTTTAACTTTTTCTTTAAACAACTTGGCATTTTCATAAGCTTGGGTTCTCCATTCATCAAGTGAGCTAATATCAAATAACCTCTTTTCACCGGCAAGTTTGAAATCATAGTTGAACTCTTTAATAGCCTAATATGCCTTATGTTCTAGTTCGAGAGGTAAGTGACATGCTTTTCCATAAACCATTTTATATGGAGATATACCCATAGGATTTTAATATGTAGTTCTATAAGCCCATAATGCATCATCAAGTTTCTTGGACCAATTCTTTCTAGACCTATTGACAGTCTTTTGCAAAATTAATTTGAGCTCTCTATTACTCAATTATACTTGACCGCTAGACTGTGGGTGATAAGGAGATGCAATTCTATAATTAACTTCATACTTAGCAAGCATTTTACGGAAAGCACCATGAATAAAATGTGAACCACCATCAGTCAATATCTAGGGACTCCAAACCTCGGAAAAATAACTTCTTTAAGCATCTTAATAGAAGTGTTATGATCAGCACTACTAGTTGGAATAGCTTCTACCCACTTAGTAACGTAATCAACAAAGAACTAAAATGTGTGTATATCCATTAGAGGCAGGAAAAGGTCCCATATAATCAAAGCCCCAAACATCAAATGGTTCGATAACAAGTGAATAATTCATAGGCATTTCTTGACGTCTTCTAATATTACCAATTCTTTGACATTCATCACATGATAGGACAAACTTACGGGCATCCTTGAAGAGAGTAGGCCTATAAAAATCGGATTGTAATACCTTATGTGCAGTTCTATCTCCCGCGTGGTGTCCTCCATAAGCTTCGGAGTGACACTTGCGAAGGATCCATTCTGCTCATGCTCGTGCACACAACGTCTAATAACACCATCTACTCCTTCTTTATAAAGATGTGGGTCATCCCAAAAGTAATGTCTCAAATCATAGAAAAACTTTTTCTTTTGCTGGTATGGGAAACTAGGTGGTATAAATTTTGCAACAATGTAATTAGCATAATCAACATACCATAGAGTACTACGAGAAGTATTTATGACATTTAATTGCTCATCAGGAAAGCTATCATCAATAGGTAGTGGGTCATCAAGAACATTTTCTAACCTAGACACGTTATGCGCAACGGGGTTCTCGACTCCCTTTCTATCAACAATATGCAAATCAAATTCTTGTAGCAGGAGAACCCATCTAATAAGTCTAGGTTTGGCATCTTTATTTTCCATAAGATATTTAATAGCAAAGATGATCGGTGTGAATAGTTACTTTAGAATCAACAATATAAGGTCTGAACTTATCACAAGCAAATACAATCGCTAAGAGTTCCTTTTTCAAAAGAGTAGCATAATTTCTTTGAGCATTGTCTATAGTCTTACTAGCATTATGGATAACATTTAATTTCTTATCAACTCTTTGCCCTAGAACAGCACCTACAAAGATAATCACTAGCATCACACATAATTTCAAAAGGTAAATTCCAATCAATTGGGTTTGAACAATAGGTGCAGAGATCAATGCTTTCTTAAGTATTTCAAATGCTTCTACACAATCATCATCAAAGACAAATGGTATATCTTTTTGTAATAAATTAGTCGAGGTCGAGAAATTTTTGACAAGTCCTTAATGAACCTCCTATAAAATCAAAGCGTGACCAAGGAAACTTCTTATACCTTTGATGTCCTTGGGACATGGCATCTTTTCAATAGCATCAACCTTGGCTTTATCAACTTCAATACCTCTTTCAGAAACTTTATGCCCCAAGACAATATCTTCATTCACCATAAAGTGGCACTTCTCCCAATTCAAGACAAAATTAGTTTCTTCACATCTCTGCAAAACTCGATTAAGGTTGCTCAAGCAATCATCAAAAGAGGATCCATAGATGGAAAATTCGTCCATGAAAACCTCACAAATCTTTTCACAAAAGTCAGAGAATATAGCCATCGTGCATCTTTGAAAGGTAGCAGGCGCATTACATAAACCAAAAGGCATACGTCTATAAGATAAAGTATCAAAAGGGCAAGTAAAAGTGGTCTTTGATTGATCTTTAGCTGACACAGGTATTTGAAAGAAACCAGAATAACCATCTAGAAAGCAATAATGTGTATGTTTGCATAACCTTTCTAGCATTTGATCGATAAAAGGTAAGGGTAATGATCCTTTTAGTAGCTTTATTTAATTTACGGAAATCAATTACCATCCTATAGCCTGTAATAATTCTTTGCGGAATCAATTCATCTTTATCATTAGGAACAACAGTAACACCTCCCTTCATAGGGACACAATGGACAGGACTTATCCACTAATTATCAGCAACGGGATAAATTATACCTGCCTCCAGAAGCTTTAGTATTTCTTTTCTTACCACTTCTTTCATTTTAGGATTCAGACGTCGTTGATGATCACGAACGGGTTTGACATCTTCTTCCAAATTTATTTTATGTTGACATAGAGTGGGACTAATGCCCTTAAGATCATCAAGAGTATACCCAATAGCAAAGACGGTGCTTCTTCAGAGTTTTCAATAATCTTTCTTCTTCATGCTCTGAAAGGTTAGCACTAATAATAACAGGATATATCTTCTTTTCATCAAGATAAGCATATTTAAGATTATTAGGCAACGGTTTAAGCTCAAACATGGGATCACCCTTGGGTGAAGGAGGATCCCGTAGGATTTCAACAGGCAAATTGTGTTTTAGAATAGGTTCCTGTTTAAAGAATACTTCATCTATTTCCCTTCTTTCATTCATAAACATATCATTCTCATGGTCTAGTAAATATTGTTCTAAAGGATCACTAAGAGGTACAGTAATAAAAGCAAGACCAATAATTTCATCCTTACTAGGCAATTCTTCTTCAAGGTGTTGTTTACTAAATTTAGAGAAATTAAACTCATGAATCATATCATCCAAGCCAATAGTAACAACATTCTTTTTGCAGTCTATCTTAGCATTGACAGTGTTCAAGAAGGGTCTACCAAATATAATGGGACAAAAGCTATCTTGTGGGGAATCAAGAACAAGAAAATCAGCAGGGTATTTAGTTTTCCCACACAAGACTTCAACATCTCTAACAATTCTCATTGCTGATATAGTATCTCTATTAGCAAGTTTAATTGTTCTAACTCAGCAGGTGCAATTTCATGCTTAATTTCTTCATATAAGGTAATAGGTATAACACTAGCACTAGCACCCATATCACATAAGCCATGATAACAATGATCTCCTATTTTAACAGAAATAACAGGCACGCCTACCACAGGTCTATGTTTATCTTTAGCACAAGGTTTGGCAATTCTAGCGGTTTCACCGCAGAATTGAATAACATGCCCATAAATATTATTAGCCAATAAATCTTTAACAATAGCAATATTAGGTTCAACTTTAACTTGCTCAGGAGGTGTATAAGTTCTAATATTGCTTTTACGAACCACAGTTGAAGTTTTAGCATAATCCTTTATTCTAACAGGAAAATGTGGTTTCTCAACATAAGAAGTAGGAACAATAGGATCATTATAAGTGACAGTCTTTTCTTCAACTTTAGTAGGTGCAGCTACTTTTACTTCTATGGGAGGATGATATTTAAACCACTTCTTCTTGGGGAGATCAACATAAGTAGCAAAAGATTCATAGAAAGAAGCTACTATCTCAGAATCAAGTCCATATTTAGTGCTAAATTTACGGAAAACATCGGTATCCATAAAAGACTTAACACAATCAAACTTAGGTGTCATACCTGACTCCTTACCTTTGTCGAGATCCCAATCTTCAGAATTGCGTTTAATTCTATCCAATAAATTTCATTTGAATTCAATAGTCTTCATCATAAAAGAGCCAGCACAAGAAGTATCTAGCATGATGCGATTGTTTTCAGAAAGCCAAGCATAAAAATTTTGAAGAATTATTTCTCTGAGAGCTCATGATTGGGGCATGAATATAACATTAATTTAAGCCTCCCCCAAGCTTGAGCGATGCTTTCTCCTTCGCGAGGCCAAAAATTATATATATAATTGCCATCACGATGAACAAGATGCATAGGATAATACTTTTGATGAAATTCCAACTTCATTCGTTTATAGTTCCATGATCCCGTATCATCACATAGCTTATACCATGTCGATGCATCTCCCTTCAAAGATAAAGGGAAGACCTTCTTCTTAACAACATCATCGGATATACCTGCAAGCTTAAATAATCCATAAACTTCATCCACAAAGAGTAGATGTTCATCAGGATGCTTTCTTCCATCTCCTGTAAAAGTATTAGCTAGCAGTTTTTCTAACATACCCGAAGAAACTTCAAAGGGAATAATTTCATTTTCAGTAGGTTCAGTAGGTTGAGGAGCAATTCTTTGCTCTACTGGTCGGGGTGAAGATACCCCGAACAAGCCCCTCAGAGGATTACTTTCCATAGTGACAAGTGATAGTAAATTTTAGCACACTATATAAATTTTTGCTTACCAAATTCCACCTACCAAAAGCGCTTCACTTCTTGGCAACGGCGCCAGAAAAGAGTCTTGATGACCCAAAAGTATAGGGGATCTATCGTAGTCCTTTCGATAAATAAGAGTGTCGAACCCAACGAGGAGCAGAAGGAAATGATAAGCGGTTTTCAGCAAGGTATTCTCTGCAAGTACTGAAATAAGTGGTAACAAATAGTTTTGTGATAAGACAATTTGTAACGAGCAACAAGTAACAAAAGTAAATAAAGTGCAGCATAGTGGCCCAATCCTTTTTGTAGCAAAGGACAAGCCTAGACAAACTCTTATATAAGGTAAAGCGCTCCCGAGGACACATGGAATATCGTCAAGCTAGTTTTCATCACGTTCATATGGTTCGGCGTTGATTGCTTGATAATTTGATATGTGGGTGGACCGGTGCTTGGATGTTGTTCTTACTTGAACAAGCATCCCACTCATGATTAACCTCTATTGCAAGCATCCACAACTACAACAAAAGTATTAAGGTAAACCTAACCATAGCATAAAACATATGGATACAAATCAACCCCTTACGAAGCAACGCATAAACTAGGGTTTAAGCTTCTGTTACTCTAGCAACTCATCATCTACTTATTACTTCCCAATGCCTTCCTCTAGGCCCAAATAATGGTGAAGTGTTATGTAGTTGACGTTCACATAACACCGCTAGAGGCTAGACAACATACATCTCATCAAAATATCGAAGGAATACCAAATTCACATGACTACTAATAGCAAAACTTCTCCCATGTCCTCAGCAACAAACATAACTACACACAAAGCATATTCATGTTCATAATCAGAGGGGTAATAATATGCATAAAGGATCCGAACATATGATCTTCCACCAAATAAACCAACTAGCATCAACTACAAGGAGTAATCAACACTACTAGCAACCTACTAGTGCCAATCCCGGACTTGGAGACAAGAATTGGATACAAGAGATGAACTAGGATTTTGAGAGGAGATGGTGTTGATGAAGATGTTGATGGAGATTGCTCTCTCCCGATGAGAGGAGCGTTGATGATGACGATGGCAATGATTTCCCCCTCCCGGAGGAAGTGTCCCCGGCAGAACAGCTTTGCCGGAGCCCTAGATTGGTTTCGCCAAGGTTCCACCTCATGGCGACGGAGTTTCGTCCCGAAAGGTTGCTTATGATTTTTCCTCATCGAAAGACCTCATATAGCAGAAGATGGGCATCAGAGAGCACACAGGGGGCCCACGAGGTAGGGGCGTGCCTCGGGGTAGGGCGCCCCCACCCTCGTGGGATGTGTGGGCCCTCCGTGAACTTCTTCGCTCAATATTTTTATTATTTCCCAAAATGACTTTCGTGGAGTTTCGGGACTTTTGGAGTGTCTTGAGAATCGGTCTCTAATATTTTCTCCTTTTCCAAATTGTAATTCCACGCAAGATTCTCCTCCTTATGTAAACCTTGTAAAATAAGAGAGAATAGGCATAAGTATTATAACATAACGTGTAATAACAGCCCATAATGCAATAAATATCAATATAAAAGCATGATGCAAAATGGACGTATCAAGGAGCAACTATGCCCGTGCAAGAGCGGAAGCGCCATGCTCCGCGCTGGTGATAAACAACTGAGGGCAACCTAGTGGCTGCACTAACCTCAGGAGAGCCACCAGGCTCGCTGTTCGGCCTCACCGCGCCACTTTTCCCTCAGGAGAGTTGCGCGAGGGGGCTGGGCATGGGGTTATGCTCAGGTCACGCCTGGCGTACGCCACCTCGCCAGGTCCCTCGGACCTGGTCTTCGCGCACCCCTCCCGAGTGAGAGCCCGGCGAGGAAAGGTATGGTGGTTTGTTCGTACGTCAAGGGGGGGCCCTGGGCATCGCGACCCAGGGGCCTAATTGGTCACGTAGCGCCTCACCCCTTGGTCTCGTCCTGGTGATCCTGACGACCCAATGGCGGCTGAGGTATGCGCGGGGCCGGGCCCTACCGAAGCAAAACACTAAGACCTACTCCCGCATATCCTTCCTGAGGGTTGTTCGTACGTCAAGGGGGACTCCTGAGCATCGTGACTCAGGAGCCTAACTGGCCACATAGCCCCTCGCCCCTTGGCCTCGTCCTGGTGATCCAGACAACTCAATGGCGGTTGAGGTATGCACGGGGCTGGGCCCTGCCAATGCAGAACACTAAAGCAAACGGAAAGGAAATCGCAGAACCCTAGAAAATTATTACAAAACACACTGTCTCTTAAAGCTCAAAGCATAAGTTCTTACGAATCCACAAGGCAAGATAAATGTTGCAGGACTAGAACAGGGGGAAGGGTCGCCTTGAGTTTCTTCCTCAACCTTGGGCACCGCCGTCGCCCGCCTGAGGAGGCCCGCCATCGACAACGTCGCCACCGTCCTTGCCATCTGTCGTGGCCACGGGGTCGACGGCGAGGAACTTCTGCAGCAGGGCCTCCACCTGTTCCTTCACGGCCTTAGCGGCAACGTCATGGAGCTCAGGATCCACAGGTTCGAGCAGCGCGCCAAAGTCAAAGCTGGGGTCTAGAAGATGGAGGTGGCTGAAGATGCGGGTCGCGGCTGAGGTAAAAAGCGCACGGGCCTCGCCCTCCACCATGGGGCCCACTCCGACGACGATGCCCTCGAGCGTCGCGGCAAGCTTGGGGAGCAGCCCGGTGGGGCCTTGCTCCAGAGTCACCATCGGCTTCTCGTACCCATCCCCGTAGAGGTCCTGCAGCGCCTTGCGGGACCTCAGCTCGAGGGAGACGAAGGCATCGCGCCCCACGGCGGCCCCCTCCTCAGTAGCGGCGAGGAGCTTCTCCCTGGACTCCAGTCGAGCTTCGTCCTCGGAGACGAGCTTGGCGTGGGATGCCTGGGCCACCTACACCTCCTCCTTCAGCTTCTCCAGGCGGTTGCGCCTCGTGGCCTGTTCCTGGGCCGCCTGCTCCAGCTCGGCGTCGTAGTCAGTGAGAGCAGCCTCCCGGGCTTTTAGCTTCTCCTCCTGCTCCTCGAGTTGGCGGGTGACGGTGGCCTGCTCGTCGCGGAGGGCTTTCATGTAACGCCCCGGATACAATTTTCCATATTCGTAACTCCAACTCTTGCCATTTCCGGCTATGTGATATATTATTTTCTCCGTGGTCGGGTTTTTGTCTTTCGTTTTGCATTTTGTCCATGTCATGCATTTCATCATCGCATCATCCGCATTGCATCCGCATGTTTTCATAAAACCTCATAGCCGTTCTTAGTTACCGCTTCTCTCTTTGTCTTTGTTTCCCTGTTGTCAGATCACTTGTCCTTGTTGACCTTCTCTCAGACCAATTGGACCCCTCTCTTCTCTCTTTCTCCGAGACCAACAAAACCCCCTTTTGTCCCCGTGGCCTTTCATCAGACTCCATTGTCTTTGTTTTCCCCTCTCGTCTAAATGCCCACCCTCTCGCCTGACCACCAACCCCTTTTATGCTGGCCCAAAATCGCTTCGAACCCGAACCGGTCGGTCATGCCCATCGTGTCCAGATCATCTCCTAACATCTATAAAACATCTCCGCTTTCTCATTTGGATTCTCTAGCCTATTATTCTTGACCACCCGACACGATCGGAGGGACGAGATAGCCCCTAGTCAAATCCACTGCTATATATACACGGATCCAACCCTAGAAATTAGGCACTTGTCCCATCCTCCTCATTCCGCCGCCGCCACTCTCTACCATCTTCCTCGGGATCTCTTCCGATCCAAATTCTCTCCGACCAAGCCCCTAGTTTTGCACCACGACCAACCACAAACAGATCCACCTCGCCTTGACCATCCACCATCAGAGCAAATACCGACCTCGTCGTCCCATCCATCCCATCGATCCATCTTCACGTTCCTCTCCCGAGCAGGAGCTCGCCTGAGGCTCCCGCAGCCACCTCCATCCCGCGCAGGAGCTCTACCGTGTTCACGCCCGAACCCCGCGCCCGTCCTCGCGACTAGCTGCGTCGCCGCCGACCACCACCCCTGTGCCCGTGCTCGATGCCACGCTCCCTTTCCCTCCCGCTTCGCTTTTCTCTCTCTCACGCCGCTCTCTCTCTCTCTGTTGTCTTGGCAGACCGCCATGGATGGCCTCCGTAGCTCCGCACGTTCTTGTGGCGTGGTTCCCGGCCGATCCGCGCCGAAGAGCCTCGGACCCGTCCAGCCCCTTCATCCCTCGACGCCGAGTCCCTCTGCTCGCCCGCGTTCCACGCCCGACGCCTCCTCCTCGACCCCGCCACCACGTCCTCGCCACCACGCCGGAGCAAGCCAGCAGGCAGGCCCCGTCGCGCCCTCTCCTTTCTTCTGTTCACGTTTCTTCTTCTCTCATGGTCTCTCTCTCATGTGGATCACAGGAATCCTGCCGCCGTCGTTCAAGCCCCTCGAGCGCCCGGATTCGCTTGTCTCCGTCGCCTCCCTGAGTTCCCCTATCGCCTTCGTCCTTGCCATCTCAGGCCAGATCCGGAGGTTCACCGCCCCTCTCCGTCCACGCCGTCCCCGTCGCTTGCCGCAGCCAAGTCCCAGCCGCGCTCTACTTCCCCGCAGAACGAGCGGCTCGCTCGTCGTCCCGTTGATCATGGCCCGCGCCTCCTCGTTCGATCCAGCGAGGTCTAGATCCCGCCAGCGCCCGCCACGCGCATGGGCCTCCTTGCCTCCCCTGCCTCCTCCACCGATCGGGCCTCAGCCCAGGGTGAGCCTCCAAAGTTCCTATAGCTCCAGATTCGGCCCGATGTTTTTTCCCCTGCCTGTGAATTTTGACATTGTCCAGTGATTTACAGTTTTACAGAAAAACCCTTGTTGTTCATGCATTTAATAACTAATCAATCATGCATCATATGTAAATAATTTATATATGAAAAATGCTTAGTTTTTCACCTAGTTTCATAATATGCAACTTTCATCCATGTTGAAAATGTTTAACTTGCTGTTTGCATTAATTTGCTTAAATGCCATGCTAAAATGATTTATTTCATAACTAATTAACCGTAGGTCCATTTTTAATAAACTTTATATGTAAATGGGGTGGGAAAATGCCTAGTTTAACATGGTGCACCTTATTTTGCTGTTTAACAACATTAAAATTGTGTTTAGGGCAGAACAGTACCAAATTTGAAATATGCATATGAGGATTTTCCGGAATTGTTGTTTGTTGTTCCTGCCTCATTTAAACTTGCCTAAATAGTTAGTTTACTTATGCTTCACCTCTTGCCATGTTTAACAACATTTAACATTGTTTGGTAGCTTAAATGAGATTAAACTAAATATGTCAATGTGGTGTTTCGTCAATATGCAACTCGTGGCATATTGAGCTCCACTTAACTAGTAGTATTGTTTGTTGCACTTTGCCATGCCATGCCTCATTAAACAGGACATGCATCATACTTGATTGTGCATCATGCCATGTTTATGCTTGTGCATTTACCATGTTGTTTGTTTCTTTCCGGTGTTGCTTCTTAGTTCCGCTAATGTTGCGATTGTGAGGATTCGTTCGACTACTCCCGTTCGTCTTCTTCATGGACGCGTTCTTCTTCCTAGCGGGATTTCAGGCAAGATGACCGTCACCTTGGATCTCATTACTATCATTGCTATGCTAGTTGCTTCGTTCTATCGCTATCTTGCGTTACCTACCACTTGCTTATCAAGCCTCCCAAATTGCCATGAACCCCTAACGTTGTCACCCTTCCTAGCAAACCGTTGTTTGGCTATGTTACCGCTTTTGCTCGGCCCTCTTATAGCGTTGCTAGTTGCGGTGAAGATGAAGATTGCTCCATGTTGGATTATGTTTATGTTGGGATATCACAATATCTCTTATATTATTAATGCATCTATATACTTGGTAAAGGGTGGAAGGCTCGGCCTTATGCACGGTGTTTTGTTCCACTCTTGCCGCCCTAGTTTCCGTCATATCGGTATTATGTTCCCGGATTTTGCGTCCCTAACGCGGTTGGGTGATTTATGAGACCCCCTTGACGGTTCGCTTTGAATAAAACTCTTCCAAAGAAGGCCCAACCTTGGTTTTACCATTTGCCTCACCTTTTGCCTTTTTTCCTTGGGTTTCGGAACCCGAGGGTCATCTTTATTTTAGCCCCCCGGGCGATTGCTTCTCTAAGTCTTTGGTACAAACCGAAGCGATGTCCAGCGCCCACAGGGCAATCGTGGTCTATGCCAACCCGACGTCTTGCTCATCCGGTGTGCCACGAGAACGAGATATGTGCAGCTCCTATCGGGATTTGTCGGCACATCCGGCGGCTTTCCGGTCTTGTTTTACCATTGTCGAAATGTCTTGTAACCGGATTACGAGGTCGATCGGGTCTTCCCGGAGAAGGAATATCCTTCGTTGATCGCGAGAGCTTATCATGGGCTAAGTTGGGACACCCCTGCAGGGTCTGAACTTTCAAAAGCCGTGCCCGCGGTTATGTGGCAGATGGGAATTTGTTAATATCCGGTTGTAGTAAACTTGACGTAAACTCTTCTAAAATACACCAACTGCGTGCGTAACCGTGATCGTCTCTTTTCGGGGTTGATCGAGAGGAGAACACGGTTTCTGGGTTATGTCTGACGTAAGTAGGAGTTCAGGATCACTTCTTGATCATTACTAGTTGACGACCGCTTGCTTTGCTACTCTTCTCGCTCTTATTTGCGTAAGTTAGCCACCATACATGCTTAGTCGTTGCGGCAACCTCACCACTTTACCCCTTCCTTTTCCATTAAGCTTTTGCTAGTCTTGATACCCATGGTAATAGGATTGCTGAGTCCTTGTGGCTCACAGATTACTACAACAACAGTTGCAGGTACAGGTTATGCGATGATCATGACGCGGGAGCGATGTTTGCTTGTTTTGGAGTTCTCCTTCTGCTTCTTCTTCGATCAGGGGATAGGTTCGGTCGGCACTGGCTAAAGGTGGTGGTGGATATTGTTTGAGTTTCTGTTCATGATTCATCCGTAGTCGGATGTTGATCTTGTATGTTGTATTGTTCTATTCATGTGACATTGTATGTATTGGATGTATCCCCACTATTATGTAATGTTGATGTAATGATATCCACCTTGCAAAAGCGTCTTCAAGATGTGCTTCTATCCTTGGTGGGACCTTCGAGTTCCTTTAGGATAGGGTCGCATCTTGGGCGTGACATTTCAGCTCGGCCTCCGCTGCACGGCAGCGCTTCTTGGCGGCCGCTGCGTCTTTCAACACCATGTCGCGAGCGGCCGCGGCCATGCCGGCCACCTTCCCGCCCTCCTCGGCGGCAGCCTCAAGGCCCGAGCCGCTCGACGGACGAGTTCGCACGAGCCACGCCGAGACCAGCTCCAGGCGCCCCGACGCCATGCGCCAGTCGGGGCCTCGAAGATCGTCCCGGAGTCGGTCCAGTGCGGAGAAGGCCTCCTCCAGAGCATCGAGCATGGTAGAAGAACCACGGCCCACTGGCATGATGGGTGGGGGGAGGAGACGGTGCTGGCGGCAAGATTGGCGAAGCAGCAGCAGCAAGGATGGTCGGGGGCTCCGGAGCCCTCGGGTCGTCAGTAGGCGCGCTGAAGGCGAGCGCCTCCAGAGTCGTCTTGGCCGCAGGGGCAGTTTTCTCCTGAGGCTGGGCCCCCGAGCCTCGAGAGGGCAACCCTGCCACATAGGAGCCCTCGAGCCATGTGACATTGGGCATTTTGCCCACCATGGCGCCTCCGCATTTCGCTGGTCGGCGACTTACAACCTTGGCTTGACATCAAGGTCTTCAACCACAAGTCAAGTGGGGCGGAAGGAGAAAGGCCTCACACACGATGATAAACACCGAGATGTTGAGGATAAAGTTGGGGCGAGATCATGAAAGTCCACCCATAGTAAAACATGAGGCCGCGGACGAATGGGTGAAGAGGAAATCCCACCATGGACGAAGTGGGTGAGGAAAACTACCCTCTCATGGGGCTCGAGTAGGACGATCCGCCCGCATTGGGCAAATGCGGCGCGATATCCACGTTCAAGTATCCGCCCCCATGACTTTTTTACGTCCTTCTCCGTGATTTGAGGATTTCATCCACTTTCCTCCCACTCCGGACATGGTTGGGGCGATGCGAGGAGAAAGGTGTGAACTTGGGTGTTGGAGCTCGAAAAGTGCAAGAATGGATGAGCGAGGAGGAAGAAGGCGTGGGTGAAAAAAGGTGAACCATTATCCCTTTATAAAGGCGGACGAAACTATACGCCCACTAGCTCGGTTAACTCGCTTATTCCCCAAGCGCGTGATTGATGGCGCGGTTGGGTTACCCACGCCGTATTGATGAGAATCCGCGATAAGGGACACGATCTCGCTCGACAAGACGCAGCAAGGAAACCGCCATGGAGCGCGCCAAGGTCAAGGTTGAGAAAAACGATTCGATAATAACCGCCGTGGCATGATGTCATGGTATCAAATATGTCACAGTCGGCTTTGTGGAAATATTATTCTCTCTACGGTTGGTATGTGAAACTTGTTTTGCGAGAGCCGGACAACGCCTTGTGTTCAAGATCTTCTATGGAGTACTTTGAGGAGGAACCCGCCTTGCAATGTCGAAGACAAACCGCTTGCGGACTCATCCTCATTGAAGCACAGTTCAGGGGCCACCGAGGAGTCTGGATTAGGGGCATCCGGACAAACGGACCGTATCCTTTGGCGGACCGTTGGACTATGAAGATAGAAGATTGAAGACTTCTTCTCGTGTCCTGGATGGGACTCTCCTTGGCGTGGAAGGCAAGCTTGGCGATCTGTATATGTAGATCTCCTCTCATTGTAACCGACTCTATGTAACCCTAAGCCCTCTCGTGTCTATATAAACCGGAGGGTTTAGTCCAGAGGACAACAACAATCATACCATAGGCTAGCTTCTAGGGTTTAGCCTCTACGATCTCGTGGTAGATCAACTCTTGTACTACTCATATCATCAAGATCAATCAAGCAGGAAGTAGGGTATTACCTCCATAGAGAGGGCCCGAACCTGGGTAAACATCGTGTCCACTGCCTCCTGTTACCATCCGCCTTAGACGCACAGTTCAGGACCCCTTACCCGAGATCAGCCGGTTTTGACACCGACACCCCTTCCCTCACATCAGCCACAACTCTTTGGCAACTTTATTTCAGCATAGGTTAGCTAAGTGCAACTATAATCTTAACAGTAGTTTGTGAGGCGGCGACCAGTTCGTGCTTCCAACTTTGTGCGTGGATTAAAAACTAAGAGTGGTTGGACGAATTTCATGCATGGAGTAAAAACTAAGAGTGGAGTAAAAACTAAGAGTGGTTGGACGAATATTTATTGTTGCGTTGCATATGCAATAGTTGTTTGTTCCTGTATTGCATATGCAATAGTTGGCTTCGGTCTTGTCAGGTTGCACTAGTTAGGCATTGCCTATTCACTGTTGGCTGGGATCAAGGGGGAACGACTAGCATAGAAGATGGGCTTGTGGTGAAAAAATAGAAAAAATGAGCCATCCGTGCGCACTATTAGCAAAAAGGAGCCTCGCCCATGGTTAATTTGCTTCAGATATCCTTAACCTCCAAACCCGATCTCTCACTGCCAAGCAGAGTGGCAGACGGTGGCGGCGGCCCAGATTCGCATCCTCTCTCCAGCAAATCGACTGCGGCAAGCGGTGCTGGCATCCTCGCCTACTCCCCATCTCTGGCTCCAGGAGCAACTCGCGGGTGTACTCCCTTACTCCTACCACTCACGATCCAGATCCAGCAGTAGCTCGCCGGCAGCAAGCCAGTGGCGGGCTCCTAAACTCCTTCCCCTCTCAAGTTCAGCAGCAAGGTACACTGCTCCCACTCCCCTCCCCCATATCTCTCCTACAAATTTGTATATGTAATGGCCGCTAGCTACAAATCTCACCATGTTCGTGTTCTATCTAATATGGAACTCTCTAGTGTGCCTGTCAGAATTCATGCACTAAATTTATTTCACAACCAATAATTAAAAACAGCTAGTTGTGCGTTATGTACTAATTGCATGAGATGGCTGGTGTACTAATTAATCTGTCTCATTGTGTGCCAGCTAGACATCCCACAATACAAGATTTTAAATTATGCCGGTTTGCCATGCTCGAGTCTTCAGGTATGCTGGTTTGCCATGCTCCAGGTTAGATCTGTCGATTTGGATGAAATTAGAGAAACACTACAATCAACCAGATGACCTTTTTAGTGTTCCATCATATAAGAAGCTGGAGCTCTGGAAGCATGAACCACTATATGAAATTGTAGATAGCATTATTAGTGACTCATTCTAGTTGTTGCAATAAGAAAAAACGCATTTGGTTATTTTCAGTACCTCTGGAGACGCCTCATACCTGTTAGAATATAGATGAAAAGACATGAGTATCCTTTTTGGGAATAAAAGATCATTCAATGGGTAAGTATCTTCCTGCTGGATCTATGGGTGATTGTTCTTATTCCCCATCAGTATGCATGTGATGGCACATACATGAACATAATGTATTTGTAATTTGTTGTGAATCCTAGGTGACCACGGTCGGGAGTTGTTTCAGAATTCTTACTGAATTGTAAACCAACTAAATCGTGCTCATTCTACACATAAAAAGGTGTCACCAGGTGCTAATCTCGATGATGAATATGTGAAGACTAATGAGTTGTGATCATCCTTTTTATTTATTTTGTCCGCTTGTATCTCAAATAAATGATGTGACTAATCTGAAAGATAGTAGAGCTTACAAGCAGTTCATCTTAGCCTTAAAAGAATTTATCATTTATCGAAACAAAATTGCAAATATTTGCACCGAGAATAGTTTTGTCATTCTCAAGTGATATTTCTGATAATAAATGATGTGACTAATCTGGAAGACAGTAGAGCTTACAAGCAGTTCATCTCGGCCTTAAAAGAAATTATCATTTGACCTGTCGGCTGTCTGTTGTAACCTCTCAGTTTTATGATTAACTGGACCAGAGATTTGTTCCTGCGAGTCAAATGCATTGTTGATGCATATTCAGTCGATTAGCTCACAAGTAAATATTTTAAGTATGAATGTATGACACTTACATGATCTTGTGCTCAAACTGACTTGTATTTGTTTTAGTGTGATCCTTCCCAGCAAGAAGCACTACAGCTGGAGGTAGAAGCTAGAACTTTTCTATCATGTACGTGTCAAGCCCAAGTATGAATCTCCCCTGTTCCTGCATGCCAGTTGAGTCTTCAGCTGTCCATCTCGCATCCTACGGTCATCAGTCAAAGATAACGGTTCACTTAAGTTGATCTCTCTCCTTCGTCGATCGATCATCCAACGGCTCAGGATGCGACAAGAGGTTGTTCATCGTCCAACAAGCCACGTGCTCTGCTTTTCTGCTTTTTCACTTTCTGCTACTGTAATGGCTATATAAGCCAGCTCTCTCTTTCATTTTGAGGCATGTAAAAGATTATTGGGTATAAACCCTAGTTACGGTGGCGAGCTACCTACTTTCCCCTTTCTATGCAATGAAAACCCTAGCTCAGTTCTCCCAAATTCTCGCCTAAAATCGAGTAGTTCATGCTTAAATTCAGTTGATCAAGGCTCTGGTCCTGACAATTGGTATCGAGAGCCAGTCCTTCCTTGGCTAGGGCGGCGATTCGAGCAGTGCAAGGTTGGCTTGGCCGTAAAATCCCTTTGCATGATTTGAAGCGGGCGGCGGTGATAGAAGGCGGCGGCCGGAGTGGCACTTGTTCGGTGACAATCAGGCAGTCCATCTGGTTGCTTAAGAGCAATTCTAAAGTGGTAAAATTCCAGATCTGACGATCTGACTGTGTCGTGTGGAGGCGGTGTAAAGCGGCGAATTCCTCCCTCCCTCCCAACCCTTGATGGTGCAGATCGACAACCTCACCAGCATGCCGGGGGTGGTGGATTCAGGGACTACGGCCGACATGCGGCTGGAGTCTTTGGAGCTTAACATCAAAACCCTGCGGCAAGACAGAGAGGAGGATCGTAAAGAGTTCCACTAGTTCCAGGATGTGGTCAACAAAAATTTTGCCACGATGCAAAAGAATTTTGACAAGATACAAGCAAACTTCAGGCGATTACTATTGGATCCTGAACCAGATCAGGTGGAAGAAGCAGAAGAAGGACAGGGGAGTGTACAATTGAAAAAAAATCAACTGCAGTCTCCAGTAGTGGCTCCGGGTAGACCCAAGCAGCTCCAAGCTCCTACTCCTCCCTCAGTGACAATGCAGAACAAAGGGGCTCCTTTGCCAGTGGGTACAGCCACTCTTCGAGATCATACAGGCAAAGAACTGAATATGGATGGCACTCCTAAAGTTCCTTATAGGCATCCAAACTATGGGCACAACAAAGAAAAGGAAAATACACAAGCAGTACAGAGAAATGTAGTGCAATTGGAGGAAATCCAAGAAGAAGAAGGGGCTGAAAACTACTACAAAAGAAGGAATGTACTTACTGTCAAGCCAGCTAAGTTGAACATTTCTGAATTTGAAGGACAAGACCCTGAATCTTGGACTCAGAATTTGGAACGGTATTTTGCTGCTGCAAGGACTCCCATTGAACATAGAACAGAGCTGGTCATCTCCTATATCAAAGGCCCTGCTATTCAGTGGTGGAGGGGTACTGGATATGCACCTTCTAATGTGCCTTGGCATAAATTTTGTTCTTACCTGTCTGATAGGTTTTCTGTGGAGTCAGTTTGTGATATTGTGAGTAACTTTCATGCTGCACATCAAACAACAACAGTGACTGCTTATGTGGAACAATTTGAGCAACTGGTCAATGTGACGAGGAGAGAAAACCCTACTATACCTGATGATTACTATGTTTCCAGCTTTGTGTCAGGCCTCAATCCTTACATGAGAAGCTTGGTGGAGTGTTTCAAACCAAAGGATCTACAAACTGCTGTGTGGTATGCCAGAAGAATGGAAAAATCTCAGCCTCCTGCTTAGACAGTACCAAATAAGCAATATGTGCCTCAACCAAGAAGACAAGTAATTTTTGAACAGCCCAAACCATTGATTCCTAATACAGCACCAAACAGAAATGTGGTGATGTAGGGTGAGACCCTAAACGGCCGATCTTTCACGAAAGGAGTGGATCCCAACTAAGAACACGAAGAACACGAGGGGAAAACGAGGGAAAACACAAGAGGAACTCTCAAAACCAACAAGATATAGTCACACATATGCTATATCCTCGAAACACAAAGGGGGATACATGATCCAAAGTCAACAACGGACGATACAAAGGGTAACCGGTTCTTCTCCGTGAGGAGATCTTGATGGGGCCACCCAAGAGGGGGTCTTGAATCCGCTTGGAAGGATCTTCTCCGATGGAGGCGCGATCTCCGAGGAGAAGGTAACCAAGTGGATGAGAAAAGCTCTCACACAAACATGAGCTAATCCTTTGCTAACCCTAACTAGGAGGAGGGAGAGGTCTATTTATAGTCTTAGTGCAAAGAGGGGCGAAGTGAAGGGATACATGGGCTTCGGCCCGAAACTGGACGCAGCCAGGGTCCGGTCGTCCGTAAAGTACCGGTCGTCCGGGGGCTCGCGGAGGTCCGGACGTCCGTAGATCTTCGAACTTCTGTAGATTAGGTTTTGTCGCCGCGGCATCGAACATCCGTAGGTGTCCGGTCGTCCGGTCGCCGGTCGTCCGGTCTTCCTCGAACTTCCGCTAATTTCGTTCTGTTGGCGTAACGTCGGTCGTCCGAAGGGGTTCGGTCGTCCGGAGCCTGGGAGTCGTCGGACGTCCGGTCCTGAACGGTCGTCCGGTCGCTGTAGTGGTTGCCGGCCTGAGTTCCTTGGGTTGTTGCGACCTCCAGGGGTCGGATGTCCGGGATGGGCCGGTTGTCTGGAGCCTGTAGCTTCCGTGGCAGCTCTTCTTCTTCTCCTTCACGCTTGGTGCCCTCGCCGTCTTGACCAATTGATGTAGATGTTCTGTGGCTTTCCTCCAAGTACCTGAGCACACATAGTGTTTCCGTTTGAGGTAGTAACCATGTCTCATGTGTTGAAAGTGGTAGGTCGGAAAGGAGCGAGTTCACCTTATCTTCAATAGCCTTGGCTCGAGCTCTTGTCATTGGTCCAAGTGGTGTCGTTGGAGGTGTAGATGCGTCCATGGGGATGATCGTGGGATGCTCCGCATCATGTGGTCATCTAGCAAGCTAAGCAGAATCAAGTGTGTTATAAATGTAGAGAGCCTTGGGTGCCAGGTCATAGGCAAGTGTGCAAGATGAGCGCTCTACAGGGGACGGAACTCTTGAAACAATTTTTGTCGCAGATTATGATGACACTGAACTGGATAATACAGAGCAGCTAACTGATGAAACTGTGTTGAAAGTGTCAATGCATGCTGCGATGGGAATTGGAGCAGCTAAAAATACTTTCATATTAACAGTTAAACTGGGTAGTACTATGGCAACAGCACTGGTGGATAGTGGTAGTACTACTACTTTCATCTCTCCACAAATGGCTAGCAAATTAGATGTCATTCCCAGTCCAACTCCAAAAACTAAAGTGGTGGTTGCTGGTGGATGAATTCTCTGGAGTGAGTTTCAAGCGAAGAACTGTCAATATGAAATACAAGGCCATGCCTTTAAGGATAGTTTCAGAGTGTTGAAGTTAAAAAGCTATGATATCGTATTAGGAGTGGATTGGTTGAGGAAGTATAGCCCCATTCAAATGGATTTTATTAAAATGGAAATGAAGATATCTGCTCCTGAAGGGCGGTTTAACACTTTTGTTGATGAAACAGTGCCTCTCACTCCTATTACTAAAGTAACTGATAACACTGAAAAATTAGTGGAACAAGCTGTGTGTGCCTTTTTCTTATTCACCACTTCTGGCCCTGAAATGGTAGCAGCTGCTCAAGAGATACCTGCTGCATTAAAACCACTCCTACACCAGTATGAAAACCTTTTTCAAGAACCTACTGAACTTTCACCCAGCAGGCCATGTGATCACAGAATTCATTTAGTAGATGGAGCAAAAGTGGTGAACCAAAGGCCCTACCGAATTCCTCAACATCAAAAAGAAATCCTGGAGAAAATTATTTTGGAACTGCTCAGAAATGGAGTTATCAGGCCCAGTACTAGTCCCTTCTCCTCTCCTGTACTGTTGGTCAAGAAAAAAGATGGGTCATGGAGGCTCTGTACTGACTACAGAAAGTTACATGCTATTACAAAACAGTAAAACGGAGCTACCCACGCCCTTCCACAGCGATTTGACATCCACGGCCGTCAGATCAGGCTAATAGACGTTCTCGATCTGGCGTTCATTCCGTCGCTAGCGCGTGAGCGAATTTCGTTCTATCACCCTGCCAGAACCCATTCGCCCATCAGAACGGGCTGCTGCTCGCTGGTCGACCTAGGCTTTCTGTCTTAATTGGGCTGACAGGTCGGGAGAAACAGATTAGGCCCAAGGAAATGGGGTAAACAGCAGGCCCGCCTGCGGCCGACCTAGGCATCCGTTCTCAAGATTTCTCCACCACATCGCATGCGTCCCGTTAAGCGCGCGCCGCCGCCGACTTCATTCCTCGATGCTCGGTGGTTCTCCTTGACATTTGTTGTTGGCTTCATCCCTCACAGACGGCATAGCAAATTGGCCTAGAAGGTTGTGCAGTTGTACAATCCGTCCATGGAGAAGAAATTCTTCATGCGTGGATCGATTCTTCCTTTTCTGAAGGAACACTATCCTCTCCCATGAACTCCCATGCGTCCCACAAATCTCAGCTTCGGTAGGTAAACAAATCTCGCGTACCCTTTGCTTGGATTGGTGTGGAATGGCTTAATTCACCGTTTCGGTCCGTTGCCGCTCGACTCCGCCAGCATGCCACGAAGGAGAAGATGGATGGGTCGACGTGGTGCCTCCCCCATTCCTAAACCTCTCCATTGATCGCTTCGCAAGTCCTTCAATCTCCGCTTTCCGCAACTCCGTGAGATCCCCAAATGATCGCGATGAATCAATGGCGCTGCGTTGGGATGTCGGATTGATAGCGGGATCTACAAGATGGCGGCGACAATGACGGTCCACGTCAACAAGGTAAATTCTAACCCAAGGTGCTGAACGTCCCGTCACAAATTGGCAAAGCATCATACAAGTATAAAATTATGATCTCGATCCCTTCCGCTAAAATCCCCTATCACGAAGTTGGTCGAGCGGTCTCATCCGTGTTCGTCATTTGTGAATAAAATCAGATGTTATCCGAGGTTTCTATTTCTTTTTTTACAATTGATCTGATGTTCAGCAATTTCCTTGCTTTCTTCTTGTTCCGCTGATATGGATTGCCCAAACTTTTTATTTGGTGCACAACATGTGCTTCAATGCTTGTGTCAATGGCTGAGGAGCAGCAGACTCGTTATATGATTTTTCTAACAATTAAGATCCTTAGTAACTAACGACGAGCTATGTTGCAGGATCCGGCAGAACACAAGTTATATATCAATAACTAAATGCACGTTCCAAGTAGTGGATGGAGCATCCAACGAATCGGAGCTCATCAAAATAAAAGGTATAGTGGAATGATTAACCCTTATGTTTTGAGCATCACATAAAGTTTTCTACATTTCTATCGTTCATACCGATTCCCTTGGCACAAGAACCAATCTCAAAACAAGTTACACGTAATATATCCAGATGAATAGAAGGAACAATACAATTAATTATTTACGTAAGATTGTATTTTCATTTTATAAATAATATACTGACATCTTCCTCTTCACCCTGTCAGACATGTTGATATTTGATGTCATTAGATATACCAAACATTTCGGATTCTTCAATGTTACATTGATTAGTAAAAATATCGCAAATATTTATACCACCCGACTTTTTCTAACTATTTACATATTCCTTTGGTAAGATGGACGAGCGCAGCAACGCGCGCCTTTATGATCTAGTTACCATCAAAAACAAGTATCCTATACCTATCATTGAAGATCTGTTGGATCAGCTTAAGGGAGCCAAAGTATTTTCAAAAATTGATTTGAGAAATGGTTATCACCAAATCAGAATGGATGAGGAGGATATACCAAAAACTGCATTTGCAACTCACATGGGACTGTTTGAGTATTTAGTAATGTCCTTTGGACTTACTAATGGACCTCCTACATTTCAGGCTCTGATGAACTTTTTATTTGGTCTCCTTAAGTTTGTGGTGGTATTCTTTGATGATATTTTAGTCTTCAGTTTTTTCATGGAAGAGCACCTAGATCATCTTAAACAGGTGTTTGATATCTTGCAAGCAAATAAGTTGTATGCCAAGCTAGAAAAATGTTCTTTTGGTCAGACAGAAATTGAATATTTGGGACATGTCATTAACTCTGAGGGAGTTTCTACTGATCCTGCTAAGATTGAGGCTATTAAAGCATGGCCTGCTCCTACTACTATAACTGAATTGAGAAGTTTTCTTGGATTAAGTGGATATTATAGGAGATTTATCCAAGGATATGGGATAATATGCAGGCCCCTCATTGATTACTTGAAGAAAGATGCATTTGATTGGGCACAAGAGCAACAAAAAGCATTTGAAACACTAAAGCAAAAACTCACTAATACACATGTGCTGGCCCTGCCAAATTTCAAAGAACCATTTGTCTTGGAAGCTGATGCTTGTGGTTATGGTTTAGGTGCTGTATTGATGCAAGAGGGCAGACCACTTGCTTATTCAGCAAGAGTATTGGCCCTAAAGCTGCTGCATTAAGTACTTATGATAAAGAAGCTCTAGCTATCATTGAAGCTGTGAAAAAGTGGAAACACTACTTCTCTGCCACTTCCTTGATTATCAGAACAGATCAAGAAAACTTGAAGTACATCCAAGAGCAGAAAATTACTGAGGGCATCCAACACAAGCTATTGTTAAATTTGATGGGATACAACTTTACAATTGAGTACAAAAAAGGGAAGGAAAATAAGGTTGCAGATGCATTATCTAGAGTGAAACATGCAGAGTCTGCACTGTTTACTACTGCTGCCTCCCCTACCTGGGTTAAAGAAGTGATCAGCAGCTATCAGCAAGATGACAAGGTCAAGGAACTCATTGCTGAGTGCTCGGTGGATAAAAACAGTAACAGTGCTTACTCCTTTAAGAATGGCATATTGAGATTTCATAATAAGATTGTAGTGGGAAAAGGCACTAATCTGAGGCAAGAAATCCTATCAACATTTCACAACTCTGAATTGGGAGGACATTCTGGAGAAAGAGCCACTTATCACATAGTGATATTAGTGTTCCATTGGCAGGGTATGAAGCAAGATGTGATAACATTTGTGAAAAATTGTCCAGTGTGCCAATTAAACAAATCTGAACATACTCCTTACCCTGGTTTGTTAGAGCCACTTCCTGTGCCAGACTTTGCATGGGCTCACATCAGTATGGATTTTGTAGAGGGCTTGCCTACATCAGAAAACAAGAACTTAATCTTGGTGGTAGTTGACAGATTCACTAAATACTCTCATTTTATTACCATGAAGCACCCCATCACAGTGCAGTATGTAGCAAGAGCATTCTCTGACAATGTGTTTAAATTACATGGAATGCCACTAGTGACTGTGACTGACAAAGATCGAATCTTCACCAGCAATCTCTGGCAAAAGTTGTTCAAATCATTAAACATCAAGTGCACATGAGCACTAGTTATCATCCACAAATAGATGGTCAAACAGAAAGAGTGAATCAGTGTTTGGAGAATTATCTGGGATGTATGTGCTTCCAGCAACCAAGGAAATGGCATGGATGGCTAGCCCTAGCTGAGTGGTGGTATAACACTTCCTTCCATACATCTCTGCAAATGACTCCTTTCCAAGCTCTTTATGGCTTTCCACCTCCTATGGTAGCTGAATCAGCTCTGCCTGATACTATTTGTGAGGATAATGAGAACTTGTTGTAGAACAGAGAATTAGCTGTAGAGGTGATAAAGCAAAATCTCTTAAAAGCACAAGCTAGAATGAAATTCTTTGCTGACAGAAACAGGAAAGAAAGAGAGTTTGTTGTGGGAGAAATGGTCTATCTTAAACTTCAGCCCCACAGACATACTTCTCTCAGTTTGCACAAACACATCAAACTCCACTCCAAATTTTATGGACCATTCAGAGTTATCAGTAAAATTGGGAATCATGCTTACAAGCTGCTTCTGCCTGAGGACTGCCAATTGCATGATACTTTCCATGTCAATCAGCTGAAGAGGCATATTGGCCCAAAAGTGGTGCCCTCCTCCAAACTGCCTTTGGTGGGTAGTGATGGCACAATTAGAATTGAACCTGAAGCAATTCTGGAGAGGAAGCTAATTCCAAAAAAGCAAGGTAATATAAGTATTCCAGTTGTAAGATGGTTGGTGAAATGGGCAAATCTATCTCCAGAAGAAGCAACATGGGAAGATTCAGCTTTCATTCAGAAGATTTTTCCTGCATTCAGAGCTTGAGGGCAAGCTCCAGCTCAATTGGGGGGTATTGTCAAGCCCAAGTATGAATCTCCCCTGTTCCTGCGTGCCAGTTGAGTCTACAGCTGTCCATCTCACATCCTACGGTCATCAGTCAAAGATAACGGTTCACTTAAGTTGATCTCTCTCCTTCGTCGATCGATCATCCAACGGCTCAGGATGCGCACAAGAGGCTGTTCATCGTCCGACAAGCCACGTGCTCTACTTTTCTGCTTTTTCACTTTCAGCTACTGTAATGGCTATATAAGCCAGCTCTCTCTTTCATTTTGAGGCATGTAAAAGATTATTGGGTATAAACCCTAGCCGCTGGTGGCGAGCTACCTACTTTCCCCTTTCTATGCAATGAAACCCTAGCTCAATTCTCCCAAATTCTCGCCTAAAATCGAGTAGTTCATGCTTAAATTCAGTTGATCAGGGCTCTGGTCCTGACAGTACGTCAAGAAACCAAAAGTTGATGCAAATTTTGACAGCAGTGCGTGTTCAGCGGTGATCACCTTCATACTCAGTCTTGCTGGTCATGTACTAAAAGTTATCATGTTATGTTATGTGTAAACTTGATATGTATGTATATCTGTGGTGTGCCTGAGATGCTCCAGTTTGGCATGCACTACAAATTTTGTGCCTAGGATAGTCCAGTGACTCAAATATTTGTGCTTGGGGTGACTAGAAATGATCATGTCATGTATAACTTGATATGTATGCCTGGGATGCTCCAGTTTGACAAGTACGAAAAAAGTTCTGCCTAGGATGTTCAAGTTGCTCCAATACTTGTGCTTGTGATGGTCCATTTTGAAACGTACTCATATTTGTGCTGAGATCGTCCAGTTTGACATGTACGCGAAATATTTGTGCATGGGATTGTCCAGCTTGACATGTACTGACCAACAGATTTTCTTGCATAATTAGTGATATAATAGAAGCCAGCATTTTCTACTTAAATATACATGCAGTACATCGGTGCAAAGAGGGGGCATCAGTTGTGAAGATTTTTTTTTTTGAGAGTACGTCAATGGCGTACCATATTTTTATAGAAGGAGCTGTGAAGATTTGAAAGTAGGCTTATTTACTGAGTAAAAAACGTTTGGATATGAAGAAAGCTGAGGTGGTAAGTGCAACAGTCCTATTTCATATCCAACTAGTAGCAGGGGTTTCTGTGAATATGTACATTGAGTGGTCTGGGGTCCTCCACTCAAATCTATACCATCCATGATTGATTTGATGGCCCAGATAGATTTTTCTATTTTTGCATCACAAGGCCAGATTCTATTGTAGTTGCTCCCGGATCAAGGGTTTGCTTCGTACCGTTTAAGTGGCGTTGATTCGTTCGTCAAGCAGCCAACCCCGTTGGCTGGGATGAGGGTTTCCTTCACGTGGCGTATTCATCCATCAAGCAGATCCTCTATGAAGAAGACTAGCAGTTGGGGCGCGCCTCCTGAAAGGAAGTTTGGGCGTTGCCAACTTGTCGGCGCCCTTTTCATTGCTTCTGCTGCTCCTTACATGTACATGAACATTAGCATATTTTAGTACGGCTGATTGATTATAATTAGTGGCAGTAATTCAGATATGATACTAAAATGACAATTGGACTGCTAATTATATCAGATTCAGTAATGTTCAGTGCACAACCATGAACAGTTGGTAGCATAGTTTCTATAACACAGAATTGATCTTACAAAAAGAGAACAAATAGTACATCAAAAGTGGATGCCCGGACAACTGGTAGCATAGAACACAAAATTAATCATGTTGGTTACACTTAAATTCTTATCAAAAGAGAGAAAATAGCACATCAAAAGCAGATGCCCGAATGACCTTGTCCATTTCAGGAAGGTCGAAATGCTCGATTAGCATGGAGGTGGGTGTTGTCATGGCGGCAGTACTATTGGTTGCATTGCGCCCGTTGGACGTCAGCGAGGAGACTTGGGGGAGTACTTCTCATTTTTTCAGATAAAGTAAAAATGTTATACGTAACCACAAATGTATTTAGCTTACGATTGGGTGGCAAGGGTTTTTTTTTCTTAGCACCTACCCACACATCACCTAGCATTGGTGCTAGGTAATTTCACCTACCTGCAGTGTTTGGTTAGCATCTAGTGATGTAGATACTCTAAGCCATAGCCTGGTGTTGTCCGAAACAAAATGTATACTTTCTCACAAGAAGAACTGCCTGATTAAGGATAATTGGACTCGCCCTAGCACATAACAGTCACACGGAAATAGTTTATATGATATTCTGGAATGACGGAAGAGAAAATGTAAGGGGCACTGGAGTATAGAAGAAAATTAGAATGTACATATTATCAGTTACCTGTAAATAATAAAGTACTGTTGTATTTTCACTTATCAGACCAGCTGCGAAGAAAGAAAACCTGTCAGGCATGAACAAATTATGATAAACATAGTTAATTTGGAGCATGATAGTTGTAGATTATGATAAAAATGGTTCCGAGAGAGTAGCTTTAGGGCATGCGTTTCGGGGTGGATCAATAGGATTTGAAGCAAGCCAATGAAATATTTTAACAATCTATCAGAATGATAGAACTTGTGATGTAGTAAAGGCAGTTTTCCAACATGATCAATTTCAGCTAGCAGAACAGATAGATGGAACAAATATTCATGGAAGATGATAACTAACAAAGAAGGAAAAGGTTAATTTCATGGGAACATAAAATTCATCCTCCTGCAACCATAGATGCACAAAATTATTGATAGAAACTGTCCAAGCCATCAGAAATACTGCTTTTTGGGCAGAACAAAGAGATCATGAGGCGCACCCAAATCACCTCTGACCAAAGAAAAAGAGAACAAAAGAGCACAGATACTATCATGATAGCTAACTTTCCGATCATTTCTGTAACATGGGTAGCGCTAACAATGGAACAGAAGAAAATCTTTGTACGCAATGCTATGTTCACTAATTGTTGGATTGACTAAATATTGCTCCCATAGTGAGACGCAAGAATGCAGAACACAAGATATGAAGGAGTGTCGGGAACAAAAGGCAGACTCATTTTCCTGTTCTAGAGACGCCTTCAATTTTCACTACAGCAAATATAGCAAGAATGCTTACAATTTAATGATTGAAGCTTTGGTAGAAAGCGATCTGCTGGGTCTATGGCATTTACAATTCCTGAAAAACATAATGGGCTATCAATTAGCAAAACAGTACAAAATGCCGAGTAAGATTGTTTTCCTTTTCTTTTCCAGAGAGTTAAAAGTGTACATTGTAGGTGTGAGTATCGCAGAGAACGAACCTATTAGTATGCATCTTGAGAACTGGTGGTTGGTAAGCATGAAAACGTCATGTAGCACAGCCCGGTCTCATGTTATTAAGTAGTCCATCTCATCCGCAATGATCAATCTGGCAAGCAGTGACATACAGTTCAGGTAGCAGGATCAAAATGGCAAGAAAAGCCATTATCATACAAGCAGGTTCAAATAGTTCCTACATCCTCCTCCTTAAAGTTTCTTTCTGAGAAAACATACGCTGCAGTTGCTGAAGTGGTGACAATTCTCCACTTGCCTTTTTTCAAACCTGGAATTTTCTTTGTGAGAAAATACATTGATCTTACAGAACTATAGCAGAACCTATGTACACATAAATCAATCTTACTGAATTTGTTACATGCCCGCACCGGAAATAGTATGGCTACACCCAAAAGCATAACAAATTCACAAAGGGAAGGACCCGTGGCTTTGGACCTTCGATCCGTTTGTGGGGAAGCAATTTAAAAGTGCTTCGTCAACCCCAAAATATTATGGCTTCGCCACTCATTTACATCTTTTGTTACATACTGACATATAAATCCAGGGACATGAGTAAAGAAAAATAGAACTTGCGAATGCACAGCTCCTCTAGATAAAATTGTTCTACCTCTTAGTACATAGCCAGACATGGTATATCAGTTAGGAGAATAAAACACAACATAACAATGGGAAGTAAAGAATATTTCACTCTCTAATGACACAAACAGATTAAGTCAGAAAAATAAACAAATACTGGTAGTTGTAACCTGAAAAGTATGCACACCCACATACAAGTGTTAAAGGATCTAAAATAACGAGGTGTCCCATTTAAGTACCTTGTTAAAGAAATCCGATTCAGCATATGGTGATCTGAATCCAAGTAAGAGAAATCAGGGATTTTATCCAGAAATTCACATCAAAATCTTCCTCTCTAACCTGAAAGAGAAACATACAAGCAAATCATTCAGCTATTGTATTGTTCAGATAACTTATTCAAACTAGAGAAAGTATGTAGTACCGAGTATGAAAGTTCTCTTATGCATCCAATCAGTAGCTATATCCTACCTAAGATTCTATTAGTCGCTCTCAAATACAAAAGCATAGCAGATCGACCCAAGAATTACCATTTTCTTCTTTCACTTCTCCAACTCAAAAGAAAGAGCTGGACAGAACACGGTAAATAAGGCATGAAATAAACAGCACCCACTTCTAATAGCTAATATAAACATTTTACAGATGAAATAGGGAAATCAAAGATTGAATTTAAGCTCATTACTCAGAGTATCTCATAATTACTTTTGTTGAAAATCAGATGAATGGACTCCCATAAACACTAATTCTGACCAGCAACCCTTGTGCGCAATGCGCATAGAGGCCGACATGTATCCCTTCCTCTCTCTCAAGCCCCGTGATGACAGGAAGAATCTCCTGCATACTGTGAGCACAGAGAATGATATAAAATGCGATGAGAGCAGCAATGCATTGAAAGAGCCACGCATGAGGCATTTACGTGTACGTGGTGGACTACCCTTCTTCTCCTTGTTGAGCAGTGGCAACTGGAACGCAAGCCAGTAAGCCACGATAGTCGGTCTACATACAACAGGGCCACCACCACCAAACAATTTCTGAAAAATCTACCCCAACAAAGAAACAACAGCCTAAACAACACCTAAGCCTTCCATACCCAAAAAGAGAACTTCATGATACAAAAACAAACATGAAGCAATTGCTGCATCCACCACACAAACCACCAATGCACTCGAGCAGGCACACATCACCAAGAAGCCCGCAATCCACAAACTCGCAGCAACACACATCAAACATCTAGCAGAACAACACAGCAGCAACACTAAAAACCTACATGTTTATTTTGATTATATTTGGGCCCTGCTAGGAGCAACATGTTCTAGATCTCAGGTTTGGTGACACGTTCCAAGTCTAGCTCAATCTGCAAAATTAAATAACATTCAGACATTCTGAATAAGGATAACTGAATGTGAATACAGTAAACATGGCAGTTTCTATGTTTACTTTTTACTCACCAGACAATATGCTTTAGAGAATCAAGAAAAGGATCACTGGTATGCCCATTCTTTCAAAAGCTTCAACCAAATGTTGCATTCAATATCCCTGGGCTAGGCAAATATATATCTGAACAGATATTGAGTGATGTCAAATTGTCAATAGCTCCAACACATTTCCATTTTGCAGCTTCTAACCAAAAGCACTACAAAAGGCAAGACAATAAAGAGAGGTGATTTGACCATAAACCCATAATAGTGATAAAAAGAACAATATCTAGTTATCTGCACAAGTAGATAGCTCCCATATAAGATGAGGTTACATGATTTTTTTGGTTGCATCACACAAGCTCCTTAACTGTAAGTTAGATTACATGTACCAACAAATTCAAACATAAAAGTGTTGTGATTCTATTGGTTTTTTATGTCCACCGTGCAGGGCATAAACCTTCTTACATTATTGTTGTACTCTATCAAATAAAAATTCAACAACTTAGACATCAGATCCGATAGAATCTGAATTTTTTTGTGATTTGGATACGCACGCAACATCTGTAATATTTTTCCTTGAGATCTAAATACATCTCTCATCTTATTTCATCCTTTTTTTAGTAAAAAATCTGAAAAATGTAGCCTAAAATTTCATGCAGCTAAAAATTTGAGATATTGTTCAACTTTCATAACCTCAAAATGCATGGCTAATTACCAATTAGGATGTACAGTACAAATGTATAAGTTGTAAAATTAATTAATTATGTTGAAGCTCATGACAAACAAATAATGTCGTGGTGATGGTTGTATCAAATGGCAAGAGAGAATCTACAGAGCAATGCAATTATGCAAGAAATTAGCACCAGAAACTATATATATGTGACTCGGTCTAACACTCCAGACTTGCATAGCATCACATCAATCTCAAATCATTCATGACAAATCAAACAAATATAGCACCGACAGGGCAATGAAGCCATACCTATTGAACACTCAAGAAAGATGAATTGATTCATGGAAAGCTTTGCGTAAAATAGATCACCTCTTGAAGAGTCTCTTTCCTGAAAGGCTGCAACTCCAAGAGCATTTTCTGAAAAAAGGGAGGAGAATGACACAAAAAGTGACATGCGGAAGAAAGGAAGGGAAGAGATGCGGGCACATATAGTCGAGCTTCCGGCGGATCGTCTCTCCGGCAGCACGCACGAGGGATGAGGACGACTGCGGCGACACCACAGACTGCTCGACCTCATCGTCCGTTTCTCTCCATCCCCAGCTTGTCCCCATCCTACGCGAGCTTCAGATCGAGGACATCGTGGGGCGGGATTAGCGCGACCATGTGCTAGGACTGGAGGCGCAACGGGACTTGGTGTCGCGGGCGAGGATGCGGAACTGACAACGGCTCCTTCCTCTCACCCATGGCCTCCCACGGCAACCTCGTCCAAGTTGTGCTCGTCCTCGTGCGGCTTGCTCGGGACGAGAGCTCACGGCAGGGGAGAGGGGACGAGGTCGACGGTGGTGGGGAGAAGGTAAGGAGAGGAGAGAAGAGAAGGTGGCGGCAGCTGTGGGGGAGGCAGCCGTTGAGTGGCGGCGGCGGCGACGGACAAGGGAGAGGAATCGGGGAGATAAGGTTGGGGAGCGGGGGCTGGGCCTGGGCATCCGTTTATCTCTGTGCTATTTTATTTTCACCTCGACACAGTAAAAGACAGTGCACATCGCCAGGGATCGCCATTTACATGACCCTTATTGTGAGGGTGTTTGGATCACTAGAGACTAATAGTAGTCACCTTTAGTCAGTAAACCTCCAAACACCGCTGACTAGTGGGTGACTAAAACTAGTTTAGTCCCTAATCACCCCACCCCAACTTTTACTGACTAGAGACTAGTAGTAGTCACCTTTAGTCAGTAAACTCCAAACACCCCTGACTTCTAGTGACTAAAGTCCCCCTCTCTCCTCTAATTGGTGTTGCATAAAGGACATTTAATACTAAGACATTTAATGCTGACTAGTAGTAGTCACCTTCCAAACAGGGCCTGACTAAAAACTTCTAGTCTGACTACTACTAGTCACATGACTAGAGAGTATCCAAACACTCTCTGTGTTTGATTGGGAGGTTAGATTGGGCAACCACGTATAAGTGCATGTCCTTATAATAACGACGTGTGAAAGGTCCTGCCAATCATCCAGGCTACCAGTGTTAAATGACATGAAAAGGAGTGTGAAAGGATTCAAGTCACGGATGTCAAAAAACAAAGTGATACAAGTCACCCATATTTTCCAAGAAACCAAGCCTAACGTCAATACAATAAATTGCTGCTCATCAGTTCAAAAAAAAATTAATTGCTGCTCATCATATCAAAGAAATAATATTTTGGCCTCATCTATATAACTAAGTGGACATGATAACTAGTCAAAAACGTATGATATTTGAAATCATTGTGCAAAGTATCAACAAGTAGAAAGAGCATCCATAAGGAAGCATTTAACTGGGACATCATTACAAAAACACTGAGCTTGCGAAAGGCACATAAAAGATCCACAGCTACTAGCCACCTCCGCAGTCAAAATTCCAAGCCTCAAGCCTACAGGCACCAAAACACATGTCAATCAAATCAGGGTGTGAACTACAATTTTTAGCAGAACGAAGAGATTCGTAGAACTGAGTATAGAGTGATAAATACCTTGCTGGCAATGTTACTAGATAGCCAGTCCAGGCCCTCATACAGACCCTCACCGGATGTAGCACATGTGCTCTGGATGTACCTGTTGAAATGAAGAGCATGAGTGGCTTAGAGCATCTCTACCAGATCCTGTAAAAGCGGTCAAACCTTCGTTTTTACGGTACAAGCTGAAAAAACGTAAAATAGCATATCACGTAAAAAAATTTGCAGGCTCCCGTATATTCGAGCTCCCATCCGTCATATATGGAGGATTTCAACCATTTTTGGAGGATCATGTAAAGCCGATCAACGTCGGAGCTGGGGCTTCGCGACACCGTGCATGAGCAGCGAGCAGGCGGAGGAGCTCGTCGGCAGCCGGCCGAAGCATCACCGGAACATGCGGCGCGCCGAATGTCATCGGAGCGTGCCGGAGCAGGCAGCGGGCCACATCAGGCGGCAGGCCGGAGCAGCGCCGTTCTGGCCGGCCGGAGTTCGAGTTTGTGCATGCTTCCGTCCCGGGGAAGAAGAAGCACGAGGAGAAAAAACAAAAAAAACAAAAAAAAACTTTTACAGTATGGGTTTACAGGATCTATTCCACCCGATGCCTCGCAGTACCGTAAATTTGTTTTAGGGGCCTGTATACTGTTTTCTACGGATGGTGCTTTACGGGATCTGCTACGGATGTGGGTGGATTCCAAAACTTATTCCACTGCAAAAGATAAGCAAGAAAAACAAGTAGGCCTTGCTTACCAGTGACGTTGACGAAGGGAATGTAATCCAAGCTTATCAGTAATTTCAGCAGCATTCATAGCATTTGGAAGATCTTGCTTGTTGGCAAAGACAAGCAACACAGCATCGCGCAACTCATCCTGTCATCAATAATGACTATCATATAATGCAGTTGAACAAAATATCGCTTCCCAACTACACAAATTAAAAGTTACTTAGATGTATGTATGCTAGAACAGGTGCAGCAAAACCATATACTATAGTAACTCTGTACTAGCTAATAGACAACAAAAACTGCATTAACAGGCCACTTCCTAGAGATAATTTTTCCCAAAAAAGGGGTTAAACGTAATAAACAGTAAGTGGTCTCATATGAACGCCCTGTCAAAATAATTGCTTCTTCTCACATTAGTGTGTTAGATTATGATAGTTCAAACAATGATTATGTTAATCAAGCTCACCAATTGGTTGCTATATTGAATGGATAGCATGATAAGAGTAATCCAGCACAAATGTACCTCATTCAGCATCCTGTGGAGCTCATCTCTGGCTTCAACAACACGGTCCCTATCATTGCTGTCCACAACAAAGATAAGACCCTGCGTGTTCTGGAAGTAATGCCTCCAGAGAGGTCTGATCTGTTCTTACAAGCACAAAGCATCAACTTAAATGAAATGTAATAATTTGCAGGAAGATTAAGGTAAGGAAAACACTGAATTTACAATACACAGAACACTGCAGCAGGTCATACCTTGTCCTGACCCCCAACATCCCAAACAGTGAAGCTAATGTTCTTGTACTCGACAGTTTCAACATTGAACCCTGCATTTTAAAGGAAACATTGTTACCATTTTTTGTTACCATGTCATGGTTCAAGCTTAAGTAGAGGCTGTTCAATAAGAACCAAGTGTTCAAAGCATTTTTTCCACTTTTTGTTGATATCAGCCTGTGTAACTATATGTTCTGTCAGTTATATCATTGCAGAGGCCACAAGTAATGTTGGCTTCAGGGCCCATTACAGGCAATCTTTTCCTACATCCTATTATTCAAGCAAGCATTTAATGATTCTGCCTTCTAAATTAACTTCCATTACATAAACTGCCATAGTTATCAAGAGACAACAGATACCACTGAATTCATCAACCACATCAAGACTTGAAGAAGAGGCGACAATTCTGATGGGCGTAACAATAGTTCAAGCAGGAAGAATACAGACGAAGTACTACGAGTTTGCAACTTCGTTATCAATTTAAGAATTTGAGATTGAGATGTACTCCCTCCTTCCCAAAGTAAGTGCCATGGCTTTAGTTCAAATTTGTTATAGCTTGAACTAATGCCACAACACTTATTTTGGGACGGAGGGAGTAACTTTTATAGCATGCGCTTGAAGTAGAGCAGCGATAGGCTGTTCCAACAATTGGCCACCTCAATCATACAACCTTTTCAGGTAGGGATGCCTCAAAAAACAGTAACATATTTTTAAACATCAAGTAAAATAGGCTCTACCGCTTAGAATTCAGGTTTCCACACTATTGATCCATCAGATCCTCACAGTTCAACTAATAACCTTCTATATACAATGAAAAAAACAAATATGTTCAGTTAGGAATGAAGTGTATATGCCCACCTAAACTGTCACAAATTTCGGCTACATCACCCCCTCCGAATATAAAACCGTTACATAATCCCTCAAGTTCCCAATATCAAACAGAACACCGCCTAGACCAAAATAACCTGTTTTGGAAGCCGGTTTTGCTGATGTGAACACACTGCACATGATCATTGATGCCGACAAGCTTTCCACCAAGTGTGCCATGCCAATATTAGAGCATCTCTAGCCCATTCCCCAAGAGTTAAATATGGCAGAAACTTCCATTTTGGGGAATTAACAACCATCTTGCCCATCCCTGATTTCCTTTAGCTCCCCAAGAATTAGCTTTTCATCCCCAAAACGTTTCCCTCTAGCCCATTTTTGCTATGAGAAGAGCACTTCTCATTAAAAATGGGGAGGCCACTCCAGTCTTGCATTCATGGCATGGCGGCCAACAGCACGACACCAATTAATGGACCACCTCGATCTCCCCACGCCGCCTCCCTCAATGTTGCCAACGTCCCTCGATCTGCCGGTGCCGTCCCGAGCCATCTTCCCAATCGCCGAGCCCCCGCACAGCTTGCCGATTCCTACCTCGTTCTGCTGTCCCTGTCTCAGGCCTTCTTCCCTGTCGCAGCAGCTGCCACCAAAGGACCGCATCATTAGGCTCCAGATGTAGGGCAAGTGGGTCACGGCAACACTGGTGTGGCCTGGCATGCGCCTACGACGCCTTCGTGCTCCAGTTATTCAGGAGCCACGTGAAGCTTAACTTCCTCGATGACGCCATGGCCACCATCACACCTCCTGTTAGGTACACCTCTTGGGCAAAGAGCACCACGCTACCTAGCATGTTGATGCCGCCTCAGTGGCCACACTACTCGAGGACCCACGAATCGTCGATGAGAATCATGTGTTCTTTGTGTCCGTGGAAACCACATGCACGATCGAGCACGAGTGTCGCGAGCCCGCCTCGCCAACAAGGACAACTGGATGTGGTGGAGTCAGCCCACACTGCCAGCGACCAAGGGGCCAACCACTGCGACGGGGGGAGGGGGTGATCCCTATCTACTCTAAGTCCGACTTCTTGGAATTCTCCGAGTAGAGCTCCTCTTTATATATCTAGTATCTAGTTCTATTTAGTTTACGTTATATCTATATCTATATCTATATCTATACCTACTAATAAAGCAAGGTGATATTCTTAGTTTCGTCCCGTTTAGGTGATTTTATATTTAATCTATATATGCGAGGTGGTACCAATTCGAGGACCTATTTTTGGCTTCTTCCGCTCAGTTGGGCTGAGTCCGCCTATGTACATAGCTCGGTTGGGCCTCAACCTGGGCCTGCACTCACGCCTCCGGAAAGGCGACGTGTTTCAACTTTTCTTTTCACTCGGTCGTTTGGGTTTCATGTAAGCAAACAAATAAAAACGTTTCATGCCTGCCCAGATTCAAACTCATGTCGACAGAAAAAAGAGCCCAACAAAGCTTGACCAGTTAGCCAACTTAATCATTGCACGGGGCTTGCATAGCCTGGACCGCCGCCCATGCATGCAGCCAGGAACTTGCATTCCTGATACAGCTGAGTCTGAATGTGCGTACACATTCAATAAATTAGTTAAAGTGCTTGGTACAAAATATGATAAATCAGCCAAAAACTAGTCTCAACTTGCCTCATTACATCAAATTCTTGTAATTTATATACGCTTGGTTGAGGAGATAATAAGGAAGGTACGCGAGAATCAATGGCAAATAAATCGGTGAAACAAGGAGGCGCCAGCGGTAGAGGAAGGGAAGGAGAGGAGGTAGCAGGGTGGTGCGGCGAGGCTGAGGCGCTGAGGCAGCGTCGGTGGCGCATGTCGCCGGATCTGGAGACGCCGCCTCGGCAAAAGGGGATGAAGAAGATGCCTGGCCTTTTGTGCAAATGGGCCGCCTGCTGGTGGCCCTCTCTTCCTCTGTTATTCTCTTTTTTTTCATTTGACAAAACAAACAGAAAAGCACAGAGGGCTTGCACAGAATATTTGAAGTGCGCATATTTTCCTGGACTCAATTAAATATGTTTGATCCAGAAAAAATGCAAAGAGACGTGTTGATGGGTTTTGAATAAATCGGCAGGACTTGGGCTAATTATTAAAAGGTTATAATTGGTGGCCTCTCTACACCCACATACAGAAATATTCAAAGAAGGGCACCTGGGCTAATTATTAAACATATGTGTTACCATAATTAAATGGAAAACATCGGCATATCTTGTGCATTTCATTGGACGTGAGGGCGTGTTAGCTCGCAGAAACAATCGCCAAGTGCAAAAGCCCTCCTCGCACATGCCCAGAAGAGAACTAATCACCAAATGTGGTTAAGGTATTATGGGCTAGAGGCATATGAAGATTTATCACCCATTGCAACCCACAGGCACTTTTGCTAGTGTGTGTGTGTGTGTGTGTGTGTGTAATACATATATATATATATAGGGAAAATACATCCTACCACCTGGGGGTACTTACCCCACATGTCTTATATACTACCATGTGGTATTATATATACTACTTTATCAAGTATGTTCATATATTATATATAACATATTTCAAAGTGAGTTACATTAAAAAATTGTAAGTTGGCTCATAGTTTTATTATATTTGTGAAATACGTATATATTTGTACGTAAAAAGGAGCATACTCAAAATACAATTCATACTACCTAAAAAGTAGTATATATACTACCTAAATATTCTTATACACTACATACTACGCGTACATACTCTCCGATTTGATAAATACTACTTAGAACATATAAAACTCAAATGGTGGTAACTACCACCGGTGGTAGATAAAATTATATATGTATATATATAGTTAGTTAGTTTGATGTCAACGTAGTGGTGTAGTAGATAATGACTGTTTAACTATGCTATGTATGATGTTGATGTGGTACTGTTGTTTAACTATGCAATGAAGTAGTTCAGATTTGTGTTTGAAAAATTCGCATGCATTTGCGGGGTCAAGTCTTGAGGGTGGGGCTAGACAGACAAAAGTTCAATTCCCTAAAAAATGAGGAATTAAAGGATGGGGAATTAAAAAATAGGGGATTCTCTAGAGATGCTCTTGTCGATCTTGGTGTCACACCACCATCGTGCTGCACCATGACCTTGCTGACCATAGCATAGCATCCACCACGGTCGAGGCGCACCCACCGCGCCATCAGCACTAACAAAGCTCCGCTCAAGCTCTTTACATACATTGAGGCGAACGGCGACGTGGGGCCAGCACAGTGGTACACAAAGCCCTTGGCGAACTGCAACATTTGGTGGACATGGCATCGGCTCGTGTATGGCAGGAGCGTAATGTGCCCCATCGCCGACAATGACTCCTTATGCGTCCTTGCATTGAGAAACAACGCAACCGACTTCTTATGCATACTTGCGACGAGAAACAACATTGGGTGGACATGGCACTGGCTCAGGTATGGCAAGAGCATCATGGCCCCCAATGTCAATGTTGGCTTCTTATGCGTCCTCACAATGAGAAGCCATGGCTACTTAGCTAAGCTAGTTATGTGTCACAATACTAGCGGCCAACGTTGCTAACCAAACACAGGAAGAGGAGGCAAGAGGCCTTTCGGCATCGCTCGCCGCCAAGACAAACCACTACATCTTGACACTGCCAAGACATTTCCCTTCATCACACAGCCGCCAGCCACCGCGTTCGGCAAAACCCAGTACCCCAACTCCCATATCAACTGACACCCTATCAAGCTGAATAATGTCAACGAAGCACACAAGTGAGAGGAGCCACCAGCACACGCACTCAAATCATTGTACCGGTCTAGGTAAGTCAAATCAGGCTGGCACCAAAACAACACGGGAGAAGGGGTTTGAGTCGACGAAGGACAAGCCGGTGCTACGAGTAGCGGTGTCGTGGTCCGCACGAGGTGAGCCCTTTGTAGTGGTGTCGTGGTCTGCAAGAGATCTTAGCGCAGCATAGCTTGCTCCGATGCAAGCAGGTAGGTGCACAATGCAAACAAGGACAACGAGAAGTGGGTGCACACCAACAGAATGATGAAGAGCAAACGGGTCACACTGGTGCTGACGTACACGTTCCTCGAGTGGATCATCTCATAACGCTCCTCCCCTGCATAGCATCTTCTCCTCCTCGTAGCACAGACTGCTCCTACTCAACAGCCGAGAACCTCTTCCCAACAGCATGGTGCGGGTGCCAAGCTTTGGCGTCGAGACTACACCGCAGAGATGTTGCGCCTGACATGTGCAGGGACTGCCAGGCAGCTTTTCCAGGAAGGCACTGCTATAATGGATGAGGCAGAGCAAGCTCCATATGGTACCCAGGATGATGTGCCAATATAAGTTAAACAATAAATCCTAGTCCGCATGCTATGTGGGTCAAACCATAAAACTTCCACACACAAAAAAGCATCTTCAAAACGAGCTTGGAGGTCTGCGATCAGGTGTGTTTCCCGGTTTTGAAAACTTGAGGTGATTATATAACCAATTTTAGAGTTAAGGCGGTGATGTAGCCAAATCATGAAAGTTTAGGGGGTACATCAACTCTTTTCTTTGGTTGGTTGATTAATTACATGGCATGCCCTAACATTTTTTCCCAACTATTGGTTAGCCAAAATATTGGCTAGAGATACCTTGACCCTATTGGCCAAAATTTTGGACCAAAAATAGTTCTGAAAGACTAGCATGTAAACAAGATGAGAAGCACATCTTACCTATGGTTGGGATAGTGGTAACGATCTCGCCGAGCTTCAGCTTGTAGAGGATGGTGGTCTTTCCGGCGGCATCAAGACCGACCATGAGGATCCGCATCTCCTTCTTGGCGAAGAGCCGGCTGAAGAGCTTCCCGAACGCGAGCCCCATCTCGCCCTACCCCTCTTCCGAACACCTGCAATTCGCGACCATTACTCGCTCAGATCTCCATTACGGGATCAGCCCAAAAAACAAACGGCTCAATACACATCCTCATGCGCAAATCTAACCCCACGAGTCGGATATATCACACGAAAGTCGTATAGATAGTAGAAGCACAAACTACACGCGCCCAATAAATTCGAGATCCGCGACGTGACGGAACGGTCGCAGATCTAGCGCCGCCGAGGACCACGCAATCCGAACGTCAGATCCAATCTTTGGATCGGTGGTATCGGCAGAAAACCGATGATCGATTCCTCTGCGACGACGGGACAGAGAGATTGGCGGGCACGCGGGGGGGGGGGGGGTCACCTGCGAAGAAATTTGCAGAGATTTGGGGGATTTGTTAGTCGGAGAAGGACGCGGATGGTGGGGAGATAATAGTCGTGCCTAAGGGCATCGCCGTTCGGCCACAGGGCGCCTAAATAAATAAATAGAGCGGGCTGGGGGCGTGCCGGCGCTAGTTCGGCCCTGGGAACGACCTAGCTCCCAGTCATGCCCCCACGCACCGGCCGCAGGATCCTAAATTTAAACTCTATTGCTCTCGCTCAAAAGACGCCGCGAATTCTTGATCGGACGAGTTCTGGCGTTACAAAAACAGAGCGCCGCCGCCGCAAGTTCGCGGCGCAACGATTCACCTACGGGTCACCCAAAGGCCATGAGTTTGCTGGCTCGGTTTGCCTGAGTCGCTTTGCCGGTCTTTGCCGCGGCTGCTTCGCAGACCGCTGGGCGGCGATGTAGAGGCGTTCGGGCTTGGCGTCCGCTTGGTCGTGGGCGTCGTCGGCGTTGTCGTCGGCATTGCTCAGATGAGGTCACTACGCACTGTGTACCACGCCTTAAGCTTCGTCGTTGTTCGAGCATGTCCGCCTACCATCGTAAAAGCCATGTCGGTGTTCCTCTTCTTCGGGCGACGTCGTCCGGAGTGTGTCGAGCTTGATGGCGTTGTTCTTCATTAGCGACGCACCACCGCGCCTCGGTCTTCTTTCACAGAGGACGGCCCAGTTCGGGCGTCGGTGAGGCAATGCTCGATGGACTCGCATCGCGCGGTTGCCGCGTCGGCGCTTTTTCCCCTTTCTTTGCCAATTTGTGGCCGTCCGGCCGCTTCCCGACGCGCCGAGTCGTCAGTCGTCGTGGCCAGGCGCGTTCTCTGGCCTTGTCGAGGGCATCGATTTCCGCCCACTTCTCGCACTTGTCAATGCGCTTTGTAGACGTGGAGGTGCTTGAAGTTGGCGTCTTGGTTGTCGCCCGATACATGGCGAACATACGCAGCAATGCCGCGGAGGACGCAAACGATTGGCGGGCGGCGTGGGGATGAAGATACGGGCGAACGGCGTGCGTGCACGATCCTCAACGCTGGCGCCGCTCTTGAGCGGCCGCGACCTCCTCGACGATTCCATGTCATTTGTTGCACGCCAACCGGATACGCCTCAATGGTTCGCCATCGCTTTGGAGCTGCTACCGCATGTAGACGCCTTTGAAGTAGGGGAAGATGAGGAAGACGCTTGCTGCTGCGCGTTGTCGCGGCCTTCTTGGCTATGGCCATGTTACTTTGTCGGCGGTGATCGCTTCGCCGCATTGAACTCCACCCTCCACTCGGCGCTCGACGGCCCGGTGGCTTGGTGGCGGCGCCCTCGGCTTCTCTGCTTGGTGGCCACGCGCGATCGGCTGCCGCCTTGTATGGCGATACTTCTATGGCATGGCGTACTTCTTGTGAGCGGGAGGGTTTAAGCGGGAGAAAGGGAGAGAATGGTGGGAGGAAGGCGAGCGGGAGAGATGCGAGGAAAAGCGCCAAGAAACGACGGGAAAAAGGCCCTCGGTCGCCTCCGTGGCGGGCCCACGCGCTTGCTGCCGCTCCCAAGCGCTTCTGTGGCGCCGGGTTCGGGTTCGCCAAGACCGCTTTTGGCCCGAGCCGCGAAAAACGGGCTTCTGGAGCGACTGGGCCTTTTTTGGCGCCAAGGCAACATCGCTGGGAGGGCCTGTTGGGGACGCGGCTGAAGATGCCCTAAGCGGCTGCTGAGGAATGGGATGGGGGTAGTGGGGCTCCTTCATCCCCGGATTAACAGGCGACATTATTTTCCCAAATTGAAAGGTCACGTCTAGCTTTATTTACTCACACACAATACAAATACATGTGTGTGTGCCGCGGGAGATAAAAACGATACGATACTATTAGAATATTTAGTAAATAATTCATGACTCGAACAAAAACTAGCATGCAAGAATCTAGCATATTAGATTAACAGAAAAATATGCACAACATCATCGCGCATGTAACAACAACTATAAATAGAGAATGAACAGATCAAGGACGACGACGAGGGCGATGTTGTTGATGATGATCTGCTATTGACGGCCTTAAAGACGATGAGTAGCGTCGCTGACGGAGTATTCGAAATGGGGGTACCCTGATACTCAGTAAATGGGTCTCGTTGGAAATACCATATCAGCCTAAAACTTGAAAAGGGTTTATTTACCCACTAACTGCAGTTTGACACACTGAGGTATACACAGATACATGGCTACCACGACCACATGCGCCACAAGAAATCACCAAGGAGGCAGATGCGCAGATGACACCAGCCAGCGGTGATGAAATCAAGGATTGGAGTCCCGAGCATCCAGGACACGCGTCACAAGGGTAGGCGGCCCTTGCGGAACACTCCATTGACAGGGCATTTAATATCTGATCAGGCTATACGACCAAACCCGGCGCAGGCCAATGACGAGAGGCCATCTTCACGACGACCGAGGGGATGGGCGATGTGACCAGACCCTGGCACAACCGCAAGACTGAAGAAGGGTGGTGTTGTGATGCCTCGTTTATAATCATGCACTAATCATACACGTATCATGCATAATCGCAAACGGTGACTCACGTTAATATCACAACACAACTCTACGACACGAAGGATAAACATAAAACTTTATATTACAAGCCAGGGTCACGATGACCAAATACATAAGTCATCAAAGCAAATGGCGAGGCCTCTTGCCTGGGACCTCCGAACTACTCCTGGTCATCAGCCTCCACGCAGTAGGCACCATCTGGGAAACCTTCATCTGCGGTGCTACCAGCATTGCAGCAACCGGGTCGAATAAAAAGAGGATCAAAGCAACCGTGTGTACTCATCTGAAGTACTCGAAAGACTTATATCAGATCTATACTAGATATGCATCGATATTAAAGGGATGGTGATGGACGTCAATACCATTGTTACACCGACAACTCCTGCTGCTATACATACTGGACCAATTACTAGAGCTCGCGCACGCCAATTGAATTACCAGGTACTTTCGCTTCTTGGTAACAATTCTAATGTTCATGAGAATATGATGCTGCCTAAATTGGATACATTTGTGTTGATTACTAATGAAGGGCCTAACATGGACAAGAGGGATGAACACTAGAGCAGGATCAAGCATGGAGATGAAGGCGCGTGCGAAGGGAACCAGAACGGCGTTTCTAGTGCAGATTTGAGCATTTTGAAGCCTCCTTGATGATATACAAGGGCATGGACGAAATATACAATATGTCATTTCATAAATTTGGTCCATGGCTTTTTTAGGTGCTACGCCACCATATTTTTAGGCCAGGCCCATGTAATCTCGAAATACAACTTCCTAGGTTATTTTTAGAGTCTGTATGTGTGGGGAAACAAAATTGGGGTTGATTTCGGACCCCTCCTCCAAGGGGTCACGAAATTCTCCCCTACTCCTCCATGTATACAGCCCTTAGGGCAACGTTTAGACTTTGGATTTTGTTTAGATTAAAGTTCGCCATAGCTACAACTTGCGTACTTCGTTTGTGTTCAACGACTAGACCAAGGCGTCACAGAACCCCACTTTCATTAATAAAGTTTTCATCTTATATTCGCAATATCCAGATTACAATCTCAGTTTCTTGATTATTCTTCATTTGCTCACGGGAAATAGACTCTCGTGGTTAGGTTGATCATGCTCCGGCGTGGTCAATAACCCCTTGGAAGTTGGTTTAATAATTGCTAAGGCGTCGTAGTCGGATCGACAAGGTCCACTCCCACAGAAAACGATAGCTATCTCATCGAAATATCGGGACATCTTTGCCTCTCTCAAATGGGGTAATATATGTGGACTATACTGCAGAAATGCCAAAATAAGGGGGGGATTATCATCCTATCGATGTCTACATCTTCTTGTAGCCATCCTCTTGCAGCTGTAGAAGAGAGGATCATAATAAGGTAACATCTTGTAACAACGTATAGCAGTAAACCTACCCGAAGATCCTCTCCACGTCTCCCTGAGAGAAAGCGATCACCGGGTGTATCTGTCTCTTATCTGGGTGTGTTTTAACAAGTATCTAGTTTTAGTTGTAAGAGGTCGAAATACAACTCCAAGTCATCCTACTACCGTGGACATGGCTATTCGAATAGATTACTTCCCTACAGGGGTGCACTGCATTACCCGATATGCTCGATTACCTCTGACCGGACACACTTGCTGGGTAATGCCCGGCCTTGGATAATCGGCATGTCGTAGTCCTACCTAGGCTCTCCAGAGAGGTCAACACGCCGGTCTAAATCCTAAGCGCGAAGGGGTCATGGGCCAATCACCCTAAGCACTCTTGCGCATTGCGCAGCTGGTCGGGGACCAGGCCCACCTTTTTATACAAAGACGGCGGTTATCGTCCATCCCAACAACCAGCCCACATCTCTGAACCGTGAAATCTAGGTAGCTTTCGGAAGAATCGTACGACGCCTAGATCCATAAACCATTATCCCACACGGCGGTTAGTGCGTAAATGTCAATGGCAGTCTCAGATCAAACACCCAATCTCGTTAAGCTTGTTATTATAAACAACCGCAGACACCGACCAGGGCCCAGGCCCACCTCTCTCCTAAGTGGTCTCTACCTGTCCTGTCGTTTACGCCAAGAAGAATCACTGGGGCCATCGGGAACCTGTGCCCACCACTACCCGGATGGAACCACCGCCCTTTCAAATTTCACATCCGAATAGTATCATAAGTATTATAGTAGTATATCTATATAGTATATTCATGATCATCGCCTGAATGGATCATGGCCCGATAGTATAGCATGGCAAACAAACAAGGATGTAAGGCCACTGATGAGACTCTAGCATAACTATACAAAGCATAGTAGGGTTGCAGGTAAAGTATCAACAACAGTTCAACAAAAGCAGGCTATGCAATAGAATAGGATCTACTGATAAAGCATCAACTAAATCGACTCTCCAATGCAAGAACTGGATGGAAAGAATAGGCGCTATCGGAATGATCAAGGGGGTTTTGCTTGCCTGGAAGTTCTGCTGGGAAGGATGGTTTGTCGTCGACGTAGTCGTAGTCGGAGGCAGCGGCAGTCTCGGAGTCTACTGGAGAGAAGGAGGGGGAAAACAATAAATATAAAGGCATACATGATAGAGGCAAAGGTGTCCCGTCTTTCGATGAGATGCTAGCTATCGTTTTGGAGGAAGTTGACTTTGATGATCCAACTACTAACGTGCGAAGACATCACGCCTTAGCAATCGCTAAACCAACTTCGAGAGGTTATTGACCACGTCGGAGCACGATCAACCTGACCACGAGGGTTTGTTTCCTGCACGCAAACATAGAACAAGCAAGATACTGAGATTGCAATCTAGATATTGCGAATTTAATAGGAAAGCTTTATTGATCAAAGTGGTAATCAGAACGCTTTTGTCCGGGTTGTCAACACAAATGAAGTACGCGAGTTGCAGCAATGGCGAACTTTAATCTAACAAACCCCGAGGAAAAAACCACTAGATTGATCTACTTAAATTTTAACATATAAGGATCCTAGCCGACCCACTCTCCTGAGGCCTCTCGCTGCGCCAGCCGCTGGTCGTCCGATTGGGCCCGGCCGATTCAACGTGCATGTGCAGCCGTTCAATTTTCACCGCCTGCTTTGACTGTTTTTCGCCGGGCGTATGACCGTGGGCTCGGCATGGTTTCTCGTTGGGTTTCAAAATTTCGTGGCCATTCGGCGAAGCGTATGCGGTCCTGCTTCGCGGCCGACCGTGTTGGGCGCGTGGGTTGGGCGACGGGTTTCAGACTCCGCCGGGCGCGTGGCTCGCGCTCCTCCTGTGTGGGCTCATGGTGATGCTGGGCCCGCTTCAGAAGGCTGGCCGGCTTGGCTCGCTCGTCCCTGGCGTCGCGTGGCTCGATGTGCGCAGACTGCGTCGTGTGTTGTGGGCGAACAGCGAAGGGTTGGCCGACGGTATGTACCTGGTTTCGCACCGACCATGCTTTGCCTATGATGGGTGGGCCTATACTGATCCCGGTCCCACTCGCTTACCGGGTGGTCAGATCTTCATGGTCAATCGCCTCCCGCCACAGGCGCTCCTCACGCGGTGCCCGCATCGCAAGGCCGTGGGGAGTTGTTGTGTCCTCAAGGGCACTGCAGAGGGGTGGGCACATGCATGTGGAGAGGGATTGGACATAACCGCACCTCGATCCACACCCACCTCACGCTGGGTGCCTCCTCCTCCTCCCTCTCACAAGCCAGACTGCTTCCTCCTTCCGCCTCCTCCTTCCCCGGATCGCCGCTCTGGCCGCCTTCCAGTGCAAAGGACGACAAGGGCGCCAGAGGGAGAGAGAAGATGAGAGGGAAGAGAGAGAGAGAAGGGGAGGAGGGAGAAAGAGAGGAAGAGGAGAGGAGGAAAGGCGCCGGATGTGAGAGAGAGGGGAGGGCCAAGAGGCCAGCGGTGTGGCCGGAGCAGAGGTCGGAGACCCGGGCATGGACGCCTCATGGGGTGGCGGAGAGGCCGGTGATAGGGAAGGAGCAACATTGTCATGGATCTGTAGGGAAGGTGAGGTCCCGACGATCAAGATGGTGCGCACGGCGACATCGCCCTTCCCCGCTCTCGCCGCCAGATCGCCTTCAGGATCGCGGGCTCGGCGCACCTCCGCCGTGGCCGCGAGTATGTCCGCCTCTGGTGGGATCCCGCCTCCATGCACGGCCACGTCTGGCTCGAATCTAAGCGCTGGCTGCCGGGGCCTGGGCCCAGCCGGGAGGACTAGCTCACGATTCTGGTGTCCGAGGAAACTTGCGCTTCAGACACCAACCCGATGGGCCACTGCCGGTGTCAAACCGGGCGGATCTCGGGTAGGGGGTCCCAATCAGGCGCTCTAGGCGGATGGTAACAGGAGACAAGGGACACGATGTTTTACCTGTGTTCGGGCCCTCTCGATGGAGGTAATACCCTACTCCTGCTTGATTAATATTGATGATATAGGTAGTACAAGAGTAGATCTACCACGAGATCAAGGAGGCTAAACCCTAGAAGCTAGCCTATGGTATGATTGTTGTTCATCCTACGGACTAAAACCCTCCGGTTTATATAGACACCGGATAGGTTAGGGTTACACAGTCGGTTACAATGGTAGGAGATCTATATATCCAGATCGCCAAGCTTGCCTTCCACGCCAAGGAAAGTCCCATCCGGACACGGACGAAGTCTTCAATCTTGTATCTTCATAGTCTTGGAGTCCGCCGTGATGATAGTTCGGCTTATCCGGACACCCCCTAGTCCAGACTCCTCAAGAGTCTCCTGAACCAGTGCTTCAATGACGACGAGTCCGGCGCGCATATTGTCTTCGGCATTGCAAGGCGGGTTCCTCCTCCGAATACTTCATAGAAGGTTTTGAACACGAGGATAGTGTCTGGCTCTGCAAAACAAGTTCCACATACCACCGTATAGAGAATAATTTTTGCACAGATCTGCTGACGTACTCCGCGGCATGACATCACACCACGGCCAGGCCTTCATATGAATCATTTTTTACCGTCCCATCTTAGCGCGTTTAGCGAGGCGGTTTCCTTGGCACGTCTTATCAAAGCATAGATCGTGCCCCTTATTCCGGGATTCTCATCAATACGGACGTGGGTAACCCATCCGCGCCATTGATTACGGCGCTTGGGAGATAAGCGAGTTTTACCAGGTGGGGGACGATAGCTCATTCATTCCATATAAGGGATAAGGATCCACCTTTTCACCCACGCCTTCTTCCTCCTTTGCTTATCCATTCTCACAAGACTCGAGCTCCAAATACTAAGTCCGCACATCCCACCTCGACCTTCTCCAACCATGTCCGAGCGGAGGCGGTGGATGGCCTCCTCCGTCACGGAGGGGCACATCACAAGACCTGGAGGCTTGATACTTGTCCAAAGAATATCACAAGACAGCCGCCTGGACGGGGCAGCTCATTCCAACCCCTGTGCCCCATGAGAGGGTGGCGCTTTCTCCCCACTTCCTCCATGGACTAGGTTTTCCACTTCACCCATTTATCCGGGGCTCATGTTCTACTACGGCCTGAACTTCCACGACTGGCCCGAATTTCATCCTCAACATCTCGGCGTTTATCGTCAGGTGCGAGGCCTTCCTTCAGATTCAGCCCCACTCGCCTATGGTCAAGATCTTCAACATCAGGTCAAGGTTGTGGGCGGCCGCTGCCGGAGTGCGGAGGCGCCATGGTTGGCAAGATGGCCAAAGTCCTATGGCTCGAGGGCTCCTTTGTGGAGACAATAAAGGTGGCAATCGGGTGGTTCTACATCACCGAGCCACGCGACCCCAAATGGGTGGCGGCCCCGAATTCAGACTGGCTTCCCCACACGGCTCGGGCCATGGAAGGAGACGGGCCCGACGTGGGGAATTCGGACGAGCTATCCGGACTCCAAACATGCGTCCAAACCTGGTGGACAAGAATCTCGGGCTTGTCAACGTAATCCGTGTGATGCTCATCCGCCGGATTCTCCCATGCCAACAACGGGCCTTCAAATTGTGGGAGTTCGATCCCAAGACAAAGACCCCACTCGACAAGGCTCTTCGACACTACGCATTTAAGATGCCCGGAAGGTGCCGTTCAAGGGCGCCGAGGTTCTACATCCGCCACCGAAGATCGCGGATTCATTTCGCGGCGTCAAGCCAGCCGAGGTGAGTTATTTTACCCTTTATGGGACTCTTTTTCATAGTTTGACTCTATGTGGGATCTAAAACTCCCTAACCTTTAATAGGACTGGTCAAGACGCCCAGACAGGTTAGCTGTCCGCCTTTGCGAGAAGACCCAGCAGACGCCCGATCGACGGAAGGCCGGCTCCAGACCTCATGTGGTGCCGGAGAAGAAGGTTAAGAAGGAGGCAACGTGAACTCGAAGGAGCTCCCGACGCTCGGTGTTGTCCGATTCTCAAGCGTAATCTTCTCCCGAGGACGAGGAGGAAAAAGTAGCCTCTCCCCCAGCGGGGGAGGAGAGGAAAAGGAAGGCCGCCCCAACTAGGGAGGCTGGAGGGTCCAAGAAGGGAAGAACCCTTCCTCCAGACTTCTCCACCAACGTCGACAACGAAGAGGAGGATTGGCCGACAAGGGCCAAGCCCCTGGCGAGATCGTAAGTGTCCGGATACCCATGGCTTTTTATCATTGCATAGTGTTCTCTAATGCCGAACAATCATGCAGCCCGCCTAAGGGCGAAGTTCGCCGCTTCACGAGCGGGTCCTCGGGTTCGTCGGAAATGGAGAGTACTTCACTTTCGCCGCCTCACCTCACGCCATGGACGACGCCACGGTGGGGCCCCAAGGGGGCTTGGTCAAGAGGAGGTGGTGCAGGAGGCGCCGCAAGGCAACCTCCGGACTCCAGCGCTGCGTGGGGCGAGACCCCCAGGCTCTAAGCCCAACCTCGTCCCGACCCCATGCCGAACCTTCAGCCGTTCCGAGTCCCAAGCGGTCCTTCGCAAGAAGGGTAAGACGCCGGTGTCCTCCGTCCAACCGGAGGCACCGGATAGCGATCGGAGGCGCTTAATGCGCTTCCATCGAGGGGAGGAGCACCGCACCGTTATGAGTGCGGTGATCCGGGACGATTCGATCCGCTAAGAGCGGGCCGATCGAAGTCTGCATCACCTTCTAACTGTGCTTTGAGGTAAGTTTAGAATATGTAAAAATATTACCGCATAGATAGTAGTTCTCGATGCTTAGTTCGGTGTTCGGAAAGAAAAGCCGGACTAAGGATCTAAAAAGATATACGCAGGAGTCTAACATAAGTATGTCAATATGGGAATGCAGTTACGCTGCCGACCTCTACCGTGACCGATCATGGAGGTCGATGCATAGAAGCAAAGCCTCGAGCGGTCCGAGAACGAGCTCGGCCTTGCCAAGAAGCAGCTCGAGGACAAGGAAGGTACGTAATACCTTATGAAAAAATACCTTATAGAAAGGTTTCGGTTGCAAAAAATAACAGGAATAACATGGGTACTGGAGGGGCCACGAACGAGGTGGCGACCACAAGGAAGCGTGTCCGTGGGTCGAAACAAAGCGGCCATGGAGCGCACTGAGCGAGAGAAGGGGAGGCGCACTGGCTACAGAGCAGTAAGAGCTCCAAGCTCGTGGAAAAACACGAGAGTTTGGAGCGTGACTCAAGACTCGAGAGTCCGAGGCGCCTCGGCTCTTGAGAGTGCCAAAGCTGCTAAGGCCAAGGCCCAAAAAGCCCTCCAAGAAATTGAATCATCAAAGAAGATAACGGCGGTAAGGCATTCTTTATGCAAAGCAAGCATGTGAAAGTGAATTACCTATTACTTACCCGGATTCGGAGCTCTCCAGAGCATTCGCAGATTTGCCCTCAGAGGTGTCCGATGTCGCCGCATTCTACCGCGCCAAGGAGGGAGCTCGACGGAAAAGGTGTTCTGGTCTCAAGATGTCGAGGCCGGACATCCGTGTTTCGAGCGACCAGTCAAAGCAATGGTCGAGCTCCACAAGGTCGCCGAATAGGCCATGAAGGGCCTTATAGTGCGGCTGTGGCCATTGGAAGCCATGCTTGGGAGCTACTTCGGCTTAGTGCAGCGGCTGGTGGACGCCTGTCCATGGATTGAAGTCATCAAGCACTCCGTCTTCATTGAAGGTGTCCGTCGGGCCCTTGCCCGTGCTAAAGTGCATCTGGGCAAGCCGGATGCGAGAAGCTTGTGACGGACGGGCCACCAAGGGCAAGGAGCATCATACGCCGAAATGTACTATGAGGGCCTCCTGAAAGGTGCCCGACGTATAGCGGATGAGTGCTCCAAATATGTAATTTTTGAATAGACTCGCATTTGTTATCATGTACGCTGAAAACTTGTTCATATGCTCTAAGCAACGCTTGTTAATTTAAAATATTACCTTCAGGCGGCCGCTTATCAAATTTGAGAGATGGCAAGTCGTTGGTTTCAGCCCCCATGCCACGAGTGCCGAGGAGGTGTTCGGGATAAACTTGAGCACTCTTGTTCCCATTCTTGGGTCCATCTAGGAGGCGCTCAACGCAAGGAACAAGGCAACCGGACTTATAATGCTTGAACACTCTCACTTAGCCATAGAATTCTATAATTTTAAATTTCGGCGAAGCCCCTAGTATTCGGAAGACCGAGTTCAGGGCGCTATCCATGCCTTGGCCGGACAATTCCGGTTCATCGCTCTAAGCGGCATAAGTCTTTAGGGACCCAAAATAACCTCTCGAACAGCGACCGGCTCTCGCCCTATCATGACAGTCAGTTTTAGCTTTCTCCACTGAGGTGCTCGACCCAGCTCAACTGGGGCACAATCGCAGTGGTTCACCTGTGCTACCTTAGCCGATATAACGGAACGTAAGGTACCAAAACACGGAGTCTGCAAACCCAACTATTGACCCAAGACATGATTCGAGCCGATTCATATAATGCTATAAGTTCGGGTGCCAGACTTGTGAAAGTGTTCGGACTTATCACACCATAATTTTGGGGTACTTAAGCCCTCGGTGTATTGGCCGCACTAAAGTGTACGGGTGCAACATGTCATGAAATGAACATATATATAGATAAAGAAAAGAGTGCAATAATAGGCAAAAGCAATGTATTGTTTATTCAAAAAGGTACTGCAATGAAGGCAGGACGATACAAATAGTGCGATAAGCAAGGGATGGGACTATCTAACATGTCCTTCTCCGTGGGTAAGCTGCGGATGATATGTAAAACAGGTATAATGCGCGTAATAGAGACCACCAACACTTGACGTGGCTTTCGCTTCCCCTGTTGCATCATGAGTTCGGGCGATTCTAGTGCCGGACAGGACTTCCGGAAGACGGAGTCCCGAGAGTAAGAAAAAGGAAGAAAAAGGAAAAATAAAAAGAATGACACAATCGGAGCCTCAGTGCGGTTGAGCCGCATTCAAGGGCGCAGCCGTGGTCGTGCCCCTCCCCTTATGCCCATGGTATCTCCAGAGCGTAGTTATGTACGCTGTAGTAATCGCTTCGCAATTTCGCGAGGGCTGGGTTAGCCGGATTGCTACGCTGTGCTTGAATCGTGCCAGCGGTCTTGTCAGTAGGTTACTCCGGGCGCTGCTTGATGTTGTCCGGACGCTTAGTGGCCGGACTCGAGAATTGCCGCGAGAGGTCGCTTTGGTACCTCCGCCGCGAGGGTCGCCGTGTGCTCCTCCGCTCGGAGAGAGCGCTCGGTGTTTCCATTGACCGTGATTACTCCTCGAGGGCCCGGCATCTTGAGCTTGAGGTATGCGTAGTGCAAAGACCGCATTGAACTTTGCAAATGCGGTTCGTCCGAAAGCAAAGGCATGATAGCCGCTATGAACAGGACTATGTCGAAGATTAACTCTTCGCCGGAAGTTATCCGGGATCCGAAGACCACTTCGAGTGTAATCGAGCCCGCATAATTGGCCTCTACACCCGGTATGACGCCTTTAAAGGTCGCTCTTTGTAGGTTTAATCCTTGAGGGGTCTATGCCCATTTTGCGACCGTATCCTCGATAAGCGGTGCCATCCATCGGGACTCGGTGAGGTGAAATCACAATAATTGGGTCAAGGACCAATGCGCGAAACCGGGCCGTGGACGAATGTTAGTGGGGTGGTCCTTCGATCGAAGGTGATCGGGCAGGAAGACCATGGGTTGAACTTTGGGGCGACCGGCTCCATCGCATAGACGCCCCTTAGTGCACGCTTCCGCTCCCTTTTGGGTATGTGGGTTGCGTATATCATGTTCACCGTCCGCACTTGTGTGGGAAAACCTTCCATCCTCTATTGTTCGGTGGTCGGGCTCTTCCTCATCGCCGCTATGCAGCCCTTGTCATTGAGTTCGGCACTTAACTTGCTCGCTTGCTTGAACACCCAACAATCCCTGTTGGTGTGATTGGCTGGTTTTCGGGGTGCCATGTATCCGCACAAGCGATCGAGTATTCGCTCCAAGTTGACGGGCCTCGGGTATTTTTTTGAATGGCTTCTTCCACGACCGGGTTTAGAGCCTCTGAATCCGCATCGACGGTCAGATCTTCAACATTATCGCCAGTTAACGCGACACTTGTTCTTGTTGCGACGCGACCTGCCATTGCTGTCCTTGGTATCCGAACTATCAGGGTGTTTGGCCAAGTTGTTGCTTCGAGCTAGCCAGCTGTCCTCTCCCGCACAGAAGCGGGTCATGAGTGTTGTGAGGGCTGCCATGGATTTTGGCTTTTCCTGTCCTAGGTGCCAGGCAAGACACTCGTCGCGGATGTTATGTTTGAAGGCTGCAAGGGCCTCTCGCATCCCGGACAAATAACGATTTGATTTTTCTTTATTAGGAACCGTGTCCGTAATTGTTCCGCCGATTCTTCCGGCCGCTGAATTATGTGGCTAAGGTCATCGGCGTCGGTGGTCGCATATATGTGCCCCGAAGTTATCAAGGAATGCGGCCTGTGTCCTCCCAACAACCAATTGATTCTGGCCGGCAAGCTGTTGAGCCAATGCCGAGCTGGTCCTTTAAGCTTGAGTGGGAGGTATTTGATGGCATGTAGATCATCACCACGGGCCATGTGGATATGGAGGAGATAGTCCTCGATCCGCATCGCAGGATCTCGTGGTACCATCGTATGATTCGATGTTTACGGGTTTGAAGCCCTCGTGGATTTGATGATCCATTACTTCATCTGTGAAGCATAGTGGGTGTCGGCGCCTCAGATTGGGCTATATCACGGCGTAGCTCATATGAGCTTTGTCTCATCGTGTTCGCCCGCCGGTTTGTCAGATCCGGCGCGACGGTAATCATCCTGCGTCGTTAGGCGCCCAAGCGATCCGTAGATCGATCTTGTATGTTTTGCCTTATCCTCCAATATATCTTGCAAGTCCGGCGCGTTTTCCGTGCCTTGGTACTTTTGAGCGTCGGGGTGTGGCTTGAGCGGAGGGCCGAGAGGCTTCTCTGTCGCGCCACGGGTGGCCGGGTCTGCCATGTCGTGTCCGGTGACTTGGGTGCTTCCTCCTCCGATCAAGGCAACGGCCTGCGCTTGGGGTAGCTTTTGAGGGGCGCTCGAAGTTCATACTCTTCTACGCAAGGACTTCACCCATCCGTCACCAGCGTGTCCGGTCACTCTAAGCTGTTGCTTTTTTTCTTGAGGCTGCTTGTCGTGGCTATAAGTCCGTGTTTGAAACGCCTCCTGCTCGGGCGGGATCCTCGTGCACGACAAATTGCTGCCGCCGAGGCTTGCCTCATCTTCGGAGGGAGGTGCATAATTATCGCCCTCGACCTCCTTTACTGCAAGACCGTCAGGCGGACTTGCTTGTCCCTCCTCCCGCGTTGAGTCCCGCCGAGGGGGTTGTCTTCGACATCGTCCGGTGTTATTATCTCCGTGTCGGAATCACCGCTTTATTTGTGGCGGGATTTAGAGCGGCTACCGACGTCGGCGGCTTTGCTTGCTTTCTTGGAGGGGTCATCCTCCATTGTTCCATCGCCGTTCCCATCTTTTGGGATGTCCACCATGTATATGTCATATGACGAGGTGGCCTTCCAGTGCCTCGTAGGCGCTGGTCTTGGTCGCCTCCGCATCGCCGTCCATACCGCCGATGTCTCCGAGTCAAGTCGAGCATGTCGGTTAGATCATCGGCAGTGGCTATAAAGTGGGTGGTGGGTGGGCGTTGAATTTCTTCGTCGTCCGTATCCCAACCTTCCCGTCCGTAGTCCGCCAGTGGCTCTCCGGATAAAGAGAGAGACTTTAGTGAATGTGGATGTCGCCAAAGGGCGAGTGCTGAAAGATGTCCGCCAGGTAACTCCATGACCGGCGCCCAATCGGATTCGATCGGCAGGGCGCGGAGGGTTCGGAGTCCGGAGATGAGTCCGGCACCACTGAGTCGAGGTCTTCGCAGCGACAGGGATGGAGTTCGGCTCAATCGCCAGAGATCAGAGCCGACGAGGCGGTGTCCAACCACTCGCCCTCGATCGGGGAATCCGGCCCGGATTAGGGTCGGAGCGGATGTCGGTGCCTCCTGTGGCAATCGCTCGGCTGCAGAGCTAGATCATGCCTATCGAGACAAAGGCAAGACGCTTGCGGCTTCGAATCCGCCAAGATCAAGTCTCCGCGGATATCGGGCCGTATAGTTCAAACTTCCAAATCGACTCGATGGCGTGGGCGTAGCTGACCGCTTCCGGATGGCTGCGAATTGCCCGCAGCAAAGCCGCCGAATACGTAAGATCTGTCTGGGGAGAAAAGCCTCACCTGGACCGTGGTCGTTGTTGATGATCGAAGGAGCCATCGGGCCTATCGGTGACGGCTACGCAGGAACTCTCAATGAAAGCACCAATGTCGGTGTCAAACCGGCGAATCTCGGTAGGGGGTCCCAACTGCATGCGTCTAGGCGGATGGTAACAGGAGACAAGGGACACGATGTTTTTACCTGTGTTCGGGCCCTCTCGATGGAGGTAATACCCTACTCCCCGCTTGATTAATATTGATGATATAGGTAGTACAAGAGCAGATCTACCACGAGATCAAGGAGGCTAAACCCTAGAAGCTAGCCTATGGTATGATTGTTGTTCGTCCCCACGGACTAAAACCCTCCGGCTTATATAGACACCGGATAGGTTAGGGTTACACAGAGTCGGTTACAATGGTAGGAGATCTATATATCCAGATCGCCAAGCTTGCCTTCCACGCCAAGGAAAGTCCCATCCGGACACGGGACGAAGTCTTCAATCTTGTATCTTCATAGTCTTGGAGTCCGGCCGTGATGATAGTTCGGCTATCCGGACACCCCCTAGTCCAGGACTCCCTCAGCCACCCTTCTGGGCTCTGGATCACGCGCACCGCTGCCGAGGTCGTGCGGCTTGTGGGAGGTGGGGGCGCGCGGTGGGTGGTGCTCGTGGACGACGACACCGTGTTGTCCCCGGACAGCCTGGTGGCGTGCTCGGGAAGTACGACTGGAGGGAGATGGTGTACGTCGGGGCCTCATCGGAGAGCCACTCGGTCAACAACTATTTCATCCACGGCATGTATGCTCGGAGGCGGATGCGTCGCTCGCCACCCCCTCGCTATGCTCGCGGACACTCGATGTGTGCATCGAGAGGTACCTCAGCTGTATGGAAGCGACGACCGCCTCCATGCTTGCATCACGGGCTTGGCGCACTTTTGCGCGATTATGAATTCCATCGGTATGTTTGGGTGTTCATATTTTTGATAGCCAAATACTAATAGGTGCACTTGACTGTTTGAGAAAATGCCAACTGAAAGCGAAATTCAGTTAGAACTAGCCTTTTGCATGTGTGTTCTTGATGCTTCGTGTACGACCACATAGTAGGGATGCAATAAATATTTCTTAGCTAGGTTGCTTGCCTAATGAAGCTCCCATATGGACCATTTACTCCTTTGTGTTATTGGAATTTGTTTGCGATGTTTGCTCAGGCTGAAGAAATTCATGTCGTTTTCCTTCATTTATTTTTTTATGCGTAAGTACTACCTTTGGCAATTGCTCTGTCCAGCCTATTAATCACCAAGAAAGGTTTTGATGCAATCTATGGAATAAGCTCACATTGTTGACTGCAGGATCAGAAGATGCTTTACACATAATTGTGTGATGCTCAGAGACATTTTGCACAACGGAAACTTCTTGTGAAGCTTGATCTTATTCAGTGCCTAATCGACTACCGCTTACTAGGTGTTTGTGCTTATCAAGATGCCGTAAACTTCTTGGGAAGCTTGCCGTTTCAGGTGCCTAACTGACTGCCGCTTTCTATGTTCATGCTTATTTGCAGCCAGATAGTGATTTTGGGCTGAAAGATTATTGCAAGCTTAGAATCTTTTAAAGGTCCTTATTGATATGATTCGTATGATAAACTTCCAAAATATTCATTTAACGTTGCTATTTTTCTTTTCAGAGCCATATGAATTTTTTATAGAAACATGAGCAGAGTAAAATGGAAACAACTTCCGGTACATCTGAGGTATAGAATCGGCAATCTTCGTTGAATGTTGAGCTTTTTCATATATATCGCTGCGTTTTCTTTAAAGTTAAGTATAGAAGCATCGCTTTTATTCTCGTGTTTTGTTTTTCTTTCATGTTTACTATCCAACATATAATCTGTGTCACTGGTTGTAGTCATCACTTCTAAAGTCAACGCTGCCTTTTCTACCACAAAGTTAACTGGTTTTTCTATTTTCATTCCTATGGCCTATATTTTTGTAGCGAGCTTCTTTTATGCTTGGTTACCAAACTTATCAATTAGCATGCCTATTTCTCTCAAGACCGTATAGCCTTTATTATATTATAACTATAAGAATGCGCTTTGAGGATAATCTGCCAATTCTTCCGTATTGGATATAAAATAATTAGGCATTTCTAAATTGTCTTGAATTTCCTCGAATCAAAAATGGATTGATCTACTTCTTTGCTGTGCTACTAAACATAAACTGAAAAACCTTTTACTGCCATTTTGTTGGTACTTTCCATAATGAACTTGGTTTCTGTTCACACACATGTACCGCTACATTATCCTATACATGTTGTCCGAATTATGTGAGAGGATACCGCCATTTTGTTGGTACTTTCCATATTGAATTCAAGCAGTAGCGTAAATCAGCAAGTTTGAGATGTAGCACTCTTCACTTTTGTCGCTGGTTTACATTTGTCAATCCTAGGAATTGATTAGCGCCTTCTGTTTTGTCTCTAGATTTGAATAGTGCCCAGGTAGTGTTCATTAGTATGTTAAAAGGGCGTTCAACTTATTTATGAAATCATGATGTACAAAAGGTTTAGCTAATCGGGACTCCAAGTCTGCAACCAAAGTAGAAATAAGGCCATGGAGCAAGAGTTCCGCTGGGCATCCTTTGCATTTCTCTTGTCATGTTCCATGCTTCACAACATGTGGGTAAACATATCAGTAAACACGCACACTTAGTGTCACATCATTGGTTGCCCGGCAAGGCCTACCAGGCTTTCTTGCCAGCTCCGCACCTGCTTGCTTGACACGTCACAGGACGGGTGTCATCTGTGGGTTTTCCCTGTAAGGAGAGGCAGCCATGTGGCGAATGATTGCCACTCAGTAACTTTGCGGCTTGACACCGCACTGATTGATGACGTGGGTCGTGGTTGGGTTGGGTGGTTGGTGAGGTGGTTTTGCTTCCATGAGCCCCGACAAGCCCTGTTGGGGGCGCTTTGATCGCCTGCTTATGGGGATGGCCTTGCCCCTTGCCGGGCTCGCCTGCTCGGCAAGGGAGGCCTCTCTCTTGGCGATATTCCGCTTCTCTGGTTTGACTTTGGTCTCTCTGATCTGCATGTTGGTCCTTCGAATCTCTTGGCTCCTTGAACTCTAACTTCAGCTGGTGCTCCGAACTTGTTCTCGTGCCTATGCACAGTCTGGGCAATAGACCCAGGGTTTGTTGCACCGACAGAAGCCCTCGGGCCTGCCCCGAATGCGCTGCTGAGTGTCGTCAGGGTAGGGCCAAATAAGTGCACATGCAGGGTTGCCGGAGAGGCTGGTCTCTTGAAGTCTTCTTTGCTTCTTCATTAGCCTTGATTTCGGGCCAGTTTCCGGTTTCTCCATGCGTTGCGTAAAGCCTATAGTGGTGGGGCTGCTCCAGTAAAGGCCCGTGAATGACTTTAACGCACGGGGTAGAAACTGCCAATTCACTCTTCCCACCATGCCCTTATCCTTGACCATGTATGTTGCATGCTTCGCGCAGGGTAGGTAACGGAGGCGCGTGGCATGGGAGAGCATCAAGGTGAGGGCCCAATCATCTTGAATTGGTGGAAGAGGACGGTGGCCACCCGTTGATGGAGCAGCCCCCCCTCCTCGCGCCGCCTATAAAAAGAGGGGCGAGGGAGGGCGGCATCATTCAACCCCGCATCCTTCCTCCTCTGTCTCCTGCTTCTGCTGGTCATGCTGAAGAGAAGAGCCTGGGCCCAGCCCCCGGGCTCTTGGTTGGATCCAATGTCATCACACGTTGGCGCTGATGCTCGGGGAGTGAGCCTGGTCCTTGCTGTGGCGAACTTCTTGGTTTTTTCGAAGCTCGGCCGGGAGGCAGAGCTGGAGATCGTTGGTAATCTCAGTACTGCTCCTCCCGGAGGTCTTGGAGCTAAAAACCGAGCGTCAATGGTTGGAGCAGAGGGTCAGCCCCGACCCTCAGAGTCACAGTGGGTGCAGAGAGGCTGCATTGGGGGAGAGAGGCGGTCGTTTCCTGTATGAGGAGCCGGGGTGGTGCTTCTCTGCACACACTTCTTCTTCTTCTCCGGGCAACCTCCTTCCATCCTCCATCCGGTCACACTTATCCACTAATGTGTAAAGCTCATTCACAGTCTTGGGCAACCATATGTTCATCTTGGAACGAATACGACGGTTGCGTACATTGGACTGGAAGGCAGCTATTACAGCTGCTGGATGGATATTCGGGATATTTTCTATGAACTTTGTTGAATCTCTATAAATACTTATGGAGGGTTTCTCCTTCCTTCTGCTAGAGAAGCTACAAATCGCTGGGCCTGCCGGATTCCTGATGACCGCCAGTGAAGGCGCCAATGAACTCGTGGCACAGGTCAGCCCACGACAAAATGGAATTCTCCGGTAAGTGCATCAGCCAAGACCTCGCATTGGACTTGACAGCCAAGGGGAAGTAGTTGGCAAACACCTTCTAATCTCTTCCCCCGGCAGTCTGAACAGCGATAGTGTAGATGCTCAGGAACTCTGCCGGGTTCAGCCTCCCGTCGTACTTCTCAGGTATCTCTGGCTTGAATGTGTGAACGAACGAACAACGGACTTGCCGCAGCTCTCGTGTAAAGGCAGGGCAGCCAACCTCGAAAGGTAGGCACCCGCCAACACTAAGCGCATGCTCGTCGATGTTGAGGCCGTCACACCCGTTGGTCCGGCGGAGGTCGTCACGGCGCTGCTCGATGATGACGCGCACGTCTCCTCTCCGCCCATCCTCCGGGGCTCGACGTTGGTGATGAGGACATCACTAACAAAGTTACACCCATAGCTCCTACTAATACATATACAGGACTAATTACTAGAGCTCGTGCACGCCAATTAAATTACCAAGTACTTTCGTTTCTCGGTAATGATTCTAATGTTCGTGAGAATATGATGCTGCCTAAATTGGATACATTTGTCTTGCTTACAAATGAAGGGCCTAGTTTGGACAAGAAGGATGATCATTGGAGCAAGATCAAGCATGGAGATGATGGCATGCACAAGGGTAATAAGAACGGAGTTACAAGTGATGATTTCAGGACTTTGAAGCCACCATAATGAGTGCGTGAAGCCTTGGACGAAATATACAAGATGCCACTTCATAAATTTCGTCCAGAGGATATTATAGGTGCTGCATCACCTTATAATTGGGCTGTGCCCATGTAATTTTGAAATACTTGAGTATAGGCTGTTTTTAGAGTTCGTATGTGTGGGGAAACAAGAGTTAGGGTTGGTTTCGGACCCCTCCTCCAAGGGCCACGAAATTCCCCCCTCTTCCTCCTTATATACAGCCCTTAGAGCGTCGTCTAGACTTTGGGTTTTGTTTAGATTAAAGTTCGCCATAGCTGCAACTTCGTGTACTTCGTTTGTGTTCAATGACTGCATAAAGGCGCCACGTAACCCCACCTTGATCAATAAAGCTTTCCTCTTATATTCGCAATATCAAGATTGCAATCTTAGTTTCTTGCTTGTTCTTCATTTGCCTGCAGGAAACAAACCTTCATCGCCAGGTTGATCGTGCTCCGGCGTGGTCAATAACCTCTCAGAGTTGGTTTAGTGATTGCTAAGGCGCGACGTCCTCGCACATTCGTAGTCGGATCGTCAAAGTCGGCTTCCTCCAAAATGATAGCCACCATCTCATCGAAAGATGGGACACCTTTGCCTCTATCAAGTGGTATCAGATTTCCAGGTTGCTCGGTGAGATTTTATAGTTTTTTCATAGTTTAGACCGAGTTTGTTCTTCATACCTATAGTCCACAAAAAAGCCAAAAAAATAGGGTTAGTTCATCCTATCTGAACCAATCTGAGCCTTTGCATAATCTTTTCTGTATTTGCTTTGTTGAATTTGCGGTTGCATCGTCGTGTCAAGTCGCTGGTCTTAGTGTCTAGACCTTTAGAGTTCCGAGTTCTGATCACAGGTTTTCATGCCGCCGCTGCCATATATCACCACCGCATCATCATCATCGTTGTTGCCGTATACCACCACCGCACCAACTTCATTGCCGCTGCCATATACCACCACCACATATTCACCGCCAATGCGAGTCCATATATGCCACCACCTATCCGCCGCCACCACGCCAATCCGAGTCCACCTACAACATATATCCGCCACCAGTCCAAGTTCCACCAGATTCATCGCTGCCACCAGTCCGAGTTCCACCAGATTCATCTCCGGCACCAGTCCTAGTCCAAGTCTAGTATTTTGTTACTCTGTTTTGGATTTCCAGATCACGCCATACTCCGAGTCGTGACAGATTAGGATTCCCGAACTTTCGTGATACCCACAGTAGAAAAATAGTTCCAGTTTCAGAAAAAAAGCTAAGTCTGGAAAATTATGGCTAGGCAGTTTTTAGCCATTTGTAGACTTTTCCAAAAAAATATTGCAGAGCAAAAAAAAGAGAGGAAAAAAGTGCAAAAAAAAGAAAATAAAGAGAAAATGAAATTCAGAGTGTGCTCCTTCCTTGTTTACGTGCAGCGCCGTGATTTTGTTTTCTAGGCTCGCGTCTCTAGCACGGTCTCGCCTAGGACCAGCACAGTACGTCGTTGAGCGTTTATTCAACTTTGCATCTCTGAATCGATTATTGCTGACCCTTTTTGCTACAATATTATAAGCCTTCCCAGCTCCACATACATCTACATCGTGCGTTTGACTCTCCCTGGTAATCGCTCTATCCAAGCTTTGGGAGTTTTGACTACGACGGTTGCCGATCACCGCCTGCTGCTGGGTAAGAACTTGTAAGAATTTGAGATTTGCCTGACGGATTTGTGACGCTCCACCACCACCATTTTCCAGTAGTCTGTAGGATCATATTCTTGTGTGTTTCTATTGCTGCTAACCATGGCAGGATCACAAGTCGATGAGACTGACTGGGAGAACATGACGAATAAGGAGTTGCATGATAAATTTCAGCAAATGATGACTGAACAGGTGCAAGATGTGCTGAACAATTTTGAAGAGGCCATGGATAAGATAACTGGCCTTGAGAAGACGTTCAAAACAAAGCTCGATAACAAATTTAATGAACTGCTTTTGCGTCTTCCACAACCACCACTGGCTGCACCTGCCGCACCTCTGCAACTACAATAACAACAACGACTACCTCCACATCGCGAAACGGCCCTCCCCGAGCGAGTCGTGTCCCTCTTCAGCCTGGCCAAACTGTTGGTGCTGCTGTTGATACTTTTGTGGCTCCTTCTGCTGATGAGGAGGAGGATGATTATGCGGGAGATTACGAGGATGAGGTTGATCAAAATCAGAACTACGTGCAACCACCAGCACCACAACCACCAGGTCGTCCACATGCAAATAATCACAATGGTAGGGCTCCCCCTCAGGTACGAGATCATGACCATCTCCCTAAACTGAAATTGAATATTCCACCATTTGAGCGTAAATACGTTCCTGATATATATCTTACTTGGGAGTTAGAAACTGAACAACGCTTTACATGTTTAGAATATCCCGAGGATGACGATGTTGTCAGCCGCACTTTGTGCTTTCACTAGTTTTGCTTGTGTGTGGTGGTCTGAACATCGTAGATTATATCCGAATAATATTCCAACTACTTGGGCTGCTTTGAAAACTGCTATGCGTACTCGTTGGGTTCCACCATATTATCAACGCGAATTACTTCAAAAATTGCAGCATTTAAGACAAGGAAAAAATTCTATAGAGGAATATTATCAGGAATTACAAACTGGCAGGATTAGATTTGGTATTGTTGAGGATAATGAAGCTGTGCTTGCACATTTTATGGGTGGATTAAATAGAGAGATTCAGACCATTCTAGAGTATAAGGAGTATAATAATATCACTCGTTTATTCCATCTTGCTTGTAAAGCTGAACGTGAAGTGCAGGATTGACAGGCATTGGCATGAACTAACTATTCTGCAGGCCGACCTTCCTCATGGACACCGCGTGCATCCTCTACTTCCACACATTCTACTGCATTGACACCTCCATCAGCTGCCACCTGCGGTCGTGATACAAGAAAGCAAGCACAACCACCACTATCTACCAAGAGCACACCCGTCGGGCCTGTACAAAGCTCTTCTTCTTCCATGGCATCAACAGGGCACACAAGTGATATTATTTGTCGTCGTTGTAAGGGAAGAGGTCATTATGCAAGAGAATGCAGATCTCAGCGTGTGATGATTGCTACTGAGGATGGTGGTTATGAGTCTGCTAGTGACTATGATGATGAGACTTTAGCTCTTATTACACGATGGAGATGATTCAGAAAATGAGACGCAATACATGGCTCCCGAAGACGCTGACAGGTATGAATGTTTAGTTGCTCAACGTGTTTTGAGTGTGCAGCTCACACAAGCAGAGCAAAATCAGAGGCATAATTTGTTTCATACAAAGGGAGTTGTGAAGGAACGTTCTGTTCGCGCCATCATAGATGGAGGGAGCCGCAACAACTTGGCTAGCATGGAGATGGTGGATAAGCTATCTCTCACCACAAGACCACATCCACATCCTGACTATATCCAATGGTTCAATAACTGCAGCAAGGTTAAGTTAACACGTACTATTCGTGTGCATTTTAGTATCTCTACATATGCTGATTATGTTGATTGTGATGTGGTACCCATGCAAGCATGTTCTTTATTACTTGGTAGATCATGGCAATTTGATAAAAAATCTGTACACCATGGTAGAAACAATCAATATACTCTTGTTCATAAGGATAAACATATTACTTTGCTTCCTATGACTCCTGATTCCATTTTGAAAGATGATATTAATAGAGCTAATAAAGCAAAACAGGAGCACAACAAGAGTGAAAATAAGATTGTGGCAAAAGAATTTGAGCAACAAATGAAGCCTAATAATAAACCATCTAGTGTTGCTTCTGAAATTAAATTGAAAAGTGCATGTTTACTTGCCACCAAATATGATATTGATGATCTAGATTTCAGCAAGTCTGTTTGCTATGCTTTTGTGTGCAAAGAGGCATTATTTTCATTCGAGGACGTGCCTTCCTCTTTGCTTCCTGCTGTTACTAACATTTTGCAGGAGTTCGCTGACGTCTTTCCACATGACGTGCCACCGGGATTACCACCTATTCGAGGGATTGAGCATCAGATTGACTTAATTCCCGGTGCTTCACTACCCAACCATGCACCATACCGTACCAATCCAGAGGAGACGAAGGAGATTATGCATCAAGTCCAGGAGCTGCTCGACAAAGGTTATATTCGCGAATCCCTTAGTCCTTGTGCTGTTCCTATTATTCAAGTGCCAAAAAAGGATGGTACATCGCGTATGTGTGTTGATTGTAGAGGCATTAATAATATTACTATTCGTTATCGTCATCCTATTCCTAGGCTAGATGATATGCTTGATGAATTGAGTGGCTCTACAATATTCTCCAAAGTTGATTTGCATAGTGGATACCATCAAATTCGTATGAAATTGGGAGATGAATGGAAAACTGCTTTTAAAACTAAGTTTGGTTTATATGAGTGGTTAGTCATGCCTTTTGGGTTAACTAATGCACCTAGTACTTTCATGAGATTAATGGACGAAGTTTTACGTGCTTTCATTGGACGATTTGTGGTAGTCTATTTTGATGATATACTGATTTATAGTAAATCTCTGGAGGAACATTTGGAACATTTACGTGCTATTTGTATTGCTTCACGTGATGCACGCTTGTTTGGTAACCTTGGAAAGTGCACCTTTTGCACCAATCGAGTATCTTTTTCGGCTATGTTGTTACTTCACTGTGGAATTGAAGTTTATAAAGCCAAGATTGGAGTTATTGAGAGTTGGCCGCAGCCGAAAACGGTCACACAAGTGAGGAGTTTCCTTGGCCTCACTGGTTTCTATAGGCGTTTTGTGAGAGATTTCAGCACCATTGCTGCACCTCTCAATGAGCTTATAAAGAAGGATGTACCTTTTGTTTGGGGTACCGCACAGGAAGAAGCCTTCACGGTATTGAAAGATAAGTTGACACATGCTCCTTTACTCCAACTTCCTGATTTTAATAAGACTTTTGAGCTTGAATGTGATGCTAGTGGAATTGGATTAGGAGGGGTGTTATTACAAGATGGCAAACCTGTTGCATACTTTTCTGAAAAATTGAGTGGGCCTAGTCTGAACTATGCTACTTATGATAAAGAATTATATGCTCTTGTTCGGACCTTAGAAACATGGCAACATTATTTATAGCCCAAGGAATTTGTTATACATTCTGATCATGAATCTTTGAAACACAATAAAAGTCAAGCAAAAGTGAACTGTAGACATGCTAAATGGGTTGAATTCATTGAGACTTTCCCTTATGTCATTAAACACAAGAAGGGTAAAGAAAATGTTATTGCTGATGCATTGTCTCGTCGTTGTACTATGCTTTCACAACTTTACTCTAAAATATTTGGTTTGGAGACAATCAAAGATCAATATGTGCATGATGCTGAATTTAAAGATGTATTGCAGAATTTTAAGGAAGGGAGAACTTGGAACAAGTTCGTTGTTAACGATGGATTTGTGTTTCGTGCTAACAAGCTATGCATTCCAGCTAGCTCCGTTCATCTTTTGTTGTTGCAGGAGGCGCATGGAGGAGGTTTAATGGGACACTTTGGCGCGAAGAAGACGGAGGATATACTTGCTACACATATCTTTTGGCCAAAGGTGAGACGGGATGTTGAGCGCTTTTGTTGCTCATTGCACTACATGTCAAAAAGCTAAGTCACGACTCCAATCCTCATGGTTTATATATGCCTTTGCTCGCATTTCCTAGTGTTCCTTCGGAGGATATATATATGGACTTTGTTTTAGGTTTACCTCGAACAAAGAAGGGGAGGGATAGCATATTTGTTATCGTGGATAGGTTCTCGAAAATGGCACACTCTATACCATGTCATAAAAGCGATGATGCTGTTAATGTTGCTGATTTGTTCTTTCGTGAAATTATTCTCTTGCATGGTGTGCCAAATACTATTGTTTCAGATCGTGATACTAAATTTCTTACACTACTGTAGGTTGCTGCTAACGCGACACTACGTTCAGAGACCCTTCGACGAAACTGTGTGCGATGCCATAATCGCAAACGGTGATGTAAAATAACCGTAAAAAAGGTGCAAAACATTTGCGATGGAGGATGCATCAAACACGGTTCAAATTTTAGTTGCGTGTGCGATGTAGGGCATACGATTTAGCTCAATTAACTATTTGCGATGAGGAGGAACAAAAGAAATGGGCAGCCAGATGAAGGTGTGTGCGATACACAACATACGGTTCACTCGGATGAACTGTTTGTAATTAGGCAACACAAAAGAAACGACCAGCCCGATCAAGGTGTGTGCGATGTACAACATACGGTTCACTCGGATGAACTATTTGTGATTAGGCAAGAGAACAAAATCGGTTCAATATAAAAAGATGTGTGTGATATGCGGCAAACAGGTCTGTAATCAGAAATGTGTGCGAAGACCAATAATAACACAGACGATTGCTTCTATTGGCCATTGTGGGACGGGCGGTTATCCGGATACGCCATAAGGATGCGAAGAGGCATTCCTATCAGCAAGGACTAGCTGTTCCACTAGTAGCTCATGTAAGAAAACTATCAAGTTAAGTGTGCTCAGGTTGGAGCAGCCATTAGATGGGTGACTGGATGGGAAGTTGTGTTGTTGTTAAATTAACTGATAGGATGACCGAAATGACCCATTCCCTCAGCTAATTTAACCTCAAGGTCCTTGTTTTTTATGTTATTTTATTTTTTAACACATGTTAAAGAAGGTCTACCGCATTACTTTTTGATAATGTGCGATACGTGGCATACAGTTGATCCATCGAACCTGTTTGAGATGGAATAGGCCGTGTGTGTTGTGGGCAAACGCTTGCTAGTATTCAACCATTTGGGATTGATGAATTCATCACCGACGGGTTCCCTAGTGTGGCCCGTGTTCATCTGATCATCATCTACTTCTTATGCTAGCTCGATGTTCCTTCTATGCTAAGTTTCCATTAATTGATGGCGTTTATGAACACGCCATCGCTTCCCGCCATTTCTCACTGCTTCCGCCACCGCTATATTGCGCATAGGCGGTGCGTGACGCACCGAGGCGACAAGCGCAGTCTGTAGCACATCCACCTTTTCCAAGCATGCCAACCCACCAAGGCGCCGCCTCTGGCATCAACCTCGTCGACGAGGAAAACGAGTAGGCGCCACGGCCCATCGAGGCCGAGGCGCTCCCCGGCAACGTGATGGACGACGCCGTGATGCGCGTCATCGCCAGGGTCGAGCAGACCTTTGGCACATGGCGCTTGAGCGCCGCGGATAAAGATAGGCATGTCAGTACCAACAGGTTGCAGCTCGTCGCACAACATGATCGATGGCGCGCCGTAGAGCAAGCTAGGCGCGTCCGCGCCGATAGGTTGCGGCTTGCCACACGGCGAGACCGTTGGAGCGCAGAGCGAGAGGCGCGGCGCGCCGCACAGCAAGAGCGGATCCATCGGCGCTTGCCTGCTGTCGACACGGCGTCACAACTGGGTACATGTCTCGTCAGTACCCCCATTCCTCACCAGGAGTGGGCAGAGGCCCTCAGCGCCGAACTAGCACGAGAGGTCGGCCGTGCCATACTTGCACCGGACGCCCGCCGTGCCGTTCGCATTGGTGCCACCGTTCACCTTGTCCGCGGCCCGCTGGATGCCAAAGCGCTGGTCCGTAGGCTCGACCACTGATGTCTACTACGCAACCTTCTTCTTGTAGACGTTGTTGGGCCTGCAAGTGCACAGGTTTGTAGGATATTAGCAAATTTCCCTCAAGTGGATGACCTAAGGTTTGTCAATCCGTGGGAGGCGTAGGATGAAGATGGTCTCTCTGAAGCAACCCTGCAACCAAATAACAAAGAGTCTCTTGTGTCCCCAACACACCCAATACAATGGTAAATTGTATAGGTGCACTAGTTCGGGCGAAGAGATGGTGATACAAGTGCAATATGGATGGTAGATAAAGGTTTTGTAATCTGAAAATATAAAAGCGGCAAGGTAACAAGTGATAAAAGTGAGCGTAAACGGTATTGCAATGATAGGAAACAAGGCCCGGGGTTCATACTTTCACTAGTGCAAGTTCTCTCAACAATAATAACATAGATAGATCATATAACAAGCCCTCAACATGCAACAAAGAGTCACTCCAAAGCCACTAATAGCGGAGAAGAAACATAGAGATTATGGTAGGGTACGAAACCACCTCAAAGTTATTCTTTCGGATGGATCTATTAAAGAGTTCGTACTAGAATAACACCTTAAGACACAAATCAACCAAAACCCTAATGTCACCTAGATACTCCATTGTCACCTCAAGTATCCGTGGGCATGATTATACGATATGCATCACACAATCTCAGATTCATCCAACCAACACAAAGTACTTCAAAGGGTGCCCCAAAGTTTCTACAGGAGAGTCAAGAACGTGTGCCGACCCCTATGCATAGGTTCATGGGCGGAACCCGCAAGTTGGTCACCAAAAACATACATCAAGAGGCACGTGATATCCCATTGTTACCACAGATAAACACGGCAAGACATACATCAAGTGTTCTCAAATAAAGACTCAATCTGATAAGATAACTTCAAGAGGGAAACTCAATTCATCACAAGAGAGTAGAGGGGGAGAAACATCATAAGATCCAACTATAATAACAAAGCTCGCGATACATCAAGATCGTGTGAAGTCGAGAACACGAGAGAGAGAGAGAGATCAAACACATAGCTGCTGGTACATACCCTCAGCCCCGAGCGTGAACTACTCCCTCCTCGACATGGAGAGCGCCGGGATGATGAAGATGGCCACCGGTGATGGGTTCCCCCTCGGCGAGGTGTCGAACGGACTCGAGAGGTTTTGGTGGCTACAGAGGCTTGCGGCGGTGGAACTCCCGATCTATCTTCTCCGTGGATGTTTTTAGGGTACGTGGGACTATATAGGCGAAAGAAGTCGGTCGGGAGGTGCTCGAGGGGCCCACGAGACAGGGGGCGTGCCCTACAGGGGGGGGCCTCCTATCTCGTGGCTGCCTCGAGGATCTTCTGACGTGAACTCCAAGTCTCCAGGATGATATTCTTCCCAAAAATAACGCTGCCGAAGGTTTCATTCCGTTTGGACTCCGTTTGATATTCCTTTTCCTCGAAAAACTGAAACAGGCAATAAAACAACAATATGGGCTAGGCCTCCGGTTAGTAGGTTAGTCCCAAAAGTAATATAAAAGTGTATAATAAAGCCCATAATCATTCAAAACACATAGTAATATAGCATGAATGCTTCATAAATTATAGATACGTTGGAGACGTATCAACCACCTCCTTGGCCCAGGTGTCCACCTGGGCGCAGTAGAGGAACATGGCCGTCGCATCCTCGAGCTGGTGATCTCTGATGAAATAGCCAACTTGGAGCTCGAGATCGCGCTCCAGATGTACCGTGAGCGTGTCGACCGCTTGGACGAACGCCTGCACGAGTTCAGGCAGAGCCAAGAGCTACCCTAGGCAAGGGCTGCTGGTCATGGTCTCATGG